>CM022945.1:138965364-139565364 GCA_012931725.1 Litsea cubeba
AAATTAATATTCTATTTTATAAATTTATTTATAATAAACTAATTAAAATTTTTAAATAAACTAAAAAAGTATGAAACCAAACCTATTATCGCATAATCCACGTCAGCATACACAAAATAAAGAGTCGTATACATTATACTCATTTTGAATACTAAATAAAAATTTTAAAAATAACCTTAATTTATAGACTTAAAAGGCATCCCTTTGAATTGGGTTACATCCACACAACATTGGCTCAAGATAAATTTTATCGAAAAGGCACATATTTAGCCCAAGAGACACTTTTTTATTGAAAAGGCACATATTATGTGTTTTTGAAAGGACACATCCACAAATGGGCCCCATAAGCTGATGTGGCTTCTCCTAATGCCAAATTGAGATTTTTTTATTTTTTATTTTTTTATTTTTTTTGCAACCAATATTCAACTTTAAAGAGAAAGAATGTGATGGCATAGAAAATAAACAAATTTGATTTGTTGGCCAGGGAAGAGTAGAGGAAAGGACATTGCATTCGTTACAAGGGGGAGGGGTTGTTTGTTGTTTGAGTAATCTGGAATAAACCTACATTGGCTTTCCTTCTCTATATTTTTTTTTTATTTTTTGCGACGTGGGTATCATGTGGGATATAGATACTTGACCGAACTATTCCCTTAAGCGTACGCACAATCCTATAATGCAAGTTTACTAGGTAAGTCAGAGAGTGAGATTGGAACACAAGACGTGCGGGATCAAACCCTCACCTATGATAATGAACAATATCATCCAAGGCAATAGCGGACCTAGTAGAATTTCATTGGGTGGTGCAGTCAATGACTAAGCAAGGAAGCTAAATAGTAAAATGAAAGTTTTTAAGATCTATGTAAGGGATTTCTCAAATCTACTACCATTTCAGGGCTTTTACAGCTTCTCATTTACGGCGTGCATTGAATGCAAGCCGTAATGATATTAATAGTATGGAGCGCATGGAATGCGAGCCGCAAAAGGGCTTGCGTGCATTTTGCGCGCCATGAGATTTTCTCAATTACGGCATGCATTTAGGACGTCGTAAATTATTGACATTTGCGGCCCACATTCGGAAGTCGTAAAATATTAGGGTATCACAGCCCACATGTTGCACGCTGTTAAAAGGCCAAGTCATTCAAATTAGTTCACGGCCTGCTTTAAGAAGGTGTAAGATTATTAGCTTCACAGCCCACATTTCGCAGAGCCGTAAAAAAAGAAACCCACCAAATTAATATTCCAAAAATATTTCGCACCTTTTTTTTTACACCCAAAATTTAACCCCAAATTAGGGATAGACGATACCACTGAGAACCCAAATCTTGATACCAAAAATTCGCACCCTTTCTTCATCTCACGATTACCCACCGAGAAACCCATTACTCACAGTACCAAAATTGACTTTTAGCGTCGAATTTTTGCCACGGCCAGTGTTTTTGTGGCTATTCTTACTTGTTGCCACCACCAATAGAGTTAGTGGCAACAAATCCCATTTTGCCTCGCCCGTGTCTGCCTGTGAAAAAAACGGTCCTTATTGCAACACTTCATCTGGCCGTTCCTTTAAGTTGTTCCTTTTGCCACGATCATGTTTTGGTCGCGGCTTCAAGTAATATTTTGCTTCGATTATTTTTTTTTTTGGAGGAATAAAAGTTAATTGGGGCTTCAAAATCACTTCAGCCTTAAAAATAAATTCCAGTGTTGCCCGGGCCTTTTCCATTTCCCGCGCCCGCTAAAGTAAAAACCATTTAACAGCGCCCCCTCTGCCTCTTCTCAATCCCTCTTCTCTCCCTCATCTCTCTGCCTCTCTCGCCCCAACAATCCCTCATCTTTGACTTTCTCTCCCCTGCCATAGTGCCATCCCTCCATTTCCTTTTCCCTCACGACCTCAGCCCTCTCCTCCATCTCCCAGGAGACCTCGTCTCCTCCATCTCTCCAGGCGACGTGCGCTAGCTCCTCCATCTCCCTCGCACGCAGGCCTCGTCCATCTCTCACACCAGGAACCAAGGCGCAGCACCATCACCTCCTCTCCCTTTGATCTCGGCCCTCTATCTCTCCAATTCGTAACCCCCTGCGCAGACCCATCTCAGAGGCAATCACCCCTCTCCAATCTCTCTACTTTTCATCTCTCTCACGCCCGCGGACGTTGCCCCTTCTTTCCTCCACGCACAGGACCGCACCAACCACAAGCAGCAGCGCAGAGCCCCATCGTCTCTCCCTCTTCTCCCTCCATGCGTAGAAACTCATCCCATTCATAGGTAAGAGCCTCTCTCCCTCCTCTCCGCATCACCATCGCATCCCTCAGCACCTCCCATGCACGCCAGCGCACCCTCTCCTTCTTTTTCTTCTTTCTTTCATTTTCTTCCTCCCCTCCTCTTTTCTTCATTCCTCTTCCCAACGCCCACTGCAAGCCCACGCACCCAGCTTTTTTTCCAAAAGTCCTCCACGCCTTCTACTCTCCCACGCCCAATTCCTCCCCTTTTCTTTCTCCTTGTCATTTCTCTCAGCGAGTTTTCAATGCAAAGGATTTTTCTTCTTCAAATCTCAAAATCCGAGAGTTAATTAACTTTTTATGTTGACTTGATTTCTTCTTCTTCTTCAGATCTCAAAAACGGAGGATTTCTTCTTCTTTTTTTCACATGCAGAGGTTTTCCCTTCTTTTTTGAAAATCTTTGGTTTTGTTTATGTGTAAAATTCTTGGAAGGCCCGTTACAGGCAAAGTGATGGTGGTTTGAGTCCCTTGGAACCTGGATTCAGATGGGTTTAGGGAAAGTCCCATGATAGAGATTGTTTTTTATTTGTGGTCATTTGTTTTCTACCAAAACCCTACTAAGAAGTCACTGATGGACGCGCTCCCGATGCCCGGGTTCCTAACGAGGTCGCGGACGTGGGAGTCCGTTTGGTTCCGACCCTTTCGTAACCGGGGGGCAAAAGGGCGTGCATCAACATTTCTTTTTTTGTGGGTGTGCCAGATTTTCTATTTTACTTGGAATTGCAAGTGGTGATCCGGAGATCAACCTTCGCAAGTAAAAGGAATCAACTTCTTTCAAGTTTTCCATTGCACATATATTTAAGAAAAGAGACATTTTCTTGATTTGCCGTGAAAGGCGATTTTTTTGGCATTTATAGCCGATTTTGGCGGTTATAGCCGATTTTTGGCGTTTATAGCCAACTTTGGCGTTTATAGCCGATTTTGGCGTTTATAGCCGATTTACAATCCTTATCAACAATGAAAAGACAGAATTGTGATTTTTGTCTCTTTTAAAAAAAATACAACTACAATGAAAAGCAAGAAAAGGAGGATCTAACTTCTCAGGAGATGTGGGGGACTCGTTTAGATTGACGGTCGCAAGCCATATGTGGGCTTCGCCATCATCCTGCAGATGAGAACAGAGGATGCTATTGATTCGCTTGGCTTGGCTATAACCTCGGGTTTTTAGAAGACAAAGACCAAAGGAAGGTCCTATGTCCAATAAAAAAACCGAGTAGACGGGCTGAAAAGCCATATCTAAGCCATTGGAGGCAGGAGGAGAAGGCAAGGACCTTGGGGGGGGGGGTACCCCCCAAGGGACTTTTGTCACCTTGTTGCGGTGGCCGGTGTAGAACTTCCGCAGAGTTTCTCTCTTTTTCCTTTCTCTGGATTTCTGTCTGTGTGCTTGTGCTTTTTTCTCTGATGTTTCTGATGTCTTTTCTTCTTGGAGAGCCCTCCTATTTATAGGCTTTTAGGTAGCCTTTTAGGTGGGTTTATGGGCTTTTAATGTCATTAAGCCGCATAATGGGAGGAGTTACAAAATTGAATTGTTTATTTTGTAACTCCTTTTTCTTGGCTTCTGATTGGCCGGAGGAGATTGAGGGCATTTAATCGCCTTTAATCGCCATGATGGGAGGAGTTTCATGGGTTAAATGCCATGAATCTCTTGACTTGTAACTCCCAGAATGCTTGCTTCTGATTGGGCCGTCCAAAGAAATGGATTAATGACTGTAATAAAGCTAGTCAATTAATCGCATTAAGTGGTCGCCGAGCAGCTGAAGAGTCGCGGGCCGTGCCACGTCTTTTGGAATTCTTCTGTCGATGATCATCGATGGATCTTCATGTAGATCGACATCAGATGACCATGTAATTTCAGGTGTTTGTTGCCAACAGCAGGTCGGTGCCATCTGTCCTGTCGATTTCTCGATCGGTCGGGTGGAAAGCACACTTTTTTTGGTTGACCGGGTGGCGATCAATACTGTCTTCGATACTCTTGATGTTTACCCGTGTTTTGGACGGATATCAGAGGACTTGGTGTCTCAAAAGCATGAATTTTGGAAAGTACCAGAGGCTGGGCTCCTCGAATCGCGAAAAAACGGCGAAAACCGGGGTTTCGGGGCTTTCCCGGCGACCCCGGGGTCCATGGTCGCCGGCGACCCTGGCCCAGGGTCGCAGGGGTCTGCGACCCTGGGGGGGGTTTTTCCCCCTTCTGGTCCCGTTTTGCGTCCGTTTTTGCTCTTTTTTTGATTCTTTTTTCTTCTGTACTTTTCTTGACATTTTGATCATTTATTGGCCTGATTTCTTTGTAGGAAACCTGATGAGAATCCTTGCATTTTATTTTGCAAAGTTTCCAATTTCCTGAGAAAGCCGAAGACTTTGTCGCGCAGAGCTGCCGATTTTCTGTCAAAAGCTGAAACTGGGTCAAACGATGTCGGAATGACCTGAAATTTGGTGTGAAGCCTGCTGAGCAATAAATAAGACCAACCATAGGCTTTTGTTTGAGTTTTGAAGCCGTTTGGGGTCCTATCACCTGTAGACTTGCTTTTTGTCGCGATGAAGATGTCGCGGTTTGATGTGCGGTCAACCGATGTCCGATTGACTTGAAATTTGACAGGGAACCTATTGGAGTCATTTTAAGATGATCCATAGGTTCTGTCTTGGAAACCATGGTCCCGGAGAGCTTTACCGCCGAGAGGCTTGATTTGGCTGTTGGAGAAGCGAAGTTAGGCCAAATGATCTTGAAATGGCTTGAAACTTCTTGTGTACTCCTCTTTTGGCTGTCTGGATGAATCTTGCAGTTTTTGTTTGATTCTGACAAGATTTGATTTTTGGAAGCAGCATTGCCTATTTATGGCAGGTTGCGACTTCATGTAGCTCTTTGGATCTTGGAAAGGCAAAGTGACATTTTTGGTGTCAACAAATGCCCCCTCGAGGTACAGCGGCGAGTTGCTTAACTTTTGTAGTCGATGTGCCTCGAAGAGATTTTTTGAAGGAGAGCCTGTGACTTGACCAAGAGTCTTTGAGCAGTCTTTCTTTTTGGTATTTGTAGCCTTTTGAGCTTCCAGGGGAATTTTATGGTGGTGAAAGGGATCACGTACCATCTCAAGGCAAAGTTTTGAAGATGACATCTGGGATGTGGATTTTGGGTTTTGACCTTGTGACCTAACAGGCTATATATGGCAGGTTAGGGGGTCGGGTTTGGTTTTGATCGTGTGACCCAACAAGCTGTATGTGGAATGTTGGGGGATCAATTTTGGTTTTGATCTTGTGACCTAACAGGCTGTATGTGGCAAGTTAGGGGATCAGGTTTTTGGTTTTTGGTTTTGGTCTTGTGACCTAACAGGCTGTATGTGGCAGGTTAGGGGACCAGGATTTGGTTTGATTTTTGTGAAATGTCAATTTCAAGATTTTGGCTCAATTTGGTAGATGAGGCTGGATGGTTTGATTTTTGGAAGCTCATGGGGCTTGGAATTTTCTTTTGTATGGTCCAATCAACTCAAAAGAGGCATGGAACCATTTTTGTATGCTCTTGGTAAGAGGGATTTCTCTTTGACTAAAAGCCCAAAAATTTTTCTTCTCTTTTTTTTTTTTTTGTGCCTAGGTGGTCAAACCTGGCTCATATGGGCTAACCCATGGGACCTTAAGCTTTTGAAATGGCTTAGATCTCATATGGTGTCATTTTTGTAAAGAATATCCAAAATATCTCATTTGGATAGAGAATATCTAAGAATATCTTTACTTGGAAGAGAATCTCTCATGATCCCTTTATTTTGGGATAGAATATCTCAAGATATCTTTCTTTTGGGAAAGAATCCGTCATAGATTGATTTTAGGAGAAAATCTCTCAATATCCCTTTATTTTGGGATAGGATATCTCAAGATATCTTTCTTTTGGGAAAGAATCCGTCATAGATTGATTTTAGGAGAAAATCTCTCAATATCCCTTTATTTTGGATAGGATATCTCAAGATATCTTTCTAATCTCTTTCTTTTGGTAAGGTTACTAATTAGTAATACTTACCTCTTTCTTCTTTCCTTCTTTGTTTGCTCTCCTCTATAAAAGCAAGGAGAAGGTTGGATCTCTTGCTCTTATTACTTTCTTTTGCAATAATCTCAAGAGGGCTTCAAGACCAAGAGTTTTTCTTCTTCAAGATCTTCAAGAGTTTTCTTCTTCTTCTCCATCAATGGCTTCAAGTAAGTTCTTCTTTTTCAAGAAACTCCATTGTAGGAAAAAAAAGTTCTTCTTCTTTTTTTTTTTGTTTCTTTCTTTTTTTTTCTTTTTTTTGTTCACGTGTTTGCCTCTTTTTTTTTCACACGTTTTTTTTTTTTGCTTTTCTTTCTTTCTTTTTTTTTCATGTTTTTTTTTTATTGTGTGGGCCGTACGGACAGATCCGTACGGATCTGGCCGTACGGCCACGGCCTGTGGGCCCACTCCTTTTTTTCTTTTTTTTTTTTCTTCCCTTTTTTTTGAGAGAGTTTCGTTTCTTTTTTGTTTTCTTTCTCCTCCCTTTTTTTTTAGAGAAAGTTTCTTTTCTTTCCTTTTTTGTTTTCTTTCCCCTTCTGTTTTTTTTTTGAGAAAGTTCTTTTCTTTTCTTTTTTTTTTTGTTTGCTCATCATGATAATGCATTTTTTTTCGCAAATCTAGATGTTCATGCATGCCTTTAATTTGTAAATTAAACTTGTAGCATGATGTGATTGCATACCTGAAAGTGTTTGCAAATTTGGGAACTTGGAGCTTGCAGTGATGTTGAGCCCTTCCTGATTTTGCGGAGACTTTTAGGTTTCGAAAGTTTGGAGTTTCGGAGCTCGCAGCGATGTTGAGCCCATCTTCAAGCTTTCTATTTCTTTCGGGATAGTTCCTTTTCTTCGGAATTGCCCCGTCATCATGTCAAAATTTCGCCAGATTTTTTTTTAGCGAGATTCTGTCATTTTGATGTTTGATCTTTTTCTTTTCCATCCTTTTCAGGTGGTTCCTCCAGAGCGAACAAGGGTAAAGAGCCTGCTACAAGCGTACCTCGTCGGTCTTCTAGATCCTCTAATCCGGCCGTTCAGCAGGCTTTCGAGAAGGTCCAGTATGTTGAAAGAAACCTGGAAGAGTGCGACTCCCTCAACAGAGATGAGATGAGGCAGCGACTGATCACTCTCAAGGGAGAGGAATTCTATAAGATCATGGTAAGCAGTCGTCCATGGCTGATGGAAGATCAGAGCATTTTGCCCAAGCCTACCTTCTTCTTTGGTGATGCAGTCCCTGACGACATTACATACCAGAGGAGATCTTTTCAGTTTTCCTTCACAGCAAATGGTGAGAAGAAGACTGTTACTACCCGGTCGATGTTTGATCGCACCGTCTCGATTCTGAGCCTTGCCCCTACGTGCCCTAAGAGGGAAGATCCTCCAAGTTGGGTGAGAAGGACAAATGTAATCAAGACCGGGGTTTTTGTCGGCGGTTCTCCTGGATATACGGAGAGGTCGCCTGTTGACATGGACTTGTTGATGCCATCCAGCGGCTACCAGGGCTCTGATTATCCGTCGGTCGATTTGAGACCGGTGGGCCTTGGTATTTTCAGCGGTGACGGCAGCAATTGGATCAAGCCTTTTCGACTTCGAGGTCGTTTCAATGCTGACTCCGAGTGGAAGTCGTGGACTGATCGCGTCCTGCTGATTGGTGGCGCCGTTTTGAAGGAAGCCGGGATTTTTGATGCGGTCCGCGCTTTTGGGGAGACCGTGATCTTTTCCGACGAGGCCTTCATGGCTATGCTGGAGTCGTTCCTCCCTCAAACCAATACCTTCGTTGTGACGAATGGTGAGATTGGTTTTTCTTTGAAGGAGTTGAGCGCCATTACCGGATTGCCCATCCTCGGCAAACTCTATGAGGAGTTTATGCCGATTGACAGCGTCCTCGAGGGGCAGTCTGAGGAGTTCAGGCTTCTATACTTTCAGCTCGTCGCCTTCTATGATTTTTTGAAGGAGAAGGGGGGTTCGAAAGTTAGATCCAGCAGTTGGAAGAGTTTTTGCTCTTCATTCCCCAACTTCTTTGATAGTAGGGAGCCTTCTGATAGCATGACCCAGGAAGCTGGAGCTCAGGATCCAAGTTCAAAGAAGATCTTGGCCATGCAAGAAGAGTTGAGAGGTTTCTGTGCAAGCACAAACGCCATATGTCCTGACATTGCACTGCGGAGAGATCTCGCTGTTTACCTCACTTATTGGCTTGGTGAGGCTGTATTTGCTGGAGGAGATGGAACGCACATCAGGCCGCATTGTATTTTCCCGGCTTGTCAGATGGCGTTTGGAGAGCAGCTTGCTTTGGTGCCTGCTCTTTACTCCTACCTGTGTACCGAACTGCAGGCTGCTGCTTTTCTGGTTCGGCTTGGGCTTCCCATGAATAGGGTATTTTCAGCCCATATCTTTTATTCATGGTATGTATACCACTGTCCTGGCTTCCATCGGCTGGGTGCTGCACAGGATGATGATCCTCTGATGATTCGACTGGCTAAGGGCAAAGCCGTGTCCGAATCACTTTTGTTTGCCCGCATGAGGATCCGACGGTTCAGGGACGTCGAGATGGGGCAATCTTCAGTAAAGCTTTCTCCGGAGTTGCGGAAGAAGGCTTTTGATTTTGGTGCCTCCCGAGACTCTACCAGGGCGGGGTCGGGAAGGCATTATTCCTTGACAAATGCAGAGAGAGAGTGGCTTTTCAGCATACGTGTCGGCACGATGGTGTACCGTAGACATCTTTTCGTCGATATCCAGCCGTATGTACCCTCTCGCTTTGCTTTGCAGCTTGGCTTTTCTCAAGGCGTTGTTGGAGCGCCTTCAAGTATGGTGAAGCGCTTTGGAGGCTTACAGGACGGGAGAAATGCATGGGCTTTTATAGTGCTGAAGACACTACAGCCATGATTTCTTATCCTGTGTTACTGACTTCCCGGACTGCCGGCTTTGCGAAGTGGTTCGCGGAGAGCTTCTCGGCATATCGGGGACTTTCCAGGAAGGAGCTTGATGTGAAGCTGGTATCTGGAAAGGGCCTTGGAAAGTCGGATGGCATCCGGCGAGAGGAAGTTTGGGCCTTCCTTTCTGGAGAGAAGCACAAGATAGGCTTTCTCGGTGACCAGGGCGTCATCGGTTCTGAAGCTGTTCGAGAAATACCTGACGAGGCTTTGGAGCAGCTAGAACAGGAGGAAGCCGAACTTGGCGCTTGGATGCAAGCGGCGCAGAGGCAAGCTTCCGTGGAGTCTACTGGCAAGAGCAGACCATCCAGTGATGAGTCAAGTGGGAAACCTGACTCTGACAGCGGGGTAGGTTCTTCTAAGAAGCGAGCCCGCAGAGGTAAGAGGAGGAGGAGTCATCATAGCAGCAAGGAGCAGCATGAGGACTCTCCTAACTTGGAAGTTCCTCTTACTATCAATGAGGATGTGCCAGTGGATGCTGACGAGCCTCCAGAGAAGAGAAGCCGAGAAGAAGAGACCGTCGGTGAAGGTATGATTCTTCCTTTTTCTCTTTCCATTTCTTTTCATGGGATTTTTCCATGTTATGATTTGCTTCTTGTTTCTGCTTTTCTTCTTTCTTTTTTTTTTTAGCAGAGGAAGACTTGGTGATGCCTGAGGTTCCAACCGATGAGGTGGTGATGGATCCTGTTGAGGCACCTGAAGAAGAACCGAGGGACTCTGGAGTAAATCCAGAATCTCCAATTGGTATGACTTCTTTTGATCCCTTTTTTTTTTGTTTGTGACTCGGCTTGCTAACACATTTTTTTGTTGCCAGCTGACTTGCCACAGGGTTCTGATGACTTTGAACCATCGATGGACGCAAATGTTGATGATGCTTTCGATGAGTTCATGGAGGAGGAAAGTGTCCCGCCAGTCGTCGAAGAAGGTATTTTGTCAGTTATAACTCTGATAATGATTTTCAAACAGGGTCATATTCATACCTTTTTGTGTTTCCTTTGCAGGTTTTGAAGTGGCAGAGGAGGATCCGTCGCTTCCAGAGCAAGAGATGCCAGAGGTTGATCCAGAGGTAGAGATTCCTGGGACCAGCTCTGACAATATTGAGGAGATTCCTCGCGCTGAGATTCCTTCCCGAGCAGGAGCAGCTTCAGCTGGAAAGAGTTCTTTTGTTACTCTTTCAACAGATGATGACATGAGTAGCCGACCAACGGAGTTGGGCGAATCCTCAGCTGGGCCATCTCTTCTTTTTGCGAAGAAGGTGGTGTTGCGAGTCGTGAGCTCTTGGATTGAGACTCTCTTTTCTGGGCACTTGGAAGTCGGATTTGGCATGATCCAGCATGTGCAGGAGATTCTCAGTGATGCTGAAGAGGCTGGTCTGGATGTCACAGGTGCCAGGGCGATCGTTGATAGGATCATTGCACTGGGTGACAAGTGGTTTGAGACCGTGAGTTTGGCTGATGACCAGTTCTTCAAGGAGATGTTCCTGGATCCTGCTGATAAGGCTAAGTCTGACCTGGATGAGGCTACAGAAAGCAGGAAGGTGGCAGTCCGAAAGAGGAATAGAGAAGAGCTAACCATCATCGAGCTGACACATGACCTTAACATCCTTGATAGGGAGGTCGATGAGGCCAGGAAACGTCTTGAGCATCTGCAGGCACAAGTCGCTGCCAAGTGGACTGCCATAATAGAAGCTCGCGACAGGGAGAGTGCCCTGATTCACCAGGTTGCAGAGGCCGAACGGGTTCTCAAAAGGAAGTCTGATGAGGATGAACAATGGCAAGCTGCTCGAGGTAAGCTTCCTGGTGTGAGAGAAGGGGTACAGCCCACTCCAGCATCTCATGGCAAGTTCCTGAAGAAGCGTGCCTTGGAATCTTTGACGGCTGAGGCTAAAAGCCTGCTTGGGGAGCTGAACTCTTGGCTGGAGACCATTTTTGATTGAGCTCCTGTATACAGAAACCATCCTTCTCTTTTTTTTTTTGGTACCACTTGTATTTTTTTGGTACTTATTTTTTGTAGTGCTTGTGAACACTTTTTTTTTGTTATCCCTACGCTCACTTTAATCTTTTTGTGATAAAAGTAATTGCTAAATGGGATTTGATCAAAAGGTTGTCATTTTGTGAAAATCTTTTGTCAAATCATTGTTTTGGCATGAAAGCCAGGTTTTTTGTTTTGTGGCATGGAAGCCAATTTTGGCATGAGAGCCAGCTTTTCTTGTGGCATTGATAGCCGAGTTTTTTTTTTGTGTGTGGCATCTATAGCCAATTTTGGTGGCATTAATAGCCGGTTTGTTTTGTGGCATCTATAGCCTGTTTTTGGTGGCATTGATAGCCATTTTTTTTTGAAATCCAAGTTTTTTGTTTGTGTGGCATTGATAGCCGGTTTTGTTTGGTGGCATTGATAGCCGGTTTGTGGCATTTATAGCCGGTTTTGTGGCATTTATAGCCTGTTTTGATGGCATTTATAGCCGGTTTGGTTTTCAAAAAATGCAAGTATCGACTAAAAGTCGCCTCCCTGCTGAATGTTCTTGCAAGTATCGATGGAATGTCGCATCCTTGCTCATTCGGTTGCGAGTATCGATGGAATGTCGCATCCTCGCGGATTTGGGTGCAAGTATCGATGGAATGTCGCATCCTTGCTTTTCAAAAATTTTGGTTTTGCGGGTACTGACTTGATGTCGTTTCCCCATGATTTTTGAAATTTGTGGTTTTCTCGAACCTTATGGATACCAACTGAAATGTTGCGTGTCCACAATTTTTTAGGTTTTTTTTTTTTTTCGAACCTTTGAAATTTGGGTTGTGGATATCAACTGAAATGTTGCGTTTCCACGGTTTTGGATTTTGCAAGTATCGACGAAATGTCGCTTCCCTGCGATTTTGGAAGTGTCGAACGTGGTTCGTTTGCTTCCGATTTGTGTGAGTATCGACTAAGCGTCGCTTCCTCGCGGTTTTTGAAAAACTATATTTTTTTTTTTTTTATTAAAGACACGAGGGTCATAAGTTTTGACCTAAAACCATTTTGGCGGTAAAAGGCAGGGTGGACTAGGGTGGAAATCCCTGAATCCGGATTTTGTTTCAAACCATGAATTTGGGTTCAAGGGTTGAAAATTTTGGTCAAGTTAGGGAAAGGTTCCTAAACTTGGATTTTTTGTTGAACAATGAAACGATGAAAGTAAGCATTGTTTTAGATTTCTAGAAATTTCAACATTTGATATGAAAATTCTAAAAAGGGTGGGTTTAGCGAGCGTGTACCTGGAAACCGGTTTTGGCCGTACAGGCATTGCTCTTACCCAGTTGGGTAAGTCTTCAAGGGTAGTACCGCTTTAAGAACTTGCCATTGATGGGCAGCATACATCTGTCACCTTCCATGTTTAGGAGTGCGTATGCGCCATTGGAGAAAACTTTGTCGATGACGTAGGGTCCCTCCCATTTCGGCTCAAATTTGCCTTTGGACTTGTGAGCGAAGACCATTGGTCTTTTTACCGCAAGAACCAAGTCATTCTTTTTGTAGGCGCGTTGCCTGACCTTTTTATCGAAAGATCCTGCCATACGTGCTTGGTAAAGTTCAATGCTTTGTTGAGCTTCGAGCCGTCTCTCATCGAGATTGTCCAGCTCATGGAGTCGCAATTTGACATTGCTTTCTTGAGTCATGTCATTTTGCAAGGATACCCTCAAGGAAGGAATTTGTACTTCCAAGGGCACGACAGCTTCGCATCCATAGACCTAGGAGAATGGTGTGCTATGGGTTGGTCCTCGAACGGTGGTTCGATAGGCCCACAAAGCTTCAGACATTTTGTCGCTCCAGTCTCTTTTGTGATTAGAGACCATTTTTTTGAGGATTTTGCAGAGTGTCTTGTTGAAAGCTTCTGCTAACCCGTTTGCTGCCGGATTGTATGGAGTCGAAGGACAGCTTTGAATTTTGTATTTGTCGCAGAACCTGTAGAATCGATGATCCCGGAACTGTGGTCCGTTATCATGGACGAATCTTTTGGGTATGCCGAAACGACAAATGATGTTGGTGCGCAGGAACTGAAGGACTGATGAGGTCTTCATTTCGTTAAACGCAAATGCTTCTGACCACTTGGAGAAGTAATCCGTAGCGGCGAAGATGAAGCGATGACCTTTGCTTGAAGGGGGAGAAATAGGACCTATGATGTCCATACCCCAAGCTTCGAAAGGCCATGAGATCGCTGTAGGATGTAGCCATTCTGGAGGCATGTGAATGTAATCTCCATGAACTTGGCATTGTTGGCAGCGCTTAGCAAATTGCATTGCGTCAGCTACCATGGTAGGCCAGTAATATCCTAACCTTTTTATCTGATCATAGAGCTTAGGTCCAGCCTGATGAGCTCCACAAAGACCAGCATGAACTTCTTTGAGTGTTTCTTCAGCCTCTTGTTGTGATAAGCAGCGTAGAAGTACTCCGTTGAAGGATTTCCTGTAAAGGATTTTTGAAGGAATATCCAAATGGAAGCTTGGGGTTCGCCTTTGGATGCTTACCCGTTCTTTTGGATCTTCAGGTAGGATTCCGAACATAATGTAATCAATGAACGGATCCCTCCAGTCGCCAATTGAAGTTTGAAGGATTGAAATCCGACTTCCGACCACTTGGTGGCATTCAGCAACTGCTTGGTGTGTGTTAAGAGGAGGAAGGATTCTTCTTTCGCACACTGTGACTTGCATGTTTTCCCCTTCCTGGATTGCCATGGATGCGGCAAGTCCGGCTAGGGCATCTGCACGTATGTTTTCACCTCTACGAATGTGGGTGATGTGACAGATGTCAAACTTTTGCAGAAGTGATTGTGCCTTGTTGTAGTAGGGCAGCAAATCTGGCTTTCTGACTTCAAATTTCTGATTCATCTGGTTGACGATCAGTTGAGAGTCTCCAAAGACTTCCAGCATGGTGATACCGGATTCGATGGCGAGTTCCAATCCTAAGATCAGAGCTTGATATTCAGCTGCATTGTTTGTGCATGGTTCCAGTAGCGAGAAAGCGTGTGGAATCATGTATTTGTCGGGGCTAACAAAGAGGATGCCAACTCCCGAGATCAGCTGTCTTTTTTCATTTGTCCTGGTTGCACCGTCAAAGTACATGTCCCAGGAGGCACTTTGTGAGAAAGTCTCCACATTGTAGACTGGTTCGTCTGGGAGATCATCTCTGAGTGGAGAATCTTTAGGCAATGGATGCTCTGCGAGGAAGTCCGCTAGAGCTTGCCCTTTGATTGCTTTTTGTGGTACATACCTAATATCAAATTGTGACAGAAGGATGGACCATTTTGCCAGTCGAGCATTGAGAGAACCTGCCTTTGTGACAAGGACCTTCAAGAGGTTGACCCTCGAGACCAGGTAGACTGTGTTGGAAAGCAAGTAGTGACGCAGCTTTTGCACGGCGAACATCACTGCAAGACATTCTTTTTCGACTGGAGAGTAGCGATGCTCTGCACCTACTAGCATGCGGCTGAGGTAATATAGAGCAGCTTCTTTTCTTTGATCATTTTCTTGCGCAAGCAGAGCTCCCAGAGAGTGATCAAGGGCTCTTGTGTACAAGATGAATGGTTTTCCAGTGGTAGGAGCAGCTAACACTGGAGGTTTTGTCAGGTATGACTTGATGTCTTGGAAAGCAGCTTCACAGTCAGCATCCCAGACAAAGTTTACACCTTTTTTCATTAACCGGGAGAATGGACGGCATTTCCCCGAAAGATTGGAGATGAAACCGTCTGATGTAGGCCAATCTCCCTTGAAGCCCTTTGAGTTCTCTCAAGGTTCTTGGAGAGGGCATTTCTAGAATGGCTTTGACTTTTATGGGGTCAAGCTCTATTCCAGCTTTCCGAACTAAGAATCCGAGGAACTTACCCGACGAGACGCCGAAGAAGCATTTCAATGGATTCATTCGCAGTTTGTGTTTGCGAAGCCGGAGGAAGACTTCTCGAAGGTTTTCGAGATGATCTTCTTTTCTTTTGCTTTTGACGGCGAGGTCATCAACGTAACATTCAACCGTCTTGTGCTGCATATCTTGGAATATTTTCATCATAGCCCTCTGATATGTGGCACCAGCATTCTTCAAACCGAATGGCATGACAGTGTAGCAATACACGCCAAATGGGGTTCGAAAGGATGTATGTTTTTCATCCTCAGGATGCATCTTTATCTGATTGTAGCCAGAGAAACCATCCATGAATGTCATTCGCTCGAATCCACAGGTATTATCAATCATTACCTCTGGTATGGGGAGCGGAAATTCATCTTTTGGGCATGCGCCATTCAGGTCTCTATAGTCAATACAGACCCTGATCTGCCCATTTTTCTTTGTCACGGGGACAATGTTGGCCAACCATTCAGGATGTTGTTCCTCACGGATGAAGCCGACGCTTTTGAGTTTTTGAACTTCTTGTTCAATTTTATCCATCACATCTGGACGGAATCTTCTTTGGCCTTGCTTGACAGGCTTGATGTCTTCTTGAAGATTGAGTTTGTGAACTGCTATTTTGGGGTCTAAGCCTGGCATTTCAGCATAAGACCATGCAAAGCAATCAACGAACTCACGAAGAAAAGCGATATACTCGGGTAACTCATCATCCTTTATATTCTTGCTTATGAATACAGGACGTGGGTTATCTGGTGTTCCCAAGTCTATCTTTTGAACAGGATCTTCTGTTGGAAGGTTCGAAGGTGGTTCCTCCACAATATTTTCGGAGGCTTCCAGCTCAACGAAACCTTCTGGGGTTTCAAGGGCATTTCCAGACCAAGGTTTTGTTCCTTTCCACGGGTCTTCTTGATCGGTAATTTTCCCAAGGCTTGCTATGAGATGATCCCAATCGCCTGTTGAAACCGAGTCGAAGTAGGCTACTTCTTTTGGAGATGAGGGTTCTTCTGGGTCAGAAGTCCACACGTCTGTGCCATCGGACAACTCCTCTTCATTTTCGGAGAAATCGTACCAATTGGATGAGCTTCCTGGATCTTTGTCAGGTGACTCATCAAAGAGATATCCAGGGAGATCGATGTCTTCATGGATTTGAGATGTTGAGGCTTGGTCTGTATATTGACTTTTAAGCCTTTGTGTCAACTGTCTCAAGGGAGTGTCAGGATCATACCCTAACCCGTGTGAAGACTTTTCTACATAGCCGTAGAGTCTCCAATCTTCCAGCTGGCTTTTGGTCAAGACGGGCCCCTAATGGTGTGAGAATACCGCGTCCTTCTCCCAAACCGACTGGGTTTTGAGCGTCATAGCCCATTTTCTTCATAATAGCTTGTGCCACAGAACTGTATAAGGATAGTTGAGGCGTACCTTTATTTTGGAAAGGTTCAAGCATGGAGTTTGATGAAGAAGCATCCGATCTATGGAAGAAGATCGGCTTTTCCTTTGTTGAAGTTGCTGGAACAACGAAGGAAGCTGACGTAGGATCTTCTATGTCAGAAGTTGTCTCCATTGGAGTAAGAGCAGGCTGAACTTGCTGAGTGTCAGCTTGGCTTGACGATGTGTCGTCTTCTGGCTCTGAATCCGAGTCCGTGTCTTGCATGATAGACACGAAAGAGACAACAAATTTGCCCCCAGGCTTTTGTTTTGCCTTCTTCACTTTAGTTGTGATGACCAAAGGCTTTGAAGATTTGAGGGAGATGATGAAGGGAGTTTGCATGCTCTCTTCAGATTTACCGGATGGTTTGTTTTCTTCCGGTGATTGTTGAGGAGCTTTGCCTTTATCTTTCTGGAGATTTTCGGCAAAGGATGCTGTATGCTTCTCCTCTTCTTCTTTTTCACCTTCATACATCTGTGAGTCTGCGAAGTGGATTTCTTTACCTTTGAAGGGTTTTCTGTCCGCAAAGACTCGATGTATCATGCCGTCGTCGCCAACAAACTTGATGCATTGATGTAGAGTTGAAGGGACAACACCATTCTCATGGATCCAAGGGCGTCCGAGAAGGATGTTGTAGCATGAAGGGGTCTTTATTGCATACACTGTGACCTCAGAGATAAGATCACCGATCTGCAATTTGAACCTGATTTTGCCGATAGGCCTTTGAGTATTCCCATCGTATCCAAAGATAGATACAGATGTGTGGCTCAGTTTGCTGGGTGGGATGCCCAACTCTTCAAGAGCCGATGTGGAGATAAGGTTGAGTGCAGAACCTGGGTCGATCTGAACTCTATGCATAGGCATTTCCTTGATATACCCCGTGAAGTACAGGGGTCGGTTATGCCTGGTTTCGCCAAGTAGGAGGTCATCCTTTGTGAAGGCGATGGTTGCACTGGCTGCTTTTTTAACCGAGAGGCATTCAATGCATGATCCCTCAGTTTTCTTCTTTTCTCCCTTTGAGGAGGCTTCTGAGTTTTTGACCCGGTAATCCATTTCAATTTGGAGGACTTGCGAGGCATGTTTGTCGACATCCTCATTCAGCTTTTGTAATTCCGAAATGAGATTATCACGAGTGTGCGGAGACATTCGCAACAAATCTAGGATGTGCAGACGTGCAGGTATGTGCTTGAAGTGTTCAATCAAGTCATACTTGAAAGCCTCCTTAGGGCCTGCATGTTCATCATTGTTGCCACTAGGGGCGCTTACAACATCTTTTCCCGAAGGATTTACATATGTAAAGGAAGATTGGTTGTAATTTTTGTGGTAGTCCCGGCCAGAGCGGGTGCCTCTACCAACTTCGAGAGCTTCTTGAGAAGGGTCTTCGTTTGGAAGATTGTCTTCAGGATCAAGAGGCTGTCGTTTTTCATTTGCTGAGGATGCATCAGCAGCAGAGTTACCATCCTCAGTGATTGTGTTGCATGGAGCATTTTCCGGGAACAAGTCCTGAACAGCATCCAGCAATCTTTCTTCTTCGTTGACTAATTCATCGTCCCAAGCATCAATAGCTGGGAATTCTTCAGTCAGGAAGGGTGTGAACTTTGAAGTCACAGTCTCAGGAGAAGAAACCTGAGAGGGTGTCATCTCAGTGAAAGTCACGTGAGACGAGGTGGCTCCAGAAGATACATTGCTAGGCGTCGCCGGAGTGTAAGTGCTCTCATCAGACGATGCTTCGGAAGAGCTATAATCCCGAATTATCACATTACAGGAAGCTCTGACGGGAGACGTTGCCTGATCGGAGTCAGACTCATCCTCGGATGTGAGAGGATCGTCTATCCAGCAATTTTCTCCATTTTCAGGAGTTAAGGGAGGATGTACCTGATGGTCTTCAGGGACTTCAGGCTCTGGATTGCGAGGAGGCTCGTTGACGCGTTCTTGCTCTTGTTCTAGAGCGAGTCGCTGCAAGATCCTTGCATATTCTTCAAGATCAGGCATAGGAGCCGGATCTTCTTCTTCATCATCTCTTTGTGGCTCAACATTGTTGATTTCCACTGGAGTGATGAGAGGTGCTGGGTCAGCAGCATTTTCTTGTACAGCCTCTTGGTCTTCTTCATCATCAGACCAGGATCCTTGTGGCTGTAGGGGGTTATACCAGATTACTGGCATAAGATGAGACTCAGGAACCCATTCTTCATCGGAGAGATATTCTCCTGTTTCAAGGGACTCCTCCCACTCATCTGTGTAGTTGGATTCAAATCCATCATCGGTGTCGCTGGACTCGTATCCATCAATGGAGAATCCAACTACCGAATTGCAAGAGTATGATGTCTCCTGCATGGCTTCTCTGAATTGAGGTGGCATGAAATCACTAAGAGTGAATTTCCTTACCCCCTTTGAAGTCTCTGGAAGGGATGTTTTTGTTACCTCCAGTGAAGCGGTAGAGGAAGCCTCTGCCTTTTCTTTGACCTCTAGTTTTTGCTGGGTCTTCTCTTGCCGTTTGAGCTTGAGGAGATGTTTCCTAGCCTGCCTTCGCTGTTGAGCTGTAGGCTTTATTTTCACGACCTCCTAATTTTCATCTTCCAGGAGATCGGGATGTACCCATATCGGTTGTCCGTCTGGTGTCGGGTAAGGAACCAGTTCCTCGGACGCTTCGATTGAGTTTATCACCTTGAAGGAAGTAGTAATCTTCTTCTTCGGTGATCTTGATGTTTGTCCACATGTCACCATGTTGACGGAGGCAGACCCATAGTTTTTGTCAAAGGTGATGACTCCGTTTTTCCACATCTCATTTATTTTCTCTCTCACAACGAAGCATTGATTGAGAGGATGCGAGATCATCTGGTGGTATGGACAGTACCGAGGATCGTTGGTTTTGCCAACATCACCCGGTCTTTTTGGTTCAGGCAAGGTGAGCTTGCCGTTTGCCACAAGAGCCCCGAAGATTTCATCAACATCTTCATCAAACGGGTATTTCTTCTCTACTCGTTCTTTGAAGGCATCAGAGAGTTCAGGTCTCTTACCAGCAGCTTTGTTTTCAGCTTTCTTTGGTGGCTGAGGAGCTGGCTTGGTCTGCACATTGAGGACCTCTTTCTTCTTTGGTTTAGAGGTTGCAATGGCGGTTGGCTCTTTCTTTGATGATTTCTGACTGTTGAGGTCTTTAATCACCAGTTTCAGCTTCCATGGAAGCTTCTAGGAGTTCTCCCAGGTTTTTTGATTTGTTGCCGATGATCATGGAGCGGATTCTGGCTCTCATGTTGTTTCGGCAGATGTCGACTAGCGACGCTTGTGGCAATACATCAGAGCATTTGTATGCCATTGCTTTCCACTTGTGAATGAAGTCATATGTTGATTCATTCTCCCCCTGTTTTAGGCTGCACAGCTGAGCCATAGTAGCGGGGTGATCCTCACCTTTGAAGTGAGTGAGGAAGCGTGTCTCTAGCATGGCCCAGTTTTGGATTGAGTCTTCCGGCAGAGTGGAGTACCAATCGAAGGCCGTACCTTTTAGGGTACTTGCAAAGAGGCGGATCTTGAGTGCATCTTGATCCGCGATAGCTCCCGTCAGGATCTTGAAGTGGATGACGTGCTGTCTGGCTGATCCTTTCCCCGTATATGTTTGGAGAGTAGGATGCTTGAATTTGGTGGGGAACGGGACCGAGTCCATCCATAAGGGATATGGTGGCTTGATCCCATGCTCTTTGAGTATATCCTCTTCTTTTGCTTTGGCGAGGATACCGTCTACGTCCTTTTTGGTAAGGGCGCGTGACTCATTTTCTTCTCTATTTACCTCGTCGTCTTGATGATTCGGAGGAGGTTCATTGTTCGCCTGATTTTGGAAGGCGAGGAGAAGGTTTTCCATTAGAGTTTCAATCCTCTGCTGGCCCTGTTCCAACTGCTGGATGCGGGTGATCGCATCTTCTGGAGGTGGATTGCGGGGTGGTGGCTCAGAATTTGTAGCCAAGACATTCATCCTTCGTGATTCGAACGAAGAAACTGTCCTGGTGACTGAGCTGGGGCTCATTCTTTTTGAAGAGGAGCTTGAGGAAGGATCACTCTGCTGTCCTTTGCTTGAAGGAGCAGGGGATTCTTCTGAATGTCTTCTTGTCCTTGAGACGCTGCGGGTCATTGGACGTCGGACATGGATTTTTGTTGCTGATTTTTGGCGTCTTCTGGTTTTTCCAACCATATGGACGGCAGCAACTTGGTTGGGCCTTTCTTTTTCGACCCATTTGGGAGAGACTTGAAGTGTGGGAAGCTGGGTCCTTTGCTTCTGTAGTCTCTTTTGTCGGTACGACGCGCGGCGGCGTATACGACGAGCAATTTGAGCTTCGGCCAGCTCTAACTGGGCTCTGACGATGAAGGATGTGCTCCCTCGGGCGCAGCAGCCGAGTCTGTCTTCTTTGTAGCTGGGCAAGGACAGGATGCGAACCCTATCCTTCGCCAGTTGCAGCGAAGCTTTGAATTTGTGAAGCTCGGCCCCTGTAGATATGAAGGGTCGAACTGCAGATTTGTAGGCCTTAGCAGATGCTTGTGGAGGCCTTGTGATGCATGACTTGATTTTGGGCTTGTAGGAACAAGCCGGCTCATGCTGGGATGACTTGGAAGTCAAGTTGGAGATGGGTCTCTCCTCTTTCATGTAAGCAAGAGGATAGAACTGGTTCTCCTTGAGTGGGGCCAGGAATGCTGGCTTAGTGGATGTCTGGGACCTTCTTTGTTTTGGTGAAGGTCTTGGGGACCAAGTCTTGGGGTAGACCTGGTTGTTTGCAGGTTGAGGCTTCGTGGGGCTGCCACGGGCTTCAGGTCTTCTAGTGCTCGCCTTTGGTGTCACGGTAGTGACACGTTGAGAGGCGAGTTTCTGCTTCTTGGAGGGAGCAGCTTGTTCCTCAGGAAGTGGGAATGGTCCCAGCGTCCCAAAGACGATAGTCCGGGGAGTCGAGGTCGACCCGGAGTTCACAGAGTTGCCGAGGGAGTTGACGCTTCGGCAGCTGATGGGGCGCTTGTAGGTGCGCGTGGTTTGCTTCTGTTGAAGCATGAGTTGGTGCTTGCTTTCGTCGAAAGTAATGGTTAGTGAAGCTGCCATTGTTAGTTTTTTTCGAAAATTTCTGAAACAAGACCACATCCATTAGTAATCACAAGAATATAATGATCATAAATGGGAAGTTCTATGGTTTCGTCTTTTCAAATTGCTCGAGGTAGATGGCCCAAGCAATATGAGGAAGACAAAATGCCATAGAAGGTACAATTGTTCTGATCGCAGGTATGGTAAGCCCAGAATGGGCATCCCAGTGACTGCTAGAAGCAATTGTGAACTTAAATTCGACTTATCGAGAAGCAGAGCTTGCTCGAGGTAAGAAGAATATAAAGTTGGAGTTACAAATGTGCCGGTCGCAATACAGTAGACCCTGAAAGGGCGTACTAGTACCGCTAGACACAAATGTTTTGAGACCGCATCTATGAGATGAGATTCTCTGTTTTGAAAGGTCAAGATTGGATTCATCAAAGAGAGCAGATGGTATTCCAATCTGAACACGGTCTCGGCGATTTCCGCGAGCGCCAGTGCTCAGAAAGAAATGAACCATGATTTCTCGGATCTGAATCTAAAAATGACGAGTTTTTTTTTTTTGAAAAGCCAATATCGGGTTTATCAAAGAGAGCAAAAAGGCACTCCAATCTGAACACGGTCTCGGCGATTTCCGCGAGCGCCAGTGCCCAGAAAGGAGAAGACCAAGATTTCTCCAATCTAAACCCAAAATGACGGAAGTTTTTTTTTTTTTTTTTTTTTGAAGATTTTTGAAGATTTTTTTTTTTTTTTTAAAATCTTTTTTTTTATTTTTTATTTTATTTATTTTTTTATTATTTTTTTTTTAAGATTTTTTTTTTGAAATTTTTTTTATTTTTTATTTTTTATTTTAAAATTTTTATTTTAAAAATTTTATTTTTAAAAAAAAAAATTATTTAAAAGACGAGAGAGTACACATAGGCCTCCTAACCCGGTCTTATGAAACCTTGATTGATAGAATTGCCCCCAGGTAAGGGTAGGATTACTTAATGAACCCGTTTGGAGGACCCTTGCCTAGAACAGTCAAGCTGTCTCCACACTCTGGACAAGGCTTTTCTTTGAATCAACCATGATCAAAGAACGCAGTTGGTTTAACCTTAGTGGTCTATGTCTTTTTTTTTTTTTTTTTATATATATTTTTTATTTTGTTTTTATTTTTATGAATTCATCGAAGAGAAACCATGGCCCAAAACCTTAGTCGAACAGGCTCAACATTTCTGCAAGCGCGATGAACGATAGGAACAGATCAAGGTTTCTCAATTTTGAATCCAAATTGAGAAATCTGAAAAAAAAAATTTTTTTATATATATATATATTTTTTTTATTTTTAATGAACTCATCGAAGAGAAACCATGGCCCAAAACCTTAGTCGAACAGGCTCAACATTTCTGCAAGCGCGATGAACGATAGGAACAGATCAAGGTTTCTCAATTTTGAATCCAAATTGAGAAATCTGAAAAAAAAAAATTTTATATATATATATTTTTTTTTATTTTTAATGAACTCATCGAAGAGAAACCATGGCCCAAAACCTTAGTCGAACAGGCTCAACATTTCTGCAAGCGCGATGAACGATAGGAACAGATCAAGGTTTCTCAATTTTGAATCCAAATTGAGAAATCTGAAAAAAAAAAATTTTTATATATATATATTTTTTTTATTTTTAATGAACTCATCGAATAGAAACCATGGCCCAAAACCTTAGTCGAACAGGCTCAACATTTCTGCAAGCGCGATGAACGATAGGAACGGATCAAGGTTTCTCAATTTTGAATCCAAATTAAGAAATCTAAAATTTTTTTTTTTTGATGAACTCATCGAAGAGAAACCATGGCCCAAAACCTTAGTCGAACACGGTCTCGGCGATTTCCGCGAGCGCCAGTGCCCAGAAGGGAAAGGATCAAAGTTTCTCAATTTTGAATCCAAATTAAGAAATCTAAATTTTTTTTTTTTTGATGAACTCATCGAAGAGAAACCATGGCCCAAAACCTTAGTCGAACACGGTCTCGGCGATTTCCGCGAGCGCCAGTGCCCAGAAGGGAAAGGATCAAAGTTTCTCAATTTTGAATCCAAAAATGAAAAAATCTGATTTTTTTTTTGTTTTTCTTTTTTTTTTTTTTTGAAAAGAGAAAGAGTGGAAATAAATTCAAAGAATTAGAAATTTCCAAACAAAAAATCTCATCTCAATTTTTTTTTTTTTTGCGGAATTCAACATAGGCCACCAATTATAAAGTAGCCAAGGAATCGAGAAAAAAAATATAAGCATAGAGCAAAATATATGATATGCAAATATTTCATTTCTAGCATCGTGTTCTCAAATAAACGAGTCCCACCGGGTGATGCCAGCTTGATGGACCGCGCTCCCGATGCCCGGGTTCCTACCGAGGTCGGCGGACGTGGGAGTCCGTTTGGTTCCGACCCTTTCGTAACCGGGGGGCAAAAGGGCGTGCATCAACATTTCTTTTTTTGTGGGTGTGCCAGATTTTCTATTTTACTTGGAATTGCAAGTGGTGATCCGGAGATCAACCTTCGCAAGTAAAAAGGAAATCAACTTCTTTCAAGTTTTCCATTGCACATATATTTAAGAAAAGAGACATTTTCTTGATTTGCCGTGAAAGGCGATTTTTTTGGCATTTATAGCCGATTTTGGCGTTTATAGCCGATTTTTGGCGTTTATAGCCAACTTTGGCGTTTATAGCCGATTTTGGCGTTTATAGCCGATTTACAATCCTTATCAACAATGAAAGACAAGAATTGTGATTTTTGTCTCTTTTAAAAAAAAATACAAACTACAATGAAAAGCAAGAAAAGGAGGATCTAACTTCTCAGGAGATTGTGGGGGACTCGTTTAGATTGACGGTCGCAAGCCATATGTGGGCTTCGCCATCATCCATGCAGATGAGAACAGAGGATGCTATTGATTCGCTTGGCTTGGCTATAACCTCAGGTTTTTAGAAGACAAAGACCAAAGGAAGGTCCTATGTCCAATAAAAAACCGAGTAGACGGGCTGAAAAGCCATATCTAAGCCATTGGAGGCAGGAGGAGAAGGCAAGGACCTTGGGGGGGGGTACCCCCCAAGGGACTTTTGTCACCTTGTTGCGGTGGCCGGTGTAGAACTTCCGCAGAGTTTTCTCTCTTTTTCCTTTCTCTGGATTTCTGTCTGTGTGCTTGTGCTTTTTTTCTCTGATTTTTCTGATGTTTTCTGATGTCCTTTCTTCTTGGAGAGCCCTCCTATTTATAGGCTTTTAGGTAGCCTTTTAGGTGGGTTTATGGGCTTTTAATGTCATTAAGCCGCATAATGGGAGGAGTTACAAAATTGAATTGTTTATTTTGTAACTCCTTTTTCTTGGCTTCTGATTGGCCGGAGGAGATTGAGGGCATTTAATCGCCTTTAATCGCCATGATGGGAGGAGTTTCATGGGTTAAATGCCATGAATCTCTTGACTTGTAACTCCCGAATGCTTGCTTCTGATTGGGCCGTCCAAAGAAATGGATTAATGACTGTAATAAAGCTAGTCAATTAATCGCATTAAGTGGTCGCCGAGCAGCTGAAGAGTCGCGGGCCGTGCCATGTCTTTTGGAATTCTTCTGTCGATGATCATCGATGGATCTTCATGTAGATCGACATCAGATGACCATGTAATTTCAGGTGTTTGTTGCCAACAGCAGGTCGGTGCCATCTGTCTTGTCGATTTCTCGATCGGTCGGGTGGAAAGCACACTTTTTTTTTGGTTGACCGGGTGGCGATCAATACTGTCTTCGATACTCTTGATGTTTTACCCGTGTTTTGGACGGATATCAGAGGACTTGGTGTCTCAAAAGCATGAATTTTGGAAAGTACCAGAGGCTGGGCTCCTCGAATCGCGAAAAAAACGGCGAAAACCGGGGTTTCCGGGGCTTTCCCGGCGACCCCGGGGTCCATGGTCGCCGGCGACCCTGGCCCAGGGTCGCAGGGGTCTGCGACCCTGGGGGGGTTTTCCCCCTTTCTGGTCCCGTTTTGCGTCCGTTTTTGCTCTTTTTTTATTCTTTTTTCTTCTGTACTTTTCTTTGACATTTTGATCATTTATTGGCCTGATTTCTTTGTAGGAAACCTGATGAGAATCCTTGCATTTTATTTTGCAAAGTTTCCAATTTCCTGAGAAAGCCGAAGACTTTGTCGCGCAGAGCTGCCGATTTTCTGTCAAAAGCTGAAACTGGGTCAAACGATGTCGGAATGACCTGAAATTTGGTGTGAAGCCTGCTGAGCAATAAATAAGACCAACCATAGGCTTTTGTTTGAGTTTTGAAGCCGTTTGGGGTCCTATCACCTGTAGACTTGCTTTTTGTCGCGATGAAGATGTCGCGGTTTGATGTGCGGTCAACCGATGTCCGATTGACTTGAAATTTGACAGGGAACCTATTGGAGTCATTTTAAGATGATCCATAGGTTCTGTCTTGGAAACCATGGTCCCGGAGAGCTTTACCGTCGAGAAGCTTGATTTGGCTGTTGGAGAAGCGAAGTTAGGCCAAATGATCTTGAAATGGCTTGAAACTTCTTGTGTACTCCTCTTTTGGCTGTCTGGATGAATCTTGCAGTTTTTGTTTGATTCTGACAAGATTTGATTTTTGGAAGCAGCATTGCCTATTTATGGCAGGTTGCGACTTCATGTAGCTCTTTGGATCTTGGAAAGGCAAAGTGACATTTTTGGTGTCAACAAGGAGTAAAGAGCAGGCACCAAAGTAAGCTGCTCTCTGAACACCATCTGACAAGCCGGATAAATACAATGCAGCCTGATGTGTGTTCTATCTCTACCAACAAAGACAGCCTTAACTAGCCAGTAAGTGAGGTAAACAGTGAGATCTCTCAGCAGTGCAATGTCAGAACAAATGGCGTCTGTGCTCATGAAGAAATCCATCAACTCTTCTTGCATGACCGGAGTCTTCTTCGAACCAGGATCCTTAGCTCTGACTTCCCGGGTCATGCTATCAAAAGATTCCTGGCTGTCAAAGAAATTGGGGAACGAAGAGCTAAAACTCTTCCAACTGCCAGACCAGACTTTCGAGCCCACCTTTTCCTTCAAGAAATCATAGAAGGCGATAAGCTGAAAGTATAGAAGCCTAAACTCCTCAGACTACTCCTCAAGGACGATGTCGATAGGAATGAACTCCTCATAGAGTTTGTCAAGAATAGGCAACCCAGTAATGGCACTCAGCTTCTTCAAAGAAAAACCGATCTCACCATTCGTGACAAGGTGTTGGTTCGTGGAAGGAACGACTCCAACATAGCCATGAAGGCCTCTTCAAAAAAGATCACGGTCTCCTTAAAAGCACGGACCGCATCAAAGATCCCGACTTCCTTTAGAATCGTGCCACTAATCAGCAGGACGCTATCGGTCCACGACTCCCAATCGAAGTCAGTACTGAAATGACCATGACGTCGAAAAGGCTTCACCCAATTGATGTCGTCACTGCTAAAAATGTCAAGGCCCACCAGTCTCAAATTGACCGACTGATAATCAGAGCCCTGATAGCCGCTGGCCGACATCAACATGTCCATACAAGCAGACGACTTCTCCGTATATCCGAAAGGACCGCCAACAAAAATCCTGGTCTTGATCACATTGGTCCTCTTCACCCAGCTTGGATGATCTTCCCTCTTAGAGCATGTGGGAAAAAGGCTCATGATCAAGACAGTGCGATCAAAAGTCGACCGAATAACATTAGTCCTCTCCACACCATCAACTGTGTAAGAGAACTGAAACATCTCCTCTGGTATGTCATGTCGTCAAGGACTACAACACCAAAGAGGAAGGTAGGCTTGGGTACAATGCTCTGATCGTCCATGACCTAAGGACGATTGTTTACATGATCTTGTAGAACTCCTCACCTTTGAAAGCGATCAATCGCTGCCTCATCTCATCTTTGTTGAGGGAGTCACACTCTTCCAAGTTTCTCTCAACATACTGGACCTTCTCCCAGGCCCGCAAAACGGCCGCATTGGAAGATCTAGCAGATCGATGAAGTACGCTGGTAATAGGCTCCTTATCCTTGTTCGTTTTGAAGGAACCACTTGCAAAGGTTGGAAAAGAAAAAGATCATCATCAAAATGATAGAATTTTGCTAAAAAAAATCTGTCAAAATTTTGGCATGGTTTCGGGGCAATTCCGAAGAAAAGGGAAACACCTCGAAAGAAATAGGAAGCTTGAAGATGGGCTTAACATTGTTGCGAGATCCAAAACTTCAAACTTGCAAAGCCTCTCAAATCTCCGCAAAATTAGGTAGGGCTCAACATTGCCGCGAGCTCCAAACTCCAAAATTTTCAAAGACTTCCAGGTATGCGCCATCATATCATGCTTCCAATTCAATTTACAAATATCATGCATAGAAAGTAAACTGTCATGCATTAGATGCTAAGGAACCTTTGACAAAAGTCTGACCAATTCCAACCCAACTTGGTCAAAACCAATCAAACTTTGTTTAAGCCAAAACTCACGTTGGCTTGACCTAGAGATCCTAGCCTTTTATTTGATGCATAAAAAAATGCATGAACATCTTGATTTGCATAAAAAACGCATTATCATGGTGAGCAAAAAAAATAGAAAAAAAAGGACTGGCCCACAGGCCGTGACCCATGGCCACTGATGGACCACGCTTTCGCTGCTCGGCGCTACCGAGGTCGGCGGACGTGAGAGTCTGTGGGGTACGACCCTTTCGCACTCGAAGGGCGAAGCGAGCATCAACATTTTTTTGTGTGTATGGGTGTGCCAGATTTTCTATTCTACTTGCAATTGTAAGTGGTGGTTCGGAGATCCACCTTGACAAGTAGAAAAGGAAATCAACTTCTTTCAAGTTCTCATTGCACATATAAAGAAAAGAGACATGTTTTTGAAATGCTTTAAAAAGACGCTTTCATTTGTTTTGCCGTGAAAGGTGGTGTTTGCTATAAAAGGCAGTTTTTGACATTTATAACCGATTTACAATTCTTATCAATAGTGAAAGACAAGAGTTGTGATTTTTTTTCTCTTTAAACATTACAACATATAATGTAATGAAAAGCAAGAAAAGGAGGATCTAATTTCTCAGGAGATTATGGGAGGCTCATTTAGATTGATGGTCGTAAGCCATGTGTGGACTTCACCATCATCCATGCAGATGAGAACAGAGGATGCTCTTGATTCGCTTGGCTCGGCTTAACCTCAGATTTTTAGAGGACAAAGACCAAGAAGAGGTCCTATGTCCAATAAAAAGCTAAGTAGACGGGCTGAAAAGCCACGTCTAAGCCATTGGAAGTAGAAGGAGAAGACAAGGACCATAGGGGAGGGGTGGCCCCTAAGGGACTTTTGTCACCTTGTAACGGTGGTTGATGCAGAACTTCAGTAGAGTTTTCTCTTTTCATTCTCTCGGGTTTTATGTCTGGATTTTCGAGATCGATGCTTGGATTTTTCTGGACTAGGATCTATTTTTCTAGACTTTTTCTTCTTGGAATGCTCTACTATTTATAGGCATTTGGTAGCCATTTAGGAGGGTTTATGGCCTTTTAATAAATTAAAACCACATGATGGGAGGTGTTACAAGTTTTAATTCTTTTATTTTGTAACTCTTTTTTCTTGGCTTCTGATTGGCCGATGGAGAGTTAAGGGCCATTAATTGCCTTTAATCTCCATCATGGGAGGATTTTCATGGTTTAAATGCCATGAAACCTTTGATTTGTAACTCCTGTCTGCTTGCTTTTGATTGGTCCGTCCAAAATAATGAGTTAATGAACGTATTAAGTTACCATAGTAGCTCAATTAATAGCATTAAGTGGTCGCCAGGGAAGTTAAAGAGTCGCGGGCCATGCCGCGTCTTTTGGGATTCTATTTGTGATGATTGTCGATGGATCTTCATGCTGATCGGCATCAGATGACCATGCAAGTTCAGACATTGATTGCTACTAGTGCGTCGGTGCCACCTGTCTTGTCGATTTCTTGATCGATCAGCAGAAAGTGCATTTTCTTGGTCTACCGGTTGGCGATCAACAATCATTTGATGCTCTCGAAGACGGACCCATGATGTTGACGAAGATCGACGGATTTGGTGCCTCAAAAGTCAGAATTTTGGAAAACCACAGGGGCCAGAAGTCTCGAAACCCGAAAAGGAACCGGGAAACGGCCTTTCGACGGAAATCCGGCGACCCGAATTTCTAGGTATCAGAATAGGAACACCCATTTTGACAAGGCAATCGAGTCATTTGATTTTTATCAGAATCTGGGCGAGTCATGAGTGTGCATGAAAAGTCAAGAAGGCAGGGTATTTTTTTTTATATAGTATGTCGACGACATCCTTCTCCTAGCGAGTGATAGGGATGTTGTCAATAGTAAAAGTTTTGGTTGGCTAAGACTTTTGATAATAAAGGACTTGGGAGAAGCCAGCTACATCCTAGGGATCAATTACCATTGAGACCGGAATAATAGGATGATAGGCTTATCCCAAGATGCGTATATAGATAAGGTGCTGGTATGGTAAGCTATGCTTTGTACTAGACCGGATCAGCAGGTATCAGTCTAGCCCAAGTCCTTATCATTGGACTGCTATAAGATGTGTTCTCAAATACTTGAGAAGGACTAGAGATCACATGTTGATTTACAATAGTGATGAGTTGATTCCAGTCAGTTACATAGATATGGGCTTCAAGTCGGATCAGGATTCCAGGATATCAATTTCTGGGTACGTGTTAATGCTGTAGCAGCTTGAGAAGCAGCTAAGGAAGCAGGTTGGCTCAAAAGATTCCTCATAGAACTTGGAGAGGTACTTTTGGCGCGACAGCCGCTCATAGTTTACTATGATAACAGCAGGGCAGTCGCTCAAACCCAGGAGCCAAATAGCATGTACAGAGGAAGTTATACATGGTCAAACAGATTGTGCAGAAAGGTGATGTTACGATACCAACATAGTCTCTGCAGACAATCTGGGATATTCCTTTGCAAAGCCTTTGACTACCAAAGTCTTTGAGCAGGATGTAAACAGGATGAGCATGAGATGCAACCCTAACTGGCATTTAGCCCAAGTGGGAGATTGTTAGTTCTATGGTCTCAATCCATTAGATTGATTAATTTCTTTATATATTCATGCTTTCCTTCATGAGATGAATGGTGATCTATTATATATTTGCACACAACCAATACGAATGACATTATGGTTCATGAGATGAACCGGGATCCATAATTATGCTAGATGCAATACATGTCTATGGATGAGATCCACATACAGGAGACATGTATAGTAAATCTTATACTTGAATATCTTCACAACCGATGATAAGACTGGACATCTCATCTGACAAGGTTGCAGTACTTTGATTACTATGAGATAGTGTGATTTGTCTCGATCATCAGAATGGAAGATTCTGAATCATAGTACTGGTACATTGGATGTATTGAAGAACCATGAGAAGCGTCTTATAAACACTGTCTTTATTTAAAGGTCTGCTCTCATAATTCCCTAGCAATAGGCTCTTAATCCTGAGACATTAATGAACTCAAGTTTCTATCTATTCATTTGCTTTGAGTCACCAATGAGTGAGGCCAACTGTAGGTCAACACATCGGTGATTTGGGCACATGTTAGTGGAGCTGTGGGAACATTCAATTGTCAAGATGGAATCTATCTCTAATATCCCATTGTGCCAATTAATGGATTTATCATTGGTAAGGGTGCACTCATTCCGATTAAGAGTTAATTAAAAAGGTACCTATGATCATTATGATTAATTGGGGCTCAAGGATAATAAGATGTGGATCTAAGTTTTGAAGATAGGTCCAATTGATCCATGGATATTGATAGATGGGCCTACTTGTGGTAATGTGGAAGTTTAGGGTCTTCTATGTAATATTCCTAAGACTGGAATTCAATTACATTTATATGGTGGAGTTATTTGCAATTAATTATGGGCCCGGATTGCACATGAGATGTGGGTTGCAAGTTCCAGTTGGAGTCAGCTTTCTAAGGAATCCCTAGCGGTCCCCACGCTCGTCCAATTATTAGAAAGATACTAATTCTAGTTGAACTCTAAAAGGAAAGTTACTATTTCTAGTTGAAGTGAGACTTCTAATAGTGGTAATAGTAAAGTTACTAATTTTAGTAGTAGTGAGACTTCTCTTTTAATTAGAAAGGAATTAGAAAGATACTAATTATATTTGAAGTGAGAATTCTAATTATGATATAGTAAGTTACTAATGATTGTGGAAGTATGACTTCTATTTTAATTAGTAAAAGAAGATAATTACTAATTGTTAGAGAAATGAGACTTCTATTTCAATTAGAAAGAGAAGGAGGCTTTATGCTATAAATAGGAGATGAAATATGTGTTGCATGTCTAATGCTATTCCCATTATTGGGATGCACACCCAACACGATTATGTGCAAGAGTTGCACATGCAATTTCTCTCTCTCCCTCTTCTAGTTCTCTTTCTAGTTCCTCCTTTGAGTTCCTAGTAGTTTTCTCTTGGAGATCCCACCATCTTCTTGAGAAAAAGAGAATCTGATATGGGTCATAGTGTGAAAGATCAAGAGGTCTTGGAGATCTTAATTTGATACGTGAAAGAGTTTCATCATCAAAGAAAGACGCAACTTCTCCATTAGAGCACAATCGAGCTCCAAAGGTATAATCTACTTCCTTGTATGTTGTAGATTTTTTGTAGCTTATTAGTTGCCATTTCTATCTTCTAGATAGATTGATTTACTGATCATGATGGCTGAGATTTGAGGACATGGATCCTGGATTGGGTTTTGTAGCCTTCTGGAGAGTTGATCACCACATCAAGTTGATCAAAAGTTTTTGAAACCTATCCTAGAGGCCCACCTATTTCCATCAATTGGTATCAGAGCCATACCTCATCTCTAATCTATTTAGATCAGTTGTCTAGATCTATTTTTTGCATGAGATGTGAAGATGATAGACCTAGGGTTTTGTAAGGATCAGGTTTAATGTTTGTATGCATATTGTATCTTTGATGAATGAAGAAGTAGTGACTGGTTCGGACAAGAAAAGAGTTTTCTACAGGTTTTCCGCCCCGGTTGCTCGAGCGAACTTCAATCCGCTCGAGCAACTAGGTTCTGGAATGGGTCCGCTCAAGCGGATCTAGGTCCGCTCGAGTGAACTGTGTGCAGAGAGTTTCTGTTTTGGTTATCCGGGATTTTCATCATGAGATGATGAATGGAATCTTGCTAAAACTAGTCCCTACTATGTTCATGATACTAACGTTGCGAGTTCTTATCCTCTCCATATGGCCCACAAGTCTTATGCTATCTATTTATGGTTATTGGTTTATTTGAGGCTAAGTGTAAAGGGCACCGTATTTTCCTTGGTTTTCAGGTTTAGGGCAAGGCATGGTAAATCTCCCTATAGCCCTTTTATTTCCATGTTTAGATTACCATGTAAGTTTCATCATAGGGACATAGGAGTTTATGTAATTTTCTAAATTTGTAAATTATGGCGTTGTCCGAGACGAAGAAGGAAAGTGAAGCTGGACTCCTAATCAAAGAGTTTGAAGATTACCATAAGTGTTTTGGAGTTGCCCAAAGAGTTTGAGGAATTCCAAAGTTTTGAAAAGTCTAGAAGTCCAAGAAGTCTATTCCGCTTGGGCCATGTGGAGGAGATGATTAGTTTCTAATTTTAGCATTTTTGATTTATGGATGAATGCTTGATTTAGAATGTTTCCAAATCTGATCCAAACATAGCAAGTTACTAAAATTGGTCAAATCAAATTGATTTTTGGAAAGAGTTATAATTGGTGTTGATGACCCATGAGATGGATACATTGGCAACACTAATTTAAGAAACTGGACTTTTCTTAAAATAACTTGACTTGGAACCAATCTTTGATCATATCATGAGGTGATTTGATGTTCATATTTATATATGTGAGCCCTAATACCTTAAAAGGAAATCCTCAATTCAAAATATTAAGTGGGAGCGGGGCATTTAAATTGAGCAATCCCCATGGTTTTCCACCATAACTCCATTGTAAGGAAAGTATTAGCCTAGCGCCATCAAGGGAATGGCCATTCCCTACGGAGGGCTTTTATTTGTCTGGTTACTAGATATGGATCTCCACTGAATAGTATTGGTGAGACGTGGTGTGAGTTCACTCCCCAAGGAGGAGCTTCCCATTGCGGTTGTCATGCAATATTAGTTGGTGGGTCACACTTAACTAAAATAATGATGTAGTATTCCCAAGGATTTGCCTCATGTATTTTAGAAACCAAAGCTAATTGGGAGTTATACATTATTTGGTATGAGATACTTAGATAATAATGAATGATGGGGATCATGGATTGTTAGTCTTAATCTTAATTTTGACAACTTTGATCCGCACCAATCTTTGTGGCATTTGCACTCCCCAAGGAGGCATGCCCTAGGGGATTGGGATTCCGATGTATTCTAAATTCAGTGCTTATGAGGTTTCCCACATGAATTTGGTAGAGTACTAAACCCTAATGTCATTTATATTCTTTCATTGAATGTATGGTTATGTACTTTAGTTTATACAGCATGAATTCGAATACTTTCAATCCACTTGTGACCATCCTCAACCAGAATAAGTTGGAAGGATCCAACTATGTAGACTGAAAAATGAACATGGATTTAATCCTGACAGCTTCATGATGCAAATATGTCCTTACCACACCTTGCCCTGATGAGCCTAAGCCAGATGCACCACAGGATCAGAAAGACCTTTACATCAACTGGATCATAGACGATGAGATGGCCAGATGCTATATGCAGGCATCCATGTCTAGTGTTGTACAACACCAACATCAATCCTTTAAGACTGCATCCAATATAATATCGAACTTAAAGGAGATGTTTGCGGACCAGATCAAGCCTGCTAGGCGGGATGCCATGAAAGTTCTTATAAACACTAAGATGGCTCAGGGAACCCTAGTACAAGACCATATGATGATTATGATAAACTCATTGCATGAGTTAAAAGTACTGGGAGCACGATTGATGCAGAATCGCAGGTTGACATGATTTTTCAGTCACTACCGGATTCATTCAACCAATTCAAGAATAATTATGTTATGAATAATTTGAATCTGACCTTAGCTGAGCTGTCGAACCAGCTGGTAGCAACTGAGGAAATCATGAAGAAGATTAAAACCCTGATGACAGAAAAGTCATTTGCCAAGTCAAAGCCGAAAGGCAAAGGCCAGAAAGGCAAGAAGAAATCAGTCCCTAAGGGTCATGCGGTGGAGAATGGTTCTACTGGTGGTGTGGCCAAGGCTAAGGGTAGGAGAGCAACTAGAAAGTGTTTCCATTATGGTTTGACAGGACATTGGAAGAGGAATTATCCAGACATTCTGTCTAAGGAAAAGACATCAGGTATGATTGAGCCACTTGTTTCTGAAGTTAGTTTTCAAAACTAGTACTTCAGAACCCTTGGTGTGTTGACTTTGGTGAAATGAATTACATATGTAATACGTTGCGGGAGTTACAAGTAAGCAGGAGGATTTGTGGCGGAGAAATCATTGTTAACCTGAGATCGGAAGACATGACAGAAGCAGTGTCAGTGGGAGTAGTAACTTTGATGATTTTGTCAGATACATTATATGTACCATCTTTAAGACGGAATTTGAATTTCAGTTTCTAGTATGGTGAATAAGAGTTATTCTATTACTTTTGGTAATGAAATTGTCTTAAAAAGGGACGGTACTCTTATATATTATGACAAGGTAATCAATGACCTTTATTTGTTTAACTCCCACAATGTATGAGATACATGACACTGATATTAATAATAGACCATCATTAAAGAGGTCGTCACCTTCATCTAATCCAACAAACCTTTGGCACCTAAGGCTAGGTCATATAAACCTAAACAGGATTGATAGGGTAGTGAAAGATGGTATCTTGCCTTCATTGGTGGTAGAACCAATGCCTGTCTGCAAATCCTATCTAGAAGGCAAAATGACCAAAAAGACCCTTTTCATCGAAGGGCGGTAGGGCTAAAGATTTATTGGAGTTAGTGTATGCTGATATGTAGGGACCCATAAATATTAGAGCGAGAGAATGTTATGAGTACTTCATCACTTTCACTAATGATTACTCGAGTAATGGATACATATACCTTATGCACAGCAAGTCCGAGACTTTTGAAAAGTTCAAAGAGTTTCGAGCGGAAATGGAAAAGCATTCAGGTAAAAGTATAAATACTCTTCGATGAGATCGATGAGAAGATTATCTCTCCGCTAGTTTTATGGGATATTTGTCAAAGAATGGGATTCAATCCCAGTTGTCTGCTCATGGTATGCCCCAACGGAATAGAGTAGCTGTTAGGATTTTGTATTGCAATTTGATGGATGCATCATTCATCTTATTCATTCATTTGAATCTTCACACATGCATTGATTTTAGAAATCTTGATTTATACATGCATTGTTCTAAATCTTGTAAACCTTATGATTTATGCATGTTTTGGTTTTAAACATTGGATGCATTTTTAGTTTGAAAAAGATTTTATAAATCAAGCTAGCCATTGGTTTTAAATGTTTCAAATTTTATTTGGCCTTTTATGTTACATGATTTTTAAGCACTTGGATCGGTTTAAATCATATTTCCATTCTTGGTTTATTGGCCTAAAGTCCCACACCCCCCCCCCCCCCCCCCCCCAAGAAAATCAATTTCAAAATCTTATTTTTGAGAATTCTGGACTTTTACCGGCGGCCAAACTGGACTTTTACCAGCGCTTTTCGGCCGCCGCTAAAAGCAGTTTTTCAAAAATTAAGACTGTTGGGTTTCTAGCCGTTGAGTTCGGTTAACCGAACTCAAAGTGTTGGTTAACCGACCTGAGAGCCGTTGGACCACTTTTTCTATAAAAAGAAACTCATTTCTTAGCCATTGGTGATGATCTTTGGAGCCCTTCCTAAGGTATTTTGAGGCAAAAGAAAGGGGATCAAGCTAAGGAAGGCTAATGGGTCATTAGGAAAAGCTAAAGCTTGGATTAATGAAGTTAAACCACCAAGTAAGCTTTGCCTTTATTAATCATATGTTTTTATGCTTTGTCTAAATTATTGGGAAATGATTTTTAGCATATTAACTATGATGTGTTGAATCCATTCTTATCTTAATATTTGATTTTAGTTATTGGATTCTTCACCTAGATTCAAAACAAGTTTGTTTTAGAAATCTTCTTAAATCATGCTTTACCAAAACCTTTGATTTCTTTAATAGCATGATTCATTAACTTGTTTGAATCTATCTTTGTTGTTTTCATTCATTTAAACCTTAGTTAAATTAGTTTTTGAAAACAACATTGCACATGCATCACTTGATTAGTCTTAAGCATTTTTATACAACTTGTGATCTTTTGATTTTCATATCATTAACAAGTTTGTAGTTGTTCAAGTGATTTGCATATAACTTCAATCAAATCTTTTTATGTGCATTAAACTTTTGAATTGCTTTAAGCATAAAATTGTTTGAGCTTTAATTTTAAACTTGATTGAAGTATTCACACACACACCTTAAGCATACATCTTAGTATTTCATAGAGTGTTGTGTGAGTTGATTTTCATTTTCATATTCGCCTATTTAGAGGCAATTTTGTTTGAGCTTAATTGTAATCTCTTAGAGTGTTTTGTGAAAACACTTTCTTTAGAGAAATCATTTGATTGTAAGGTTATTGCTTAGCCATATAAAAGCATTGTGTATAGGTTGTTGCTTAGCCTAGAAAAACAACATTGTAAGGTTATTGCTTATCCTTGGAAAGCATATTGTTGAGGTTATTGCTTAGCCTTTTGGAAAAGCATAAATAATGAAAATCCGGTGGGGTGTTGAGTCACAAGCCGGTAGTGGATGTAGGCATTGTGGCCGAACCACTATAAATCTTTGTGTAGTGGTGATTGTTTTGTGGTGATTGTTTTGTTTAAGCTTCCGCATATTATATGTTAATCATCACATGTGACTAGTTAATTGTAAAGAAATTAAAATTGGTCATAATTAGTCATTAAGTGTAGATCACCCTATTAACCCCCCCCCCCCTCTCTAGGGTTAGGATCCCTTGGACTTTCAGTAGCAAAAAGAAGGAACCAGACTCTTTTAAAAATAATCAGGTCTATGTTGAGTTTCTATGGATTACCTTTATTTTGGGATATGTTTTGGAAACTGCAATGTATATACTAAACCTCATTCCATTTAAGTCTATACCTAAGACTCCCCGGGAGTTATGGATCGGGCGAAAAGCCTAGTCTACTACATTTTTAGGGTTGTCTGGCACTCGTACTGAAGGTTAAGACGAATTAGTTGGAATTGAAGTCTGAAGTATACATGTTTATAGAATATCCCAAAAGAACTAAAGATTGGTTATTCTATAATCCCAGAAAGCAGAAAGTGCTTGTCAGCACCAATGTGGTTTTCTGGAGGTAGATTATATAATTAACTGGAAATCTCTAGAAAAAGTTATCTTGGAAGTAATTCAAGAGCGATCAATCCCAAATCCAAGAATAATCGAACTTTAAGAAAATCTACCCATACCTAACCCAGTAGTTACTCTAGTGCTTCGTAGTGTGAGTATTGTCAGATCCCCTGACATGTTCTCGTTTTGGGAGAGTCTTACGAGGTAATCCCGGAAGAACCAGAACATGATCCCTGTAACTATGATGAAGCAATTATTGACATAGTTTCAGGATTTGTTTTCCCTACGCTCACTTAAATCTTTTTGTGATGGAAGCAATTGCTAAATGGGATTTTTTTTATATTCCCTACTTTCACTTAAATCTTTTTGTGATAAAAATAAACGCTGAATGGGATTAATGTTTTAAAAAATTGATCAAAAGTTTGTCATTTTGTGAAAATCTTTTGTCAAATGATTGTTTTGGCATGGGAGCAAGATTTTGGTTGTGGCATGAAAGCCAATTTTGGCATGAGAGCCAGTTTTGTGGCATTTATAGCCTGGCTTGTGGCATTGATAGCCGATTTTGTGGAATTGATAGCCAGTTTTTGTGGCATTGATAGCCAGTTTGTTTTGGAAAACCATGTTTTGGTTTATTGGCATGAAAGTCAGGTTTTGTTTTGTGGCATTGATAGCCGGTTTTGGTGGCATTTATAGCCGGTTTTGGTTTTCAAAAATGCAAGTATCGACTAAAAGTCGCTTCCCTGCTGAATGGTCTTGTAATTATCGATGGAATGTCGCATCCTTTCTCATTCGGTTGCGAGTATCGATGGAATGTCGCCTCCTCGCGGATTTGGGTGCAAGTATCGACTAAGCATCGCTTCCTTGCTTTTCAAAAATTTTAATTTTGCGGGTATTGACTTAATCTCGTTTCCCCATGATTTTTGAAATTTGCGGTTTTCTCGAACCTTTGGGTTGTGGGTATCAACTGAGATGTTGCGTCTCCATGATTTTTTGGTTTTTTCGAACCTTTGAGATTTGGGTTGTGGATATCAACTGAAATGTTGCGTCTCCACGGTTTTAGATTTTTTTGAACCTTTGAAATTTGGGTTGTGGATATCAACTGAAATGTTGCGTCTCCATAATTTTTGGATTTTGCAAGTATCGATGAAATGTCGCTTGCCTGTGATTTTGGCAGTGTCGAACGTAGTTCGCATTCTTCCGATTTGTGGGAGTATCGACTAAGCGTCGCTTCCCCGTGGTTTTTTGAAAAACCATTTTTTTTTTGTTTAAAGACACGAGGGTCGTAAATTTTGACCTAAAACCATTTTGGCGGTAAAAGGCAGGGCGGATTATGGTGGAAATCCCTGAGTCCGGATTTTGTTTCAAACCATGAATTTTGGGTTCAAGGATCGAAAATCTTGGTCAAGTTAGGGAGAGGCTCCTAAACTTGGGTATTTTGAACAATGACTAGAAATTTCAACATTTGATATGAAAATTCTAAAAAGAGTGGGTTCGACGAGCGAGTATCTGGAAATCGGCTTTGGCCGTGCAGTCATTGCTCTTACCTAGTTGGGTAAGCCTTCAAGGGTAACACCGTTTTAAGAACTTGTCGTTGATGGGCAGCATACATCTGTCGCCTTCCATGTTTAGGAGAGCGTATGTGCCGTTAAAGAAAACCTTGTTGATGACGTAGGGTCCCTCCCATTTTGGCTCAGATTTGCGTTTGGATTTGTGAGCGAATACCATTGGTCTTTTTACCACAAGAGCCAAGTTGCCCTTTATGTAGACGCGTTGCCTGACCTTTTTGTCGAAAGATCATGCCATGCATGCTTAGTAAAGTTCAATGCTTTGTCGAGTTTCGAGCCGTCTCTCAACAAGATTGTCCAGCTCATGAAGTTGTAACTTCACATTGCTTTCTTGAGTAATGTCATTTTGTAGAGATACCCTCAGGGAAGGAATTTGTACTTCTAAGGGCACGACAGCTTCAGATCCATAGACCAAGGAGAATGGTGTGCTATGGGTTGGTCCTCGAACGGTGGTTCGATAGGCCCACAAAGCTTCAGATAGCTTGTCGCTCCAGTCTCTTTTGTGACTAGAGACCATTTTCTTGAGGATTTGTAGAGTGTCTTGTTGAAGGCTTCTGCTAATCCGTTTGCTGTCGGATTGTATGGAGTCGAAGGATAGCTTTGGATTTTGTATTTGTCGCAAAACCTGTAGAATCGATGATCCCGGAATAGTGATGTCACACCCCGAAACTGGGCCTTGCAGTGATTCGACCTCGGGATGCGAAATTTTGGGATTAATTTGAAACTTTTGTTGTATTTCCCAAGATCCGCTTGAATGAGGATAATGAAATTCCATCACGAGCAGAATATATTTTCGCGGAAGCTTATTATGGCGTTGCGACCCGGAGTCCGTGGCCATCGGATATCCGTGTCGCACTCGACCAATACCATAAAGCCATCATATAAGCCGACTGGCACAAATCATAATTCAAAGAATACTGAGCTGGTAGTAACAGGACTATTTATTTCCCACATATTCAAATTACAATTAACAAGTGTCTTATTACAAACCCCAAGAAAAGGGCTAACAAAGCCATACAAAATATCCAACTAAACAGAAATACTACCCCCAAGGTTTAGATACGAACTCTGGTGCCAAACTTGACATCTAGATGATATCAATGGGCAGCCTCTCACGTCAGACCGGCGGCTCCACCACCTCCTCCGATCAAACACCTAAAAACAGAAAGAGAGGAAACTGGCACCAAACAAACAGGGTCAAACACGACGGTCTGGCAAGCAAATAAACAAGTAATATGTAACATGGGCATTTATAAAACCTTATGGAATCATTGTAAATCCATTTAAAGAGTCTAAACAATAATAGCAATAAATCAAGATAAAACGATCGAAAGGCCGAACATAAATATCAAGGCAAATAAACGAACAGTCTCTAGAGTATAAATATCTTGAAAAGATAATAGCCTACACAAAACATTTAATAATTGGAAATACATCTAAAATCCTGAATAATAGAACAATACGATAAAAGATCGATTTCATATACATTAACAAATTCAAAGAATATACTGAGTATAAACAAACAAGAATCATAAAAAAAATTAATAAGCAGATAAAACATTGGCAACCACACATAGCTATATTCTCCTATTACCGAAGTAACAAGAGCAGACAGAACCGTAGCCACTACACGTGGGACCGGAAACAAAATCAGAACCGTAGCCACTACACGTGGGACCGGCAGATAAAAACCATTGCCATGGTCGGTACAGACAGAATCCAAACTGCAGCTGGCAGATAAATTAAAGATCCCAAGCCGGGTGATCAGCCCGACAAGGTGACCTAAGCCTAGTGGTGCCTTTAGTTATTAAAACCTGAACCAATACAAATCAAAATACTAATCCATTTGGCTCATGGGCTCACACCACAGGGCTCTGGCCCCATCTCGCCTCGAGGTTTTATTTTTGAAATCATAGTCTCTTTGGCTCATGGGCTCGCACTACAAAGCTCTGGCCCCGTCTTGCCTCGACGTTTTATCTTCAAAATACTAGTCTATTATCGATGAAATCCCGAATGTGGCGAACCACTCCAATCTCCTTTCAAATCGATTCGGAGAAAACATACGAATTTCCATGGTAAACTGCTCAATTACACATCAAAGTGATTTGTATAAAATCATACGATCAATCATTTCGAACTTGGAAAACCACATGATTTTATAACAAATCACCAATGCTATTCAAATTAGTTTACCGAAGAATACAAATACAGTCTCTGACTTGAAATGGAATGGAATATTGTAGAATGACTTAATGACTTACCAAGGAACCATCTCAATGCACATTTAACCTTTAAACATTGATTAATAAAAGAATATGTTTGATGCCAATGAAAATCCACAACATTTAAATGATAAAGTGCGCATTGAGACTCGAATGATTCCCGGGTAATTTCACATATGCTCATTCTCTCATTGTTCTCATTCCCATTTCACAATTTTCCAAGTATCAAAATTTACCCAAAACATTCATGGGCTCTTAGACATAAAAAGGGGATTAACGGACCACAAATCAAGGAGGAGAAACGGGCTGAAAAGGGCCCGAAACCGGCCTGACAAAGAGCCCCAACCAGTCCGCGAAACAGCCCAAAGAATGGGCCCAGACAGACCTAGGCTCGCTCGAGCGACCCAGGGTCCGCTCGAGCGACCCAGGGTCCGTTCGAGCTAAGCCCAGGTAGAGCCTGGTCCGCTCGAGCGGCCCACCCAGTCCGGCCGCTCGAGCGGACCAGGCTCTGCCCCAGTCCGGGCTGAGTGCATTTCTGCACTCTTTTGTGCATTTTCTTGATTCCTTTTCCCCCTCTTTCTTCCATACATATTTTCACAATAACTTGGACCCTTTCTTGACCTCCACAAATCAACAAATCATCATCCACAATCATTCCAATTAATCCAAACACAATACTTTGAAATCAAAGTTTTCTTCCTTGGCTTTGAACACAAACACTTAACATAAAGAAAGCTAAGTTTCAAAATGACCAAAGTGAAACTTTCACTACATTGTAAAACAATAACATGAGAGGAAATCAAGCATAACAATTTTTCCATTTGTCCAAAAAAAATCTATGAATCATGAAGAGATAAAAACATAGAAAGAAAAACATGAAATGGACTTATGACATGGAATCATCATATTAAGTGGAGTATTCACTTGCCTCAAGCCAAAATGAACGCTAAGATGCTCTTCAAACAATGCTCTAGGGTCTCAAGCTCCCAATCATAAAAAAAAATCCCCAAAGTTTCTCGAGAAAACCCTAAAAATCAATCCTTTGCAAATCTCCTAGGAAAACTTTTGCATGAGGGATGAAAACACTCTAAATGATGAGGAAAACAAATATCTCAAGTTTGGAAAGCCATTGCTAACCTCTTGTAGCTCAAACAAGGAAGAGGAGCTTGGAAAAGTGGTCTCTCCTAGCTCAAATCTCTTGAAAAATGCATCCTTGAAAAGCTTGGAAGGTGGGGAAGAAGACTTGGAGATCAAATCTCCATTTAGCATCCAAGAAGAACACATACATGAGGAGAGAGAGTGGCTGGAAATGAAGAAGATTGATTCCAGCCCTTGCTGGAATCGTTGCAGGAAAAATGAATGGGGAAGAAACCCATTTGCCCTTTAAAGAGTTGAATGGGATGGGTCCCATGGGTCCCAATTTTACGAAGGCGGAAACTGACATTTGTGGGTCCCGGATAAAAATGACGAAGAAGACAAAAATGATCAGCGAAATTTCTACTTTCCAAAAAGTATATTTTCCCCAAATTCTGAAATTTTTGAAATTTATGGACAGATTTAGTGAAAATGTCATTTTTGCCCATTTTTCTCGAAAAAACGCGATTTCAGAGCATCAAATCAAAATGGTCAAAACATGAAAGTTGTTCAACTCAATAAATGAGTCAAAAGGAGCAAAATTTGTAATTTTTCCAAAATAAGAATAATCTCTCACAAAAATACATTTTACAAAGACCGGGTCAAACTAAAAGTCAACGGTCTTCAAAATCTCCAAGGCTATGAAAAATCTGGTCAAACTCAAAAACAAAGTCAAACCAACTCAAATATCACTTAAAAAGCTAAACCACAATTAAAATACTACTAAACAGAGAAGTTGGGGGTCGGGGTCTTACATCCTCCCCCCCTTAGAACCCATTTGGTACTCCAAATGGTCTAAACCAAATCAAAATCAAAAACCCAAAAGACAAAAGAAAACACCGACACCATACGCTGAACCTCGGCAACTGAGATACCCTCTGATCAAACCTGACGGTGAGATGCACGGTCAACAACATTCTGATTCGATTGAAGGCTTCACACTGTTCCACATATCTGTTCAAAAACATACTTCTCTGACCAAACTGGTGTTCAACAATTCTTCTAATCATCCTTGGTGTCATCTGTCGTTCCTATACTGGATCATTTCTTTTACTTACCTCGTTAGTCACTGTCGGTCCAAGAAACTGTAAGTTCTGTCTCTTTCTATCAGCTTGGAATTCTGTGCCTTAAGTTATACCGAGCTGTACACCATATCCCTGACACTTGCATGAAGATGTGATCGTAGACATGCCTTCACTGAAAAATCTTCATCCCGAGAAATTCTGAAATTCCACATGTTTGCTCTAACTATGTTTCTCGAATGCATCATCAGCTTCAGGCCTCCAAGTATATCATCAATCCTTCTTCGTTCTGAAACCACAAAGTCCAAATTCTATAGGTCTCCCGTCACTAACTTGGTCTGCTACAACCCAGATGTCACACTGCTATAACCCAGATGTTAAACTGCCATAACCTGCTGAGCTGTTTTGTGTCGAAACTTCGCATGGCTTGCCTCTTCAGATTTTACTCTTCGAGTCTTCTACCCTTGACATGTAAAGCCGACCTTGGAATTCCAATCTGTGTTCACAACTCCATATTCCAAATCTTTCTATGCTGTACTCAGAATTCTTGCCCACATCTGATTCTATCTACTTGTTGTTCTTGATCTTCTGCTTGATACTGTGTCATCAACAAAATAAACCTGCCAAGCTGGCATCCTTCCCTGATAAGTTGAAACTTTCAATCCAAGTCTTGAATGATGTTTACTCTCTCATAGATCCAACTTTGTTTCCAACTGAACCAGTACACCCCTGACATCCATCAACCCTTCAATTCATATACTTCCTAACTCCAACCATAAGCTATTACAACTCATTCCATTCAATACAAAATAAAACTTAAAACCTTAAACATAAGGACTAAAACAATTACTTAGTCGAATTTCATCATTTTTAAAACATTGTAGAAACTGAACTTCCAAATTATCAAATAAAACTTAAATAAATAAATTTTATCAAAGTCTGAGTATGAAATAACATTATTCATTTTGAAATTCATATTTTTGTAACCAAACAAATCATTGAAACACTCGTCAATTCCAAATCAGGATTTCGAAAATAAATCAAATTCATGTAGTTTGACCATACATTAAACTTTGTGAAAATCTGTAAAAATCTGAGTGTTAGTTAGACACTAAACCTTGTTGAAATATGAGCTCATTCGTTCATAAAAACCCTGTGGAAATCTAAGCCCAGCTGAACGTTAAAACAAATGTAGGAATTCTACATAAAATCTTAACACAAAAACCTTTAGGTAATTCATTTTGCATAGCCAAAGAAAACAAATCAATGAAATAGAAATTTCACATCGTACTTTGAAAAAGAAACACGATTTTAGTTACATGTTTTTAAAGATCAGTTTATCCACTAGCCTCTACAATCCATCATTAAAAACATCCATCCATTTCTAACCAAACATATACAAAATTTCGAAATCATCAAGGTTTTGAAATGTAGATGTCAGCATTTAAGAAAATTAAAACAAAAGCAAAATTCCAAGATCATTGTAAAATAATATCTTAAGAAGGTTAAACATAATCCATTGTTTAAACACTGCAAGGATAAATCATAGACATTAAGAAAAACATAAATAAAGATGGGAATACTATGAAAATTATTCTCATTAAGAAACGGACATCACAATAACTGGGGTATTCACTTGCATCTACACGCTGTCCAATCCAATACCCTGTAAGTCGGTAAAAATTCTCCAAGGTTTCCTTTGCTGCCAAAAATTTTCTTGACTACAACTAACCATCCACTTGGTATTACCTCTGAAAAACTACACTGGCTAAGCTGCAAGTTACGGAAATTCTCAACCAAAACTATGACAAGGCTCATTGAATCCGGAAAAATCCCTGAGTCTCTGGCACCAACTTCTAACCTTACTAACTAAGATCACTTCTCCCGTCATAGAATCGACAGCTAATATGCCTCTTACAGTCCTTCATCTTGGAAAGATGGTCTGAGTTCACCCAAAAATCCACATTTACTTACCTTAGTATGCTGCATGATGATCTTCGATTAGCTGAAAGGGAATCTTCGAATACTGCTCAAGTCCTACTTTGGCAGGCAAATGCACACGTCTTCTCTCATTAACCACAATGAAGATGCTGAAGGCTGAAAGTCTACTGATGTTCTCCGAAAACAACTTACTAAGTCCACAGGGTTCTCAGTCTCCGACACAAGCACAGAAAAAAGACACTGAACAAGAGTATGGAGACTTTAAATTCTCCACCACTAAGGAGGAAATTTGGTCATCCAAATCTCCTAACAACAAGAACTAAAAGAAAAGACAAGCAAAGTCTCCCGAACTGAAAGAAAAGCAGACTCAAATTCAAAGAAACAAGGACACGAGAAAACAAATCGACACAATCTAACGAATCCTCACCACACGTCTTAATGTTTCTAGAGTATTTTATTTCCTAGAAACTAACCAGCTCTGATACCAATCTGTTACACCCCGAAAACGGGCCCTGCAGTGATCCGACCTCGGAATGCGAAATTTTGGGATTAATTTGAAACTTTTGTTGTATTTCCCAAGATCCGCGTGAATGAGGATAATAAAATTCCATCACGAGCAGAATATATTTACGCGGAAGCTTATTATGGTGTTGCGACCCGGAGTCCGTGGCCATCGGATATCCGTGTCGCACTCGACCAATACCATAAAGCCATCATATAAGCCGACTGGCACAAATCATAATTCAAAGAATACTGAGCTGGTAGTAACAGGACTATTTATTTTCCACATATTCAAATTACAATTAACAAGTGTCTTATTACAAACCCCAAGAAAAGGGCTAACAAAGCCATACAAAATATCCAACTAAACAGAAATACTACCCCCAATGTTTAGATACGAACTCCGGTGCCAAACTTGACATCTAGATGATATCAATGGGCAGCCTCTTACGTCAGACCGGCGGCTCCACCGCCTCCTCCGATCAAACAACTAAAAACAGAAAGAGAGGAAACTAGCACCAAACAAACAGGGTCAGACACGACGGTCTGGCAAGCAAATAAACAAGTAATATGTAACATGGGCATTTATAAAACCTTATGGAATCATTGTAAATCCATTTAAAGAGTCTAAACAATAATAGCAATAAATCATGATAAAACGATCGAAAGGCCGAACATAAATATCAAGGCAAATAAACGAATAGTCTCTGGAGTATAAATATCTCGAAAAGATAACAGCCTACACAAAACATTTAATAATTGGAAATACATTTAAAATCATGAATAATAGAAACAATACGATAAAAGATCGATTTCATAAACATTAACAAATTCAAAGAATATACTGAGTATAAACAAACAAGAATCATAAAACAAATTAATAAGCAGATAAAACATTGGCAACCACACATAGCTATATTCTCCTATTACCGAAGTAACAAGAGCACACAGAACCGTAGCCACTACACGTGGGACTGGAAACAGAATCAGAACCGTAGCCACTACACGTGGGGACCGGCAGATAAAAACGGTTGCCATGGTCGGTACAGACAGAATCCAAACTGCAGCTGGCAGACAAATTAAAGATCCTAAGACGGGTGATCAGTCCGACAAGGTGACCTAAGCCTAGTGGTGCCTTTAGTTTTTAAAACCTGAACCAATACAAATCAAAATACTAATCCCTTTGGCTCATGGGCTCACACCGCAGGGCTCTGGCCCCATCTCGCCTCGAGGTTTTATTTTTGAAATCATAGTCTCTTTGGCTCATGGGCTCGCACTATAAAGCTCTGGCCCCGTCTTTCCTCAAGGTTTTATCTTCAAAATACTAGTCTTATCGATGAAATCCCGAATGTGGCGAACCACTCCAATCTCCTTTCAAATCGATTCGGAGAAAACATACGAATTTCCATGGTAAACCGCTCAAATACACATCAAAGTGATTTGTATAAAATCATACGATCAATCCTTTCGAACATGGAAAACCACATGATTTTATAACAAATCACCGATGCTATTCAAATTAGTTTACCGAAGAATACAAATACAATCTCTGACTTGAAATGGAATGGAATAGTGTAGAATGACTTAATGACTTACCAAGGAACCATCTCAATGCACATTTAACCTTTAAACATTGATTAATAAAAGAATATGTTTGATGCCAATGAAAATCCACAACATTTAAATGATAAAGTGCGCATTGAGACTCGAATGATTCCCAGGTAATTTCACATATGCTCATTCTCTCATTGTTCTCATTCCCATTTCACAATTTTCCAAGTATCAAAATTTACCCAAAACATTCATGGGCTCTTAGACATAAAAAGGGGATTCACGGACCACAAATCAAGGAGGAGAAACGGGCTGAAAAGGGCCCGAAACTGGCCTGACAAAGAGTCCCAACCAGTCCGCGAAACAGCCCAAAGAATGGGCCCAGACAGACCTAGGCATGCTCGAGCGACCCAGGGTCCGCTCGAGCTAAGCCCAGGCAGAGCCTGGTCCGCTCGAGCGGCCCACTGGGTCGCTCGAGCGGACTGGGCTCTGTCCCAGTCCGGGCTGAGTGCATTTCTGCACTTTTTTGTGCATTTTCTTGATTCCTTTTCCCCCTCTTTCTTCCATACATATTTTCACAATAACTTGGACCCTTTCTTGACCTCCACAAATCAACAAATCATCATCCACAATCATTCCAATTAATCCAAACACAATACTTTGAAATCAAAGTTTTCTTCCTTGGCTTTGAACACAAACACTTAACATAAAGAAAGCTAAGTTTCAAAATGACCAAAGTGAAAACAAACTTTCACTACATTGTAAAACAATAACATGAGAGGAAATCAAGCATAACAATTTTTCCATTTGTCCAAAAAAAATCTATGAATCATGAAGAGATAAAAACATAGAAAGAAAAACATGAAATGGACTTATGACATGGAATCATCATATTAAGTGGAGTATTCACTTGCCTCAAGCCAAAATGAACGCTAAGATGCTCTTCAAACAATGCTCTAGGGTCTCAAGCTCCCAATCATAAAAAAAAATCCCCAAAGTTTCCCGAGAAAACCCTAAAAATCAATCCTTTGCAAATCTCCTAGGAAAACTTTTGCATGAGGGATGAAAACACTCTAAATGATGAGGAAAACAAATATCTCAAGTTTGGAAAGCCATTGCTAACCTCTTGTAGCTCAAACAAGGAAGAGGAGCTTGGAAAAGTGGTCTCTCCTAGCTCAAATCTCTTGAAAAATGCATCCTTGAAAAGCTTGGAAGGTGGGGAAGAAGACTTGGAGATCAAATCTCCATTTAGCATCCAAGAAGAACACATACATGAGGAGAGAGAGTGGCTGGAAATGAAGAAGAATGATTCCAGCCCTTGCTGGAATCGTTGCAGGAAAAATGAATGGGGAAGAAACCCATTTGCCCTTTAAAGAGTTGAATGGGATGGGTCCCATGGGTCCCAATGTTACGAAGGCGGAAACTGACATTTGTGGGTCCCGGATGAAAATGACGAAAAAGACAAAAATGATCAGCGAAATTTCTACTTTCCAAAAAGTATATTTTCCCCAAATTCTGAAATTTTCGAAATTTATGGACAGATTTAGTGAAAATGTCATTTTTGCCCATTTTTCTCGAAAAACGCGATTTCAGAGCATCAAATCAAAATGGTCAAAACATGAAAGTTGTTCAACTCAATAAAATGAGTCAAAAGGAGCAAAATTTGTAATTTTTCCAAAATAAGAATAATTTCTCACAAAAATACATGCTATAAAGACCGGGTAAAACTAAAGTCAACGGTCTTCAAAATCTCCAAGGCTATGAAAAATCTGGTCAAACTCAAAAACAAAGTCAAACCAACTCAAATATCGCTTAAAAAGCTAAACCACAATTAAAATACTACTAAACAGAGAAGTTAGGGGTCGGGGTCTTACATGTGGTCCGTTATCATGGACGAATCTTTTAGCTATCCCGAAATGACAAATGATGTTGGTGCACAGGAACTAAAGGACTGATGAGGTCTTCATTTCGTTGAGCGCAAATGCTTCTGATCACTTGGAGAAATAATCCGTTGCGGCGAAGATGAAGCGATGACCTTTTCTTGAAAAGGGGGAAATAGGACCTATAATGTCCATACCCCAGGCTTCGAAAGGTCATGAGATCACTGTAGGATGCAGCCATTATGGAGGCATGTGAACATAATCTCCGTGAACTTGGCATTGTTGGCAGCGCTTAGCAAATTGCATTGCGTCAGCTACCATGGTAGGCCAATAATAACCTAACCTTTTTATCTGATCGTAGAGCTTGGGACCAGCCTGATGGGCTCCACAAAGACCTGCATGAACTTCTTTGAGTGTTTCTTCAGCTTCTTGTTGTGACAAGCAGCATATCAGTACTCCATTAAAGGAATTCTTGTAAAGTATTTTTGAACGAATATCCAAATGAAAGTTTGGTGCTCGCCTTTTGGACGCTTAACCATTCTTTTGGATCTTCGGGTAGGATTCCAAACATAGTGTAATCAATGAATGGATCCCTCCAGTCGCCGATTGAAGGTTGAAGGATAGAGATTCGACTTCCAACCACTCGGTGGCATTTAGCAACTGCTTGGTGGGTGTTTAGAGGAGGGAGGATCCTTCTCTCTCACACTATGATTTGCATGGTTTCCCTTTCCCAGATTGCCATAGATGCGACAAGTCCGGCCAGGGCATCTGCACGGATGTTTTCACCTCTACTGATGTGGGTGATGTGATAGATGTCATACTTTTACAAAAGCGATTGTGCCTTGTTGTAGTAAGACAGCAGATCAGGGCTTCCTGACTTCATATTTCTGATTCATTTGGTTGACGATCGGTTGAGAGTCTCCAAAGACTTCTACATGGTGATGCCGGATTCAATGGCGAGTTCCAATCCTAGGATCGGAGCTTGGTATTTAGCTTCATTGTTTGTGAAAGGTTCCAATAGTGAGAAAGCGTGTGGAATCATGTATTTGTCGGGCTAACAAAGAGGATGCCAACACCCGAGATTAGCTGTCTATTTTCATTTGTCCTGGTTGCACAGTCAAAGTACATGTCCCAGGAGGCATTTTGTGAAAAAGTCTCCACATTGTTGACTGGTTCATCTTGGAGATCATCTCTGAGTGGAGAATCTTTAGGCAATGTATGCTCTGTGAGAAAGTCCGCTAGAGCTTGTCCTTTGATTGATTTTTGAGGTACATACCTAATATCAAATTGTGACAGAACGATGGACCATTTTTCCAGTCGGGTATTGAGAGAACTTACTTTTGTGACAAGGACCTTCAAGAGGTTGATCCTTGAGACCAGGTAGACTATGTTGGAAAGCAAGTAGTGACGTAACTTTTGTATGGTGAACATCACTACAAGACATTCTTTTTCGACTGGAGAGTAGCGATGCTCTGCACCTACTAGCATGTGGCTAAGGTAGTATAGAGCAGCTCCTTTTCTTTCATCATTTTCATGTGCAAGTAGAGCGCCCAGAGAGTGGTCAAGTGCTCTCGTGTACAAGATGAATGGTTTTCCAATGGTAGGAGCAGCTAACACTGGAGGTTTGGTTAGGTATGACTTGATATCTTGAAATGCAGCTTCATAGTCAGTATATTGGACAAAGTCTACACCTTTCTTCATCAACCGGGAGAATGGATGGCATTTCCTCGAAAGATTGGAGATGAACCGTCTGGTGTAGGCCAATCTCCCTTGAAGCCCTTTGAGTTCTCTCAAGGTTCTTGGAGAGGGCATTTCTAGAATAGCCTTGACTTTGATGGGGTCAAGTTCTATTCCAGCTTTACGAATTAGGAATCTGAGGAACTTACCCGACGAGACGCCGGAGAAGCATTTTAGGGGATTCATCTGCAGTTTGTGTTTGCGAAGTCGGAGGAAGACATCTCGAAGATCTTTGAGATGGTCTCCTTTTCTTTTGCTTTTGACAGCGAGGTCATCAACGTAACATTCAACCATCTTGTGCTGCATATCTTGAAATATTTTCATCATAGCCCTCTGATATGTGGAACCAGCATTTTTTAGACCAAATGGCATGATAGTGTAGCAATACATGCCAAATGGGGTCCTAAATTAAGTGTGTTTTTCATCTTCAGGATGCATCTTTATCTGATTGGAGCCAAAGAAGCCATCTATGAACATCATTTGCTCGAATCCATAGGTATTGTCAATCATTACCTCTGGTATGGGGAGCGGGATTTCATCTTTAGGGCATGCGCCATTCAGGTCTTTATAGTCAATATAGATCCTGATCTGCCCGTTTTTCTTTGTCACGGGGACAATGTTGGCCATCCATTCAGGATGTTGTTCCTCACGGATGAAGCCGACGCTTTTGAGCTTTTGAACTTCTTGTTCGATGTTATCCATCACATCCGGACGGAATCTTCTTTGACCCTGCTTGACAGGCTTAATGTCTTCTTGAAGATTGAGCTTGTGGACTACTATTTTGGGGTCTAAACTAGGCATTTCAACGTAACACCATGCAAAGCAATCAATAAACTCATGAAGAAAAGCGATATTCTCGGGTAACTCATCATCCTTTATATTCTTGCTCATGAATATAGGACGTGGGTTATCTGGTGTTCCCAAATCTATATTTTGAATAGGATCTTCTATTGGATGGTTTGAAGGTGGTTCCTCCATAATATTTTCGGAGGCTTCCAGCTCGATGAAACCTTCAAGGGTTTCAAGGGCATCTCCAGACCAAGGTTTTGTTCCTTTACATGGGTCTTCTTGATTGGTGATCTTCTCAAGGCTTGCTATGAGATGGTCCCAATCGCCGGTTGAAACTGGGTCGAAGTAAGGTACTTCTTTTGGAGACGAGGGTTCTTTTGGGTCAGAAGACCACATGTCTATGCCATCGGACAATTCCTCTTCATCGTCAGAGAAATCATACCAATTGGATGAGCTTCCTAGATCATTGTCAGGTGACTCATCGAAGAGATATCCAGGGAGATCAATGTCTTCATGGACATGAGATGTTGAGGCTTGGTCGGTAAGTCGACTTTTAAGCCTTTGTGTCAACTATCCCTGAGGAGTGTTGGGATCTTACCCTAACCCATGTGAAGACTTTTCTACTTGGCCGTAGAGTCTCCAATCTCCCAGCTGGCTCTTGGTCAAGGCGGGCCCCAGTGGCGTGAGAATATCGCGTTCTTCTTGTAAGACCCCGACCCCCAATTCTTTTGTTTATCATTGTTTTAATTTTTTTTAACTTTTTAAGTGAGATTAGAGTTGGTTTGACTTTGTTTTTGAGTTTGACTAGATTTTTCATAACCTTGGAGAGTTTTGAGGATCCTTGACTTTAGTTTGACCCGGCCTTTGTAAAATGTATTTTTGAGAGAAATTACTCTTGATTTCTAAAAATCCCATATTTTATTTATTTTGATTCATTTTATTGTTATAAAAAACTTTCATGTTTTGACCATTTTGATTTAACGCTCAAAAATTGCGTTTTTCGAGAAAAAGGGGCAAAATGACATTTTCACTAAATCCGTCCTTAAATTTTGAAAATTTCAGAAATTGGCAAAAATATACTTTTTAGAAAATAGATTTTTCGACGAGCAATTTTTCCTTCTTCGTCGTCTTTGTTCGGGACCCACAAATGTCAATTCTAACCACTTGAACCTTGGGGCCCATTGGGACCCACTTGCCCACTTTATAAAAAGGCAATAGTCTTCTTCTCTCTTTCATTTCCCATTTTCCTGCAACATGAGGGAGCCTAGGGTTTAATCTACCATCTCTCTCTCTCTCTCCTTATATGCTCTCTTCTTGAAGACTATTTGAAGATTTGATCTCAAAATCTCTGTCATCACCCTCCAAGCTTTCCAAAGATACCCTTTTCAAAGGATTTGAGCAAAGGCAAGCCCCATCTTCAAGCCCTTCTTCTTGGTTTGAACTCCTCAAGGTTACCAATGGCGTCTCTATCTTGAAATCTTTGTTTTACAAACCATTTGTAATGTTTTTATCACTCATACAAGAGATTTCATGGAGCTTTGCAAGTGTTTGATTTTTAGGGCTTTTTCTTGGGTTTATTTTGGGGGTTTTGTAGGATTGGAACTACGGTCTCCTTGAAGACCATTTTGGAGTGATTTGTACCCGTTTTTTACTTGAGGCAAGTGAATATACAACTAATATGGTAATTTTGTTCAATGTGGATGGTTCTATTACATTTCATTCTATTTCTTATTCTTCTCATGATTTATGGGTTTGTTCATTTATTGTTTTAAGCCATGGTTATGTTTATTTTCCTTAAGATATTGTTTTTGCTATAATCTAGATCTCCATTCTCTATTTGATCATCTTGGCTCAATTCTTGTTCTTCAGATTTTTAGTGTCTTGTGGAATGAAGAAGATCTTATTTCTTTTAGTGAATGATTGGAAATGGATGGAAGGAATTAGTGTATTGATGAATTAATATAGTTTGGTTGAGGCTAAGAGAGGCCCATATTATATTAAAGTGCATATAGAGGAGAAAGGAGGGAAGAAATCACAAATGGAGCCAAAGCAGTGCAGTTTCTGCGCTCTTCATGGACCCAACTGAACTGGGTCCGCTCGAGTGACCCCATGGGCCGCTCGAGCGGCCCAGGTTCTGGATGGGGTCCGCTCGAGCGGACCTGGTCCAGTTCTGGCCTCTTTTGTGGATTATTTGTTTGGGGGCTGTTTCATGGATCCTTTTTAGCCTTGTTTAAACTTCATTCCAGACCTTTTTCATCCTTTTTTTTTAGGTTTATTGACCTCCTATTTATGCCTGGAAGCCCATTAATTATTACAAGGAATTGTAATGCTTGAAATGTACAAATTGAATGGGAAGAATGAGAGAAAGTTTGATGTGAGATTTTACCCGGGAATTTTATAAGTCTTAAGGCACACTTTATAACCTAAATAGTTGTGGATTTTCATTGGTATCAAATATATGTTTATAAATCAACATTTAGGGATTTAAGTGTGCATTGAGATATCCCTTGGTAAACCATTGAATCACATACACTATTCCATTCGGGATTTAAGTGTGCATTGAGATATCCCTTGGTAAACCATTGAATCACATACACTATTCCATTCCATTTCAAGTTAGAAAACATATATGTATTCTTCAGTAAATTAATTTGAAAGGATTTAAGTGATTCATCATGTTTGAAAGCATCGGTGATTTGAAATAGAATTAAGTGGTTTTCCACGTTCGAAAGGATTGATTGTATGATTTTTATACAAATTGCCTTGATGTGTATTTGAGTGGTTTACCATGGAAATTCATATGTTTTCTATGAATTGTTTTGAAATAGATTTGAGTGCTTCGCCACGTTCGGAAATACATCGATAAGGCTATTCATCAGATTTGTTCGGATTTGTCAGTGTATTTGTTCAGGAGTAGTCCTTTTTATCGATTTCAGAAATGAATTATTTTGTTTGGATTTGTATCGGTTCAAGTTTTAAAATTTTAAAAGGGGCACCAATAAGCTTAGGTTGCCTTGTCGGGCTGATCACCCAGCTTGGGATCTTTAATTTGTATGCCAACTGTAGTTTGGATTCTGTATGTACCGACCATGGCAATGGTTCTGATCTACCGGTCCCATTTGTATGGCTATGATTCTGATTCTGATCTGTCAGTCTCACGTGTAGTGGCTACGGTCTGATTCTGTTCTGCCGGTCCCACGTGTAGTGGCTACGGTTCTGATTATTCTGGTCCCACGAGTAGTGGCAACGGTTTTCTATTCTGCTCTTGTTACTTTGGTAATAGGAGAATATAACTGTATGTGGTTGCCAATGTTTTAATTAGTCTGTTAATTCTTTTAAGATAGTTATGTTTCGGTTATTATTTAGATATTTCCTGTAAGACCCCGACCCCCAATTTCTCTGTTTAGTATTGTTTTAATCATGGTTTAGCTTTTTAAGCAATATTTGAGTTGGTTTGACTTTGTTTTTGAGTTTGACTAGATTTTTCCATAGCCTTGGAGATTTTGAGGACCGTTGACCTTGGTTTGACCCGGTCCATATGATATGTATTTTTATGAGAAATTACTTTTGATTTCTAAAAATTCTGAATTTGGTGTATTTTGACTCATTTTACGAAGTTTAACAACTTTCATGTTTTGACCATTATGATTTGATGATCAGAAAATGCGTTTTTCGAAAAAAAAGTGCAAAATTGACTTTTCACACTAAATCTGTCCATGAATTTTGAAAATTTCAGAAATTGGGGAAAATATACTTTTTGGAAAGTAAATATTTTGTTGATCGATTTTGTCTTCTTCGTCGATCTCATTCGGGACCCACAAATGCTAGTTTTGACCTTTGTAAGTTTGGGGCCCATGGGGCCCAGCCCACTTATCCTTTATAAAACCAATGGGGCTCTTCTTCTTCCCCATTCTTCATTTTTCCTGCAACAAAAGGGGAGTCTAGGGTTCTTCTCCCAGCACTTTCTCTCTCCTCATGTATCCCTTCTTCTTGGATGCTAAATGGAGATTTGATCTTCCCATCCCCTTCTCCTCTCTCTTGGCTTTCCAAGGATGTCTTTTTCAAAGGATTTGAGCTAGGGCAAGGCTTCCTTTCAAGCTTTCCTTCTTTGTTTGAGCTACCAAAGGTTAGTAATGGTTTTCCTTTCATGAGATCTTGGTTTTTCAAACCCTTTGGAGTATCTTTCTCATATATGCAAAGACTTTCCTTGAGATTTGCAATGGATTGATTTTCTAGGGTTTCTTCTTAAGCTATTTTGGGGGTTTTGTGATTTTGGAGCTTGGGACTATAAGAGGACCATCTTAGGGTGATTTGCATCTCCTCTTGACCCAAGGCAAGTGAATATTCAGCTAATAATGGTGATTGTTTAATATGCATGGTTTTGTGAATTTCCTCTTTAAATATCTCTCTCTCTTTCACACCATGGTTTTATGTTATTATGTTTATGCAATGTTTTATATGTATCTTCTTTGAAATCCATATTTTGGAATGTTTATGTTCTTGGATTCATCTTCCATAGATCAACTCTTTTTGTTCCAAGAACCTTTTGTATTTTAATGAATGAAGGAGATTATGTTTGCACTTGATTTTGTTTGATGGAATGGCATATAAATTAGTGTGTGGATGTGTTTGATGGATTTAAATTAGTATGAGAAGCTCAAGGAAGTATGGAAACATGTGAGAAAGGATGAAGGAAGAAAAAAAAATCAGAAAAGGAAAGAGGAAGTGCAAATCTGCACTTCCAGCGAACTGGACAGGGCCCAGTCCGCTCGAGCGACCCAGTGCGCCGCTCGAGCGGACCAGGTTCTGTCTGGGCTTCGCTCGAGCGGGCCCTGGGTCGCTCGAGCGAGCCCAGACCTGTCCAGGGCCCGTTTCAGTGACTATTTGAGCTGTCTTTGTGGACTTTTTAGGGGCCTGTTTGGGATGGTTTGTGGGTCAATTATAAACTTGTTTTAGGCCCATTTCACCCCATCTATCCTATTTGTTTTGAGGCCCATTAATCTCTCTTTTTATGCCTAAGAGCCCATGAAAGTTTGAGGTTATTTGTGATACTTGGAATTTGTGAAATGGGAATGGGAACAATGAGAGAATGAGCGTATGTGAAGTTACCCGGGAATCTTTCAAGTCTCAATACGCACTTTATCATTTAAATGTTGTGGATTTTCATTGGCATCAAACATACTCTTTATTAATCAATGTTTAAAGGTTAAATGTGTATTGAGATGGTTCCTTGGTAAGTCATTAATTCATTCTCCACTATCCATTCCATTTCAAGTCAGAGAAGGTATATGTATTTGTATTCCTCGGTGAACTAATTTGAATAGCATCGGTGATTTATTATAAAATCATGTGGTTCTCCTTGTTCGAAAGGAGTGATCGCATAGTTTTATACAAATTACTTTGATGTGTATTCGAGTGATTTACCCTGGAAATTCGTATGTTTTCTCTGAATCGATTTGGAAGGAGATTGGAGTGGTTCGCCACATTCGGGATTTCATCGATGAGAATATTATTTTGAAAAGACTGTTATTTTGAAAATAAAACCTCGAGGCAAGATGGGGCCAGAGCTTTGTAGTGCGAGCCCATGAGCCAAAGAGACTATTATTTCAAAAATAAAACCTCGAGGCAAGATGGGGCCAGAGCTTTGTAGTGTGAGCCCATGAGCCAAAGGGTTTATTATTATGGTTTGATTTGTATCGGTTCGAGTTTTAAAAACTAAAGGCACCACTAGGCTTACGTCACCTTGTCGGGCTGATCACCCGGCTTGGGATCTTTAATTTGTCCATAAGCTGCAGTTTCGATTCTGTCTGTACCGACCATGGCAACGGTTTCTATCTGCCGGTCCCACGCGTAGTGGCTACGGTTCTGATTTTGATCTGTCGGTCCCATTTGTATGGCTACGGTTCTGATTCTATTTCCGGTCCCATGTGTAGTGGCTACGGTTCTGTCTGCTCTTGTTACTTTGGTAATAAGAGAATATAGCTATGTGTGGTTGCCTATGTTTTATCTGTTTTATGATTCTTATTTGTTTATACTCATTATGTTCTTGGAATTTGTTAATGTTTATGATATCGATCTTTCATCGTATTGTCTCTATTATTCAGGATTTTAAATGTATTTCCAATTATTAAATGTTTTATGCAGGCTACTATCTTTTCGAGATATTCATACTTCAGAGACTGTTCATTTATTTGCTTTGACATTTATGTTCGGTCTTTCGATCATTTTATCATGAATTATTGCTATTATTGTTTAGACTCTTTAAACGGATTTATAATGATTCCATAAGTTTTTATAAGTGCCCATATTACATATTACTTGTTTATTTGCTTGCCAGACCGTCGTGTCTGACCCTGTTTGTTTGGTGCCAGATTCCTCTCTTTCTGTTTTTAGGTGTTTGATCGGAGGAGGCGGTGGGACCGCCGGTCTGACGCGAGAGGCTGCCCATTGATATCATCTAGATGTCAAGTTTGGCACCGGAGCTCGTAATATCACTTGGGGTAGTATGTCACTTAGTGGTTTATATGTATGGCTTTGTTAGCCTTTTTCTTGGGTTTGTAATTAAGGCAATTGTAATTGTAATTTGAATATGTGGGAAATTAAATAGTCCTGTTACTACCAGCTCAGTGTGTTATGATTTATGTTTTGTGCCAGCATGCTCTCATGATGGCTTGATGATATTGGTCGAGTGCGACACGAAATCCGATGGCCACGGACTCCGAGTCGTAACACCATGATTAGCTTTCGCGAAAATATACTCTTATCGTGATGGAATTTTATTATCCTCATTCACACGGATCTTGGGAAATATAACAAAAGTTTCAAATTTATCCCAAAATTTTGCATCCCGAGGTCGGATCATTGCAGGGCCCGGTTTCGGGGTGTGACATAATGGTATCAGAGCTGGTTAGTTTCTAGGAAATAAAATACTCTAGAGACATTAAGACGTGTGGTGAGGATTCGTTAGATTGTGTCGATTTGTTTTCTCGTGTCTTTGTTTCTTTGAATTTGAGTCTGCTTTTCTTTCAGTTCGGGAGACTTTGCTTGTCTTTTCTTTTAGTTCTTGTTGTTAGGAGATTTGGACGACCAAATTTCCTCCTTTGTGGTGGAGAATTTAAAGTCTCCATACTCTTATTCGGTGTCTTTTGTCTGTGCTTGTGTCGGAGACTGAGAACCCTATGGACTTAGTATGTTGTTTTCGGAGAACATCAGCAGACTTTCAGCCTTCAGCATCTCCATTGTGGTTAATGAGAGAAAACATGTGCATTTGTCCGCCAAAGTAAAACTTGAGCAGTATTTGAAGATCCCCTCTCAGCTAATCGAAGATCATCATGCAGCGTACCAAGGTAAGTAAATGTGAATTTTTGGGTGAACCCAGACCATCTTTCCAAGATGGAGGACTGCAAGAGGCGTATTAGCTATTGATCCTATGAAGGGAGAAGTGATCTTAGTTAGTAAGATTAGAAGTTGGTGCTAGAAACTCAGGGATTTCCCGGATTCAATGAGCCTTGTCATAGTTTTGGCTGAGAACTTCCGTAACTTGCAGCTTAGCCAGTGTAGTTGATTCAGCAGGGATACCAAGTGGATGGTTAGTTGTGGTCAAGATAATTTTTGACAGCAGAGGAAACCTTGGGAATTTTACCGACTTACAGGATAATGGATTGGACAATGTATAGATGCAAATGAATCAACTGTTTGGGATGTATGCTAATGGATTTATGTTTCTTCTTTAAGGCTTATTTTTGAAATAAACTATGTCATTATACTCTTTTCATAAGTCACATGATTTAGTTTTCATAAGGTTTTGTGTTTCGGATTTTTGCTTAATCTTCTTAAGATATTGTTTTACAATGATCTTGGAGTTTTGCCCTTGTTTTAATTTTCTTAAATGTTGACATCTACATTTCAAAACCTTAATGATTTCAAAACTTTGTATATGTTTGGTTGGAAATGGATGGATGTTTTAATGATGGATTGTAGAGGCTAGTGAATGGACTTATCTTTAAAAGCATGTAACAAAAAATTATGTTTCTCTTTCAAAGTACGATGTGAAATTTCTATTTCATTGATTCATTTTCTTTGGCTATGCAAAATGAATTTCCTAAGGGTTTTTGTGCTTAGATTATATACAGGTTTCCACATTTGTTTGAACATTTAACTTTACTTAGATTTCTGCTGGATTTTTATGAACAAATGAGTTCAAATTTCAACAAGGTTTAGTGTTTAATTAAACACTCAGATTTCAACAAAATTTAATGTATAGTCATACTATATGAATTCGATTTATTTCTGAAATCCTGATTTGGAATTGTCGAGTGTTTCAATGATTTGTTTGGTTATGAAAATATGAATTTCAAAATGAATAAAGTCATTTCATACTCAAACTTTAATAAACTTTATTTATTAAGCTTTATTTGACAATTTGGAGGTTCGGTTTCCACTATGTTTTAAAATGATGAAATTCAACTAAGTAATAGTCTTAGTCCTTATGTTTAAGATTTTAAGATTTGTTTTGCATCGAATGGAATGAGTTCTAATAGCTTATGGTTGGAGTTAGGAAGTGTATGAATTGAAGGGTTGATGGATGTCAGGAGGTGTACTGGTTCAGTTGGAAACAAAGTTGGACCTATGAGAGAGTAAACATCCTTCAAGACTTGGATTGAAAGTTTCAACTTATCAGGGAATGATGCCAGCTTGGCAGGTTTATTTGGTTGATAACACAGTATCAGGTAAGAGATCAAGAGCAGCAAACAGATGGAATCAGATGTGGGCAGGAATTCTGAGTACAGCACAGAAAGATTAGAATATGGAGTTGTGAACACAGATTGGATTTCCAAGGTCGACTTTACATGTCAAGGGTAGAAGACTTGAGGAGTGAAATCTAAAGAGACAAGCCATGCGAAGTTTCGACACAGAACAACTCAGCAGGTTATGGCAGTTTGACATCTGGTTTATGGTAGTGTGACATCTGGGTTTTAGCAGACCAAGTCAGTGACAGGAGACCTATAGAATTTGGAGTTTGTGATTTCAGAACGAAGAAGGATTGACGATATACTTGGAGGCCAGAAGCTGATGATGCATTCGAGAAACATAGTTAGAGCAAACATATGGAACTCCAGAATTTTTCGGGATGAAGATTTTTCAGTGAAGGCATGTCTACGATCACATCTTCGTACAAGCGTCAGGAGTACCGTGTGCAGTTTTGTAGGACTTAAGGCACAGAATTCTAAGCTGATAGAAAGAGACAGAACTGCAGTTTCTTGGGCCGATAGTGACTAACGAGATAAATAAAAGAAATGATCCCGTGCGAGAACGACAGATGACATCAAGGATGATTAGATGAATGGTTGAGCTCTAGTTTAGTCAGAGAAGTATGTTTTTGAACAGATATGTGGAATAGTTTGAAGCCTTCAACCGAATCAGAATATTTTTGACCATGCATCTCAACGTCAGGTTTGATCAGAGGGTATCTCAGTTGCCGAGGTTTAGCATAGGGTGTCAGTGTTTTCTTTTGTCTTCTAGGTTTTTAATTTTGATTTGGTTTAGACCATTTGGTGGACCAAATGGGTTCTAAGGGGGGGGAGGATGTAAGACCCCGACCCCCAATTTCTCTGTTTAGTATTGTTTTAATCATGGTTTAGCTTTTTAAGCAAGATTTGAGTTGGTTTGACTTTGTTTTGAGTTTGACTAGATTTTTCCATAGCCTTGGAGATTTTGAGGACCGTTGACCTTGGTTTGACCCGGTCCATATGATATGTATTTTTATGAGAAATTAATTTTGATTTCTAAAAATTCTGAATTTGGTGTATTTTGACTCATTTTACGAAGTTTAACAACTTTCATGTTTTGACCATTATGATTTGATGATCAGAAAATGCGTTTTTCGAGAAAAAAGTGCAAAATTGACTTTTCACACTAAATCTGTCCTTGAATTTTGAAGATTTCAGAAATTGGGGAAAATATACTTTTTGGAAAGTAAATATTTTGTTGATCGATTTTGTCTTCTTCGTCGATCTCATTCGGGACCACAAATGCTAGTTTTGACCTTTGTAAGTTTGGGGCCCATGGGGCCCAGCCCACTTATCCTTTATAAAACCAATGGGGCTCTTCTTCTTCCCCATTCTTCATTTTTCCTGCAACAAAAGGGGAGTCTAGGGTTCTTCTCCCAGCACTTTCTCTCTCCTCATGTATCCCTTCTTCTTGGATGCTAAATGGAGATTTGATCTTCCCATCCCCTTCTCCTCTCTCTTGGCTTTCCTAGGATGTCTTTTTCAAAGGATTTGAGCTAGGGCAAGGCTTCCTTTCAAGCTTTCCTTCTTTGTTTGAGCTACCAAAGGTTAGCAGTAGTTTTCCTTTCATGAGATCTTGGTTTTTCAAACCCTTTGGAGTATCTTTCTCATATATGCAAAGACTTTCCTTGAGATTTGCAATGGATTGATTTTCTAGGGTTTCTTCTTAAGCTATTTTGGGGGTTTTGTGATTTTGGAGCTTGGGACTATAAGAGGACCATCTTAGGGTGATTTGCATCTCCTCTTGACCCAAGGCATGTGAATATTCAGCTAATAATGGTGATTGTTTATGTAAGATCCCGACCCCAGTCCTTTTGTTTAGCATTGTTTTAATCGTGGTTTAACTTTTTAAGCGAGATTTGATTTAGTTTGACCGCGTATTTGAGTTTGACCGGATTTTTCCTTGCCTTGGAGATTTTGAAGACCGTTGACTTTAGTTTGACCCGGTCCTTAGGATTCGTATTTTTATGGGAAATTACTTCGGATTTCTAAAAATTCGGGATTTGGGTTATTTTGACTCATTTTACGAAGTTTAACAACTTTCATGTTTTAATCATTTTGGTTTGACACTCAGAAATCACGTTTTTCGAGGAAAAAGGGGCAAAAATGGCATTTTCACTAAATCTGTCCATGAATTTCGAAAATTTCAGAAATTGGGGAAAATATACTTTTTGGAAAGTAGAAATTTCGACGATCGTTTTTCTCTTCTTCGTCGTTTGCATCCGGGGCCCGCTTATACCACTTTTAGCTTGATGAAGACCGGGGCCCACAAGACCCATTCTATAAGAGGGGAACCCCTCTCTTCTTCTCTTCATTCGATCCCAGCAACTTTTCTGGGCTAGGGTTTTCTCTCCCAGCCCTTTCTCTCTCTCCTCATGTATCCCTCCTCCCTTGATGCTAAATGGAGATTTGAGCTCCCCTTCTTCTTCCCCATCTCTCAAGCTTCCCCTAGACACCATTTTTGAGATATTTGAGCTAGGAGAAGCCCTCCATCCAAGCCTCTCTTCTTTGTTAGGACTCCTCAAGGTTTGCAATGTCTTTCCTTTCATGAGATTCTTGTTTTTCAAACCATTTTGAAGGGTTTTGTCATACATGCAATGGGTTTTCATGGAGGTTTACAATGGATTGGATTTTTAGGGTTTTCCATGAGCTATTTGGGGATTTTATGATTTGTGAAGCTTGAGGCCATTAGAGGACTTTCTTAGAGTGTCTTCATCTTCTCTTGACTCAAGGCAAGTGAATTCTACAACTAATATGATGATGTGTCTTAATTGATTTCATGTCATGGCTTTTTCTTCATTTGGTTCTAACTCTTTTATGATTTATGGATTCACATTGAATGGATGAACTAATGTATATTGATTTCCATTTGTGCTATTTTCTTATGATGTGTTGGGAGTTTGGTTTCATTTTAGCTACTTGATAAATTGGTTTCTTTGTATCAATGGTGTTGTGTTCTAAGTATGGGAGAAAAACTTTGATTTAAAAAGTTTTGTGTTTGGGCTAATTAGAATGGTTGGGATTGGTGATTGATGAGTTTGGAAGGTTAAGGAAAGGGCCCAAAGAATCTATGAAATTTGTATGAAAGAAAAGGAAGCAAAAGAATCAAGAAAAAATGAGAAAAAAATGCAAAGAATGGAAGTTTTCTGCACTCGGGCCGGACTGGGCAGGCCCAGTCCGCTCGAGCGACCCACTGGGTCGCTCGAGCGGACCAGGCACTGTCTGGGTCCGCTCGAGCGACCCACTGGGTCGCTCGAGCGACCCAGCTTCTGTCTGGGTCCGCTCGAGCGGGCCTGGGTCCGCTCGAGCGAGCCCAGCTCAGTCTGGGCTCGGGTCTGGGCCTGTTTTGAGGATTTTGTGGGCCAGTTCGTTGGGGCTTCCTTGGGCTTGATTAAAAAATCAGTTTTTGGGCTTGATTAAAAAATCAGTTTTTGGGCTTGATTAAAATCAGTTTTTGGGCTTGATTAAAAAATCAGTTTTTGGGCTTGATTAAAATCAGTTTTTGGGCTGTTTAAAAAATCAGTTTGTGGGCCTGATTCAAATCAGTTTTGGGTCATTTTTAAGATCAGCTGTGGACTGTTTTAAAACTTGTTTTGTGGGCAATTCAAGTTCAGTTTTGGGTGGTTTTAAACATATGTTTTGTGGGCCAATCAATGTTTAACTTTGGGCTGTTTTTGAAATGTGTTTGGTGGGCCAACCAATGTTTAACGTTGGGTTGTTTTTGAAATGTGTTTGGTGGGCCAACCAATGTTTAACTTTGGGCTGTTTTTGAAATGTGTTTTGCGGCCCAATCAAGCTTAGTGCTTGGGACTGTTTTAATAATGGTTTAGGCCTTGTTTAAAGGGGCTATTTTGGGCTAAATGAGTAGGTTATTTGGACTTGGTTTAAGGCCAGCTATGGGCCTGTTTTCGAGGGTTTTGACATTACCTTTGGTACTTGGAAATTTGTGAAATGGGAATGATGTGAGAATGAGTGCATGTGAAATTACCCGGGAACCGTTCGGGTCTTAATGCGCACTTTATCATTTAAATATTATGGATTTTCATTGGCATCAAACGCACTTTTATTAATTAATGTTTAAAGGTTAAATGTGCATTGAGATGGTTCCTTGGTAGGTCATTAGGTCATTCTCCACTATCCATTCCATTTCAAGTCAGATCATGTATTTGTATTTGTATTTCGTATTTGCATTCTTGGGTGAACTAATTCAAATAGCATCGATGATTTGTTATAAAATCATGTGGCTTTCCACGTTCGAAAGGATTGACCGTATGATTTTATACAAATCACCTTGATGCGTATTTGAACGGTTCACCCGAGTTATTCGTATGTTTTCTCCGATTCGATTTGAAAAGAGATTTGGAGTATGTTTGTCACATTCGGGATTTCTTCGATGAGACCATTATTTGTTAAGATTAGTATTTTGAAAACAAACCCCGAGGCAAGACGGGGCCAGAGCTATGTGGTGCGAGCCCCTGAGCCAAAGGGATTAGTACTCTGTTAGATTTGTATCCGTTCGAGTTTTGAAAACTAAAGGCACCACTAGGCTTAGGTCACCTTGTCGGACTGATCATCCGGCTTGGGGTCTTTATTTTGTTTGCCAGCTGCAGCTTGGATTCTGTTTGTACCGACCATGGCAACGGTAATTATCTGCCGGTCCCATTTGTATGGCTACGGTTCTGATACTTTTGATTTGCCGGTCCCATTTTTATGGCTACGGTTCTGATCCTTTGTTTGGTACCACGTTTAGTGGCTACGCTTTGTTTGCTCTTATTACTTCGGTGATAGGAGGATTTAGCTATTTGTGGTCGCCTAGGTTTTATCAGTATATTACTTTAGTTTACGATTATTGTCGGTTATGCTTTCTATGCTTTGATTTGTTTAATGTTACGATATCGACCTTTATCGTATTGTTTCTACTCTTCAGTTTTTAAATGTATTTCTAATTATTAAATGCCTTACTTAGGTGGTTATCTTTTCGAGACATTTATGCTTTAGAGATTGCTCGTTTATTCGTCTTGATATTTATGTTTGGACTTTCGATTGATTTAGCATGTTTTATCGTCATTATTGTTTAGACTGTTTATCCGGTTTTACGATGATCTCGTCTGGTTTTATGTATGTTCTTTTGTTCATATTATTTGTTTATTTGCTTGCCAGACCGTCGTGTCTGACCCCCTTTTGTTTGGTGCCAGCTCTTCTTTTCGGTTTGTAGGTGTTTGATCAGAGGAGGCGGTGGGACCGCCGGTCTGACGTGAGAGGCTGCCCGTTGATGTCATTTAGATGTCAAGTTTGGCACTAGAGTTCGTATTGAAATGTTGGGGTAGGATTTCTGTTTAGTTGGATATTGTTGTATGGCTTCATTAGCCTTTTTATTGGGTTGTAATTAAGACACTTGTTAATTGAAATTTGAATATGGGAAATAATAGATTTGTTACTACCAGCTCAGTGTGTTGTGATTTATGATTTATGCCAGTCTGTTTATGATGGCTTTATGACATTGGTTGCGTACGACACGGAACCCGATGGCCACGGATTCCGAGTCGTAACACCTTGGTTAGCTTCCGCGAAAAAGATACTCTGATTATGTTGGGATGTGTTTATTCTCATTCACGCGGATCTTGGGAACTATGCAAAAAGTTTCAAATTATTCCAAAATTTCGCACCCCGAGATCGGTTCGCTGCAGGTCCCGGTTTCGGGGCGTGACAGGTTTGGTATCAGAGCTGGTCAGTTTCTAGGAAATAAAATACTCTAGAGACATTAAGACGTGTGGTGAGGATTCGTTAGATTGTGTCGATTTGTTTTCTCGTGTCTTTGTTTCGTTGGATTTGAGTCGGCTTTTCTTTCAGTTCGGGAGATTTTGCTTGTCTTGTCTTTTAGTTCTGTTGTTAGGAGATTTGGATGGCCAAATTTCCTCCTTAGTGGTGGAGAGTTTGAAATCTCCATACTCTTGTCTAGTGTCTTTTGTCTGTATTTGTGTTGGAGACTGAGAACCTCGTGAATTTAGTATGTTGTTTTCGGAGAACATCAGCAGACTTTCAGCCTTCAGCATTTTCAATGTGGTTATTGAGAGAAGACTTGTGCATTTGCCCGTCAGAGTTGGACTCGAGCAGTAGTTGAAGATCCCCTTTCAGCTAATCAAGGATCGTCATGCAGCGTACTAAGGTAAGTAAATGTGGAATTTTTGGGGGAACTCAAACCATCTTTTCAAGATGAAGGACTGCAAGAGGCATGTTACCTGTGGATTTTCTGAAGGGAGAAGTGATCTTAGTTAGTAAGATTTGGAGTGGTGCAAGAAACTCAGGGATTTCCCCGGATTCGACGAGCATGGTCATGGTTTTGGTTGAGAATTTCTCTAACTTGTAGCTTAGCCAGTGTAATTTCCAGAGGCAATACCAAGTGGATGGCTAGTTGTAGTCAAGATAACTTTTGGCAGTAGAGGAAATGTTGTGGGTTTCACAGACTTTTAAGGTATTGGGTTGGACAGCGTGCAGATGCAAGGGAGTACTTCAGCAATTTGGATGTCCATTTCTTATTTAAAATGATTTTCATGATATTTTCATCTTGTTATGTTTTCCTTAATGTTTATGATTTATCCGTGTAATGTTTAAACGATCGATTTATGTTCTTCTTTAAGGCTTACTTTGAAATAAACTATGTTATATACTCTTTTCATGAGTCACATGATCTTGTTTTCAAGGTTGGTCTTTAAAAGCATGTAACTCAAAATTGTGTTTCTTTCTCAAAGAGTAATGTGAAATTTCTATTTCATTGAGTTGTTTTCTTTGGCTATGTAAAATGAAATTTCTTAAAGGTTTTTGTGTTTAGATTTTATGTAGATTTCTTACAATTGTCTTAACGCTCAACTTTATTTAGATTTCCGCAAGATGTTTATAAACAAATGAGTTAGTTTTCAATAAGAGTTAGTGTTTAATTAACACTCAGATTTCAACAAAGTTTAATGTATAGTCATACTACATGAATTTGATTTATTTTTGAAAATCCTAATTTGAAACTGTTGAGTATTTCAATGATTTGTTGGGTTGTGAAAATATGAATTTCAAATGAATAATGTTGTTTCATGTTCAAAATTTTGGAAAACCTCATTTATTAAGCTTTATTTGATGATTTGGAAGTTCAATTTTTACTACGTTTTAAAAATGATAGAAATTAGCTAAGTAATTATTTTAGTCAATATGTTTCAAATTGCAAGATTTGTTTTTGCATTGACTGGAGTGAGTGGTGTTGGCTTATGGTTGGAGTTGGAAGTGTGAAAATTGAAGAGTTGATGGATGTCAAGTTGTGTGCTAAGTTCAGTTGGAGGTAAAGTTGGGTCTACGAGAGGATCAACATCATTCAAGACAGGGATTGAAAGTTTCAGATGTCGATGGTAGGAGATTTGAAGAGTGAAATCTGAAGAGGCAAGCATCGGGAGCACCGTGTACAACTTTGAAGGGCTTAAGGCACAGGATTCCAAGTGATAGAAAGAGATAGAACTCACAGTTTCTCGAACCATCAGTGACTGACGAACTAAATAGAAGAATTGATCCGGTGCGAGAACGACAGATGACACCAAGGATGTTTAGAAGAATTGTTGCACACCAGTTTGGTCAGGGAAGCTTGTTTTCGAGCAGATATGTAGAACAGTGTGAAGCCTTCAACCGAATCAGAATGTGGTCGACCGTGCATCTCACCGTCAGGTTTGGTCAGAGGTTGTCTCTCAGTCACCAAGGTCTAGCATAGGGTGTCAGTGTTTTCGTTTGTCTTTTTGGGTTTTCGATTTCGATTGGGTTTAAGCCATTTGGAGGACCAAATGGATTCTAAGGGGGGGAGGATGTAAGATCCCGACCCCAGTCCTTTTGTTTAGCATTGTTTTAATCGTGGTTTAACTTTTTAAGCGAGATTTGATTTAGTTTGACCGCGTATTTGAGTTTGACCGGATTTTTCCTTGCCTTGGAGATTTTGAAGACCGTTGACTTTAGTTTGACCCGGTCCTTAGGATTCGTATTTTTATGGGAAATTACTTCGGATTTCTAAAAATTCGGGATTTGGGTTATTTTGACTCATTTTACGAAGTTTAACAACTTTCATGTTTTAATCATTTTGGTTTGACACTCAGAAATCACGTTTTTCGAGGAAAAAGGGGCAAAAATGGCATTTTCACTAAATCTGTCCATGAATTTCGAAAATTTCAGAAATTGGGGAAAATATACTTTTTGGAAAGTAGAAATTTCGACGATCGTTTTTCTCTTCTTCGTCGTTTGCATCCGGGGCCCGCTTATACCACTTTTAGCTTGATGAAGACCGGGGCCCACAAGACCCATTCTATAAGAGGGGAACCCCTCTCTTCTTCTCTTCATTCGATCCCAGCAACTTTTCTGGGCTAGGGTTTTCTCTCCCAGCCCTTTCTCTCTCTCCTCATGTATCCCTCCTCCCTTGATGCTAAATGGAGATTTGAGCTCCCCTTCTTCTTCCCCATCTCTCAAGCTTCCCCTAGACACCATTTTTGAGATATTTGAGCTAGGAGAAGCCCTCCATCCAAGCCTCTCTTCTTTGTTAGGACTCCTCAAGGTTTGCAATGTCTTTCCTTTCATGAGATTCTTGTTTTTCAAACCATTTTGAAGGGTTTTGTCATACATGCAATGGGTTTTCATGGAGGTTTACAATGGATTGGATTTTTAGGGTTTTCCATGAGCTATTTGGGGATTTTATGATTTGTGAAGCTTGAGGCCATTAGAGGACTTTCTTAGAGTGTCTTCATCTTCTCTTGACTCAAGGCAAGTGAATTCTACAACTAATATGATGATGTGTCTTAATTGATTTCATGTCATGGCTTTTTCTTCATTTGGTTCTAACTCTTTTATGATTTATGGATTCACATTGAATGGATGAACTAATGTATATTGATTTCCATTTGTGCTATTTTCTTATGATGTGTTGGGAGTTTGGTTTCATTTTAGCTACTTGATAAATTGGTTTCTTTGTATCAATGGTGTTGTGTTCTAAGTATGGGAGAAAAACTTTGATTTAAAAAGTTTTGTGTTTGGGCTAATTAGAATGGTTGGGATTGGTGATTGATGAGTTTGGAAGGTTAAGGAAAGGGCCCAAAGAATCTATGAAATTTGTATGAAAGAAAAGGAAGCAAAAGAATCAAGAAAAAATGAGAAAAAAATGCAAAGAATGGAAGTTTTCTGCACTCGGGCCGGACTGGGCAGGCCCAGTCCGCTCGAGCGACCCACTGGGTCGCTCGAGCGGACCAGGCACTGTCTGGGTCCGCTCGAGCGACCCACTGGGTCGCTCGAGCGACCCAGCTTCTGTCTGGGTCCGCTCGAGCGGGCCTGGGTCCGCTCGAGCGAGCCCAGCTCAGTCTGGGCTCGGGTCTGGGCCTGTTTTGAGGATTTTGTGGGCCAGTTCGTTGGGGCTTCCTTGGGCTTGATTAAAAAATCAGTTTTTGGGCTTGATTAAAAAATCAGTTTTTGGGCTTGATTAAAATCAGTTTTTGGGCTTGATTAAAAAATCAGTTTTTGGGCTTGATTAAAATCAGTTTTTGGGCTGTTTAAAAAATCAGTTTGTGGGCCTGATTCAAATCAGTTTTGGGTCATTTTTAAGATCAGCTGTGGACTGTTTTAAAACTTGTTTTGTGGGCAATTCAAGTTCAGTTTTGGGTGGTTTTAAACATATGTTTTGTGGGCCAATCAATGTTTAACTTTGGGCTGTTTTTGAAATGTGTTTGGTGGGCCAACCAATGTTTAACGTTGGGCTGTTTTTGAAATGTGTTTGGTGGGCCAACCAATGTTTAACTTTGGGCTGTTTTTGAAATGTGTTTTGCGGCCCAATCAAGCTTAGTGCTTGGGACTGTTTTAATAATGGTTTAGGCCTTGTTTAAAGGGGCTATTTTGGGCTAAATGAGTAGGTTATTTGGACTTGGTTTAAGGCCAGCTATGGGCCTGTTTTCGAGGGTTTTGACATTACCTTTGGTACTTGGAAATTTGTGAAATGGGAATGATGTGAGAATGAGTGCATGTGAAATTACCCGGGAACCGTTCGGGTCTTAATGCGCACTTTATCATTTAAATATTATGGATTTTCATTGGCATCAAACGCACTTTTATTAATTAATGTTTAAAGGTTAAATGTGCATTGAGATGGTTCCTTGGTAGGTCATTAGGTCATTCTCCACTATCCATTCCATTTCAAGTCAGATCATGTATTTGTATTTGTATTTCGTATTTGCATTCTTGGGTGAACTAATTCAAATAGCATCGATGATTTGTTATAAAATCATGTGGCTTTCCACGTTCGAAAGGATTGACCGTATGATTTTATACAAATCACCTTGATGCGTATTTGAACGGTTCACCCGAGTTATTCGTATGTTTTCTCCGATTCGATTTGAAAAGAGATTTGGAGTATGTTTGTCACATTCGGGATTTCTTCGATGAGACCATTATTTGTTAAGATTAGTATTTTGAAAACAAACCCCGAGGCAAGACGGGGCCAGAGCTATGTGGTGCGAGCCCCTGAGCCAAAGGGATTAGTACTCTGTTAGATTTGTATCCGTTCGAGTTTTGAAAACTAAAGGCACCACTAGGCTTAGGTCACCTTGTCGGACTGATCATCCGGCTTGGGGTCTTTATTTTGTTTGCCAGCTGCAGCTTGGATTCTGTTTGTACCGACCATGGCAACGGTAATTATCTGCCGGTCCCATTTGTATGGCTACGGTTCTGATACTTTTGATTTGCCGGTCCCATTTTTATGGCTACGGTTCTGATCCTTTGTTTGGTACCACGTTTAGTGGCTACGCTTTGTTTGCTCTTATTACTTCGGTGATAGGAGGATTTAGCTATTTGTGGTCGCCTAGGTTTTATCAGTATATTACTTTAGTTTACGATTATTGTCGGTTATGCTTTCTATGCTTTGATTTGTTTAATGTTACGATATCGACCTTTATCGTATTGTTTCTACTCTTCAGTTTTTAAATGTATTTCTAATTATTAAATGCCTTACTTAGGTGGTTATCTTTTCGAGACATTTATGCTTTAGAGATTGCTCGTTTATTCGTCTTGATATTTATGTTTGGACTTTCGATTGATTTAGCATGTTTTATCGTCATTATTGTTTAGACTGTTTATCCGGTTTTACGATGATCTCGTCTGGTTTTATGTATGTTCTTTTGTTCATATTATTTGTTTATTTGCTTGCCAGACCGTCGTGTCTGACCCCCTTTTGTTTGGTGCCAGCTCTTCTTTTCGGTTTGTAGGTGTTTGATCAGAGGAGGCGGTGGGACCGCCGGTCTGACGTGAGAGGCTGCCCGTTGATGTCATTTAGATGTCAAGTTTGGCACTAGAGTTCGTATTGAAATGTTGGGGTAGGATTTCTGTTTAGTTGGATATTGTTGTATGGCTTCATTAGCCTTTTTATTGGGTTGTAATTAAGACACTTGTTAATTGAAATTTGAATATGGGAAATAATAGATTTGTTACTACCAGCTCAGTGTGTTGTGATTTATGATTTATGCCAGTCTGTTTATGATGGCTTTATGACATTGGTTGCGTACGACACGGAACCCGATGGCCACGGATTCCGAGTCGTAACACCTTGGTTAGCTTCCGCGAAAAAGATACTCTGATTATGTTGGGATGTGTTTATTCTCATTCACGCGGATCTTGGGAACTATGCAAAAAGTTTCAAATTATTCCAAAATTTCGCACCCCGAGATCGGTTCGCTGCAGGTCCCGGTTTCGGGGCGTGACAGTTTAATATGCATGGTTTTGTGAATTTCCTCTTTAAATATCTCTCTCTCTCTTTCACAACATGGTTTTATGTTATTATGTTTATGCAATGTTTTATATGTATCTTCTTTGAAATCCATATTTTGGAATGTTTATGTTCTTGGATTCATCTTCCATAGATCAACTCTTTTTGTTCCAAGAACCTTTTGTATTTTAATGAATGAAGGAGATTATGTTTGCACTTGATTTTGTTTGATGGAATGGCATATAAATTAGTGTGTGGATGTGTTTGATGGATTTAAATTAGTATGAGAAGCTCAAGGAAGTATGGAAACATGTGAGAAAGGATGAAGGAAGAAAAAAAAATCAGAAAAGGAAAGAGGAAGTGCAAATCTGCACTTCCAGCGGACTGGACAGGGCCCAGTCCGCTCGAGCGACCCAGTGCGCCGCTCGAGCGGACCAGGTTCTGTCTGGGCTTCGCTCGAGCGGGCCCTGGGTCGCTCGAGCGAGCCCAGACCTGTCCAGGGCCCGTTTCAGTGACTATTTGAGCTGTCTTTGTGGACTTTTTAGGGGCCTGTTTGGGATGGCTTGTGGGTCAATTATAAACTTGTTTTAGGCCCATTTCACCCCATCTATCCTATTTGTTTTGATTCCCATTAATCTCTCTTTTTATGCCTAAGAGCCCATGAAAGTTTGAGGTTATTTGTGATACTTGGAATTTGTGAAATGGGAATGGAACAATGAGAGAATGAGCGTATGTGAAGTTACCCGGGAATCTTTCAAGTCTCAATACGCACTTTATCATTTAAATGTTGTGGATTTTCATTGGCATCAAACATACTCTTTATTAATCAATGTTTAAAGGTTAAATGTGTATTGAGATGGTTCCTTGGTAAGTCATTAATTCATTCTCCACTATCCATTCCATTTCAAGTCAGAGAAGGTATATGTATTTGTATTCCTCGGTGAACTAATTTGAATAGCATCGGTGATTTATTATAAAATCATGTGGTTCTCCTTGTTCGAAAGGAGTGATCGCATAGTTTTATACAAATTACTTTGATGTGTATTCGAGTGATTTACCCTGGAAATTCGTATGTTTTCTCTGAATCGATTTGGAAGGAGATTGGAGTGGTTCGCCACATTCGGGATTTCATCGATGAGAATATTATTTTGAAAAGACTGTTATTTTGAAAATAAAACCTCGAGGCAAGATGGGGCCAGAGCTTTGTAGTGCGAGCCCATGAGCCAAAGAGACTATTATTTCAAAAATAAAACCTCGAGGCAAGATGGGGCCAGAGCTTTGTAGTGTGAGCCCATGAGCCAAAGGGTTTATTATTATGGTTTGATTTGTATCGGCTCGAGTTTTAAAAACTAAAGGCACCACTAGGCTTAGGTCACCTTGTCGGGCTGATCACCCGGCTTGGGATCTTTAATTTGTCCGCCAGCTGCAGTTTTGATTCTGTCTGTATCGACCATGGCAACGGTTTTTATCTGCCGGTCTCACGCGTAGTGGCTACGGTTCTGATTTTGATCTGCCGGTCCCATTTGTATGGCTACGGTTCTGATTCTATTTCCGGTCCCACGTGTAGTGTCTACGGTTCTGTCTGCTCTTGTTACTTTGGTAATAAGAGAATATAGCTATGTGTGGTTGCCTATGTTTTATCTATTTTATGATTCTTATTTGTTCATACTCATTATATTCTGGGAATTTGTTAATGTTTATGATATCGATCTTTCATCGTATTGTCTCTATTATTTAGGATTTTAAATGTATTTCCAATTATTAAATGTTTTATGCAGGCTACTATCTTTTCGAGATATTCATACTTCAGAGACTGTTCATTTATTTGCTTTGACATTTATGTTCGGTCTTTCGATCGTTTTATCATGAATTATTGCTATTATTATTTAGACTCTTTAAACGGATTTATAATGATTCCATAAGTTTTTATAAGTGCCCATATTACATATTACTTGTTTATTTGCTTGCCAGACCGTCGTGTCTGACCCTGTTTGTTTGGTGCCAGATTCCTCTCTTTCTGTTTTTAGGTGTTTGATCGGAGGAGGCGGTGGGACCGCCGGTCTGACGCGAGAGGCTGCCCATTGATATCATCTAGATGTCAAGTTTGGCACCGGAGCTCGTAATATCACTTGGGGTAGTATGTCACTTTGTGGTTTATTTGTATGGCTTTGTTAGCCTTTTTCTTGGGTTTGTAATTAAGACAATTGTTAATTGTAATTTGAATATGTGGGAAATTAAATAGTCCTGTTACTACCAGCTCAGTGTGTTATGATTTATGTTTTGTGCCAGCCTGCTCTCATGATGGCTTGATGATATTGGTCGAGTGCGACACGGAATCCGATGGCCACGGACTCCGGGTCGTAACACCATGATTAGCTTCCGCGAAAATATACTCTGATCGTGATGGAATTTTATTATCCTCATTCACGCGGATCTTGGGAAATATAACAAAAGATTCAAATTTATCCCAAAATTTCGCATCCTGAGGTCGGATCACTGCAGGGCCCGGTTTCAGGGTGTGACATTTCCCATGATATATATGTTCAGTCTTTTAATCATTTTATCATGATTTATCACTATCATTGTTTAGAATCTTAAATGGATTTACAATTATTTCATAGTATTTTATAAATGCCCATCATCATATAATCTGAATATTTGTTTGCCAGACCGTTGTGTCGGACCCCCTTTGTTTGGTGCCAGGTCTCATTCTCTTTCCTTTTTTTTTGGTGTTTGTTCGGAGGAGGCTGTTAAGTCGTCGGTCTTACGCGAGAGATTGCTATTGATGTCACATAGATGTCAAGCTTGGCGCCAGAGCTCGTAACACATATTTGGGTAATGCTTTGTTTAGTTTTATTTTGTTTGGATGGCTTTTATTAGCCTTTTTCTTTGGGATTTCTAATGAAAATACTTTGTAATTGTAATTTGAATATAATTGTGAAATGAAATGTCTTGTTACTGTCCGCTCAATGCTTTATGGTTCTTTATTTATACCAGTCTGCTTTATTAATGACTTTATGTTATTGGTTGAGTGCGACATGAATTCCGTTGGCCACAGGCTCCGGATCGCAACACCACACAAGCTTTCGCGATATTTTCATGTGGTGATGGGATTTTTGTTATCCTCACACTCGCGGATCTTGGGTAAAGTAAAAAATTTTAATTAATTCTAAAATTTTGCATCCCGAGATCGGATCACTGCAGGGCCCGGTTTCGGGGTGTGACGCATCTCCCGAACTGACTGGGTTTTGAGTGTCATAGCCCATTTTCTTCATTTGCTTATGCCATAAGACTATATAGAGATAGTTGAGGCATACCTTCATTTTGGAAAGGTTCAAGCATGGAGTTTGATGAAGAAGCATCCAATCTATGGAAGAAGATCAGCCTTTCCTTTGTTGAAGTTGCCGGAACAACAAAGGAAGCAGACGTAGGTTCTTCTACATCAGCAGGTGTCTCCATTGGAGTAAGAGCATGCTGAACTTGATGAGTATCAACTTGGCTTGACGATGTGTCGTCTTCTGGCTCTGAATCCGAATCCGTGTCTTGCATGATAGACACGAAAGAGACAACAAATTTGCCCCCACTACACCATTTCAGGACATACCTAACGGTCCAAAATTGTTACTAAAAAAATTTGTAACGGTTTTTTTGGATCATAGTTTGGGCATTTCTAATCTGATATAAACATCCCTAACAGTTATAAACCGTTAAAAACATATTAATTGTAACGCTTTATTGCCGTTACTGAAATTAGTTCCTAACGGTTTTAATACTCATTTGTGTTGATAATTTTTAATAAAACAGTAACAGTTTCGCAAGTTTTGTAACGGTATTTTACACTTAAATATTTGTAATGGTTTTGTAAACTCTATAACGTTTTTTCGTGCCAAATTTGTGTTACTGATTCATAACATTCCTAACGATTGTGAAATCTTTTGTAACGTTTTTTAAGTGTTGCTATTCACACAAATTAGTAACAGTTTATAACCGTTACAAAACTGTTTCATGTGTAAAAAAAATTATCCAAAAACCATCCCTGAATACCGAACCTACTGCATATATAGAAATGCCCCTTTACACGGTTCAAACATTAACAAGAAATCTCACACTTACATCCAATCAAATAATTTTATTAAAAGATAACATCACCAAAAGAACATTTGACATCAAGTAGCATCTTTAACAATAACGATGAACAAAATAGTCACTACGTACTACTGATTACAATCACCAAGAACGATGCTGATTACAATATTTCTCTGGCAACCACCAAATCTTCATAAGCACGATTCTCATGATAATCAAACACAATCTTAAATCTTCAACTGGGATCCACCAAGTAAACATTAAAGTGATCATTTGCGCTGAATAACGAAAAACCAAGTCCATAAAATTAAAAAACAAAGTTAAAAAAAAACATGCTTAAGATTGTGTTTAATTAAACACAATCTTGAATTTTCATATTTATTCAACCAAATCAAGTGATCATTTGTGCTGAATTTGAATATATTATTTTCATACTTACATAGAACCAACCATCAACTCCATAATCGATTTCAACTTCTTCTCCTGCTGTTAAGTTCAACTGTGAAAAGCAGAAGCCAATTAGCAAAATGTTTGATGTATTTTAGTCAGAATCAGTTAAAGAAACGTAGTTCAAAGTTCTTTAAAACTTTATCGAACAGCAACCCATGATCAATGGAAGTCGACTTACCTCATCAGCTCCACCAGCAATGAAGTCGTTAAGTGCTTTTCCAAACTGTGGGTTTTCAGGAGCAGGTTCCTCATCCTGTGAGTGAAAGCTTTAAGGGTCCTCAAATGACTCAAGTCTCTACGTAACAGATGTTGTATATGATGGGGGTTCTTCTCTGACCTGAATAGGTGAAACTAAAACAACTTAATAACTTGAATCAGATACAAGAGAGATGTTTAGTTGCATCTTAAGATAAAAGCTAACCGGTGATCCTAGCCCCGGATAATTTGATGCACTAATAGAAGTGTTGTTAAACTTGCTTGCAGCTGGTGTCCCGTTCTCCTGTTATAGCCCAAAGAAGAAAAAGAATTAAAAATTAAAAAAATAAAAGAGAAGGGGGAAGAATTCGGTTCTGATCAGAATCTTCTGAACATAAACCTGTTTACTAAACCTACTGTTATGATGATTCATTAAAGGTGACAACAGACCTGCCAACAGTCTGTTTATCAATTGAGTCTGAATTTCAGTCTTAAGCAAACCTATAACAGTTATAAATCCTGGAGGCCCAGTACTCAAGCAAGTCAAATAAATAGAACTCAATAGAAAGTTGCCATGCCTACACCTGGTCCAGCCTGTATTAGTTGTACATAAATACAGGCCAGGCCTAATCCACAGGATAAAACTCAGGTCGAATTACCGCCCTTGGCAGCTGAGCTGTATCATTCATGTATTCATTCCTAGCCACATCCCAGATATTACTCAAGTTCACCATTCATGTATTCATTTCCTTCATAATTGTCAAACTGAAAGAAAGAGCAACATGGCTCCTTTTTTAAACAAACCAAAAGTTCAAAAAGACAGTAGCTTATCAACATAAGTTTTTTTCTTTTTTTAACATTAGATGAGTGGTACAGTATTGTGTACAGTATTGTATGAGAAAATGAAGATGCATAAGCACACAAAATGCATTACTATCCTTTAAAAATAGTGACCATACTAGAAAACCCAAAATGGCATGTGGCAAAAGAGTTAATGATCACTATCACTTAACAAATGCTATAAAACAATCAGCCAAAAGATTGACTAGGAAAAAGAACAAAATGAAGAAATGAGAGAAGCAGCAAACAATACCTCTAAGACTTCATCAACCACTTCAAGATCTAAGTTCCTTGGTACAAAGCCCGCTCCTATACCTTGAATCTTGTGAGGACCTGCATGCAAAAGATGGCAATGGTCAGAAGGATGCACCAAATTCACCGTTTAAAAACCTATGACATGGGACGTATCACCAAAAAACTAAAGAAATGATGCATCTTTTGGAGTTACCTGCTTATATTTCTTGTAGATTCGCTTGGTTACTATGTTCTTGGATTCATCATTAATTGACATGGCATTGCACATCTCAGCCCGGTACTCATCTATCTGGAATGACTCCTATCCCTTGGCAGTGACAGTGGCAGTGACTCCTTGAGCAACTACACAGTAGGCATGGCAAGAAAATATAATAAAATAAAGGATCTTTGTGGTACAAAATGGAAAATCTTAAAATCACCAAAGCATTTACCTGATTTCACCATGTTGCCACTAGCCAAGATTTAGAAGTATAATTGCAAAACCAGTCCCAAGTACCTGCATAATAGATCAAACCATAGAAAAAAGTAAGTGAAAAACACTTGGATGCACGAAACACTCCTCATTGTGTTTTTGCCTTTCCTTATTGAACTACATCGTTGGCCTATTTAAGTGGAAGTACAATTTGTGGAATAGAAAAGTTCGGAAAGAATATTTACTCACATAAAGCGGTCCTAAACCCCATCTGGATGCAACAGGTGCCAATATAAACCATAAAATGAGACCAGTCCATGCCTTAGGACTGATGCAGAAAATTGCCATCAACAGCATTTCTATTGATGTTTATGAAGAAAAATAAAATACAAAAAAGTCATCCACCTACACACCCACTGCCTCCTCTTCTTCCACCACCTGCACATCCACCTGCCCACCTGCTGCACCACCCTGCACAGCCCACCTGCTGCACCACCCTGCACACACCCACCTAGCACTGCCCACCTACTGCACCACCCTGCACACACCCACCTGCACACCCCACCTGCTGCACCACCCTGCACACACCTGGCCACCTGCTGCACCACCCTGCACACACCCACCCAGCACAGCCCACCTTCTACACCACCCTGCACACACCCACCTGCACATCCCACCTGCCGCACCACCCTGCACACACCCGGCCACCTACTGCACCACGCTGCACACACCCACCCAGCACAGCCCACCTACTGCACCACCCTGCACACACCCACCTGCACAGCCCACCTGCTGCACCACCCTGCACACACCCACCTGCTGCACCACCCTGTACACACCCACCTGCACACACCCACCTGCACAGCCCACCTGCTGCACCACCCTACACACACCCGGCCGCCTGCTGCACCACCCTGGATAGCCCACCTGCTGCACCACCCTGTTTTAACTGATGATAATAAGACATTTTTAATCCATCAAAATGAATGAATGCAATGTATGCTTGTATTAATTTTCTTCCGTAAATACACAGCTTCTTCATAGTAGTTAAATATAAACTTCTTCCAACCTGTTTTAAGTGTCAAATAACTCAAGTGAAAAAATTAAACAACATCCACTAAAGTGGTTCATAATCTATAAACCCATATTCCAATGTACAAATGCTTTTGAAGGGACTCTTTTCCAAGCACAAATCAAATCCCAATTCTAGAATACCAAAGCTAGATCAATCCTTCACAAATTCCCTGCCTTGAACAAATTTTGTGCTCTCTATATGTTATAACATTGTATTGAACAAATTCTCCGACAACCATTTTCCCAAAGCTACTTGGTTAGAACATGCTCCAATTAAATCTGGCTACATGATATATAACTTCGTAAATTAAAGCAAATTTAAATAAATGAAAGTTCCAGTTGAACAAAGTAAGGAAACAAAATTAGTGAAATGATACTGTGGAAGCACTCTCACAATATCCAGAAGCTTGGACAAGTACACAAGGATAAGATCCGGCATACAAATTCGTTTGAGAAGTTGTCTTAATTAAATCAGTCCATGACAAGATGTTCAATAAACCAACCAATATGCATCCTACAACATCAGGGTAATGCTAACAGGTTCAAAATATAAACTCATAAAAAATCTCCAGACAATAACTAAAATGTATTTGTATGCATCAGGTGATACACTACATCAATTATGAATTTTGAACCAATTTAGTTCAATGTCAGCAATACATGAAAAGGGGGGAATCACAACTAGGGTTCAAATAACCAATACATGTTGGGTGGGTGATTGTTGAACCGTAAGTACACTTGGTCAAAACAACAGATAAATTAATAGGAAGCAAAACAATAAACAATGAAGTGAACAGCACCACTGATTAAATACATGTCACATTAGCTTCCACACATTGCTGTTGACACCAAAAATGTCACTTTGCCTTTTCAAGATCCAAAGAGCTACATGAAGTCGCAACCTGCCATAAATAGGCAATGCTGCTTCCAAAAATCAAATCTTGTCAGAATCAAACAAAAACTGCAAGATTCTTCCAGACAGCCAAAAGAGGAGTACACAAGAAGTTTCGGGCCATTTCAAAATCATTTGGCCTAACTTCGCTTCTCCGACAGCTGAAAAGGAGCTCTCGGCGGCAAAAGCTCTCCGGGACCATGGTTTCCAAGACAGAGCCTATGGATCATCTTAAAATGACTCCAATAGGTTCCCTGTCAAATTTCAAGTCAATCGGACATCGGTTGACCGCACATCAAACCGCGACATCTTCATCGCGACAAAAAGCAAGTCTACAGGTGATAGGACCCCAAACGGCTTCAAAACTCAAACAAAAGCCTATGGTTGGTCTTATTTATTGCTCAGGAGGCTTCACACCAAGTTTCAGGTCATTCCGACATCGTTTGGCCCAGTTTCAGCTTCTGACGGAAAATCGACAGCTCTGCGCGACAAAGTCTTCGGCTTTCTCAGGAAATTGGAAACTTTGCAAAATAAAATGCAAGGATTCTCATCAGGTTTCCTACAAAGAAATTAGGCCAATAAATGGTCAAAATGTCAAGGAAAAGTACAGAAGAAAAAAGAATCGAAAAACAGCAAAAACGGACGCAAAACGGGACACGAAAGGGGGAAAACCCCCCCAGGGTCGCAGACCCCTGCGACCCTGGGCCAGGGTCGCCGGCGACCTTGGAACCCGGGGTCGCCGGGAAAGCCCCGGAAACCCCGGTTTTCGCCGTTTTTTTCGCGATTCGAGGAGCCCAGCCTTTGGTACTTTCCAAAATTCATGCTTTTGAGACACCAAGTCCTCTGACATCCGTCCAAAACACGGGTCAATCATCAAGAGTATCGAAAACAACATTGATCACCACCCGGTCAACCAAAAAAAGTGTGCTTTCTACCCGACCGATCGAGAAATCGACAGGACAGATGGCACCGACCCGCTGTTGGCAACAAATACCTGAAATTACATGATCATCTGATGTCGATCTACATGAAGATCCATCGATGATCATCAACAGAAGAATCCCAAAAGACGTGGCACGGCCCGCGACTCTTCAGCTGCTCGGCGACCACTTAATGCGATTAATTGACTAGCTTTATTACAGTCATTAATCCATTTCTTTGGACGGCCCAATCAGAAGCAAGCATTCGGGAGTTACAAGTCAAGAGATTCATGGCATTTAACCCATGAAACTCCTCCCATCATGGCGATTAAAGGCGATTAAATGCCCTCAATCTCCTCCGGCCAATCAGAAGCCAAGAAAAAGGAGTTACAAAATAAACAATTCAATTTTGTAACTCCTCCCATTATGCGGCTTAATGACAATAAAAGCCCATAAACCCACCTAAAAGGCTACCTAAAAGCCTATAAATAGGAGGGCTCTCCAAGAAGAAAGAAAATCAGAAACATCAGAGAAAAAAAGCACAAGCACACAGACAGAAATCCAGAGAAAGGAAAAAGAGAGAAAACTCTGCGGAAGTTCTACACCGGCCACCGCAACAAGGTGACAAAAGTCCCTTGGGGGGTACCCCCCCCCCAAGGTCCTTGCCTTCTCCTCCTGCCTCCAATGGCTTAGATATGGCTTTTCAGCCCGTCTACTCGGCTTTTTATTGGACATAGGACCTTCCTTTGGTCTTTGTCCTCTAAAAACCTGAGGTTATAGACAAGCCAAGCGAATCAATAGCATCCTCTGTTCTCATCTGCATGGATGATGGCGAAGCCCACATATGGCTTGCGACCGTCAATCTAAACGAGTCCCCCACAATCTCTTGAGAAGTTAGATCCTCCTTTTCTTGCTTTTCATTGTAGTTTGTATTTTTTTAAAAGAGACAAAAATCACAATTCTTGTCTTTCATTGTTGATAAGGATTGTAAATCGGCTATAAACGCCAAAATCGGCTATAAACGCCAAAAATCGGCTATAAACGCCAAAATCGGCTATAAATGCCAAAAAAATCGCCTTTCACGGCAAACTAAGAAAAATGTCTCTTTCCTTAAATATATGTGCAATGGAAAACTTGAAAGAAGTTGATTTCCTTTTTACTTGCGAAGGTTGATCTCCGGATCACCACTTGCAATTCCAAGTAAAAATAGAAAATCTGGCACACCCACAAAAAAAGAAATGTTGATGCACGCCCCCCTTGCCCCCCGGTTACGAAAGGGTCGGAACCAAACGGACTCCCACGTCCGCCGACCTCGGTAAGGAACCCGGGCATCCGGGAGCGCGGTCCATCAAGCTGGCACACCCGGTGGGACTCGTTTATTTGAGAACACGATGCTAGAAATGAAATATTTGCATATCATATATTTTGCTCTATGCTTATATTTCTTTTCTCAATTCCTTGGCTACTTTATAATTGGTGGCCTATGTTGAATTCTGCATAAAAAAAAATGAGATGAGATTTTTTGTTTGGAAATTTCTAATTCTTTGAATTTATTTCCACTCTTTCTCTTTTCAAAAAAAAAAAAAAAACAAAAAAAAATCAGATTTTTCATTTTTGGATTCAAAATTGAGAAACTTTGATCCTTTCCCTTCTGGGCACTGGCGCTCGTGGAAATCGCTGAGACCGTGTTCGGATCGGGGGTTGGGCCATTGTTTCTCTTCGATGAGTTCATTAAAAATCTAAAAAAATATATATATATATACATAAAAGTATAAAAAAATTTCTCAATTTGGATTCAAAATTGAGAAACCTTGATCCGTTCCTATCGTTCATCGCGCTTGCAGAAATGTTGAGCCTGTTCGACTAAGGTTTTGGGCCATTGTTTCTCTTCGATGAATTCATAAAATAAAAAAAAACATATAAAAAAAAGACATAGACCACTAAGGTTAAACCAACTGTGTTCTTTGATCATGGTTGATTCAAAGAAAAGCCTTGTCCAGAGTGTGGAGACAGCTTGACTGTTCTAGGCAAGGGTCCTCCAAACGGGTTCATGAAGTAATCCTACCCTTACCTGGGGGCAATTCTATCAATCAAGATTTCATAAGACCGGGTTAGGAGGCCTATGTGTACTCTCTCGTCTTTTAAATAAAATTTTTAAAAATAAAAATTTAAAATAAAAAATAAAAAAATAAAAAAATTTTCAAAAAAAAAAATCTTAAAAAAAATGATAAATAAAATAAAAAATAAAATAAAATAAAAAAAAAGATTTTTAAAAAAAAAAAATCTTCAAAATCTTCGAAAAAAAAAAACTTCCGTCATTTTGGGTTTAGATTAGAGAAATCTTGGTGTTCTCCTTTCTGAGCACTGGCGCTCGCGGAAATCGCTGAGCCCGTGTTCAGATTGGAGTGCCTTTTGCTCTCTTTGATGAACCCGATATTGGCCTTTCAAAAAAAAAAACTCGTCATTTTTAGATTCAGATCCGAGAAATCATGGTTCATTTCTTTCTGAGCACTGGCGCTCGCGGAAATCGCTGAGCCCGTGTTCAGATTGGAATACCATTTGCTCTCTTTGATGAATCCAATCTTGACCTTTCAAAACAGAGAATCTCATCTCATAGATGCGGTCTCAAAACATTTGTGTCTAGCGGTACTAGTACGCCCTTTCAGGGTCTACTGTATTGCGACCGGCACATCTGTAACTCCAACTTTATATTCTTCTTACCTCGAGCAAGCTCTGCTTCTCGATAAGTCGAATTTAAGTTCACAATTGCTTCTAGCAGTCACTGGGATGCCCATTCTGGGCTTACCATACCTGCGATCAGAACAATTGTACCCTCTATGGCATTTTGCCTTCCTCATATTGCTTGGGTCATCTACCTCGAGCAATTTGAAAAGACGAAACCATAGAACTTCCCATTTATGATCATTATATTCTTGTGATTACTAATGGATGTGGTCTTGTTTTAGAAATTTTCGAAAACTAACAATGGCAGCTTCACTAACCATTACTTTCGACGAAAACAAGCACCAACTCATGCTTCAACAGAAGCAAACCACGCGCACCTACAAGCGCCCCATCAGCTGCCGAAGTGTCAACTCCCTCGGCAACTCTCTGAACTCCGGGTCGACCTCGACTCCCCGGACTATCATCTTTGGGACGCTGGGACCATTCCCACTTCCCGAAGAACAAACTGCTCCCTCCAAGAAGCATAAACTCGCCACTCAACGTGTCACTACCATGACACCAAAGGCGAGCACCAGAAGGCCTGAAGCCCGTGGCAGCCCCACGAAGCCTCAACCTGCAAACAACCAGGTCTACTCCAAGACTTGGTCCCCAAAACCTTCACCAAAACAGAGAAGGTCCCAAACATCCACCAAGCCAGCATTCCTGGCCCCACTCAAGGAGAACCAGTTCTATCCTCTTGCTTACATGAAAGAGGAGAGACCCATCTCAAACCTGACTTCCAAGTCATCCCAGCATGAGCCGGCTTGTTCCTACAAGCCCAAAATCAAGTCATGCATCACAAGGCCTCCACAAGCACCTGCTAAGGCCTACAAATCTGCAGTTCGACCCTTCATCTCTACAGGGGCCGAACTTCAAAAATTCAAAGCTTCGCTGCAACAGGCGAAGGACAGGGTTCGCATCCTGTCCTTGCCCAGCTACAGAGAAGACAGGCTCGGCTGCTGCGCCCGAGGGAGCACATCCTTCATCGTCAAAGCCCAGTCAGAGCTGACCGAAGCTCAAATTGCTCGTCGTATACGCCGCCGCGCGTCATACCGGCAAAAGAGACTAGAGAAGCAAAGGACCCAGCCTCTCACACTTCAAGTCTCTCCTAAATGGGTCGAAAAAGAAAGACCCAACCAAGTTGCTGCCATCCATATGGTTGGAAAAACCAGAAGGCGCCAAAAATCAGCAACAAAAATCCATGTCCGACGTCCGACGACCCGCAGCGTCTCAAGGACAAGAAGACATTTAGAAGAATCCCCTGCTCCTTCAAGCAAAGGACAGCAGAGTGATCCTTCCTCAAACTCCTCTTCAAAAAGAATGAGCCCCAGCTCAGTCACCAGGACAGTTTCTTCGTTCGAATCACGAAGGATGAATGTCTTGGCTACAAATTCTGAGCCACCACCCCGCAATCCACCTCCAGAAGATGCGATCACCCGCATCCAGCAGTTGGAACAGGGCCAGCAGAGGATTGAAACTCTGATGGAAAACCTTCTCCTCGCCTTCCAAAATCAGGCGAACAATGAACCTCCTCCGAATCATCAAGACGACGAGGTAAATAAAGAAGAAAATGAGTCACGCGCCCTTACCAAAAAGGACGTAGACGGTATCCTCGCCAAAGCAAAAGAAGAGGATATACTCAAGGAGCATGGGATCAAGCCACCATATCCCTTATGGATGGACTCGGTCCCGTTCCCCACCAAGTTCAAGCATCCTACTCTCCAAACATATACGGGGAAAGGATCAGCCAGACAGCACGTCATCCACTTCAAGATCCTGACGGGAGCTATCGCGGATCAAGATGCACTCAAGATCCGCCTCTTTGCAAGTACCCTAAAAGGTACGGCCTTCGATTGGTACTCCACTCTGCCGGAGGACTCAATCCAAAACTGGGCCATGCTAGAGACACGCTTCCTGACTCACTTCAAAGGTGAAGATCATCCCGCTACTATGGCTCAGCTGTGCAGCCTAAAACAGGGGGAGAATGAGTCAACATATGACTTCATTCACAAGTGGAAAGCAATGGCATACAAATGCTCTGATGTATTGCCACAAGCGTCGCTAGTCGACATCTGCCGAAACAACATGAGAGCCAGAATCCGCTCCATGATCATCGGCAACAAATCAAAAAACCTGGGAGAACTCCTAGAAGCTTCCATGGAAGCTGAAACGGTGATTAAAGACCTCAACAGTCAGAAATCATCAAGAAAAGAGCCAACCGCCATTGCAACCTCTAAACCAAAGAAGAAAGAGGTCCTCAATGTGCAGACCAAGTCAGCTCCTCAGCCACCAAAGAAAGCCGAAAACAAAGCTGCTGGTAAGAGACCTGAACTCTCTGATGCCTTCAAAGAACGAGTAGAGAAGAAATACCCGTTTGATGAAGATGTTGATGAAATCTTCGGGGCTCTTGTGGCAAACGGCAAGCTCACCTTGCCTGAACCAAAAAGACCGGGTGATGTTGGCAAAACCAACGATCCTCGGTACTGTCCATACCACCAGATGATCTCGCATCCTCTCAATCAATGCTTCGTTGTGAGAGAGAAAATAAATGAGATGTGGAAAAACGGAGTCATCACCTTTGACAAAAACTATGGGTCTGCCTCCGTCAACATGGTGACATGTGGACAAACATCAAGATCACCGAAGAAGAAGATCACTACTTCCTTCAAGGTGATAAACTCAATCGAAGCGTCCGAGGAACTGGTTCCTTACCCGACACCAGACGGACAACCGATATGGGTACATCCTGATCTCCTGGAAGATGAAAATTGGGAGGTCGTGAAAATAAAGCCTACAGCTCAACAGTGAAGGCAGGCTAGGAAACATCTCCTCAAGCTCAAATGGAAAGAGAAGACCCAGCCAAAACTAGAGGTCAAAGAAAAGGCAGAGGCTTCCTCTACCGCTTCACTGGAGGTAACAAAAACATCCCTTCCAGAGACTTCAAAGGGGGTAAGGAAATTCACTCTCAGTGATTTCATGCCACCTCAATTCAAAGAAGCCATGCAGGAGGCATCATACTCTTGCAATTCAGTAGTTGGATTCTCCATTGATGGATACGAGTCCAGCGACACCGATGATGGATTCGAATCCAACTACACAGATGAATGGGAGGAATCCCTTGAAACAGGAGAATATCTCTCCGATGAAGAATGGGTTCCTGAGTCTCATCTTATGCCAGTAATCTGGTATAACCCCCTACAGCCACAAGGATCCTGGTCTGATGATGAAGAAGACCAAGAAGCTGTACAAGAAAATGCTGCTGAACCAGCACGCCTCATTACTCCAGTGGAAATCAACAATGTTGAGCCACAAAGAGATGATGAAGAAGAAGATCCGGCTCCCATGCCTGATCTTGAAGAATATGCAAGGATCTTGCAGCGACTCGCTCTAGAACAAGAGCAAGAACGCGTCAACGAGCCTCCTCGCAATCCAGAGCCTGAAGTCCCTAAAGACCATCAGGTACATCCTCCCTTAACTCCTGAAAATGGAGAAAATTGCTGGATAAATGATCCTCTCACATCCGAGGATGAGTCTGACTCCGATCAGGCAACGTCTCCCGTCAGAGCTTCCTGTAATGTGATAATTCGGGATTATAGCTCTTCCGAAGCATCGTCTGATGAGAGCACTTACACTCCGGCGACGCCTAGTAATATATCTTCTGGAGCCACCTCGTCTCACGTGACTTTCACTGAGATGACACCCTCTCAGGTTTCTTCTCCTGAGACTGTGACTTCAAAGTTCACACCCTTCCTGACTGAAGAATTCCCAGCCATTGATGCTTGGGACGATGAATTAGTCAACGAAGAAGAAAGATTGCTGGATGCTGTTCAGGACTTGTTCCCGGAAAATGCTCCATGCAACACAATCACTGAGGATGGTAACTCTGCTGCTGATGCATCCTCAGCAAATGAAAAACGACAGCCTCTTGATCCTGAAGACATTCTTCCAAACGAAGACCCTTCTCAAGAAGCTCTCGAAGTTGGTAGAGGCACCCGCTCTGGCCGGGACTACCACAAAAATTACAACCAATCTTCCTTTACATATGTAAATCCTTCGGGAAAAGATGTTGTAAGCGCCCCTAGTGGCAACAATGATGAACATGCAGGCCCTAAGGAGGCTTTCAAGTATGACTTGATTAACACTTCAAGCACATACCTGCACGTCTGCACATCCTAGATTTGTTGCGAATGTCTCCGCACACTCGTGATAATCTCATTTCGGAATTACAAAAGCTGAATGAGGATGTCGACAAACATGCCCCGCAAGTCCTCCAAATTGAAATGGATTACCGGGTCAAAAACTCAGAAGCCTCCTCAAAGGGAGAAAAGAAGAAAACTGAGGGATCATGCATTGAATGCCTCTCGGTTAAAAAAGCAGCCAGTGCAACCATCGCCTTCACAAAGGATGACCTCCTACTTGGCGAAACCAGGCATAACCGACCCCTGTACTTCATAGGGTATATCAAGGAAATGCCTATGCATAGAGTTCAGATCGACCCAGGTTCTGCACTCAACCTCATCTCCACATCGGCTCTTGAAGAGTTGGGCATCCCACCCAGCAAACTGAGCCACACATCTGTATCTATCTTTGGATACGATGGGAGTACTCAAAGGCCTATCGGCAAAATCAGGTTCAAATTGCAGATAGGTGATCTTATCTCTGAGGTCACAGTGTATGCAATAAAGACCCCTTCATGCTACAACATCCTTCTCGGACGCCCTTGGATCCATGAGAATGGTGTTGTCCCTTCAACTCTACATCAATGCATCAAGTTTGTTGGCGACGACGGCATGATACATCGAGTCTTTGCGGACAGAAAACCCTTCAAAGGTAAAGAAATCCACTTCGCAGACTCACAGATGTATGAAGGTGAAAAAGAAGAAGAGGAGAAGCATACAGCATCCTTTGCCGAAAATCTCCAGAAAGATAAAGGCAAAGCTCCTCAACAATCACCGGAAGAAAATAAATCATCCGGTAAATCTGAAGAGAGCATGCAAACTCCCTTCATCATCTCCCTCAAATCTTCAAAGCCTTTGGTCATCACAACTAAAGTGAAGAAGGCAAAACAAAAGCCTGGGGGCAAATTTGTTGTCTCTTTCGTGTCTATCATGCAAGACACGGACTCGGATTAAGAGCCAGAAGACGACACATCGTCAAGCCAAGCTGACACTCAGCAAGTTCAGCCTGCTCTTACTCCAATGGAGACAACTTCTGACATAGAAGATCCTACGTCAGCTTCCTTCGTTGTTCCAGCAACTTCAACAAAGGAAAAACCGATCTTCTTCCATAGATCGGATGCTTCTTCATCAAACTCCATGCTTGAACCTTTCCAAAATAAAGGTACGCCTCAACTATCCTTATATAGATCTGTGGCACAAGCTATTATGAAGAAAATGGGCTATGACGCTCAAAACCCAGTCGGTTTGGGAGAAGGACGCGGTATTCTCACGCCATTGGGGCCCGTCTTGACCAAAAGCCAGCTGGAAGATTGGAGACTCTACGGCTATGTAGAAAAGTCTTCACACGGGTTAGGGTATGATCCTGACACTCCCTTGAGACAGTTGACACAAAGGCTTAAAAGTCAATATACTGACCAAGCCTCAACATCTCAAGTCCATGAAGACATCGATCTCCCTGGGTATCTCTTTGATGAGTCACCTGACAAAGATCCAGGAAGCTCATCCAATTGGCACGATTTCTCCGAAAATGAAGAGGAGTTGTCCGATGGCACAGACGTGTGGACTTCTGACCCAGAAGAACCCTCATCTCCAAAAGAAGTAGCCTACTTCGACTCGGTTTCAACAGGCGATTGGGATCATCTCATAGCAAGCCTTGGGAAAATTACCGATCAAGAAGACCCGTGGAAAGGAACAAAACCTTGGTCTGGAAATGCCCTTGAAACCCCAGAAGGTTTCGTTGAGCTGGAAGCCTCCGAAAATATTGTGGAGGAACCACCTTCGAACCTTCCAACAGAAGATCCTGTTCAAAAGATAGACTTGGGAACACCAGATAACCCACGTCCTGTATTCATAAGCAAGAATATAAAGGATGATGAGTTACCCGAGTATATCGCCTTTCTTCGTGAGTTCGTTGATTGCTTTGCATGGTCTTACGCTGAAATGCCAGGCTTAGACCCCAAAATAGCAGTTCACAAACTCAATCTTCAAGAAGACATCAAGCCTGTCAAGCAAGGCCAAAGAAGATTCCGTCCAGATGTGATGGATAAAATTGAACAAGAAGTTCAAAAACTCAAAAGCGTCGGCTTCATCCGTGAGGAACAACATCCTGAATGGTTGGCCAACATTGTCCCCGTGACAAAGAAAAATGGGCAGATCAGGGTCTGTATTGATTATAGAGACTTGAATGGCGCATGCCCAAAAGATGAATTTCCGCTCCCCATACCAGAGGTAATGATTGATAATACCTGTGGATTCGAGCGAATGACATTCATGGATGGTTTCTCTGGCTACAATCAGATAAAGATGCATCCTGAGGATGAAAAACATACATCCTTTCGAACCCCATTTGGCGTGTATTGTTACACTGTCATGCCATTTGGTCTGAAAAATGCTGGTGCCACATATCAGAGGGCTATGATGAAAATATTCCAAGATATGCAGCACAAGACGGTTGAATGTTACGTTGATGACCTCGCCGTCAAAAGCAAAAGAAAAGAAGATCATCTCGAAAACCTTCGAGAAGTCTTCCTCCGGCTTCGCAAACACAAACTGCGAATGAATCCATTGAAATGCTTCTTCGGCGTCTCGTCGGGTAAGTTCCTCGGATTCTTAGTTCGGAAAGCTGGAATAGAGCTTGACCCCATAAAAGTCAAAGCCATTCTAGAAATGCCCTCTCCAAGAACCTTGAGAGAACTCAAAGGGCTTCAAGGGAGATTAGCCTACATCAGACGGTTCATCTCCAATCTTTCGGGGAAATGCCGTCCATTCTCCCGGTTGATGAAAAAAGGTGTAAACTTTGTCTGGGATGCTGATTGTGAAGCTGCTTTCCAAGACATCAAGTCATACCTGACAAAACCTCCAGTGTTAGCTGCTCCTACCACTGGAAAACCATTCATCTTGTACACAAGAGCCCTTGATCACTCTCTGGGAGCTCTGCTTGCGCAAGAAAATGATCAAAGAAAAGAAGCTGCTCTATATTACCTCAGCCGCATGCTAGTAGGTGCAGAGCATCGCTACTCTCCAGTCGAAAAAGAATGTCTTGTAGTGATGTTCGCCGTACAAAAGCTGCGTCACTACTTGCTTTCCAACACAGTCTACCTGGTCTCGAGGATCAACCTCTTGAAGGTCCTTGTCACAAAGGCAGGTTCTCTCAATGCTCGACTGGCAAAATGGTCCATCCTTCTGTCACAATTTGATATTAGGTATGTACCACAAAAAGCAATCAAAGGGCAAGCTCTAGCAGACTTCCTCGCAGAGCATCCATTGCCTAAAGATTCTCCACTCAGAGATGATCTCCCAGACGAACCAGTCTACAATGTGGAGACTTTCTCACAAAGTGCCTCCTGGGACATGTACTTTGACGGTGCAACCAGGACAAATGAAAAAAGACAGCTGATCTCGGGAGTTGGCATCCTCTTTGTTAGCCCCGACAAATACATGATTCCACACGCTTTCTCGCTACTGGAACCATGCACAAACAATGCAGCTGAATATCAAGCTCTGATCTTAGGATTGGAACTCGCCATCGAATCCGGTAACACTATGCTGGAAGTCTTTGGAGACTCTCAACTGATCGTCAACCAGATGAATCAGAAATTTGAAGTCAGGAAGCCAGATTTGTTGCCCTACTACAACAAGGCACAGTCACTTCTGCAAAAGTTTGACATCTGTCACATCACCCACATTCGTAGAGGTGAAAACATACGTGTGGATGCCCTAGCCGGACTTGCCGCATCCATGGCAATCCAGGAAGGGGAAAACATGCAAATCACAGTGTGCGAAAGAAGAATCATTCCTCCTCTTAACACACACCAAGCAGTTGCTGAATGCCACCAAGTGGTCGGAAGTCGGATTTCAATCCTTCAAACTTCAATCGGATCCGTTCATTGATTACATTATGTTCGGAATCCTACCTGAAGATCCAAAAGAACGGGTAAGCATCCAAAGGCGAACCTCAAGCTTCCATTTGGATATTCCTTCAAAAATCCTTTACAGGAAATCCTTCAACGAAGTACTTCTACGCTGCTTGTCACAACAAGAGGCTGAAGAAACACTCAAAGAAGTTCATGCTGGTCTTTGTGGAGCTCATCAGGCTGGACCTAAGCTCTATGATCAGATAAAAAGGTTAGGATATTACTGGCCTACCATGGTAGCTGACGCAATGCAATTTGCTAAGCGCTGCCAACAATGCCAAGTTCATGGAGATTACATTCACATGCCTCCAGAATGGCTGCATCCTACAGCGATCTCATGGCCTTTCGAAGCCTGGGGTATGGACATTATAGGTCCTATTTCTCCCCCTTCAAGCAAAGGTCATCGCTTCATCTTCGCCGCTACGGATTACTTTTCCAAGTGGTCAGAAGCATTTGCGTTTAACGAAATGAAGACCTCATCAGTCCTTCAGTTCCTACGCACCAACATCATTTGTCGTTTCGGCATACCCAAAAGATTCGTCCATGATAACGGACCACAGTTCCGGGATCATCGATTCAACAGGTTCTGCGACAAATACAAAATCCAAAGCTATCCTTCGACTCCATACAATCCGGCAGCAAACGGGTTAGCAGAAGCTTTCAACAAGACACTCTGCAAAATCCTCAAAAAAATGGTCTCTAATCACAGAAGAGACTGGAGCGACAAAATGTCTGAAGCTTTGTGGGCCTATCGAACCACCGTTCGAGGACCAACCCATAGCACACCATTCTCCTTGGTCTATGGATGCGAAGCTGTCGTGCCCTTGGAAGTACAAATTCCTTCCTTGAGGGTATCCTTGCAAAATGACATGACTCAAGAAAGCAATGTCAAATTGCGGCTCCATGAGCTGGACAATCTCGATGAGAAACGGCTCGAAGCTCAACAAAGCATTGAACTTTACCAAGCACGTATGGCAGGATCTTTCGATAAAAAGGTCAGGCAACGCGCCTACAAAAAGAGTGACTTAGTTCTTGCGGTAAAAAGACCAATGGTCTTCGCTCACAGATCCAAAGGCAAATTTGAGCCGAAATGGGAGGGACCCTACGTCATCGACAAAGTTTTCTCCAATGGCGCATACGCACTCCTAAACATGGAAGGTGACAGATGTATGCTGCCCATCAACGGCAAGTTCTTAAAGCGGTACTACCCTTGAAGACTTACCCAACTGGGTAAGAGCAATGCCTGTATGGCCAAAACCGGTTTCCAAGTACACGCTCGCTAAACCCACCCTTTTTTAGAATTTTCATGTCAAATACTGAAATTTCTAGAAATCTAAAACAATGCTTACTTTCATCGTTTCATTGTTCAAAAAAAATATATATCCAAGTTTAGGAACCTTTCCCTAACTTGACCAAAATTTTCAACCCTTGAACCCAAAATTCATGGTTTGAAACAAAATCCGGATTCAGGGATTTCCACCCTAGTCCACCCTGCCTTTTACCGCCAAAATGGTTTTAGGTCAAAACTTATGACCCTCGTGTCTTTAAACAAAAAAAAAATGGTTTTTCAAAAACCGCGAGGAAGCGACGCTTAGTCGATACTCGCACAAATCGGAAGCAAACGAACCACGTTCGACACTTCCAAAATCGCAGGGAAGCGACATTTCGTCGATACTTGCAAAATCCAAAACCGTGGAAACGCAACATTTCAGTTGATATCCACAACCCAAATTTCAAAGGTTCGAAAAAAAACCTAAAAAAAAAACTGTGGAGACGCAACATTTCAGTTGATATCCATAACCCAAAGGTTCGAGAAAACCACAAATTTCAAAAATCGTGGGGAAACAACATCAAGTCAGTACCCGCAAAACCAAAATTTTTGAAAAGCAAGGATGCGACATTCCATCGATACTTGCACCCAAATCCACGAGGATGCGACATTCCATCGATACTCGCAACCGAATGAGCAAGGATGCGACATTCCATCGATACTTGCAAGAACATTCAGCAGGGAGGCGACTTTTAGTCGATACTTGCATTTTTTTTGAAAACCAAACCGGCTATAAATGCCACAAACCAGCTATAAATGCCATCAAAACAGGCTATAAATGCCACAAACCGGCTATCAATGCCACCAAAACAAAACCGGCTATCAATGCCATAAACAAACAAAAAAAAAACTTGGATTTCAAAAAAAAAAACCGGCTATCAATGCCACCAAAAACCGGCTATCAATGCCATCAAAACCGGCTATAGATGCCACAAAACAAACCGGCTATCAATGCCACCAAAATTGGCTATAGATGCCACAAAAAAAAACTCGGCTATCAATGCCACAAGAAAAGCTGGCTCTCATGCCAAAATTGGCTTCCATGCCACAAACAAAAAACCTGGCTTTCATGCCAAAACAATCACTTGACAAAAGATTTTTCACAAAATGACAACCTTTTGATCAAATCCCATTTAGCAATTACTTTTATCACAAAAAGATTCAAGTGAGCGTAGGGATAACAAAAAAAAAGAAGAGCATCCCATTTAGCAATTACTTTTATCACAAAAAGATTCAAGTGAGCGTAGGGATAACAAAAAAAAGAAGAGCATCCCATTTAGCAATTACTTTTATCACAAAAAGATTCAAGTGAGCGTAGGGATAACAAAAAAAAAAGAAAATAGTACCAAAAAAATACATGTGGTACCAAAAGAAAAAGAGAGAAGGATGGTTTCTGTAAAAAAAAATATATATACAGGAGCTCAATCAAAAATGGTCTCCAGCCAAGAGTTCAGCTCCCCAAGCAAACTTTTAGCCTCAGCCGTCAAGGATTCCAAGGCACGCTTCTTCAGGAACCTGCCATGAGATGCTGGAGTGGGCTGTACCCCTTCTCTCACACCAGGAAGCTTACCTCGAGCAGTTTGCCATTGTTCCTCCTCATCAGACTTCCTTTTGAGAACCCGTTCGGCATCTGCAACCTGGTGAATCAGGGCACTCTCCCTGTCGCGAGCCTCTATTATGGCAGCCCACTTGGCAGCAACTTGTGCCTGCAAATGCTCAAGACGTTTCCTGGCCTCATCGACCTCCCTGTCAAGGATGTTAAGGTCATGTGTCAGCCTGATGATGGCTATCTCTTCTAAGTTCCTCTTTCGGACTGCCTGCTTCTTGCTTTCTGTAGCCTCATCCAGGTCAGACTTAGCCTTATCAGCAGGGTCCAGGAACATCTCCTTGAAGAACTGGTCATCAGCCAAACTCACGGTCTCAAACCACTTGTCACCCAGTGCAATGATCCTATCAACGATCGCCCTGGCACCTGTGACATCCAGACCAGCCTCTTCAGCATCACTGAGAATCTCCTGCACATGCTGGATCATGCCAAATCCGGCTTCCAAGTGCCCAGAAAAGAGAGTCTCAATCCAAGAGCTCAGAACTCGCATCACCACCTTCTTCGCAAAAAGAAGAGATGGCCCAGCTGAGGATTCGCCCAACTCCGTTGGTCGGCTACTCATATCATCATCTGTTGAAAGAGTAACAAAAGAACTCTTTCCAGCTGAATCTACTCCTGCTCGGGAAGGGATCTCAGCGCGAGGAATCTCCTCAATATTGTCAGAGCTGGTCCCAGGAATCTCTACCTCTGGATCAACCTCTGGCATCTCTTGCTCTGGAAGCGACGGATCCTCCTCTGCCACTTCAAAACCTGTAAAGGAAACACAAAAAGGTATGAATATGACCCTGTTTGAAAGTCATTATCAGAGTTATAACTACAAAATACCTTCTTCGACGACTGGCGGAACACTTTCTTCCTCCATGAACTCATCGAAAGCATCATCAACATTTGCGTCGATCGATGGTTCAAAGTCATCAGAACCCTGTGGCAAGTCAGCTGACAACAAAAAAAAATGTGTTAGCAAGCCAAGTCACAAACTCAAAAAAAAAAAAGAGAGCAAAAGAAGTCGTACCAATTGGAGATTCTGGATTTACTCCAGAGTCCCTCGGTTCTTCTTCAGGTGCCTCGACAGGATCCATCACCACCTCATCGGTTGGGACCTCAGGCATCACCAAGTCTTCCTCTGCTAAAAAAAAAAGAAAAGCAGAAACAAGAAGCAAATCATAACATGGAAAAAAAATCCCATGAAAAGAAATGGAAAGAGAAAAAGGAAGAATCATACCTTCACCGACGGTCTCTTCTTCTCGGCTTCTCTTCTCTGGAGGCTCGTCAGCATCCACTGGCACATCCTCATTGATAGTAAGAGGAACTTCCAAGTCAGGAGAATCCTCATGCTGCCCCTTGCTGCGATGATGACTCCTCCTCCTCTTACCTCTGCGGGCTCGCTTCTTAGAGGAACCTGCCCCGCTGTCAGAGTCAGGTTTCCCACTTGACTCATCACTGGATGGTCTGCTCTTGCCAGTAGACTCCACGGAAGCTTGCCTCTGTGCCGCTTGCATCCAAGCACCAAGTTCGGCTTCCTCCTATTCTAGCTGCTCCAAAGCCTCATCAGGTATTTCTCGAACAGCTTCAGAACCAATGACGCCCTGGTCACCGAGAAAGCCTATCTTGTGCTTCTCTCCAGAAAGGAAGGCCCAAACTTCCTCTCGCCGGATGCCATCCGACTTTCCAAGGCCCTTTCCAGATGCCAGCTTCACATCAAGCTCCTTCTTGGAAAGCCCCCGATATGCCGAAAAGCTCTCCGCGAACCACTTCGCAAAGCCGGCAGTCCGGGAAGTCAACAACACAGGATAAGAAATCATGGCTGTAGTGTCTTCAGCACTATAGAAAGCCCATGCATTTCTCCCGTCCTGTAAGCCTCCAAAGCGCTTCACCATGCTTGAAGGCGCTCCAACAACGCCTTGAGAAAAGCCCAGCTGCAAAGCAAAGCGAGAGGGTACATACGGCTGGATGTCGACGAAAAGATGTCTACGGTACACCATCGTGCCGACACGTATGCTGAAAAGCCACTCTCTCTCTGCATTTGTCAAGGAATAATGCATTCCCGACCCCGCCCTGGTAGAGTCTCGGGAGGCACCAAAATCAAAAGCCTTCTTCCGCAACTCCGGAGAAAGCTTTACTGAAGATTGCCCCATCTCGACGTCCCTGAACCGTCGGATCCTCATGCGGGCAAACAAAAGTGATTCGGACACGGCTTTGCCTTTAGCCAGTCGAATCATCAGAGGATCATCATCTTGAGCAGCACCCAGCCGATGGAAGCCAGGACAGTGGTATACATACCACGAATAAAAGATATGGGCTGAAAATACCCTATTCATGGGAAGCCCAAGCCGAACCAGAAAAGCAGCAGCCTGCAGTTCGGTACACATGTAGGAGTAAAGAGCTGGCACCAAAGCAAGCTGCTCTCCAAACGCCATCTGACAAGCCGGGAAAATACAATGCGGCCTGATGTGCGTTCCATCTCCTCCAGCAAAAACAGCCTCACCAAGCCAATAAGTGAGGTAAACAGCAAGATCTCTCCGCAATGCAATGTCAGGACATATGGCGTTTGTACTTGCACAGAAATCTCTCAACTCTTCTTGCATGGCCAAGATCTTCTTTGAACTTGGATCCTGAGCTCCGGCTTCCTGGGTCACGCTATCAGAAGACTCCCTGCTATCAAAAAAGTTGGGGAATGAAGAGCAAAAACTCTTCCAACTGCTGGATCTAACTTTCAAACCCCCCTTCTCCTTCAAAAAATCATAGAAGGCGACGAGCTGAAAGTATAAAAGCCTGAACTCCTCAGACTGCCCCTCGAGGACGCTGTCAATCGGCATAAACTCCTCATAGAGTTTGCCGAGGATGGGCAATCCGGTAATGGCGCTCAGCTCCTTCAAAGAAAAACCAATCTCACCATTCGTCACAACGAAGGTATTGGTTTGTGGGAGAAATGACTCCAGCATAGCCATGAAGGCCTCGTCGGAAAAGATCACGGTCTCCCTAAAGGCGCGGACCGCATCAAAACTCCCGGCTTCCTTCAAAACGGCGCCACCAATCAGCAGGACGCGATCAGTCCACGACTTCCACTCGGAGTCAGCATTGAAGCGGCCACGAAGTCGGAAAGGCTTGATCCAATTGCTGCCGTCACCACTGAAAATACCAAGGCCCACCGGTCTCAAATCGACCGACGGATAATCAGAGCCCTGGTAGCCGCTGGATGGCATCAACAGGTCCATGTCAACAGGCGACCTCTCCGTATATCCAGGAGAACCGCCAACAAAAACCCCGGTCTTGATTACATTTGTCCTTCTCACCCAGCTTGGAGGATCTTCCCTCTTAGGGCACGTGGGGGCAAGGCTCATAATCGAGACGGTGCGATCAAACGTCGACCGGGTAGCAACAGTCTTCTTCTCACCATCTGCTGTGAAAGAAAACTGAAAACATCTCCTCTGGTATGTCATGTCATCAGGGACTGCATCACCAAAGAAAAAGGTAGGCTTGGGTAAAACGCTCTGATCTTCCATCACCCATGGACGACTGCTTACCATGATCTTATAGAATTCCTCTCCCTTGAGAGTGATCAGTCGCTGCCTCATCTCATCTCTGTTGAGGGAGTCGCACTCTTCCAGATTTCTCTCAACATACTGGACCTTCTCAAAAGCCTGCTGAACGGCCGGATTAGAAGATCTAGAAGACCGACGAGGTACGCTTGTAGCAGGCTCTTTACCCTTGTTCGCTCTGAAGGAACCACCTGAAAAGGATGGAAAAGAAAAAGATCAAACATCAAATGACAGAATCTCGCTAAAAAAAAAAAAATCTGGCGAAATTTTGACATGATGACGGGGCAATTCCGAAAGAAATAGAAAGCTTGAAGATGGGCTCAACATCGCTGCGAGCTCCGAAACTCCAAACTTTCGAAACCTCAAAGTCTCCGCAAAATCAGGAAGGGCTCAACATCACTGCGAGCTCCAAGTTCCCAAATTTGCAAAAACTTTCAGGTATGCTATCACATCATGCTACAAATTTAATTTACAAATTGAATGCATGCATGAACATCTTGGTTTGCGAAAAAAATGCATTATCATGATGAGCAAAAAAAAAAAAGAAAAGAAACTCTCTAAAAAAAAAAAGAGGGGAAAGAAAACAAAAAAAAAAAAGAGAAAAGAAACTTTCTCTAAAAAAAAAAAAAGGGAGAACTTACTTGAAGCCATTGATGGAGAAGAAGAAGAAAAGTCTTGAAGATCTTGAAGAAGAAGAACTCTTGGTCTTGAAGCCCTCTTGAGATTATTGCAAAAGAAAGTAATAAGAGCAAGAGATCCAACCTTCTCCTTGCTTTTATAGAAGAGAGCAAACCAAAGAAGGAAAGAAGAAAAAGGTAAGTGTTACTAATTAGTAACCTTACCAAAAGAAAGAGATTAGAAAGATTCTTTCCCAAAAGAAAGATATCTTGAAGGATTTTCTCCCAAAAAGAAATCTATGACGGATTCTTTCCCAAAAGAAAGATATCTTGAGATATTCTATCCCAAAAATAAAGGGATCATGAGAGATTCTCTCCAAGTAAAGATATTCTTGGATATTCTCTATCCAAATGAGATATTTTTGGATATTCTTTATAAAAATGACACCATATGAGATCTAAGCTATTTCAAAAGCTTAAGGTCCCATGGGTTAGCCCATATGAGCCAGGTTTGACCACCTAGGCACACAAAAAAAAAAAAAAAAAGAAATAAATTTTGGGCTTTTAGTCAAAGAGAAATCCCTCTTACCAAGAGCATACAAAAATGGTTCCATGCCTCTTTTGAGTTGATTGGACCATACAAAAGAAAATTCCAAGCCCCATGAGCTTCCAAAAATCAAACCATCCAGCCTCATCTACCAAATTGAGCCAAAATCTTGAAATTGACATTTCACAAAAATCAAACCAAATCCTGGTCCCCTAACTTGCCACATACAGCCTGTTAGGTCACAAGACCAAAACCAAAAACCAAAACCTGATCCCCTAACTTGCCACATACAGCCTGTTAGGTCACAAGATCAAAACCAAAATTGATCCCCCAACATTCCACATACAGCTTGTTGGGTCACACGATCAAAACCAAACCCGACCCCCTAACCTGCACATATAGCCTGTTAGGTCACAAGGTCAAAACCCAAATCCACATCCCTGATGTCATCTTCAAAACTTTGCCTCGAGATGGTACGTGATCCCTTTCACTACCATAGAATTCCCCTGGAAGCTCAAAAGGCTACAAATACCAAAAAGAAAGACTGCTCAAAGACTCTTGGTCAAGTCACAGGCTCTCCTTCAAAAATCTCCTCGAGGCACATCGACTACAAAACTTAAGCAACTCGCCGCTGTACCTCGAGGGGGCATTTGTTGACACCAAAAATGTCACTTTGCCTTTTCAAGATCCAAAGAGCTACATGAAGTCGCAACCTGCCATAAATAGGCAATGCTGCTTCCAAAAATCAAATCTTGTCAGAATCAAACAAAAACTGCAAGATTCTTCCAGACAGCCAAAAGAGGAGTACACAAGAAGTTTCGGGCCATTTCAAAATCATTTGGCCTAACTTCGCTTATCCGACAGCTAAAAAGGAGCTCTCGGCGGCAAAAGCTCTCCCGGACCATGGTTTCCAAGACAGAGCCTATGGATCATCTTAAAATGACTCCAATAGGTTCCCTGTCAAATTTCAAGTCAATCGGACATCGGTTGACCGCACATCAAACCGCGACATCTTCATCGCGACAAAAAGCAAGTCTACAGGTGATAGGACCCCAAACGGCTTCAAAACTCAAACAAAAGCCTATGGTTGGTCTTATTTATTGCTCAGGAGGTTTCACACCAAATCTCAGGTCATTCCGACATCGTTTGGCCCAGTTTCAGCTTCTGACGGAAAATCGACAGCTCTGCGCGACAAAGTCTTCGGCTTTCTCAGGAAATTGGAAACTTTGAAAAATAAAATGCAAGGATTCTCATCAGGTTTCCTACAAAGAAATTAGGCCAATAAATGGTCAAAATGTCAAGGAAAAGTACAGAAGAAAAAAGAATCGAAAAACAGCAAAAACGGACGCAAAACGGGACACGAAAGGGGGAAAACCCCCCCAGGGTCGCAGACCCCTGCGACCCTGGCCCAAGGTCGCAGGCCCCTGCGACCCTGGGCCAGGGTCGCCGGCGACCTTGGAACCCGGGGTCGCCGGGAAAGCCCCGGAAACCCCGGTTTTCACCGTTTTTTTCGCGATTCGAGGAGCCCAGCCTCTGGTACTTTCCAAAATTCATGCTTTTGAGACACCAAGTCCTCTGACATCCGTCCAAAACACGGGTCAATCATCAAGAGTATCGAAAACAACATTGATCACCACCCGGTCAACCAAAAAAAGTGTGCTTTCTACCCGACCGATCGAGAAATCGACAGGACAGATGGCACCGACCCGCTGTTGGCAACAAACACCTGAAATTACATGATCATCTGATGTCGATCTACATGAAGATCCATCGATGATCATCAACAGAAGAATCCCAAAAGACGTGGCACGGCCCGCGACTCTTCAGCTGCTCGGCGACCACTTAATGCGATTAATTGACTAGCTTTATTACAGTCATTAATCCATTTCTTTGGACGGCCCAATCAGAAGCAAGCATTCGGGAGTTACAAGTCAAGAGATTCATGGCATTTAACCCATGAAACTCCTCCCATCATGGCGATTAAAGGCGATTAAATGCCCTCAATCTCCTCCGGCCAATCAGAAGCCAAGAAAAAGGAGTTACAAAATAAACAATTCAATTTTGTAACTCCTCCCATTATGCGGCTTAATGACAATAAAAGCCCATAAACCCACCTAAAAGGCTACCTAAAAGCCTATAAATAGGAGGGCTCTCCAAGAAGAAAGAAAATCAGAAACATCAGAGAAAAAAAGCACAAGCACACAGACAGAAATCCAGAGAAAGGAAAAAGAGAGAAAACTCTGCGGAAGTTCTACACCGGCCACCGCAACAAGGTGACAAAAGTCCCTTGGGGGGTACCCCCCAAGGTCCTTGCCTTCTCCTCCTGCCTCCAATGGCTTAGATATGGCTTTTCAGCCCGTCTACTCGGCTTTTTATTGGACATAGAACCTTCCTTTGGTCTTTGTCCTCTAAAAACCTGAGGTTATAGCCAAGCCAAGCGAATCAATAGCATCCTCTGTTCTCATCTGCATGGATGATGGCGAAGCCCACATATGGCTTGCGACCGTCAATCTAAGCGAGTCCCCCACAATCTCCTGAGAAGTTAGATCCTCCTTTTCTTGCTTTTCATTGTAGTTTGTATTTTTTTTAAAGAGACAAAAATCACAATTCTTGTCTTTCATTGTTGATAAGGATTGTAAATCGGCTATAAACGCCAAAATCGGCTATAAACGCCAAAAATCGGCTATAAACGCCAAAATCGGCTATAAATGCCAAAAAAATCGCCTTTCACGGCAAACTAAGAAAAATGTCTCTTTCCTTAAATATATGTGCAATGGAAAACTTGAAAGAAGTTGATTTCCTTTTTACTTGCGAAGGTTGATCTCCGGATCACCACTTGCAATTCCAAGTAAAAATAGAAAATCTGGTACACCCACAAAAAAAGAAATGTTGATGCACGCCCCCCTTGCCCCCCGGTTACGAAAGGGTCGGAACCAAACGGACTCCCACGTCCGCCGACCTCGGTAAGGAACCCGGGCATCCGGGAGCGCGGTCCATCAATTGCAATGGAAGAAAAACTTTCAAACCAAACAGCATACCTGGGACTATCATAAATCTCAATGGCATTTGTGATTGCATTTTCATCATAAGATGTTCTAGAGCAGAAGCTAACTCCTGAGTGATCCAAATACTGCAAACAGAACACATCAGCTACTATCTGTTTCAATTAATTTGCAAACAATCATCATGTGAGCGCAGTAAAGACACACCATCAAGCTTTCCAAATTCAACAGTTATGTCAAATCCAGGTGCATGATATGTAAACATTTGAAAAGAAAATGCTATAAGTTCGTTTTTTAACATACAATAAAAACTATTACCTAAAAAGAAAAAAAATAGTTTAAAAGCTCTGACGGACTAGACAATGAAGGCAAACCTTATGCAGGCATTTTTCAAGGCTAACTTAAAATAAACCCCTGTTGACAATGATGATGATGATTAGATAATAAATGACTACTTGTACATTTTTTTTTTGTGTGCCAACAATGATGATGATGCCTACTGGTACCTTATTCTTCCTTTGTGTGTGTGTGTTTTGTGTATGTTGATTCCACCTAGACTCCATCAGGCAGAGGCTAGCCGGATGGAAAACAAAGCTCCTTTCGTTTGCTGGTAGGCTTACTCTAGTTAGGCATGTTCTATCTTCGATCCCTCTCCACATCTCCCTTGTTCTTCCTCTTCCAACGAAGACTTGTCTTCTCATAGAGAGGTCAATGAGGAATTTTCTGTGGTCTGCGGATCTGGAGAGACTGAAATCCAACCTAGTCAGATGGGAGGTAGTCTGTTTACCTAAATCTGAGGGTGGTCTGGGGTTGCGCAGAGTGAAGGAGTTCAACCAAGCTTGTCTTTTAAAGCTGGCCTGGTCTGTCTCTTCTTCCAATTCTCTTTGGGCAATCTGGTCCAGAGAAAGATACCTCAGAGGTAGAGCAATTTGGCAACAGAAACTCAGTAAGGGAGGCTCCTGCATATGTAAGATTCTTAGATCTTTGCCGTCCATTATTCAAAGGAATTCCAAATGGGTGATTGGTAATGGGCAGTCTATCTCTTTGTGGTTTGATGGCTGAATTGATCACATTCCTATTGCTACCAGGTTTCCAAGATTTCAGTTCTCAAAGCAAGACCTGGTGGCAGATATTATAGGGGAGAATTCCTAGCTTATCCCTGATCTCCTTCCATCTCAGTTAAAGGATTTCCTGGAGATCTCTACCCTCCCAATCTCCAGCAGTAATAGAACGGAGGAGGACCTTTTGCTATGGATAGACTGTCCTTCTGGGAATCTGTCCATCAAAGAGGCTTGGAACCTACTGCAGACTAGGGCCAATGTTATTCCCTGGTCTGAACTGATATGGAACAATTTTGTCAACCCAAGACTGGCTTGCTTCAGTTGGAGGCTTCTTCATAGGAAAACTCCTACAGATCTTTGTGCTAAGCAGAAGGGATGGTCTTTGGCATCCAGATGCCCTATCTGCCACAAGGAAGAGGAGTAAGATGTGCACCTCTTTTTTTCTTGTGATCTAGCTTCCCATCTTTGGATATGGCTTCTTCTCATGTCTGGTTCCTCGCCCTCCTTCTTGTCCTCCCTGAATCTCACTACTGCAGTAATCTGGGACATTCTGTCCAGAGGCAAAGATGCCAAAGGTAGGAAGAGTGCAGCAGCCATTCTCTTGCAAGTTATATATGTTCTTTGGTCCATCAAAAATGCAGCCAAGTTTAATTCTAAGAAGGCTTCTCTGGAGAGTGCCAAATCCATCATTAAGGAGCGTCTGAGATGCATGGCTTGTTGGAAATTAGGTGGGCCTCTAGGATAGGTTTCAAAACTTTTTGAACCACTTGATACAAGGATCAACTATCCATAGGGCTATCAATGTTTCCAAGATGCAAACCCTCTATCTCATCTATCACGATCAGTAATATAATCTATCTAGGAGATAGAAAATAATAACAAACATGCAACAAAGATCTATATCATACAAGAAAATAGATTATACCTTTGGAGCTCGGTTGTGCTCTAATGGAGAATTTGCTACTTTCTTTGATGACGAACCCTTTCGCGAATCAAATAGGTTTCTCCAAAACCCAATGGCCTTCCACGCTATTACCCGAATCAGAATCTCTTTCTCAAGAAGATGGGTGGGATCTTCACGGGAAGACAACTAGGAACTTAAAAGAACTAGAAGAGGGAGAGAAGAGAAGTGCAACTCTTGCACAAAGGGGGCTGGGCGTGAATTCCAAGGGTTGGACGTCCAAGCCCCCTTTGGTCCCTATTTATAGTTTTTGCAAACTACTCTTTACTAATTTAATTAGAAGTCTAACTTCCAAATTAATTAGTAACCTTCTTCTCTTTCTTAATTACAATAGAAGTCTCACTTCCATTAATAATTAGAAACATACTATTACCACTATTAGAAGTCTCACTTCAAATAGAAATAGTAACTTTCCTTTTAAAGTTCAACTAGAATTAGTATTCGTCTGATGATTGGGCTAGCTTGGTGTCACGCCCCCGGACCGAGGTCCCGCTAAACGAGGCCCTAATCCGGGGATGCGGCGCGACGGGCCGGAAAATTCCGCCCGCACACGCTAGTTTCCCATAGGTTTCCGCGGTAAGGATTCACGGAATCCGATCAAATAGTGATATATAAGGATCACTTTCATACAAATGACTTACGCAGAAGCATTGTAGCAAACATAAAAGTCTCACAAACGGGTACAAAATGAGAACGCATGAGACTAGCATCAAAAGAGAAACATTTACTGTGGGCCCCAAAGTTAGTTTAAAGTTGATACAAAAGTAAAGTTAATTACAAACTTTCCCAAAAGAAAATAAGCCAACAATGGCCATAACAAAAACCCAAAATGAATATCATGAAATCCCCAAAGTGTGATCGCAGCTCCAAGGTAACCCGACGTCTAATTGACATCATCGGGCTGCCACTCGCCCTCCGCTGGAACTATAGGTTCCGCCTCGAAATGCGCCTCAACCGCGAGGGGCTCGACATCTGACACCAAACAAAAGAGAGTCAGACACGACGGTCTGGCAAGCAATTACAACAATAATAGGATGAAGGTAAAACAAAACATAATAAGTAAGAGCTGCGATGAAATCACGATTAATAACAATGTCGTGATGAGTAACATAATTAAATGCCATGAGATGAACATCAATGCATAAAAACAATGGCAACCCACATAAAGCTATATTCTCCTGTTACCGAAGCAACCGGAGCAGACAAACCGTAGCCACTAAACGTGGGACCGGAACGACATAGTCGTTATCAAACAGAACCGTAGCCACTACTCGTGGGACCGGAAATTACCGTTGCCATGGTCGGTACAAACGGAATCCAAACTGCAGCTGGCAAACAAAATAAAGACCCCAAGCCGGATGATCAGTCCGACAAGGTGACCTAAGCCTAGTGGTGCCATTTAGTGAAAATCCGAAACCTCGAAGAAATGCAATTCTATTTATAAGATACATTTCCAAAATCGATAGAGAACTACTCCAAACAAATGCATATGGGCAAAGCCAAGCAAAACAGGTGAGTAGTTTCATCATTTCTAAATATGGGGGTAACCCACTTCAAACATTAAAAAGAATTGGAGAAAGAACCAAAACAAAAGTCGTTTTATACAAAGGAATGTATGATGGTTCGGTCAACAAAGCGGATAGTCTCGATGTACATTTGACCCCTTTATTGTCATTAAAGAAAGCGATTTGGTGCCACCGAAGATCATTGACAATCATAAGGGATTAAACGTACATTCAGACTCAAGGGTTTTCCTAAGTGGTATTGGTCATAGTCCAAGACACATCTTACCATGAGTTATAGGCTTAAAAAGGTTGAATGGGCTTCTCTCATAGAAAAGGATAAAAGGGCTGAATTGGGCTTGGACATAGGCTTGAAGTGGACTTGAATATTATACCCAATAAGTCTTCCTTAGAAGTAGATTTAAGTCCCTTTTAATCAGGCCCACAGCTGGCCTTATCCAAGCTCAAACAGTCCATTGAAAACACGCCCAAACAATCCCTAAATTAGCCCACAATCCATGTCATAAACAGCCCAACATTAGGACCCAAAAACAGCCCGAGAATTGACCTTAAAACAGGCCCAAAGGACACCTAGAAAATGGGCTCATCAAATCTTTAATTGGGCCATCAAACAACCCTTAATCAGACCTTTAATCAGGCTCAGACCCGAGCCCAGACTGAGCTGGGCTCGCTCGAGCGGACCCAGACAGTAGCTGGGTCGCTCGAGCGGCCCAGTGGGTCGCTCGAGCGGACCCAGACAGTGCCTGGTCCGCTCGAGCGACCCAGTGGGTCGCTCGAGCGGACTGGGCCTGCCCAGTCTAGCCCGAGTGCAGAAAACCTCTTCTTTTTGTGTTTTTCTTCCTCCTTTTCTTGATCATTTCCATTCCCTTCTTCCATACACCATTCTACAACATCTTGGGCCCTTTCCTAAGCTTCACAAATCCTCAAATCATCATTCATAATCATCTAATTAACACAAATTCAACACCTTTTAAAAGAATCCAAGTCCTTTTCCAAGTTCTTTTGAACACCATTTGAACACAATGAACAAACCTTCCAAGAAACCAAAGTGAGAATAAATTTTCAATACATGGTAAAGCAACAACATAAATTAAGATGGCTATGACAATGATTCCTTAAATCATAATAAACCATACACTAAAGAAGATTAACACAAAAAGGGGAAAATCAAGAAATAGAACCAAATGAGGGAAAGCATCACATTAATGTTGGAATATACTTGCCTTTAGCCAAGATAAGCTCAAAATCACTCCTTAAACCAAGCCTTAGAGCCTCAAGCTCCAAATCTACAAAAACCCCAAAATTTTTCCCAAGAAACCCTAAAATGTCAACATTTGTGAATCCTCAATGAAAACCTTAGCAAATGGGTTTAAAGCACTCCAAATGGAGAGGAAAACAAGGATCTTGAGTTTTGGAAACCAATGCTAACCTTGAGGAACCCAAACCAAGAAGAGAGGCTTGAACAAGGGGCTTCTCTTAGCTCAAACTCCTCAAGAATGGTATCTTTGGGAAGCTTGAAGAGGGAGGAAGAGTTTGAGGAGATCAATCCTCCAAGAGCACCTCACCAAGTGAGAGTTCCAGATGAGAGAGAGTGAGAAGGGAGAAGAGAAAAACCCTAGCCAAGAAGAGTTGCTGGAATAGAATGAAGAAGGAGAAGGAAGAGTTCCCTTCTTAAGAGACAAGCCATTGTGGGCCCCGATCTTCACAAGCCTAGAAACGGTACTTGCGGGCCCCGAACGAAAACGACGAAGAAGACAAAAATGATCGGCGAAGTTTCTACTTTCCAAAAAGTATATTTTTGACAATTTCTGGAATTTTCGAAATTTGGGTACAGGTTTTGTGTGAAATGTCAGTTTTGCCCTTTTTCTCGAAAAACGCGATTTCTGATCACAAAATCAAGTTGGCCAAAACATGAAAGTTGACGATCTAGATGAAATAAGTCAAAATACACATAAATTGGGATTTTACAAGCATCATGCATAAACTCAACAATTTCACACATAATCCACGGGCGCCCCGGCCCGTGTCAAACTTAAGTTAAAGGCTAACAATGGTTCTCAAAGCTAATCAAACAACCTAATCTAGCTTAATGAAATAAACTAATCGTCCACTAACCCCACTTATCCACTAATCACGGTTAAAACATAATTAAACATTCAAACCTGGGTCGGGTTCTGACATCCTCCACCCCTAAGAATCACATTTGGTCCTCCAAATGATCACTAACCTCTGGGAATAGCTGAGGGTACTTCTTTTGGACTTGATCACGAAGTTCCCAAGTGGCTTCTTTCTGGTCCATGATTCTCCCAACGAATTTTCACCCACTAAATTGTTCTATTCCTCAGTTCTTGCTCTTTGGTGTCAATAATCTCTGCCGGTTTTTCGATGTAGGTGGCATCCTCTCTGACATCCAACGGCTCATGTTGTAGCACGTGCGAAGGGTCTGAAACATACTTCCTTAACATTGACACATGAAACACGTTGTGCACACCCGACAGTTCTGGAGGCAAAGCTAATCTGTACGCCACTTCACCGATTCGACTCAAGATTTCATACGGACCAATAAATCTCTTAGACAATTTGCCCTTCTGCCCAAATCTCAGTGTCCCTCTGACCGGAGATACCTTTAAGAATACTTTGTCTCCAACTTGGAATTGGAGATCCTTTCTTCGAACATCGGCATAGCTCTTCTGTCGGCTCCTCGCAATCTTCAATCTCTCATGGATAATTCTGACTTTATCACTTGTTTCCTCAACTAAAGATGGACCATGAAAACTGCGTTCTCCGACTTCTTCCCAACACACGGGGGTTCTACACTTCCTGCCATATAGCGCTTCAAAAGGGGCCATTCCTATGCTTGAATGGTAACTATTGTTGTAGGCAAATTCACAAAGCGGTAGATTCTCATCCCACTGATTCTTGAAATCAAGGACACAAGCCCTAAGCATGTCCTCGAGGGTCTGAATAGTCCTTTCCGACTGGCCATCCGTCTGCGGGTGGTACGCTGTACTGAATTGAAGCTTCGTTCCCATCGATTCATGCAAAGTCTTCCAAAACCTCGAAACAAATCTACTATCCCGATCTGAAGTGATGGAAACCGGCTGACCATGACGACTAACGATCTCTTTAACAAAAGCCTGCGCTAAAGCCAACATGTGCATCTTCTTATCGGTCTTCAAAGGAATAAAGTGTGCCGACTTCGTTAACCGATCCACTATGATCCAAATGGCATTGTTCCCCTTGCTTGTATTCGGTAAGCCTGATACAAAATCCATTGTCAGGTGTTCCCATTTCCACTCTGGGATTTCTAACGGTTGCAAAAGACCAGGTGGTTTCTGATGTTCCGCCTTCACTAATTGACAAGTCATACACCTAGACACAAAGGCTGCTATCTCTCTCTTCATATTGTTCCACCAAAAACGACTCTTCAAATTTTGATACATCTTCGTACTCCCTGGGTGCACTGAATACCTCGCATTGTGAGCCTCTACCATAATGTCATCTTTCAAATTGTCTACTTTAGGAACACAAAGTCTGCCACGGAAGTACAAAACTCCATCCAACATCTGAAAATCTGGCCTTTCTGAGATATGCTCCACAATTCTAGCCAAGTCTGGATCTTGCATCTGATTGTCCTTAATTTTCTGAATGAAAACTGGCTCGGACACTGTCATATTTGCTAACACAACTCCTTCTCTCAAAGGTTCGGACTCTACTCCCAAATCCTCAAATTGCTGAAAATTGTAAAACCCATTCAAACTGGCCAAACAAACTGATTTCCTACTCAACGCATCTGCCACTACATTAACCTTCCCCGGATGATAGATAATCGGAAAATCGTAGTCCTTGATGTATTCCATCCACCTTCTCTGCCTCATATTTAATTCCTTTTGAGAGGACAAGTACTGGAGACTACGGTGATCCGAATGAACTTCAAACTTTTCTCCATACAAGTAGTGTCTCCACATCTTCAACGCGAAAACTATGGCTGCTAACTCCAAATCGTGCGTTGCATATTTCTTTTCATGTTCCTTCAGTTGCCTCGAGCCATATGCAATCACCTTTCCATTTTGCATCAACACACAACCGAGTCCTACTCCTGAAGCATCCGTAAAGATAACGAAACCACCACTCCCCGAAGGTAAGGTGAGGACAGGCGCTGAAGTTAACCTCTTCTTCAACTCTTCAAAACTAGCTTCGCACTTCTCTGACCATACAAACGGCACATTCTTTCGGGTTAACTTAGTCAACGGTGCTGCAATAGACGAAAAACCTTGAACAAATCTCCTATAATAGCCTGCCAAACCCAGAAAACTTCTAATCTCTGTCACATTTTTCGGTCTCTCCCAATCGATAACTGCTTCAATCTTTGATGGGTCAACTGCTAGCCCTTCTTCAAAAATAATGTGACCAAGAAAAGAGACTTGCTCTAGCCAAAATTCACACTTCCCAAGCTTCGCATACAACTGGTTATCTCTCAAAATAATGGGGTTGAGCCCATCCATAAACTTAGTGATCTTTTTCTCCTCGGTGTCCACCAACTCTGGAGCATAGCGAGATAACTTTTCAAACTTGGTAAGATATTCCAGGACAGTCATATCTTCTTGCTTAAGCAACTGGAACTCCGCTGCCTTTTGCTTCTTAATATGTGCTGGGACATATTTCTCACTAAACTGCTGCTTGAAAGTGGCCCAAGCAATCCCATCTGCGATATTCTGATAGCTTTCCTTGACAGTCTTCCACCAAATGTCTGCCAACCCAGTAAACATGGATGCTGCTAAGTGAACCCGCTGTCTGCCTGTACATACAAAAATGTCGAAGATGTTCTCGGTATGAGCCAACCAATCATCCGCTGCCAAAGGGTCTTCTTGACCCGTAAATTCTTTAGGACCCCTTTTTCTAAACTTCTCAAATAGGATATTAGGATCTCGGTCCCTATTCTGCACTGGTTCCACATTAGCTACTGGTTCCGGCCTTCTACCCAACACTTCAAGCAGTTGCCTTTGCACTTGAGTTAATTCCTCATCCTTCTTGGCCATTTGTTCTTGAAATCGAGCTTGATTATCATTGGCTCGCTGCTGTTGTTCGACTAACATTTGCATGAGTTGTTGGAATTGACCCGTTACCGGATTTTCAATCTCGCTGTCATGATTGCTACCTGATGCATTCGCACCTGCCGGAGGTCGACGTGGAGGCATAGTGCTGCAAAACAACTTGTTAGTACAACAAGATATAATAATAAAGCGTTCCCAATCCCAAATCGATGCTAACTAACGGTAGTGCTAACGAATCCTTGCCACGTCCTTATGTTTCTAATCCAATTTTAATTGCCTCAATTATTTCTCGCTCTGATACCAAGCCTGTCACGCCCCCGGACCGAGGTCCCGCTAAACGAGGCCCTAATCCGGGGACGCGGCGCGACGGGCCGGAAAATTCCGCCCGCACACGCTAGTTTCCCACAGGTTTCCGCGGTAAGGATTCACGGAATCCGAAATAGTGATATATAAGGATCACTTTCATACAAATGACTTACGCGGAAGCATTGTAGCAAACATAAAAGTCTCACAAACGGGTACAAAATGAGAACGCATGAGACTAGCATCAAAAGAGAAACATTTACTGTGGGCCCCAAAGTTAGTTTAAAGTTGATACAAAAGTAAAGTTAATTACAAACTTTCCCAAAAGAAAATAAGCCAACAATGGCCATAACAAAAACCCAAAATGAATATCATGAAATCCCCAAAGTGTGATCGCAGCTCCAAGGTAACCCGACGTCTAATTGACATCATCGGGCTGCCACTCGTCCTCCGCTGGAACTATAGGTTCCGCCTCGAAATGCGCCTCAACCGCGAGGGGCTCGACATCTGATACCAAACAAAAGAGAGTCAGACACGACGGTCTGGCAAGCAATTACAACAATAATAGGATGAAGGTAAAACAAAACATAATAAGTAAGAGCTGCGATGAAATCACGATTAATAACAATGTCGTGATGAGTAACATAATTAAATGCCATGAGATGAACATCAATGCATAAAAACAATGGCAACCCACATAAAGCTATATTCTCCTGTTACCGAAGCAACCGGAGTAGACAAACCGTAGCCACTAAACGTGGGACCGGAACGACATAGTCGTTATCAAACAGAACCGTAGCCACTACTCGTGGGACCGGAAATTACCGTTGCCATGGTCGGTACAAACGGAATCCAAACTGCAGCTGGCAAACAAAATAAAGACCCCAAGCCGGATGATCAGTCCGACAAGGTGACCTAAGCCAAGTGGTGCCATTTAGTGAAAATCCGAAACCTCGAAGAAATGCAATTCTATTTATAAGATACATTTCCAAAATCGATAGAGAACTACTCCAAACAAATGCATATGGGCAAAGCCAAGCAAAACAGGTGAGTAGTTTCATCATTTCTAAATATGGGGGTAACCCACTTCAAACATTAAAAAGAATTGGAGAAAGAACCAAAACAAAAGTCGTTTTATACAAAGGAATGTATGATGGTTCGGTCAACTAAGCGGATAGTCTCGATGTACATTTGACCCCTTTATTGTCATTAAAGAAAGCAATTTGGTGCCACCGAAGATCATTGACAATCATAAGGGATTAAACGTACATTCAGACTCAAGGGTTTTCCTAAGTGGTATTGGTCATAGTCCAAGACACATCTTACCATGAGTTATAGGCTTAAAAAGGTTGAATGGGCTTCTCTCATAGAAAAGGATAAAAGGGCTGAATTGGGCTTGGACATAGGCTTGAAGTGGACTTGAATATTATACCCAATAAGTCTTCCTTAGAAGTAGATTTAAGTCCCTTTTAATCAGGCCCACAGCTGGCCTTATCCAAGCTCAAACAGTCCATTGAAAACACGCCCAAACAATCCCTAAATTAGCCCACAATCCATGTCATAAACAGCCCAACATTAGGACCCAAAAACAGCCCGAGAATTGACCTTAAAACAGGCCCAAAGGACACCTAGAAAATGGGCTCATCAAATCTTCAATTGGGCCATCAAACAACCCTTAATCAGACCTTTAATCAGGCCCAGACCCGAGCCCAGACTGAGCTGGGCTCGCTCGAGCGGACCCAGGTCCGCTCGAGCGGACCCAGACAGTAGCTGGGTCGCTCGAGCGGCCCAGTGGGTCGCTCGAGCGGACCCAGACAGTGCCTGGTCCGCTCGAGCGACCCAGTGGGTCGCTCGAGCGGACTGGGCCTGCCCAGTCCAGCCCGAGTGCAGAAAACCTCTTCTTTTTGTGTTTTTCTTCCTCCTTTTCTTGATCATTTCAATTCCCTCCTTCCATACATAATTCTACAACATCTTGGGCCCTTTCCTAAGCTTCACAAATCCTCAAATCATCATTCATAATCATCTAATTAACACAAATTCAACACCTTTTAAAAGAATCCAAGTCCTTTTCCAAGTTCTTTTGAACACCATTTGAACACAATGAACAAACCTTCCAAGAAACCAAAGTGAGAATAAATTTTCAATACATGGTAAAGCAACAACATAAATTAAGATGGCTATGACAATGATTCCTTAAATCATAATAAACCATACACTAAAGAAGATTAACACAAAAAGGGGAAAATCAAGAAATAGAACCAAATGAGGGAAAGCATCACATTAATGTTGGAATATACTTGCCTTTAGCCAAGATAAGCTCAAAATCACTCCTTAAACCAAGCCTTAGAGCCTCAAGCTCCAAATCTACAAAAACCCCAAAATTTTTCCCAAGAAACCCTAAAATGTCAACATTTGTGAATCCTCAATGAAAACCTTAGCAAATGGGTTTAAAGCACTCCAAATGGAGAGGAAAACAAGGATCTTGAGTTTTGGAAACCAATGCTAACCTTGAGGAACCCAAACCAAGAAGAGAGGCTTGAACAAGGGGCTTCTCTTAGCTCAAACTCCTCAAGAATGGTATCTTTGGGAAGCTTGAAGAGGGAGGAAGAGTTTGAGGAGATCAATCCTCCAAGAGCACCTCACCAAGTGAGAGTCCCAGATGAGAGAGAGTGAGAAGGGAGAAGAGAAAAACCCTAGCCAAGAAGAGTTGCTGGAATAGAATGAAGAAGGAGAAGGAAGAGTCCCTTCTTAAGAGACAAGCCATTGTGGGCCCCGATCTTCACAAGCCTAGAAACGGTACTTGCGGGCCCCGAACGAAAACGACGAAGAAGACAAAAATGATCGGCGAAATTTCTACTTTCCAAAAAGTATATTTTTGACAATTTCTGGAATTTTCGAAATTTGGGTACAGGTTTTGTGTGAAATGTCAGTTTTGCCCTTTTTCTCGAAAAACGCGATTTCTGATCACAAAATCAAGTTGGCCAAAACATGAAAGTTGACGATCTAGATGAAATAAGTCAAAATACACATAAATTGGGATTTTACAAGCATCATGCATAAACTCAACAATTTCACACATAATCCACGGGCGCCCCGGCCCGTGTCAAACTTAAGTTAAAGGCTAACAATGGTTCTCAAAGCTAATCAAACAACCTAATCTAGCTTAATGAAATAAACTAATCGTCCACTAACCCCACTTATCCACTAATCATGGTTAAAACATAATTAAATATTCAAACCTGGGTCGGGTTCTGACACTTGGGGACCACTAGGGATTCCTTAGAAAGCTGGCTCCAACTGGGACACGCGACCCCACATCTCATGTGCAATCCGGGCCCACAGTTAATTGCAAATAATTCCACTATATAAATGCAATTGAACTCCAGTCTTAGGAAATTACATAGAAGACCCTAAACTTCCTTATTACCACAAGTAGGCCCCTCCATCAATATCCATGGATCAATTGGACCTGTCTTCCAAACTAGATCCATATCTTATTATCTTTGAGCCCCAATTAATTATAATGATCAATGGTACCTTTCCAATTAACTCTCAATCGGAATGGGTGTACACTTACCAATGATAAATCCATTAATTGGCACGAGGGGATATTAGAGATAGATTCCATCTTGATCATTGAATGTTCCCACAGCTCTACTACCATATACCCAAATCACCGAGGTGTTGACATACAGTTGGCCTCACTCATTGGTGACTCAAAGCAAATGAATAAATAGAAACTTGAGTTCATTAATGTCTCAGGATTGAGAGCTTACTGCTAGGGAATTATGAGAAAAGACCTTAATATAAAGACAGTGTTTATAAGGTGCTTCTCATGGTCCTTCAATACATCCAATGCACCAGCACTATGATACAGAATCTTTCATTCTGATGATCGAGACAAATCACACTATCTCATAGTGATCAAAATGCTGCAACCTTGTCAGTATGAGATGTCCAGTCTAATCACTGGTTGTGAAGATATTCAAGTATAAGATTTATTATACATGTCTCCCGTATGTGGAACTCATCCATACACATGTATTATATCTAGTATACTTATGGACCCCGGTTCATCTCATGTACCATTATGTCATTTGTATTGGTTATGTGCAAGTATATAATTAAACACCATTCATCTCATGCAATGGAAAGCATGAATATATTGATTAATAAAGAAATGAATCAATTTATTACATCATATGCTGGTATTGAGACCATAAAACTAACAATGAGGTCACCTAGCTTCTTTGAATCCTATGCAGGAGGTGGTGTCTTTGGTCAGGTTCGGGTTTTTTTGGTGTGTATAGTTTTGATTTTAGTACAGGTTTTTGTTCTTTTCTCTCAATGCAGAGCTTTTTGTTTAAGGCCCTATTCTTTTGTGTACTGGTTGCCTGGAGGCCTTCCCATTGAAGGGTTTTTCCTGCATCCTTTTTTTGGGTTTCTTTTGGGAGCTTTCTCTCTTGTAGCTCTTCTTCTTGCTTAATTCCAAATTTACTTTTAAGCAAAAAAAGATTCCATTGCCATACATGCAAAATACAGTTTATCGCAAAAATGACACGGGAAATGGTAGCTGATTCCTCAAGACACAGTGGAGTCCTACCACTATCAATAGTAGGCTGTGCACACATAAATTTGTCCTCCTTTCTTGCAGGAATGAGGTATTCAAAATTTAATTGGGAATACATTTGATGCACATAATAAAGCAAGTGCATCCTGTGTCTAGCAGAAAGCACATATTTACTATATGCATGCCATGTATGTGCACAAATGGAATACGGATAGTAAGAAACTGTTAGATACAGAGCATCATAAGGTAATTACTTCATATGGTTTATAATTAGGAAATATAAACCTGAAAAGAAGCTAGTCTCAATCCAGCAGCAACACCATTATGGAACTCAGGCCATGACCTTAGTTCAGTCAAGTTCCTTACATTTGGATCAAGATTGACCTATCCAAGGAGAATTTTATCAGAAAATTCAGAAAAAAAACAATTATAGAAAGTTTATATTAGAAATTCAATATACTATAATCTCCAAAAATATATAGAAGGATATTATGATAGGAAAAGAAATAGATACAGTTGATGAGCTAGCCATGGTTCTCAAGAGTCAAGACTCAATGTGACCAATATCATGCAATAGTTCTATAAATTGAAAAATCCACAAACAATATCATGCAATAGTCCTATAAATTTAAAATGGAATAGCTGAGCACCTGTGAGCTTCACCGTCTATAAATCAATAGGTTCAATGCCAAGCTCTAAGCCCTGCACAGACAACAATAAGTAAGTACCTACATTTTGATACAGCAAAAAAAAATTAAAACAGGGGCCATATATATAATCATTGCTTCTTCAAATTTGCAATAGCATTACCTTCTTAAAGGCGATCGTCCCAATAGCATTATGTGGTTTGTAGAACTGTCCAAGGCACCACCATCCTCCCTTCTCCTTTATCTGGGCTTGGGACCAGCAGTTGAAACCAATGATATTGATTATCACCAGGCGGAGTTTAAAATGGGTTAATATATGATTGAACCTGAATATTCAAACAAGCAAGCAATCCAAATTAATATTTATAAAATAAAAAATATGCAAACACATCCAAATAAAAAAGCCAATAAGTTCTTACATCCATATCAAGCAAAATGCACTCAAAATTTAGAACTAGCCAATAAGTTCAAGTTAAACACAATAAGTCAATAAAAATATCCAAAACAACTAATTAAGAAATTTCCATCCTTGACTCTAGCCAAATCAAAGGCCCTCCTGCACTAAAACCATCCAAATACCTTATTCCATCTTGGGGGCCGTCGTAAACAAGAGCATCACCAACTAAGACTTCCTCAATGTAGACTTTTTTTTCACCTATGAGAACTTTTCTGCCATGGCAAATTCCAGCTGTCTTTGTCATAACACAACCCTTAGCAACCGCAAGTGTTAGTTTTATGGTCTCAATACCAGCATATGATGTAATAAATTGATTCATTTCTTTATTAATCAATATATTCATGGTATGCCTCAACTTGTAAATATGTTTCAAGTTCAGTAAAACGTTTTAAGCATTGTTTCTTTCAAGTTTTAGTTTTGTTTATGCTCTTGCCTAAATTGATCACCTGCCAGACCGTCGTGTCTGATATTCTACACTTTGGTGCTCTAGGTAGCAGGTTCTCGTCTTGAGTTAGTTCGTGTGTGGCTGGCTTTTGAGCCATGAGTTTTGCAGGCTTGTTGTGTCAGTGATGTTATATGCTTGACTCCAGAGTTTCGTTACATACTTGGGTAGTGTTTGTTTTTAGCTTGTTGTTTTTTTAAGGCTTTTGTTAGCCTTTATCTTAGGAATGTAATTAATGCACTTGTTAAATTATAACTTGAATATGCTTGGGTAATGATAAGCATGTTACTGTCAGCTCTGTATATTTTGATATCATGTCTTATTCCAGTCCGAGTTTGAATATTGCTATGACAGCTTTATGCTGATAGGTTCAGTGTGACGCGGAACCCGATGGCCACGGATTCCGGGTCGCAATGCCTTATAAGCTTCCGCGAAATATTTTGATGTGTTTGGGAAATTTGCTTTCCTCACACACGCGGATCCTGGGAGAAATATAAAATTTTAATTAACCCCAAATCACGCTTCCCGAGATCGGATCACTGCAGGATTTCGATTTTGGGGGTGTGACATCTGGTTACTCGATATGGATCTTCTTTGGATAGTATTGGTGAGACGTGGTGGGGGTTCACTCCCCAAGGAGGAGCTGCCCATTGCGGTTATCATGCAATATTAGTCGGTGGATCACACTTAACTAAAATAATGATGTAATATCCCCAAGGATTTGTCTCATGTATTTTAGAAACCAAAGCTAATCGGGAGTCATACATTATTTGGTATGAGATACCTAGTTGATAATGAATGATGGGGATCATGGATAGTTACCCTTAATTTCAATTTTGACAAACTTTGATCCGCACCAATCCAAGGACATTTGCACTCCCCAAGGAGGCATGCCCTAAGGGATTGGGATTCCGATGTATTCTAAATTTAGTGGTTATGAGGATTCCCACATAAATTTGGTAGAATACTAAAACTTAGTGTCATTCATATTCTTTTATTGAATATATGGTTATGTGCTTTAGTTTATACAGCATGCATTCGAATACTTTCAATCTACTTGCGACCATCCTCAACCAGAACAAGTTGGTGGGATCCAATTACGTGGACTGGAAAAGAAATCTGGATATTGTCCTAACTGCTTCAAGATACAAATATGTCCTTACCACAACCCCCCTTGATGAGCTTATGCCAGATGCATCACAGGAACAGAAAGACCTTTATGCTAAGTGGACCTAAGACGATGAGATGGCCAGATGTTATATTCAGGCATCCATGTCTAGTGTTTTGCAACACCAACATCAATCCTTTAAGACTGCATACGATATGATATCGAACTTAAAGGAGATGTTTGCATAACAGGGTAGGCCTGCTAGGCAGGCAGCTATGAGGGTGCTTATAAGCACCAAGATGGCTGAGGGTACACCAGTACAAGACCACATGCTTAAGATGATGGACTCATTGAATGAGTTGGATATACTGGGTGCCGCGATTGATGCAGAATCGCAGATTGACATAATCCTTGAGTCGTTACCAGATTCATTCAACAATTTTAAGTTCAATTATAATATGAACAAAATGAGTCTGACTCTAGCTGAGCTGTCTAGCCAGCTGGTAGCAACTGAAGGGATCATGAAAAAGCCAACTGCCCTGATGACAGAAAAGTCATATGCCAAGTCCAAGCCGAAAGGCAAAGGGCGGAAAGGTAAGAAGAAATCAGTTCCAAAAGGTCCTAAAGCGAAAAATGGTGCTACTGGTGGTGTGGCAAAGGCTAAGGGTGCATGTACAAAAGGAAAGTGTTTCCATTGTGGTATGACAGGACATTGAAAGAGGAATTGGCCTGATTATCTGTCTAAGAAGAAGACCCCAGGTATGATTGAATCACTTGTTTCTGAAGTTAGTTTTGCAACTAGTACTTCAGAATCCTGGTGCGTTGACTTCGGTGCAACTAATCACATATGTAACTCGTTGCAGGGGTTCAAGGAAACCAGGAGGCTAAGTGATGGGGAAATCATTGTCAACCTAGGATCTGATGCTAAGGCAGGAGCGGTTTCAGTAGGAGTTATTACTTTATGTTTTTCGGATAATAAATTGGTTTTGTCAGACACTCTATATGTTCCGTCTTTACGACGGAACTTAATTTCAGTTTCTAGTTTGGTGAATAAAAGTTATTCTATTACTTCTGGTACTGAAGTTGTCATAAAGAGGAACGGTACTTTTATTTGTTCTGGAAAGGTAACCAATGGACTTTATCTGTTAACTCCCACAATGTATGAGATACATGATACCGAAATAATTAATAGACCATCATTAAAAAGGAAATCACCTTCATCTAATCCAACAAAACTTTGGCACCTGAGGCTAGGTCATATAAACCTAAACAGGATTGACAGGCTAGTGAAAGATGGTATCTTGCCTTCATTGATAGTAGAACCAATGCCTGTCTGCAAGTCCTGTCTGGAAGGCAAAATGACCAAGAGACCCTTTTCATCTAAGGGCAATAGGGCCAAAGATTTATTGGAATTAGCACATACTGATGTGTGTGGACCCATAAATGTTAGGGCCAGAGGAGGATACTTCATCACTTTCACCGATGATTACTCAAGATATGGATACATATACCTTATGCACCGCAAGTCCGAGGCTTTTGAAAAGTTCAAAGAGTTTCGAGCATGAGCGGAAAAGCAATTAGGTAAAAGTATCAAGAATCTTCGATCAGATCGAGGAGGAGAATATCTCTCTGCCGACTTTATGGGATACTTATCAGAGAATGGGATTCTATCCCAGTTGTCTGCTCCTGGTATGCCTCAACAGAATGGAGTAACAGAAAGAAGGAACCGGACTCTTTTAGATATGATCAGGTCTATGATGAGTTTCTCAGGATTACCTCTATTCTTCTGGGGCTTTGCCTTAGACACTACAATGTACATACTAAACCTCGTACCATCTAAGTCTGTACCTATGACTCCCCGGGAGTTGTGGTCTGGGCGAAAGCCTAGTCTACAACGTTTACACATTTGGGGTTGTCCGGCACACGTGCTAAAGGTTAAGACGGATAAGTTGGAAACAAGGTTGGAAGTATGCACTTTTATAGGGTATCCCAAAGGAACTAAGGGTTGGTTATTCTATAATCCCAGAGAGCAAAAAGTGCTTGTTAGCACCAATGCGGTTTTTCTGGAGGAAGATTATATGAATGACCGGAAATATTTAGAAAAGGTTATCTTGGAAGAAATTCAAGAGAAATCAATTCCAAATCCAAATGTAACCAGACTTGAAGAGAATCAGCCCTCTCCTGACCCAGTAGTTACACCAGTGCCTCGTCATAGTGGGAGAATTATCAGACCTCCGTGAGGTTCTCGCTTTTGGGAGAGTCTTACGAGGCAATCCCGGAAGAGCAAGAACAAGATCCCTATAACTATGATGAAGCAATCAATGACATAGACTCGGGACGTTGGCAGGAAGCTATGAAAGCTGAGATGGAGTCGATGTACTCTAATCAGGTCTGGACACTTGTGGACTTGCCTGCCAATATTAAACCTATTGGGTGCAAGTGGGTCTACAAGAGAAAGAGAGGACCGGATGGAAGAGTGGAGACCTTTAAGGCCAGGCTTGTTGCGAAAGGTTATACTCAGAAAGAAGGCATCGATTATAAGGAAACCTTCTCGCCGGTAGCCATGCTCAAGTCCATCTGGATACTCTTATCCATTGCAGCTCATCTTGATTACGAGATTTGGCAAATGGATGTCAAGACGGCGTTTCTCAACGGCCATCTTGAGGAAGACATCTATATGATGCAACCAGACGGTTTTGTAGCTAAAAACCAAGCACAAAGAGTTTGCAAGTTGTAGAAGTCCATTTATGGACTGAAGCAGGCATCTCGAAGTTGGAACATCCGTTTTGACGAGGCAATCAAGTCATTTGGTTTTTGTCAAAATCCGGATGAGTCATGTGTGTACATGAAACCTGAATGAGGCAGGGTAGTTTTTCTGGTATTATATGTCGATGACATCCTACTCCTAGGGAGTGACATAGGACTATTGTCAACAGTGAAAGTTTGGTTGGCTAAGACTTTTGATATGAAGGACTTGTGAGAAGCAAGCTACATCCTAGGGATTAAACTCCATCAAGACCGGAAAAATAAGATGATAGGCTTATCCCAAGCTGCATACATAGATAAGGTACTGGTACTATTTGCTATGCAAGATTCCAAGAAGGGTATCACACCTTTCAGGCATGGAATGAACCTTTCCAAGGATCAGTGTCCCAAGACACCTGAGGAAAAGGAACAAATGAGAGCAATACCATATGATTCGGTTGTGGGTAGCCTCATGTATGCTATGCTATGTACTATACCAGATATCTGTCATGCAGTGGGCCTAGTCAGCAGATATCAGTCTAACCCAGGGCCTGATCATTGGACTGCTGTAAAATGTATTCTTAAATACTTGAGAAGGACTAAAGATTACATGTTGATTTATGGCAGTGATGAGTTGATTCCAGTCGAATACACGGATTCTGACTTTATGTCAGATAAAGATTCCAGGAAATCAACTTCTGGATATGTGTTAATGCTTGGTGGGGGAGCTATCAGCTGGAGGAGTATTAAACAGGAATGTACCGCTGATTCCACCTCGGAGGCTGAATATGTAGCCGCTTGTGAAGCAGCTAAAGAAGCAGTATGGCTCAAAAGATTCCTTCTGGAACTTGGAGTGGTACCTTTGGCGCGACAGCCGCTCACAGTTTACTGTGACAGCAGCGGGGCAGTCGCACAATCCAAGGAGCCCAGGAACCATAAGAGCCAAAAGCATGTCCAGAGGAAGTATCACTTGGTCAGAGAGATTGTGCAGAGAGGTGATATTGTTATCACCAAGATAGCCTCTGCAGACAATCTGGCGGATCCCTTTACTAAGCCTTTGACTACCAAAGTCTTTGAGCAGCATGTAGACGGGATGGGCATGAGATGCCAACCAGACTGGCATTGAGCCTAAGTGGGAGATTGTTAGTTTTATGGTCTCAATACCAGCATATGATGTAATAAATTGATTCATTTCTTTATTAATCAATATATTCATACTTTCCATTTCATGAGATGAATGGTGTTTAATTATATACTTGCACTTAATCAATACGAATGACATAATGGTTCATGAGATGAACCGAAGTCCAAAAGTATACTAGATATAATACATGTGTATGGATGAGATCCACATACGGGAGACATGTCTAATAAATCTTATACTTGAATATCTTCAAAACAAGTGATGAGACTGGACATCTCATACTGACAATGTTGCAGCATTTTGATCACTATGCAATAGTGTGATTTGTCTCGATCATCAGAATGAAAGATTCTAGATCATAGTGCTGGTACATTAGATGTATTGAAGGACCATGAGAAGCACCTTATAAACACTGTCTTTATATTAAGGTCTACTCTCATAATTCCCTAGCAATAAGCTCTTAATCCTGAGACATTAATGAACTCAAGTTTCTATCTATTCATTTGCTTTGAGTCACCAATGAGTGAGGCCAACTGTAGGTCAACACCTCGGTGATTTGGGTACATGGTAGTAGATCTGTGGGAACATTTAATGGTCAAGATGGAATCTATCTCTAATATCCCCATGTGCCAATTAATGAATTTAATCATTGGTAAGTGTACACCCATTCCGATTAAGAGTTAATTGGAAAGGTACCTGTAGGTGCAGAAAATAATGACCCACAATAACTGGGGTGCCTTAGAGGACTTATCCAAGGTGATGAAGATTAGGTGTCGCCCGAAAGCCTGAAAGGGAAGAGCAAACGATCAGAGGACCCTAGCCTGGGCGGCGCAAGGCTCTCCGATGCCAAAGTCAGTGAATGAACTGGAACAAAGGAAGGAGAGGAAGAAGAGAGAGACAGAGTAACGGCTCTTTCTGTTGGACTGTGCGTACCTTGCATGTGGAATGAGGCTCTATTTATAGAGGCTTGGGTCGTATCTTTGGATGATATCTTGGCGCGGGTCCCATGACTCGACTGGGAAGTCATGATCAGCCCACAAAGTAATTAATGCGGTCCAATCCAGCCCGCTTTGCATTTAATGCCGGTCGGATCGGCCCATATCGCATTGAATGCGTGTCACGTTGGGCCAGATTGTGTTGGGCGCCTTTGGCGGTAGGGGCACCATCGGATCTATCCTCGGGCCGTGCCCTGATTTGGCCTCAGCCGCTGGATGCCGTCTTGTCAGGGATCTGGCGAAGATTGTGAACGGCTGGATGTCGCATCTGTCTCACTGGCTCGCGCCCCTATTCCTCCACGTGTCTGATGACGTGGGGGGCGAAGGGCGCGAGTGGAGATTCTTTCCTGCTTCGGCTTTCGTCCCGGTTCCTTCGGCCAAGGTGGAGCTTTCAGCCGAGGTGGGTACCTGGGGTAGCCGAGCTCGGCCCTAGCGGCCCGGACCTTCCTGACTTCGGCCGGGCCCCCCGCGCTGGTAGCCGAGGCGAGTCTGGCGCCACGTGGGCGGCACGCGGATGGCACGTAATAGTGCTTAGTCCCATCTGATGGCTGTGATTTAGCGTAATCCTGGAGCACTGGAAATCTCCCCACACAATTGCCCCCTAGCTTTTGACCTCTTAAGCGTCCTAGCCTTTAGTGGTCGAAAGCTAGAAAATCTGCCTGGGGATGCGGCGATCATTGCCTGTTGTCGCTTCAACTTTTCTGAAGCAATAAATGCTCTATCCTGCCTGTTCTGAGAAACTAACCGACGGCTACACGTGTAGCTCCTCTACTGATTGCGTTGTCTCATTGATGGAACGGGCGCGGATTGCGAAATCCATCCCTTCGAATTCGAAAGTGGCGCGCAACGAGGGTTCCCTTTCCATAAATAGGGTCGTCTTCTTTCTTTCTTGTTTCTGATTTCTTTTTGCCTTCACCTTCACCTTCGATTTATGCTCCACTGCTCGAGATCTGTCTAGCGCGGACGACCGTAGGACACGCCCGGACCTGTCCTTGACTTGCCATTTCATCTCTGTAAGTAACTTCGTACCTCTGTCTGGTTTTTTTTTCTTTTTTTTTTTAGGGTTTCTCGACTTCTAGGGTTTAACTCCGCCGTTTCCCCCCTTTAGACATGGGCACCCCTAAGTTTCGGTTAGATACTGACGAGGGCATAGCTAGGTTTAGGGCCACTTACAGTATCCCGGAGGGAGTCCGCCTCAAGCCGGCGGATCCCATTGACTATGCCGCGCGTCGCTTTTCCGGCGGCTGGATGCCATTCCCTCTGATCTCTGTGATCGAGGGCGGGGTCAGATTCCCTCTGCACCCCCTGCTTAGGGCTTGCCTTAGCGCCTGGTCTATTACCCCGTGCCAGCTGATGCCCAATGGCTACAAAGTCATCATGGGCACGGCGAAGCTGAACGAGATCTTGGGGACCAACCTGGGTGTCCATGACATCGAGGACGCCTATGATATCTGCAAGGCTGGGGAAGGAAAGTACTATCTCCGGGTGAAGCAGCAACGAAGAGGCTTCGTCTTGGCCTTTGAGGATTCTAGTAAGAACGCCGAGGAAGATCTCTTCTGTGTGTCGGGGGACTGGGAATTCGGCGCCGGCGAGAGCAGGAGGCTGTTGGTCCCTCGTCGCCCCGGGACTGTCCCAACTAAACACTGCTTCTTTTCTCCTTTTGTTCTGCTTGATTTTGACAATGCCGAGCTGACACTCTTATTGTTTGCGGTGCAGAACTGGGTGCGAGGCGACGCCGGGCCGCGAGCGAAGGCTGGAGGAGGAACGTTGACAACCTCAACAAGGTCGAAAGATACAAGGGGCACGAGACCAGATCGGCCTGGAAACTGCTAGGGTACACGCCGAGGTACCGTGGCCACTATAGGAGAATCGGAGCAGCCCCGGAGGACGAGGCGCAACCTGATCATCCTGCCGTTACCGTTGCCGTGCCCGCCGGGGTCCCTTTGAACGACCCTACCGCGAGCCGAGCTGCGTCCGGCGCTGAGGCATCCACCTCTAGTTCGGAACCGCCGAATCTGACGGAGGTAGTGGACGCCTATTCGTCCGACTGGGAAGAAGGAATGAAGGGAGGTTCAAGGGCGCCCGGTGTCAAGGATCTGGGGGCCAAGTTCAGGCAGAGATCTTCCTCCTCTGCGACACCCTCGTCCGCACCCACGCGCCTTCGGGCTCGGGGGGTGTCAGTGCCACTTCTGCTCCTGCCCCTACTCCGAGCGAGGGAGTGCGGCGACGCTCGCCGGATCTCCCGAAGGAGGGGTCCCCGCCCAGGAAGAAGTCCAAGGTGGGGGAGAAGGACTCGGGGGCTGAACAACCTCCGAAGGGTAAAACTCCTGTGCGGGCCCCCGGAGTCAAGGCTTCGTCTGAAAAAAGTGCGCCGGCCAGCGGGGCGGCACGCGAGCTCACCATCTCGGTGGGGCAAGGATCCGTACCGGCCTCCGGACCTCGAGCTGCCCCTGCGGCATGGAGACCCAGGATGGAGACGCAGCCTGGGAAGCCTCTGAACGTCGAGGACCGGCTGTTAGGGAACGCCAACGTCATTGGAGCCCTCGCAAAAGCCTGTGCCTTGCCGCGAGACATGGAATTGCACGGGAGGTACGACGATGAGATCTTGATGGTCTCGTCGATCCAGGCCAATCTTCTGGTGAGTATCTTCAATGCTTTTCTTCAAGTGCCTCAGCTTGGCTGCTTTTGTTTGACATACTTTCTCTTTTTGTAGAACGTGCAAAGGCTCCTGACTATGATGGAAAGGAGTGACAGGAATGTCACAAAGATTGCCCAGCTAGAGTCTGAGGAGAGAGGTTAAAGAAAGAGCTGGAAGGGCTGAGGAAGAGCAGCGCCGAGGCGGCTACCCGGCTGGAGGACCTCACATCGCAGGCTCACCAACTGAAGGGTGACATTTGGATGAAGACCAAGAGGATCGCCGAGCTTGAGTCTGAACTAGCCAGGTCGAGGTCTGAATCGGCGGCCGAGGCGACGAAGCTACGTGGTGAAGTGCTGGCTGGGCGCGCCGAAATTGAGAAGCTTAAGTTGGGGAATGCCGAGCTGAAGAAAGAGAAAGCTTCCTTGCTGTCTGAGGCGCAGTCTTCTTTCCAAAGGGGGGTGGACCAGGCCACCGAAGAGTACAAGAGGCAGGTGGAGGAAATTACCTCCATCTTGTTCGAGGAAGGGTGCTTGGCCGCGCTGAGGCGCGCGGGGGTTCCCGAGGACCACCCGGTCTATCGGAATCTGCCGAAGTACTCGGACCCAGTTCCTGAGCCAAGCTCCACCCCTTTGGGCGAGAGTGCCCCGGTCGGTGCCCCCGCAGCTGACCCTGCCTCGGATGCTGCCCCAGCTACCCCGGCCCCGAGCGACGCCCCGGTCGCCAGCGATGCTTCGGCCATGCCTCAAGGCGAGGCCTCTTCCGCCCCCGCTTTGGGTGAGGTACTGGTCAAAGCCTCTACTGCCGGCGACACTCCAAGCGAGGTTGCGGTCGCGGCCGATGCCGCTGGTCCATCAGATACGGTGATCGACCTGGTGGAGTCGCCGAAGCCACAGTAGTCTCGCCTCTTCTTGCTTTTGGCCTTTTATATGTATTGCTTTCAGCCCTGTAACATCCTTCACTTTTAATGAGAACAGAGCTCCTTTACTTCTCTTTTGTTTCTGGGTGTGGTATTGAATGCCTTTAATGTGATGCGCGACCCTCGAGTCAGAGAGAGTCGAACGGTCTTCATAGCTATCTGTGCCGATTCTCCGTATTCTAGAGACCATAAATAGCAGTAAGCATGGCGATACGGCCGATGAGGGAAACAGGCGAACGGCTCCATGTGGCGCCATAGGGATCGCTGGTCATCAAACAGGAAGACGTGCTTCCCGCGTAACGCATGGGAGACTTCGCCTCATAACTTCCTTCGGAGACCGGGCCCTTCTTCCTCCTATAAGTAGAAGTGGTAGGCTCGCCATGGGAGAGGAAAAGAAAAGAAATTAGGATAACTTAATTCATATAGACGTAGGAGCCCGTCTTCTTCTGTTTATTGCTTTGGCAGCCATGTCTGGTAGACCTTTAGAAATATAATCCAGGGGGAATCCCTATGCCTAAGGACAGCTCTCTCCGAGGGGGGAAGCCCGTCGTGGTCTGCGCGCTCTCTGAAAGCGTTCCTCGTGGACCACGCGCTCTCTGAACGCGGGTCCACTGCCAACCCTCCCCGGTCCGGTTGCATGGGAGTCTTCTGCAACTGTGGGTTGGTGGCGCCCTCTGCGTCTGGCGGTCCTGCAGGGTCCTGCGTCGGAACGCGCCCCTTGCGGTATATCAAGACCGCCGAGCGGAGGGTAGGATCGAGGCCCCGCTGGACCGAGGGGCTCTTCAAACTTTGGTCTTACTGACCGTAGGGTGTTGAAGAGCTCAGCGAGGTCCAGGGCCTCCGAACTGGAGGGGCTCTTGAATGCTTTGGTCTGACCAACCAAAGTGTATTGTAGAGCTCACTGGAATTCAGAGTCCCTTAAAACCTCCAAACAGCGGACCGGAGTCTTCGAGCTTGCATCCTGAAGAGTCGGTGAAGATCAGAGCCTCCCAGTCTTTATTTTTTTTTCTGCTTTTAGAGGACTGCGAGCCTCCTTTCTGTTCTTTGTTCTCTTTTCTGTTTTTAGAGGACTGCGAGCCTCCTTTCTGTGCTTTGTTCTCTTTTCTGTAACCCTTGTAATGAAGTAATTACAATGAATAAAAAGGACGAGTTTTGCGATCACACAACCCGTGTACAGTGTTTTTGTATTTTTGTGCTGCTTTTTTGCACTTCAGTGCTTGCACTGCTCTTCCCTTCTTAAAAACTGACCTTGGCCGAAATGGACTAGCATTGGCCGAGACGAACTGCCTTGCGCCGAGATGGACCCAGAATCCCGCTGGTCTCGGCTGTGTGAGCATGAGTTCGGCAACAGTCTCGAGGGGTGTATAAACCCGGAACTTTAGGAAACGACTGAGTGTTTGAACTCGAAGCCTTTTCCAGGGCGGCAGACCCAGGGCTTTAGGAAACGACTGAGTGTTTGAACTCGAAGCCTTTTCCAGGGTGGTAGACCCAGGGCTTTAGGAAACGACTGAGTATTTGAACTCGAAGCCTTTTCCAGGGCGGTAGACCCAGGGCTTTAGGAAACGACTGAGTGTTTGAACTCGAAGCCTTTTCCAGGGCGGTAGACCCAGGGCTTTAGGAAATGACTGAGTGTTTGAACTCGAAGCCTTTTCCAGGGCGGTAGACCCAGGGCTTTAGGAAACGACTGAGTGTTTGAACTCGAAGCCTTTTCCAGGGCGGTAGACCCAGGGCTTTAGGAAATGACTGAGTGTTTGAACTCGAAGCCTTTTCCAGGGCGGTAGACCCAGGGCTTTAGGAAACGACTGAGTGTTTGAACTCGAAGCCTTTTCCAGGGCGGTAGACCCAAAGCTGCCGGAGTCAGTCAAAGAGAGGTGACAGATTGATGACAGGGCAAAAGCTGCTTTCATTGATTCTGAGACTCATTACATCTTTAGAAATAGAACTTCTTTAAGTGGGATGCATTCCACGGCCTCGGCAGTGGCTTGCCCTCTAAGTCCTCGAGCTTGTAGGCTGATCTTCCTGCCAGTGAGACTACCCTGAACGGGCCGTGCCAGTTCGGGGCCAGCTTCCCTTCGTTTGGTTCTTTGTCAGCTGGTAGGGTCTTTTTTAGAACCAGCTCTCCCACGGAGAAGCTTTTTTTCTCTGACATTTTGATTGTATGCCCTGGCCAGCCGCTGCTGATAGTCGGTCAGTCGCAGGGCTGCTGCTTCTCGGCGCTCGTCTGCCAGCTCCAGCTCCATTGCCAAGTTCGTCTCATTTCGGCCTTGGTCGACCAGCTCTATCCTCAGGGTGGGTAGGCCGATTTCTAAAGGAATGACCGCCTCCATCCCGTAGGCCAGAGAGAAAGGTGTCGCCGAGGTGGAACGTCTTGGAGTCGTTTTGTATGCCCATAGCACGCTCGGAAGCTCCTCTACCCATCTTCCCTTTGCCTTGTCCAGTCGCTTCTTCAGGCCGTCTAGGATCACTTTGTTAGAGAATTCGGCCTGGCCATTGCTCTGTGGATATGCCGGAGTAGAGTAACGGTTTCTGATGCCGTGCTCTTGGCAGAAGTCTTTGAAGGATTTGGAGTCGAACTGAGTCCCGTTGTTCGAAATCAGGGTCCTGGGGATGCCGAACCTCGTTAGGATGTTTTTCCAAACGAAGTTCCTGGAATCCCTGTCCGTGATGGAGGACAACGGCTCAGCTTCTATCCATTTTGTGAAGTAATATGTGGCGAATATCAGCCATCTCTTGTTCCCCAGAGCTCGGTGGAGAGGCCCCACAATGCCCAGGCCCCATTGAGCGAAGGGCCATGGACTAGAGAGGGGACTCAGATCTTGTGCTGGCTGATGGAGAGAGTGGGAGAACTTCTGGCACTTCTCACATTTCCTGGCGTACACCTGCGCGTCCTTCTGCATGTAGGGCCACCAGTAACCCTGGCTTATAGCCCTGTAGGCCAGCGATCGACCTCCTATGTGACTGCCACAGATTCCTTCGTGGATCTCATACAGGAAGTTATCCACCTTGCTCGGGTGGACACATTGGAGGTACGGACCTGTGAAGGATTTCCTGTAGAGTTTGCCTTCGGGAGAGAGCCAGAATCGAGCTGCCTTGAGTCTAATTCGGTGGGCTTCAGTCTTGTCCTCGGGGAGCTGATCGTCCTTGAAGTAAGCGATGATCGGGTCCATCCAGCTTGGGCCGAGGTCAGCACAGAGGATCAGCCGAGATGAATGGAGTTCTAAGCTTGACCTTGATATTGACCCAACCTCGACGGTCCTCTTCTTTCCGGCTTCGACAGCGGAAGCTAGGCTGGCAAGCGCGTCAGCGTGCGTGTTGGTATCTCGGGATATCTGCCTGACCTCGGCTTTCTAGAAATGAGACAGCAGTTTTTTCGCGAGGGCTAAGTAGGCCGCCATCCTTTCGTCCCTGGCCTGGTAGTCTCCGGCGAGCTGGCTGGTTACCAGTTGGGAATCGCTGAAGATCACCAAGTGCTGGGCTCCGAGGATTTGGGCGCTGTTCAATCTTGCTATCAGTGCTTCATACTCTGCCTCATTGTTTGTTGCTTTGAAGTCCAAGGTGAAGGCCTGCTCTATGACCAGACCCTCTGGCGATTGGAGGACTATGCCGGCGCCAGCCCTCTTGGAGGTGGACGAACCGTCGACAAAGATCTTCCATGCCGAGGTGGGAGACTGTTCGACCTCGGTCATTTCGGGTTCCTGCCCTATGCCCCCCAGTTCCGTGCCGAGCTAGGTCGGAGCCGAGTTTGGCGATATGAATTCGACGATGAAGTCTGCCAGAATCTGGGCTTTGATCGCAGTTCGGGGACGGTACTGTATGTCATACTGCCCTAGTTCAATTGCCCACTTTGATATCCGCCCTGAAAAGTCGGCCTTCTGAAATATAGAACGGAGTGGGTGCTCCGTGATCACCACAATGGAGTGGGATTGAAAATAATGGGAGAGTTTGCGGGAGGCACTGACGAGGGCCAGCGCGAGCTTCTCCAATAGAAGGTATCTGGTCTCGGCATCAAGCAGAGTCTTGCTCGTGTAATAGATTGGTTTTTGAATTCCCTCGTCCTCCCTGATGAGGACGGAGCTCACTGCGTGATCCGAGACCGCAAGATATAAATACAAAACCTCCCCCCGAGTTGGGGTGGAGAGTAAGGGTGGTGACGATAGATAGGTTTTGAGCGCGGCCAATGCCTGGTCGCACTCAGGAGTCCACTGGAATTTTAAATTTTTCTTTAGAAGCTGAAAGAAAGGCCTGCACTTATCTGATGACCGGCTAATGAAGCGATTGAGTGCTGCAGCCATTCCTGTGAGCTTCTGGACTTCTTTCGTGGTAGAGGGGCTCAGAATGCCCTGGATCGCGGTGATCTGGTCTGGATTGGCCTCTATCCCCCTCCACGTTACCAAGTTGCCGAGGAACTTACCAGAGGCTACGCCGAAGGCGCACTTGGAAGCATTTAGCTTGAGCTTGAATGCGCGAAGGATGCCGAAGACTTGGCCGAGATCCGCCAGGTGGTCGTTGGAGTGCACTGATTTGACAACCATGTTGTCGATGTACACTTCCACCGTTCAGCCGAGCTGAGCCTGGAACATCTTTGTCACGAGGCGCTGATACGTTGCCCCCGCGTTCTTTAGCCCGAAGGGCATCACCTTGTAGCAATAAGTGCCGCGGGGGGTTATGAATAACGTTTTCTCCTCGTCAGGCTCGTGTAGTGGAATCTGGTGGTAGCCTCTGTAGGCGTCGAGGAAGCTCATTCGGTCATGGCCAGCGGTGGCGTCGATCATTTGATCAATCTTTGGAAGGGGGAAACTATCTTTAGGGCAGGCCCTGTTTAAGTCTGTGAAGTCCACGCACACCCTCCATTTACCAGTTTTCTTTTTAACCACCACGGTATTAGCCAGCCAGACCGGGTACTGGACTTCCCGGATGGCTCCTGCTTTCAGCAGTTTGTCGACCTCTTCGACGACCGCGTCTGTCTGCTGCAGCCTTGTCCTTCGGGCCCTTTGCACTACTGGCTTGTGGCTGGGGTCCACATTTAGCTTGTGGCACATGACCTCGGGGTCGACCCCAGGCATTTCGCTCGGGCTCCAAGCGAAGACATCGACGTTCTGCATCAGGAACCTTGAGAGTTCGGCTCTCTCCTCGTCTGGCAGCTGGGTACCGATCAGGAATAACCTATCTGGGTCCGCCGAGTTTAGCCTGACCTCGGCCAGATCCTCAATACTTTTTTTCTCGGGATCTCGTCCGATTTCATCTAGCCCTTTCTCGAATTCGGCGAGGTTGACGCGCTCTGGCTCTTTCTCTGCTGGGACCTCGGCCAGCATGCACTGCCTAGCTTGCTGCTGATCTCCCTCCACTGTGACCACTTCCATCTTGCCCTCCTTGTTCTCGAATACGAACTTCAGCTTCTGGTGGAGGGAAGAAGGGACCGCTTCCAATTTGTGGAGCCACGTTCTGCCCAAGATGACGTTGTAGGGAGAAGGGGCGTCCACGACCAGGAAGTCGGCCAATACGGAGGCTCCGCCGACTCTTTCCAGGGTGATCCTACCCTTGGGATAGACTGGCCTGGCGGATAACCCTAGCAAGGGTGCACGGACTTCTGTGAGGTCTGCTTCCGAGAGGTTCATTTTTTTGAAGCACTTGTAGTAGAGGACCTCGAAAGAGCTGCCGGAATCGACGAGGATCCTCTTCACGGTAAAGTCCCTTTGCTTCATTGTGAGGAGCAGGGGGTCGTTGTGGGGAAGCTGGATTCCCTCTAGATCTTTGTCTGAGAATGAGATCGCAGGTCGGTCACGACGAGCTCTTTTGGATGCCGGTCCGAGCTCGGCTTTCATCACCTCCTTCCCGTGCGATTCCCACCTGGCCTCAGTACGGGCCTGCGAGCCTCCGCGAGACGAGGGAGAGGGAACTGAGGACGCCAGGTGGATCACGTTAATGATTTTTTCGGAATCCTCGCTGTCTGGATCCCGAGCCGTGCTCTGGTGAACTCGGCCCTCGCCGCCGCCGGCACCTTCGGCCTCGACGAACTCTGGAATGCGGCCTTCGCCGGCTAGCCTCTCTAGGTACCACTTCAGAGACTTGCACTCCTCGGTCTTGTGCCCGTTACCTTTGTGGTAGGAGCAGTAGAGCTTGCTTCGGCTGCCGGAGGTGGGCTCATTCCTCAAGGGCGGAGGCCACTTGAAGAACGGCTTGGTCTTTATTTTGTTCATGATCTGGTATATTGGCTCCTTGAAGACGACATTGACGCCCTGACTGGCGTTGGTGGGAGGTCTTGGCTTCCAGGTGCCCCCAGATCTGGAAGACGTAGGCTTCGCCAAATTAGCGTCCCAGGCCTGCCTGGGCTCCTGCTTCTGGAAGGGCCTCTCGCCTCTCTGCCGAGGCTGGCTGCTCTTCTGCTCGGGCTCCGGGCTTTCGTCCTCTTCCAGGGCCCGGATTTCATCTTCCTCCCGGGCGACGAAGCGCTTTATCCGGGACATTAATGCTGGCATGGATTCTGGGGGGTCTCCGAGCAGGTCCTTCCGAAGGTCGTGTCCGGGGACCAGGGCATGTTGGAAAGCATAGATTGCTATTTCCTCCCTAGTGCCCTCGACCTAGCTGTAAACCGCCCAGAACTGTTGGGCGAACTTGGCGAGGCTCTCGCCCTGCTTCATTTTTAGGGCGAGGATGTCCCCTTCTGTCTTGGGAACGACGCTGTAGGCTTGGAACTTTTTCAGGAAGGAGAGCTGGAGCTCCTTCCAGCTCGAGACTGATTTTTCGGGAAGAGCGCAGAACCACTTCAGGGGGAGGTCACCCAAACTGGAGGAGAAGATTTTGCAGTTGAGGTGGCCCTCGTTCCCCCAGATGGACATCTTCTGGGAGAAGTGTCGGAGGTGAGCGGACGGGTCAGACAGTCCATCGTAAGGGATGAACCGCGGGACAGAGAACTTCTTGGGCAAGGGAGTCCGTTCGATGTCCCTCGTGAAGGGTGAGGTCCCCAGATCGGTATGGCCACAGATTTGTTTCTGGTCCCGCACGTCCAGGTTGTGCTGAAGAGCCAACCTGACGCATTGTCAAATCGCTCCTGCTCGTCGTCCTTTTCTGGTGTCGGCACTCTTGGCCTTCGCCTGGAGTGGTTCGGGCTGTGATGGCTATGGGCTCGGCCATCGCGGCTATGATGACTTCGGCTGTTGCTTGAGCCTTCATCATGGATCTGGCTTCGCTTGTGGTCCAGATGGTTTCTCAGATCCTTACGAGGAGGCTGGGCTGCCCTGCTCTAGGCGTCCCTCTTCTTGCCCTGAGGATCAGAGGCCTGCCTCAACGAGGCAGTTTGCGCTGCCCTCAGCTGCTGCTGGAGCTCGCGGATTAGCTGCTCCTGCTTCTGGAGGAGAGCATTTTGAGCTGCGACAACTCCTCCAGTGGCAGGAGGTTGAGCACGGCGTGTTTCTTCTACGGCCACGGCTTTATCTTTGCGAGGACGCTCATGCCGACGCTCGTCGCGTCGGGGTGGCGTGACTTCGTCTGCTGAGAGCGAGGCCTCGAGTCCCTCTTGGAGGGGGACCTCGACGTAGAGCTGCGAGCCTAGGCGGCCCTCGCCTGCAGAAGTGCCATGCACCGTTCGGGACCGCCCTTGAGGAGGGACGTCCGTCGACGGTGCTGGCTGCTCGAGCATTGCTCTCGAGGGTTCTCCGCCCTTCCTAGCTTTCGGAGGCATGATTTATGGGAGATTGAGAAGGCTGGGAAGGCTGGGATATTACTTTCCCACAGACGGCGCCAATTGTAGGTGCAGAAAATAATGACCCACAATAACTGGGGTGCCTTAGAGGACTTATCGAAGGTGATGAAGATTAGGTGCCGCCCGAAAGCCTGAAAGGGAAGAGCAAACGGTCAGAGGACCCTGGCCTGGGCGGCGCAAGGCTCTCCGATGCCAAAGTCAGTGAATGAACTGGAACAAAGGAAGGAGAGGAAGAAGAGAGAGACAGAGTAACGGCTCTTTCTGTTGGACTGTGCGTACCTTGCATGTGGAATGAGGCTCTATTTATAGAGGCTTGGGTCGTATCTTTGGATGATATCTTGGCGCGGGTCCCATGACTCGACTGGGAAGTCATGATCAGCCCACAAAGTAATTAATGCGGTCCAATCCAGCCCGCTTTGCATTTAATGCCGGTCGGATCGGCCCATATCACATTGAATGCGTGTCACGTTGGGCCAATTTGTGTTGGGCGCCTTTGGCGGTAGGGGCACCATCGGATCTATCCTCGGGCCGTGCCCTGATTTGGCCTCAGCCGCTGGATGCCGTCTTGTCAGGGATCTGGCGAAGATTGTGAACGGTTGGATGTCGCATCTGTCTCACTGGCTCGCGCCCCTATTCCTCCACGTGTCTGATGACGTGGGGGGGCGAAGGGCGTGAGTGGAGATTCTTTCCTGCTTCGGCTTTCGTCCCGGTTCCTTCGGCCGATGTGGAGCTTTCAGCCGAGGTGGGTACCTGGGGTAGCCGAGCTCGACGCTAGCGGCCCGGACCTTCCTGACTTCGGCCGGGCCCCCCACGCTGGTAGCCGAGGCGAGTCTGGCGCCACGTGGGCGACACGCGGATGGCACGTAATAGTGCTTAGTCCCATCTGATGGCTGTGATTTAGCGTAATCCTGGAGCGCTGGAAATCTCCCCACACAGTACCATTGATCATTATAATTAATTGGGCCTCAAGGATAATAAGATATAGATCTAGTTTGGAAGACAGGTCCAATTGATCCATGGATATTGATGGAGGGGCCTACTTGTGGTAATAGGGAAGTTTAGGGTCTTCTATATAATTTCCTAAGACTGGAGTTCAATTGCATTTATGTAGTGGAATTATTTGCAATTAACTGTGGGCCCGGATTGCACATGAGATGTGGGGTCGCGTCTCCCAGTTGGAGCCAGCTTTCTAAGGAATCCCTAGTGGTCCCCACGCTAGCCCAATCATCAGACGAATACAAATTCTAATTGAACTCTAAAAGGAAAGTTACTATTTCTATTTGAAGTGAGACTTCTAATAGTGGTAATAGTGTGTTTCTAATTATTAATGGAAGTGAGACTTCTATTGTAATTAAGAAAGAGAATAAGGTTACTAATTAATTTGGAAGTGAGACTTCTAATTAAATTAGTAAGAGTAGTTTGCAAAAGCTATAAATAGGGAACCAAAGGGGGCTTGGACGACCACCTTGGAATTCACGCCCAGCCCCCTTTGTGCAAATGTTGCACATCTCTTCTCTCCCTCTTCTAGTTCCTTTAAGTTCCTAGTTGTCTTCTCTTGAAGATCCCACCCATCTTCTTGAGAAAGTGATTCTGATTCGGGTCATAGCGTGGAAGGCCATTAGGTTTTAGAGAAACCTATTTGATTCGCGAAAGAGTTCATCAAAGAAAGTAGCAAATTCTCCATTAGAGCACAACCGAGCTCCAAAGGTATAATCTATTTCCTTGTATGATATAGATCTTCGTTGCATGTTTGTTACTGATTTTCTATCTCCTAGATAGATTGTATTACTGATCATGATTGATGAGATTGAGGGTTTGCATCTTGGACAAATTGGTAGCCTTCTGGATAGTTGATCCCTACATCAAGTGGGTCCAAAGTTTTTTAAACCTATCCTAGAGGCCCACCTAATTTCCAACAATTGGTATCAGAGCCTTACCTCATCTCTAATCATGTTAGATCAGTAAGCTCGACCTAATCTTTGCATGAGATGCGAAGAGGATAGATCAAGGGCTATGTACGGATCAGTTTTGATGGTTTTGCTTGGATAATTAGTGAATCCATGTTTAGATAGTCATAAAAGGGTTTAACAATGATGGAATGACGGTAGGAAGTTATTGGGAGTCTTCAGAAGAGTTCTGGAGATGTTTGGACACGAAATAGAAAAACCCAACCTGCAGATCTCCGTCAGGTCGGTCGACCGAAGACACTGACACAGGAGATCACAATTTTTATTTTTGTTTCGGGGGCACTACCCCCTGAGCCCCCGCGAGCTGACCGGACAGCTCGACCCCCATCGGGGGACACCCCCGGACCCCCTCTACGTAGCGCATGAATTATAGTAGTGGCAATTTTGGCATCTTATCGTTCCATTGTTGTTTAGTAACCCGGTTTTGTGAGTTACTTTGCTAGTATGAGATACTAACATGCAGGTTATCATATTCTCTCCATATGGCCCACAAGTCTTTTACTTTCTTTAATGGTTGAATGTTTATTTTTGACAAGTTGTAAAGGGCATCATGGTTTCCTTAGTTTCCCGGTTTAGGGCAAGGCATGGTGAAATTCCCTATGAGCCTTTTATTTCCATTAATAGATTATCATGTAAGTCTCATCGTAGAGACATAGGAATTTATGTAATTTTCTAAATTTGTAAATTCTGGCGATGCCTGAGACAAAGAAGGAAAGTGAAGTTGGACTCCAAATCAAAGAGTTTGAAGATTACCAAAGTTGTTTTGGAGTTTCCCAAAGTGTTTTGAGGAATTTCAAATTTTTGGAAAGTCTAGAAGTCCAAGAAGTCTATTCCGCTTGGGCCATGTGGAGGAGAGGACTAGTTTCTAATTTTAGCAATTTCTATCTATGGTTGAATGCTTTATTTAGAATATTTCCAAATTTGATCCAAACATAGCAAGTTACTAAAATTGGTCAAATCAAATTATTTTTGGAAAGAGTTCTAATTAGTGTTAATGACTCATGAGATGGACACATTGGTAACACTAATTTTACAAACTGAACTTTCCTTATAATAACTTGACTTGGAACCAATCTTAGATTATCATGAGATGATTTGATGTTCATATTTATATGTGGGCCTTAATACCTTAAAAATGAAATCCTCAATTCTAAAATATTAAGTGGGAGCGGGGCATTTAATTAGTAAAAGCATGTGGTGGAATTCCAAGACTAGCACTTGGTAACACCTCAGTTTCACCGATTCCTAGAAGACAAGATAGATACAAGGGGGAACCAGAATCCGAATGGTAGAATAAGAGCAGGTATATGAAATTCCAGAATTTTTCCAAAATAGAGATTATTTTAGAGGAAGCATGTCTACAATCACAACTTCATACAAGTGTCAGGATCACCGTGTGTAGCTTTGTATGACTTAAGGCACAGAATTCCAGGGTAATTGAAGGATTGGACCTACAGTGATTGACAAGGTAAGTGAGAAGAATTGATCCAGTGCAAGGATACCAGATGATCTCAAAGGAATGACTAGAGAAAATCTTGAACATCAGAGTCGTCAGAGGAGCTTGTTTTTTAGTAGACGTATGTGACATTCTGAAGCCTTCAACCGAATCAGATATATTGTTTGCAAGTGCATCTCAACGTCAGGCTTGATCAGGGAGTATCACAGTTGCCGAGGTTCAGAATAGGGTGTCAGTGTATTCTTTTGTCTTTTGAGTTTTTTATTTTTATTTGGTTTAAACCATTTGGAGGACCAAATGGGTTCTAAGGGGGGGAGGATGTAAGACCCCGACCCCCAATTTTTGGGTTTAGTGTTATTTTAATTATGGTTTTGCTTTTTGAGTAAGATTAGTAGTGGGTTTGACTTGTCTTTTGAATTTGATAAATTTTTCGTAACTTTGGAGATTTTAAGGACCGTTGACTTTGGTTTGACCGGCCTTTGTGAAATGTATTTTTTTGTGATAAATTATTCTTGATTTTGAAAAATTCTAATTTTTATTCCTTTTGACTCATTTTATTGATCTTAACAACTTTCATGTTTTATCCATTTGGATTTGAGACTCGAAAATCACGTTTTTCGAGAAAAAGGGGCAAAAATGACATTTTACACTAAATCTGTACCTGAATTTTGAAATTTTCAGAAATAGGGGAGAGTATATTTTTTGGAAACTAGATATTTCAACGATCGATTTTGTCTTCTTCGTCGATCTCGTCCGGAGCCCGCAAGACCATGTTTTAGCCATTTTAAGTTTAAGCTGAATGGGGCCCATTTTCAAGCTACTTAAGTTGTCTTTCCCATCTTCCATTTTCATTTCACCATTTTCCTGCAACTTCTTGACCTAGAGCTGGGAGAAGAAAACCCTCTTCTTCCCTAAGCTTGTTTCTCTTGGATCTAAGGCTAGGAAGCTCCAAATCTCAATCCGATTTCACCATTTTCTTCCTCTCATCTCAAGCTTTCGATTGCTACTATCTCCTTGGAAGTTCCAGCTGAATCTCCACCATTTCTTCTTCGTTTTTCCTTGTTTGGACAGCCATGGGTAAGAACTTGAACCCATCTCTTTCATGGAGTTCTTTTAGCTCTCAAAGAGCCATTTTCTCTAACTTTCAAACCCATTTTCGAAATGGGGATTGTTGGTGACCAAAATGTGATTTTTGTGTGTTCTATTTTGGGCCTTTTTGTGTAGATTTCGTGGGACAACTCTTTGATTGGATTTGTGAAAGATTTGCTTAGCATTTGGACCAAGGCAAGTAATCATTTTGGGTTTTTATGATGCATTGTGATTTTTGGGCATTTTGCTTTAGGAAAATATTGCCATTGTTACCAAGCTTTTCATTTCATGTTTGTTAAACCTCTCTTAGCATGTTTAATCATTTTCAAGCATGATTGCTAATTATTTTCCTAATCTTGAGATCTTATTTTGAATGGAAGCATGTATCTTGTTTAACGCTTTACAAGTTGTTCAATAACATGATTTAGTAATGAATGATTTCAATGTTGGAAGGTTTAAATTGTGTCATGGATGGTTTAAAATGTTTGAAATTACCCCTTGGGAAGCATAGAGGCTTGGGGAGTGCAGGTGGTTCAGAAATAAGAATGAAAGGAGGGGAGAAAAATGCAAAATCCGAACCGAAATGCACTGTCCGTGCATTCTCGGTCAGGTGTCGGTCAGCTGTCGGCAGACCGACGGTCGACCGACAGCCAACCGACACCTATCGGTTCCATTTCGAGAGAGCGACATTTCGTCAGAAAAATTCGTCGGTCAGCTCTTGGTTAACCAACAAACTTGTCGGTCCCGAGAGCATCAGTCTTTGTTCAGGGGTCTGTCGGTCAACCGAGGATTGGCTGTCGGTCAGCCGACAGTCAGCTGTCGGTTAACCGACAGCGGACTGAGGGCTGACCGAGGCTTGCAACAAGACACTGTTTTTTATGGATTTTTTTCTGAAATAAAAACTAGACTATGTGAAGGGCCTTTAACTTGACATTGTGCATGTGAAATCTGAAATACCTTTTTAAACTTCAGGGGCACCAATCCGTGTTATTTTCCGGTATTTGGATTTCAATTTCACAACAGTCAACGAATGGTCTTAACATATGCTTGATAGACTTTGTTTTCGAACCTCGTTTTGATACAAGAAATATCATCGTGCATTGTTTTGGATTTCAAGTAAAAGCTAGTTTGAGAAATTGTTTCAATGAAAATAGTCGTGCCCTCGCTTTGAAATTTCAAGTACAAGTTTATCCGAAGATTTGTTTTAAGAATAAACAAGGGGACTACTTTTGTGTTTTTGACTTGTTACTAGTTCATGCTATCGTGTCTTGTCTTGCTTACATCGTCCACCTTGTGCATGGTCGATGAGGAAAAATTTAAGAACTTGGTCCGGGCGGCACCCTTAACCATGGGGCGAAGCGTGTCAACCACGGGCTTCAAACGGCGAGTCTCTACTAGCTTGACAAGTAGTTTTCTCCTTTTTTTGTGTGATTTGTCTGGCAAGTATATTTTGTCTCGTGCATTCATGAATTTAAGTAAATACCACTGAGCTTGGACTGCCCCTTCAGTCTGATCCACTGTCTGGGGGTCCTTAAACTTGTGGACTGTCTGCAGACTAGTCGTGTATTTTATACACATCGTGCGTGTTCCGGATCCGCGGCCGGTTTCCCCATCTACCTCGTGTAGCATGGGTTCATGTTCTTGCGTGTCGTGCTTATCGTGCGTGCTTGCTCTAATCATCATGAATGATGGAGAAAGGATGGGCTCTTTGTGGATTACTATTCATAATATTATATGTATTCATGTTAGTTTCGTTTCGTATATCATTCGTGGCATCTTGTTTTCTTAATAAGCATCTTGCTCATGCATTGTTTTAAGCCTTGTAAATATGTTTCAAGTTCAGTAAAACGTTTTAAGCATTGTTTCTTTCAAGCTTTAGTTTTGTTTATGCTCTTGCCTAAATTGATCACCTGCCAGACCGTCGTGTCTGATATTCTACACTTTGGTGCTCTAGGTAGCAGGTTCTCGTCTTGAGTTAGTTCGTGTGTGGTTGGCTTTTGAGCCATGAGTTTTGCAGGCTTGTTGTGTCAGCGATGTTATGCTTGACTCCAGAGTTTCGTTACATACTTGGGTAGTATTTGTTTTTAGCTTGTTGTTTTTTTAAGGCTTTTGTTAGCCTTTATCTTGGGAATGTAATTAATGCACTTGTTAAATTATAACTTGAATATGCTTGGGTAATGATAAGCCTGTTACTGTCAGCTCTGTATATTTTGATATCATGTCTTATTCCAGTCCGAGTTTGAATATTGCTATGACAGCTTTATGCTGATAGGTTCAGTGTGACGCGGAACCCGATGGCCATGGATTCCGGGTCGCAATGCCTTATAAGCTTCCGTGAAATATTTTGATGTGTTTGGGAAATTTGCTTTCCTCACACACGCGGATCTTGGGAGAAATATAAATTTTTAATTAACCCCAAATCACGCTTCCCGAGATCGGATCACTGCAGGATTCCGATTTTGGGGGTGTGACATCTGGTTACTCGATATGGATCTTCTTTGGATAGTATTGGTGAGACGTGGTGGGGGTTCACTCCCCAAGGAGGAGCTGCCCATTGCGGTTATCATGCAATATTAGTCGGTGGATCACACTTAACTAAAATAATGATGTAGTATCCCCAAGGATTTGCCTCATGTATTTTAGAAACCAAAGCTAATCGGGAGTCATACATTATTTGGTATGAGATACCTAGTTGATAATGAATGATGGGGATCATGGATAGTTACCCTTAATTTCAATTTTGACAAACTTTGATCCGCACCAATCCAAGGACATTTGCACTCCCCAAGGAGGCATGCCCTAAGGGATTGGGATTCCGATGTATTCTAAATTTAGTGGTTATGAGGATTCCCACATAAATTTGGTAGAATACTAAAACTTAATGTCATTCATATTCTTTTATTGAATATATGGTTATGTGCTTTAGTTTATACAGCATGCATTCGAATACTTTCAATCTACTTGCGACCATCCTCAACCAGAACAAGTTGGTGGGATCCAATTACGTGGACTGGAAAAGAAATATGGATATTGTCCTGACTGCTTCAGGATACAAATATGTCCTTACCACAACCCCCCTTGATGAGCTTATGCCAGATGCATCATAGGAACAGAAAGACCTTTATGCTAAGTGGACCTAAGACGATGAGATGGCCAGATGTTATATTCAGGCATCCATGTCTAGTGTTTTGCAACACCAACATCAATCCTTTAAGACTGCATACGATATGATATCGAACTTAAAGGAGATGTTTGCATAACAGGGCAGGCCTGCTAGGCAGGCAGCTATGAGGGTGCTTATAAGCACCAAGATGGCTGAGGGTACACCAGTACAGGACCACATGCTTAAGATGATGGACTCATTGAATGAGTTGGATATACTGGGTGCCGCGATTGATGTAGAATCGCAGATTGACATAATCCTTGAGTCGTTACCAGATTCATTCAACAATTTTAAGTTCAATTATAATATGAACAAAATGAATCTGACTCTAGCTGAGCTGTCTAGCCAGCTGGTAGCAACGGAAGGGATCATGAAAAAGCCAACTGCCCTGATGACAGAAAAGTCATATGCCAAGTCCAAGCCGAAAGGCAAAGGGCGGAAAGGTAAGAAGAAATCAGTTCCCAAAGGTCCTAAAGTGAAAAATGGTGCTACTGGTGGTGTGGCAAAGGCTAAGGGTGCAGGTACAAAAGGAAAGTGTTTCCATTGTGGTATGACAGGACATTGGAAGAGGAATTGGCCTGATTATCTGTCTAAGAAGAAGACCCCAGGTACGATTGAATCACTTGTTTCTGAAGTTAGTTTTGCAACTAGTACTTCAGAATCCTGGTGTGTTGACTCCGGTGCAACTAATCACATATGTAACTCGTTGCAGGGGTTCAAGGAAACCAGGAGGCTAAGTGATGGGGAAATCATTGTCAACCTAGGATCTGATGCTAAGGCAGGAGCGGTTTTAGTAGGAGTTATTACTTTATGTTTTTCGGATAATAAATTGGTTTTGTCAGACACTCTATATGTACCGTCTTTACGACGGAACTTAATTTCAGTTTCTAGTTTGGTGAATAAAAGTTATTCTATTACTTCTGGTACTGAAGTTGTCATAAAGAGGAACGGTACTTTTATTTGTTCTGGCAAGGTAACCAATGGACTTTATCTGTTAACTCCCACAATGTATGAGATACATGATACCGAAATAATTAATAGACCATCATTAAAAAGGAAATCACCTTCATCTAATCCAACAAAACTTTGGCACCTGAGGCTAGGTCATATAAACCTAAACAGGATTGACAGGCTAGTGAAAGATGGTATCTTGCCTTCATTGATAGTAGAACCAATGCCTGTCTGCAAGTCCTGTCTGGAAGGCAAAATGACCAAGAGACCCTTTTCATCTAAGGGCAATAGGGCCAAAGATTTATTGGAATTAGCGCATACTGATGTGTGTGGACCCATAAATGTTAGGGCCAGAGGAGGATACTTCATCACTTTCACCGATGATTACTCAAGATATGGATACATATACCTTATGCACCGCAAGTCCGAGGCTTTTGAAAAGTTCAAAGAGTTTCGAGCAGGAGCGGAAAAGCAATTAGGTAAAAGTATCAAGAATCTTCGATCAGATTGAGGAGGAGAATATCTCTCTGCCGACTTTATGGGATACTTATCAGAGAATGGGATTCTATCCCAGTTGTCTGCTCCTGGTATGCCTCAACAGAATGGAGTAGCAGAAAGAAGGAACCGGACTCTTTTAGATATGATCATGTCTATGATGAGTTTCTCAGGATTACCTCTATTCTTCTGGGGCTTTGCCTTAGACACTACAATGTACATACTAAACCTCGTACCATCTAAGTCTGTACCTATGACTCCCCGGGAGTTGTGGTCTGGGCGAAAGCCTAGTCTACAACGTTTACACATTTGGGGTTGTCCGGCACACGTGCTAAAGGTTAAGACGGATAAGTTGGAAACAAGGTCGGAAGTATGCACTTTTATAGGGTATCCCAAAGGAACTAAGGGTTGGTTATTCTATAATCCCAGAGAGCAAAAAGTGCTTGTTAGCACCAATGCGGTTTTTTTGGAGGAAGATTATATGAATGACCGAAAATATTTAGAAAAGGTTATCTTGGAAGAAATTCAAGAGAAATCAATTCCAAATCCAAATGTAACCAGACTTGAAGAGAATCAGGCCTCTCCTGACCCAGTAGTTACACCAGTGCCTCGTCATAGTGGGAGAATTATCAGACCTCCGTGAGGTTCTCGCTTTTGGGAGAGTCTTACGAGGCAATCCCGGAAGAGCAAGAACAAGATCCCTATAACTATGATGAAGCAATCAATGACATAGACTCGGGACGTTGGCAGGAAGCTATGAAAGCTGAGATGGAGTCGATGTACTCTAATCAGGTCTGGACACTTGTGGACTTGCCTGCCAATATTAAACCTATTGGGTGCAAGTGGGTCTACAAGAGAAAGAGAGGACCGGATGGAAGAGTGGAGACCTTTAAGGCCAGGCTTGTTGCGAAAGGTTATACTCAGAAAGAAGGCATCGATTATAAGGAAACCTTCTCGCCGGTAGCCATGCTCAAGTCCATCTGGATACTCTTATCCATTGCAGCTCATCTTGATTACGAGATTTGGCAAATGGATGTCAAGACGGCGTTTCTCAACGGCCATCTTGAGGAAGACATCTATATGATGCAACCAGACGGTTTTGTAGCTAAAAACCAAGCGCAAAGAGTTTGCAAGTTGTAGAAGTCCATTTATGGACTGAAGCAGGCATCTCGAAGTTGGAACATCCGTTTTGACGAGGCAATCAAGTCATTTGGTTTTTGTCAAAATCCGGATGAGTCATGTGTGTACATGAAACCTGAATGAGGCAAGGTAGTTTTTCTGGTATTATATGTCGATGACATCCTACTCCTAGGGAGTGACATAGGACTATTGTCAACAGTGAAAGTTTGGTTGGCTAAGACTTTTGATATGAAGGACTTGGGAGAAGCAAGCTACATCCTAGGGATTAAACTCCATCAAGACCGGAAAAATAGGATGATAGGCTTATCCCAAGCTGCATACATAGATAAGGTACTGGTACGATTTGCTATGCAAGATTCCAAGAAGGGTATCACACCTTTCAGGCATGGAATGAACCTTTCCAAGGATCAGTGTCCCAAGACACCTGAGGAAAAGGAACAAATGAGAGCAATACCATATGCTTCGGCTGTGGGTAGCCTCATGTATGCTATGCTATGTACTAGACTAGATATCTGTCATGCAGTGGGCCTAGTCAGCAGATATCAGTCTAACCCAGGGCCTGATCATTGGACTGCTGTAAAATGTATTCTCAAATACTTGAGAAGGACTAGAGATTACATGTTGATTTATGGCAGTGATGAGTTGATTCCAGTCGGATACACGGATTCTGACTTTATGTCAGATAAAGATTCCAGGAAATCAACTTCTGGATATGTGTTTATGCTTGGTGGGGGAGCTATCAGCTGGAGGAGTATTAAACAGGAATGTATCGCTGATTCCACCTCGGAGGCTGAATATGTAGCCGCTTGTGAAGCAGCTAAAGAAGCAGTATGGCTCGAAAGATTCCTTCTGGAACTTGGAGTGGTACCTTTGGCGCGACAGCCGCTCACAGTTTACTGTGACAGCAGCGGTGCAGTCGTACAATCCAAGGAACCCAGGAACCATAAGAGCCAAAAGCATGTCCAGAGGAAGTATCACTTGGTCAGAGAGATTGTGCAGAGAGGTGATATTGTTATCACCAAGATAGCCTCTGCAGACAATCTGGCGGATCCCTTTACTAAGCCTTTGACTACCAAAGTCTTTGAGCAGCATGTAGACGGGATGGGCATGAGATGCCAACCAGACTGGCATTGAACCCAAGTGGGGGATTGTTAGTTTTATGGTCTCAATACCAGCATATGATGTAATAAATTGATTCATTTCTTTATTAATCAATATATACATACTTTCCATTTCATGAGATGAATGGTGTTTAATTATATACTTGCACTTAACCAATACGAATGACATAATGGTTCATGAGATGAACCGAAGTCCAAAAGTATACTAGACATAATACATGTGTATGGATGAGATCCACATACGGGAGACATGTATAATAAATCTTATACTTGAATATCTTCACAACCAGTGATGAGACTGGACATCTCATACTGACAATGTTGCAGCATTTTGATCACTATGCAATAGTGTGATTTGTCTCGATCATCAGAATGAAAGATTCTGGATCATAGTACTGGTACATTAGATGTATTGAAGGACCATGAGAAGCACCTTATAAACACTGTCTTTATATTAAGGTCTACTCTCATAATTCCCTAGCAATAAGCTCTCAATGAGACATTAATGAACTCAAGTTTCTATCTATTCATTTGCTTTCAGTCACCAATGAGTGAGGCCAACTGTAGGTCAACACCTCGGTGATTTGGGTACATGGTGGTAGATCTGTGGGAACATTTAATGGTCAAGATGGAATCTATCTCTAATATCCCCATGTGCCAATTAATGGATTTAATCATTGGTAAGTGTACACCCATTCCGATTAAGAGTTAATTGGAAAGGTACCATTGATCATTATAATTAATTGGGCCTCAAGGATAATAAGATATAGATCTAGTTTGGAAGACAGGTCCAATTGGTCCATGGGTATTGATGGAGGGGCCTACTTGTGGTAATAGGGAAGTTTAGGGTCTTCTATGTAATTTCCTAAGACTGGAGTTCAATTGCATTTATATAGTGGAGTTTTTTGCAATTAACTGTGGGCCCGGATTGCACATGAGATGCGGGGTCGCGTCTCCCAGTTGGAGCCAGCTTTCTAAGGAATCCCTAGTGGTCCCCACGCTAGCCCAATCATCAGACGGATACTAATTCTAATTGAACTCTAAAAGGAAAGTTACTATTTCTATTTGAAGTGAGACTTCTAATAGTGGTAATAGTATGTTTCTAATTATTAATGGAAGTGAGACTTCTATTGTAATTATGAAAGAGAAAAAAGTTACTAATTAATTTGGAAGTGAGACTTCTAATTAAATTAGTAAGAGTAGTTTGCAAAAGCTATAAATAGGGAACCAAAGGGGGCTTGGACGACCACCTTGGAATTCACGCCCAGCCCCCTTTGTGCAAGTGTTGCACATCTCTTCTCTCCCTCTTCTAGTTCCTTTAAGTTCCTAGTTGTCTTCTCTTGAAGATCCTACCCATCTTCTTGAGAAAGTGATTCTGATTCGGGTCATAGCGTGGAAGGCCATTGGGTTTTGGAGAAACCTATTTGATTCGCGAAAGAGTTCGTCATCAAAGAAAGTAGCAAATTCTCCATTAGAGCACAACCGAGCTCCAAAGATATAATCTATTTCCTTGTATGATATAGATCTTTGTTGCATGTTTGTTACTGATTTTCTATCTCCTAGATAGATTGTATTACTGATCATGATAGATGAGATTGAGGGTTTGCATCTTGGACAAATTGGTAGCCTTCTGGATAGTTGACCCTTGCATCAAGTGGGTCAAAAGTTTTTGAAACCTATCCTAGAGGCCCACCTAATTTCCAACAGCAAGACCATTCCTATCTAGTAAGGTTACATTCGGTGAAGAACCAAGCATCCCAGGAGAAGGATTCACAGAGTCAAACATGTCCTTTAAGCTTCGTTGAGTCTGACAGCAAACTGAATTGGAACCAATTTCAGTTTAGGGTGGTGTTGTCCCGCATGCGGCTTGAGCACTCGACATTCCATTGTTTCTTATGAGCTTAAGTACATCTTGACACAATGGAGATAACAATTAGTTATATATAAATGGTATTAAATGCAAGGAAGCACAAGTGTGACTCACTGTTAACACACCCATGACATTACATATGGAAGCCTTCAATAGCTGTACGTTGCAATTGGTTCTTAGACTTGGTCGAGCTGATTCCACGAGTTCTACTGCTTTTCTCGGGCCCAAAGACTTCAGCCAATTCATCGTTATCCAAGTTTGCTTCAAATACATTGCCCTCACCGTTCGAGCTTGCTTCTTTTCTTCTTTTTTGAGCAGCCTTAACTTGTTCCTATATTATCAACCAATGATATGATTAGTAATATAAATTAAAAGAATTAATCTTCCTTTTTTAGAACTTACGTAATGAATTCGAGCACTCTCCAATATAGTCCCATCACGACGCTCATGTCCTTTTTTCCAACTATCTACCCATCCTAGGGTTTAGGGTTTAGGGTTTAGGGTTTAGGGCAACCGCTGCTTGGGCTCAAATTCTTACTACATACAACAAGTAAAAAAGATTAGATCTTCAGCACTTATCTTCAGTAAAAAAGATTAGTCATAAGCAAATGTCGGATACATGTATCCAAAACATCAAATGTACATGTAAACCTTACCATTAATTCATTCCCAACATCATTTTTGAAGCTTCCATCTATTTTCCTCCAATCCTTGTAATGAATAGGAATACGAGCTCGAACGTAATAACCAACATGAGAATTCCATTCGGCATGGTTAGGACCCACGGCAATGCCGTCCGCATTGAACTCTATAGGTAACTTACTAATGGTTCCTGTTGCTGGTGAGGCTCCCGAAGTTGGCTTATGAGATGGAAGTGGCACTGAACTAGAAGGTTGGGAAGCAATAAGGCGTGATTGACCTGATGCCATTATAAAATAGCCTACTATTTGACAAAGGTTTGTTAGTAGAAAATATTACATGAGAAATTTATCTCTAAATTTAACTGAAAGGAATATTTATATCTAAATGTAGAAAATGAGAAATTTTGCATGTAACTCTACGTCTCACCAATAAAAGTGTGCAACTATTACAATCAGGTTAGACATTGCATCAACGACTCCAAACTAAGTTGGTCGTCGAGAATAGACTGGAAGACAGTTGGTGCCTCTAGATCATCCACTTCACATGTCAATCGCCTAGGCGTATGTATGACTACCCACCAATTAGGATATCTCAAATCCTTCGAGTAAAATACTTGACTAGCCTCAGATGCAAGAATCACCGGCTCATCAAAAGAATTGTTGATACTCTTTAGCCTATTGAGATTAACCATCACCAAATTAGAACCCGGACAAAGTTTACAACCATTGGTCTTGTCCTCCACCCTCACCCAATTGCAGTAAAAGACAACATGATGAAAGGTCGTATAGTCCAACTCTATTATCTCTTCAATAACCCCATACCACTTGGTCGATGCATTAGTGGGATTTTTGTCCTTCTTACTTGATGTAAATGCAATGATTGCATTCATACAAACACAACTGTCTTGTGTGGCAACTGTTTCATCGTGCGACCTAGTAGAGAACACAAAACCATTAACACGGTACTTTTTATACATTTTAGCTTTGAATAATGGTCCCACAACAAATCACCATAAGTCACAGTCCATGTCTTTTTCAGCCAACAACTGTGAAATGACAAAAACCGCCATTTAGAAAGATAAAATTACTAGATTTAAATTCATATTAAGCGTAATATATATAACAATACCCTATCATACAACCGGGGAATGAACTCAGTCTGTATCTCCACTTCTGTCTTTGCTATTCCTTTTTTTTTACCACGAGTAGTTTCTTGCAAGGCACGATACTCACTGCAAATTGTTCATGCAGTTTGACACAAGTATTTACAACTTTCTGGAGTAGTAAGTTTTTAAGCCAAATGTGTCAAGAAATCAAACCTGTAGTATTCATCAAGCTTTTCAATGTCTAGTCGAAAAAGGACCCATCTACGTATTTGTATCCATTGTTCCTTGCCTAGGGTCACAGTTTTACCCTCAAGTATTGGCCCTTCATCACTATACTCGCCATCTTCATCTAGAAATGCCTCACGAGTAGCTTTGTGGTTTCCATCTCGTGAATTTAGCATGTACTCCATAGCATACCTAATGGATTCAGAAACAATATAGGACTCTGCAATGGAGCCTTCGACATATCGTTTATTGCTAGGAATATTTTTACACTCCTTCATTGCCCTATTAAATTAAAAAAATGCAAATTGCACTTCATTGTTTCATCATAGTTGCAGCTAAAAATCAAATAAAAATAAAGGAATTATACATACCGTTCAAACGAAAACATCCACCTGGGATAAACAGGTCCACAAATTAACCCTTCATCAGCCAAATGCACCATGCGGTGGATGCTGATATCAAAAAAAGTGGTTGGAAAATATTTTTCCAACACACACAATGCCTCTGCAACCATGTATTTTGCAGCTTGAATTTCATGTCTGATGACGACTTTCGAACAAAGGAGATTAAAGAATAAGCTAATCTGGTGAATAGCTCTTCGCAAGTCACGGTGTTTTGGATAAGCGTGTTGAAGAAAAATCGGGAGCAAATAACACATAATCACATGATAGTCATGTGATTTCATTGTAAGCAAACCAGGAGGACTCAAAGTGACAATGTTTTTTAGGTTCGTGGAATACCCTGAAGGAAGCTTCAAGTCTTTCAAAATTTTGCAAAACTCTAACTTCTCATCTTTATTCAAGGCAAATGGGGCCTTTGGTTTTACAGATCTCCCAGTAATTGGGTCTGTTTGCATCCACTGGCCACTATGAGTCCCTAATTTCCTTAAATCCTCTCATGCCTGTACTGTATCCTTTGTTCCTTTCTTGTCCAAAATCGCATTTAATAGGTGTTCTGCGACATTCTTTTCAGTGTGCATCACATCAATAACATGTCGAATTGTATGTTTTGGCCAGTATTTCAAATAAAAAAGAATAGACCTTTTATACCATGCCTTAGTAACTTCATCATCTCCATTATCAACCACATCCACATTATCAGTACTCCGTTTGGTACCTTTTAAGACTTTACCAGGTACATAGTGGACACGGCTTAGCCTTTTCTCAATTACTTCTCCTTTTAACCTTGTTAGAGGGGGTTTTTACTCCTTTGTCTTCAGCCCTAAGTATTTGCCTTGCCTAAACGGGTGATCAGATTTAAGAAACATGCGGTAATTTGTGTTGACGATCTTCCTTGCATTCCCAAGGTGTATAGACGGAGTTTCATCACCACAAATAGGACAAGCTTTGTAACCATGTGTTACGTAGCCTGATAAGTTGCCATATGCCGGAAAATCATGAATGCCTCACACCAACATCGCCCTTAAAGTAAAATGCTCTCTTTTGTGCATGTCATAAGCTGCAACCCCTTCTTCCCATAACTGTTGTAACTCCTCAACTAGCGGTTGAAGGAATACATCGATGTTTTGACTCGGTGCTTTTGGCATAGGTATTAACAATGACATCATATGGAACTCAGATTTCATGCACAAAGACGGTGGGAGATTATAAGGCACCAAGTAAACAGGCCAACAACTATAACCAGTGGATTGAACTCCACGTGGATTGAATCCATCAGTTGGAATTCCAAGCCAGACATTACGCCCTTGCTTAGCAAAATCTGGCCAATAATCTTTACATGTCTTCCACTGAAGCGAATCAATCGGATGCCGCATATAATTCCAAGAAGGTGTAGCTCTATCATGCCATGTCATTTCACGCGCTATCCATGGTATTGTGTACAACCTTTTGAGTATTGGGATCAATGGAAAATGTCTCAATACTTTTCTCACCTCTTTTGTTTCTTTCTTCCCCATTTTCCCCTCCTTCACTTTGTATGTAGGTGTTTGACATTGACTACACACCATTAAATCAGCTTTGGTCTTCCAATATAACATACAGTTAGTTTCGCAAGCATCTATACACTCAGCTTTCATTCCCAGATCTTTTAACATTGCCTTCATTACAGGATACTTAGAAGGCAAAGTGTTTCCGTTTGGCAACCATGTTTTTAACAGAGACAAAAGTGCAGTCACACTATTTCCCGACCATTTATACTGCTTCCTTAAGTTATGGAGGTTTACAATTGCAGAAAGAGTTGTTACAGGAGCCTCGCATGAAGGATTTAATTTTTCTTCTGCTTTTTTCTCATATTCATGGTACCTTTTACCCAAATCAGGCTCTAAAACAATAGGGTGTTCAACATCTTCGACCTGACTTCCATCACCTTCATTCAAATCATCCACTAACTCTTCATTCACTCCATAAGCAACATCAACAAAATCCTCCATCCCTAGTCCTTCTGCCTCACTATTTTCTTTTTCAACTTGGTTTACCATTCGATCCTTATATGGGTTCTCGCCATGTAAAGCCCATACACGATATGTTTGAAAGTGAAACTAGGTTCAATGAATAAGTCCTAGAGGGGGGGTGAATAGGACAAAAGGAACTCTAATGCCAATTTTAAACTTATTACCCAATTTTAATCTCAACTTGGAATAATAATCACACATTACAAAATAACTTGTTTGAATTATAAGTTCAATGTGTGTGTGCTTAAATAATCAGAGACACTCTAATTTGAAATAAGATAGTAAGCACAAGAGATAAAATGGCACAAGAGATTTATAGTGGTTCAGTCACACAGACCTACATCCACTCTCAAGGGTCACACAGTCCCTTGGTTCCACTATAAAGAATCAAACTACACAAGTACTGTTTCTAACTCAATTTTGTTACTGAGGTTCGATCACACAGATCTAATCCCCACACACAATTTTTTAGGGTGGTTGACACACACATATTCAATCCACTGTCACAAAGATATAAATTTGAATGGAGGGTGAACATTTACCTTTGATGAAGATCGAAAGTGTTCGAGGAAGCTTTTGACCGTGATCGAAGCTTTTTACCTCTTGCAACTAGCTTGGTGTTGATGATGAAACTCCATTGAGATGCACAACCAAGTTGTAGAGGTTTGATTTCTAGGGTAGAAATGAGAGATAGCTTTAGGGATTAGGATACCCTAGATTTGGCTTCTCAAAGCACACTCCTTAGAGCTAAATAAGCCCTTGGATTTTTCAATATAGAATCTAAGTGTGTTTGGAAGAAGCTTTGAGAGCTTGGGAAAGGTTTACAAGAATTTAGAACAAAGGCTCTTCAAAAATTGGACTCCTTATTTGTTGAAAATGAGCTTCAGGTATTTATAGAAAAAATCCAATGGATAGTTCTAACGGTCACTTAAGACATGGTAGGGTGTACCTGACAGGAACACTATTCCAATGTTTGAAATTTGATAAAAACCATGACATAAGCAATGTTTCGGTGAGGCCTTATATGAAACATGAGTATGAATATGAGGGAACTTTTGTAGGAAAAAATATTAAAGAAATCAAAAGCACACCGTTTTGACAACTTCACATTTCTTTATTAATTTATAAAACATTGTTTTTTGTTAAGTTTCTATACATACCCATGCTTACTAAGCCTCAATGTGACCTGGTGTTATGATCATGTTGGATGCCTTAGGACAGGTGGACTTAGGGGGTGAACTGCTAACCGCATGAGGTTGGCTGGCCGGAATCTGGGGTAATTTTTTAGTTTTAAATAAGCTCAAAAAAATCTTCTAAAAACCTATCAAAATAACAATTTAGCCTAGGGTTTTTAGGGTCACTAAGGCGTATGGTTTCAGTCCCAATTACCTGACCTTAGTTGGCACATCTTGATGTTGATCTTTGATGAAACCTAGCCTTTCCAAAAAGCTTTGACAGACCTTTTGAATTGAATCTTCTTTGAAGTACTTAAGAGACAATGTCTTCGGAACTCTTTGGCACGGAATTCACAATAAAAACAGTGCACATGAAAATGTGGCACTAACAATCTCTCCCTTTGTCAATTTCGTGACGAAACCAATTATACTTATACATCTTTAAAAGAGGAGACTTAAAAAATTATTCATTATACACAAAGTTCATAAACTTTTACATATGATTTTCAATAATAAAAGGATAAGGAAGCAGAAAGAATGTGTTTGATCTTCTTCATTTTTGCTTGACAAGAATTTCCCTGTTTCTCCCCCTTTGTACCTGCAACATATGAAACTGAGGAGATACTTTTCCCCTTTGTACCTGTTTCTCCACCTTTGTACCTACAACATATGAAACTGAGGAGATACTGATTGTCTCCCCTCAACGAAGATTATTTCTCCCCCTTTTTGTCAGAAATTGACAAAGAGATGTATAAACTAAGAGAAACTTTGGAAGCTAATCCAAAGATTAGCGAACAGAAGGTAGATAATCCATGCAAGTATAGATAATAGATGGGCCTCGATTAGACAGGGCCGAGGGCATTCAAGTTCATCCCTCATAATTCTTACTGGTCCTAAGTGAGTGCAACCCAAATTCATGCACATCACAAAAGCCCCAGCCCACCCAAGCCAAGCCCGTAAAGAAATATACTCTGGAACCGCCCATGTCCAACAAAACCTGTAACGGCTAGAGGACTAGATTTATCAACTAGATGCTGAAGGAGATTCAAATTCGCCGGATGTTGTTGACAAACGAGAAAAATAGGGACATCCCGCATTTAATTTCACTGGCTTAGCTAAGTAGCTTTTGAAAATATGCATCCAGCATATTCTCAATCTGGAAAGTAAGATTTGAAGAGATGAGGATTTGTCTTGTTCGAAATCCATCTCTATAAGAACAGTCTTAGCTCTATCTAATTTGTATCAAAACTCCTTCTTATCATCTGCATTCTTATTCCACAAAGTTTCAATGGCTCAACAATTTCCTTTTAGTACTTCTTGTGATCAGGAGATGATCAGGTATTCTTTACTTCAATCCCAAACTTTTTCTGCATCTGTTTTAGGTTCCATGATACCAAGGCGACAAGAGAGAGTTTTGGCTAATAAATCGGATCAAGACGCCATTTATGAGCTTGTCAGTCTCGGAACTCAATACTCATCATCCATTGTCTCATTTTTCGATCGGTTGCAGTCCAAAACTCGCAAGAAAGAAAAGCTTATTGAGGAGATCGATGTACTGCAACGGCTTCTTCTCGAGTCTAATAGAAAAATAGTAGAGTTGAAGCAACGCATAAGGATTTAAAATCCTCGCTTACCTCTTCAATTCGATTGCCTAATCCTTTAGACAAGAATTGCATGATGATCTATGAAAAGCAAAAGCATTTGAATGATGAGGCTAGAAGTCTCAAGTTTTTGTAAGACATTGAGAAAAATATACAATAAATATTCATGGCATGCATCATTTCGATTTCTCTTCTAATCATGCATAGTCTATTTTCTAGCAGGGGTTTTGTAAAAAAAAGTCTGCCAACTGATCGTGTGTGCTTGTGAATTCTAGTACAATATTACCCTTAATGATATCTAAATTCAATATGCTTAGTCCTAGAATGGTGTATTGGGTTCTATGAAAGATTTATAGCACACAAGTTTAAAATCCTTAAGTTGTTGCTTCATGAAAAGAACTTGAGCACAATAACTACCTCCAACAACATACTCTGCCTCAGCAGTAGATAGTGCAACAAAATTTTGCTTTTTACGGAACTATGAAATAAGTGTTGGAATTTGAGATGCCTTGAGAAGTCTTATGAAGCATTGAAGTGTTTAGTATCTCAAGTATCATTTTGTGTTGGAATTATTGTCAACACAATGTCACAAGTGTGGTGTTGATAGTGTGGTGTTGATAGAGCTTCAAAGAGAAAACAGAGCTGAAACAGTACAGGAAATCAGAATTCCTGAAGCAGTGTGGCCGGTCGACCGGGGACCCCACGCGGTCGACCGGGCAAGAGAAATCTGCAGAAGACAGTCTCAGTTAGCTCCCAGTTATTTGTTGCCTCGCCGGTCGACCGAGGACCCCACGCGGTCGACCGAGCACGGGAAACCAGAATTGCGCAGAAATAGAAATTTTGCACGAAAATTCAGGAAACTTATGTATTTCGTTTGGGACTCTTTCTAAACGAATTCTAGCCTAATTTGAACACTCTTTAGGGTTACCATAACCTATATAAAGGCTTGCTAAGTTCGTTTTCATGAGGAGAGAAGAGAAGAGAGAACAAAAGAGAGGGTTTTGGAGAGAAGAGTGATTGGAGAAGAAGGTGCTGCTGTGTGCTGTTGTGCTGCAAGTTTCTACAGCAAGTTGGACGAAAATATGCTCATGAAGATGGTGATTCATCCATAGATAAGTGTCTCTCTTTTTATGCTTTAAATTTCAATTTGTAAGGGATTGAGAGAGAGAGATTATAGAGGGGAAGGGCTGTAGAAAAGTTCTCTACTTTAATTCTGTAGAACATCAAGTTGGTGCTTGGTGTTAGGGGTTTGGTGATCCTATCTGTTGGTGCAGATAAATTGTAAAGGGGGTAGGTGCTTCCTAGATAGTTGGTGCTATCTGAAACTTAAGGGTTGGTGCTCTTTGTCGTTGGTGCGACTAAATAGATTCAGACCTGTTCCGGATCGGTGTTTGGACAGTCTTTGAACCGTGGACTGTAGCCTTTTGGTGAACCACATTAAATCTGGTGTCCTTGTGTGATTTGATTTGCTTTTGTTGTTAAATTGGACCTGTTTTTAAGGGATCACTGATTCACCCCCCCCCCCCCCTCTCAGTGATCGCGATATCTAACAATTGGTATCAGAGCGCCAAGGCTCCCTTGATAAGCTTAACACGCTAAGGGTGATCTCTTATCAAATCACATGGCATCCAATACAGGGAATATGAAAGCACCTTTGTTTGATGGTTCTAATTACTCCTTCTGGAAGATCAGAATGCAGGCTTTCATCAAATCACTTGGCTATGATGTCTGGGAGACTGTCAGAGTCGGTTACAATACTGCCATCGTACCCACTGATGCTGCAACGAAGAAGTTAGCAGACAACGACTCCAAGGTGCAGAATGCACTCTTTAGTGGCCTTGTGGACAGCGAGCTGGTCAAAGTAATTGCATGCAAAATAGCCAAGGAAATATGGGACAAGTTGAAAAGCATTCATGAAGGAGATGAGAAGATCAAAGAAGCGAAATTGCAAACTCATCGCTCTCAATTCGAGTCTCTTCGCATGGAGGAAAGCGAGAATGTTGACTTGTATATGCAACGAGTGAATGAAGTCACGAATGACATTCGTGGACTAGGGGAGGAGATTAAAGAACCAGTCATCGTCAAAAAGGTTCTAAGATCTCTTCTTCCCCGGTTTGATTCAAAAGTCTCAGCCATAGAAGAAGCCAAGGATCTGAATGAATTTACCATGGATTAGTTGCATGGTTCACTCACTGCCTATGAGATGTGCATAGGTAAGACGTCTTCATCTGATAGAGAAGCGGCCTTCAAAGTTCAGAAAAAGGGAAAAAAGACTGCTGGTCATGATGCTGATACTGATGATGATGAGCTTGAGGCTCAATTAGTTAGAAAGCTGAAGAAAGGAAGCAATGGAAAGTACAAAGGGAAGCTACCCTTTAAATGCTTCAATTGTGGCGGTGTTGGTCACTTTGCTACGAAGTGTCCGCTGAAGGAAAACAATGATGATGACTCTTATGTTGATAAGAGTAAATGGAAGAAAAATTTCAGAAAGAGGGGCAAAAGCAAAAAGCTTCATCAGTCAATATAATGACAGCACGTCTGAAACTTCAGACGATGATGAATCAGCCGAGGCAACTGAAGCTCTCTTCATGGTTACTATTGAAGAAGAAGAGGAGCAAGAGCCGGAAGAGGAAGAGGAGGCTGAGGTCAATCTTGAAGAAGAACTCATTGCCGCACTTGAGGAGCTTAGCATGGAACGAAAAACAAGTAAGAAAAATCTGAAACTTCTTCATGAATCTGAAAGTTCAGTTATTGCTTTGAAAACTCAAGTTGAAGAATATAAAAGAATGGTAGAAGTCCTAGAAATACAAATCAGTACCAAAACTGAGGAAGTGGTGAAACTTGAGAATGAAATCCTTGGAGCAAGGACTGAAAATATACAAATGAATCAAAAGCTCAAGGAATTCCAAGCAATCAATGGAACATTGAAGCTAAATGAAATACTGAAAGTTCAACCTCACTTCAAATTTGGTCTAGGATTTGAGAATGGAGAATCCTCTAAGATTACACATCCTGAAAAGACAAAACCTGTGAAGCCCACTCAGCCTAGAAAAGAGTCCATTCATGTGAGAAAGGAAATGAAGTCTAACCAGCCACAAAGAAGATTCAAATTTTATGGTTACTGTTATCATTGCAATAGATATGGACATAAAAGGGCTGAATGCAAATTCTATGTTAGAAACAGCCCATTTGTGACTAGGAACCCTTTTTCAATCCTAAACAGCCACAAAATTGAGTGCTATAAGTGTCATAATTATGGACACTTGACTAGGGATTGTAAGTGGCCTATTGCTAACCAATTTCAGGTTGAAAAGAAACCCAAGTTAGTTAAGGCATGGAGGGCAAAGAAAAGGGAAGATAATTCCAAGGAATCTCTCATTGTACAAATGGCATTCAATGCACAAAAAAAGGCAGCACCATGGGTCCTTGATAGTGGCTGTTCAAGCCATATGACAGGTGATAAGGAAAAATTCGTCAAATTACAGCACTATGAAGGCGGATCAGTGAAGTTTGGTAACAATGATGGTGCCAAAATCTGTGGAAAAGGTGTTGTTCAGCTAAAGGCAAACAAGATCAGATCAGAAGAGGTCTTATATGTGTCTGGACTGAGACACAACTTGCTTAGTGTGAGCCAGATCTGTGACAAAGGCCACGAAGTTGTCTTCACTAAGAATGGGTTTGCTATCAAGAAGTGTAGCAACGGCAAAACAGTGGCTACTAGATCTAGGACTGCTGGAAATCTCTATACATTGTCAGATGGAGCTGAAAAGACTTGCTTGATGAGTCGGACAGAGGAAAGTTGGTTGTGGCACAAACGCCTTGGGCATCTAAACTTTGATAATATGTCAAAGATTTGCAATTCAAAGGCTATTAGAGGTATGTCTACAGTTGAAAAGCCTTCCAATCCCATTTGCGATTCTTGCCAAAAGGGAAAGCAAACGAGGGTAATGTTCAAGTCAAATGAGCATCATTCAAAGAAACCTCTTGAGCTAGTGCACACTGATCTCTGTGGACCGATGCGATCTCAAAGCACCAATGGAAATAAGTATTTTATGTTATGCATTAATGATTATACTCGTATGACATGGGTATTGTTTCTTAAGCATAAACATCAAGCACTTGATCATTTTAAAGTGTTTAAAGCACAGGTTGAAAATATGCTTGGAAAACGTATCAAGATTTTAAGGTCTGATCGAGGAGGTGAATTCACATCTGAAGAGTTCACTAACTATTGTGAGCACCATGGCATTCAAAGACAATATTCAGCCCCTAGAACTCCACAGCAAAATGGAGTTGTGGAACGGAAAAATCGCACCGTGCAAGAGATGGCTCGCACAATGCTAATTGAGAGCAAGCTAGCTGACAAATACTAGAAGGAGGCAATCCATACGGCTGTATATATTCAGAATCGATGCTTGATCAGGCCACATGAAGACAAAACTCCTTATGAGCTATGGTTTGGGAGAAAAGCAACAGTCAAGCACTTCAGAGTCTTCGGTAGCAAGTGTTACATCAAGCGTCTTGAACAAAATCCGGGCAAATTTGAAGAAAGAGCTGATGAAGGTATATTTCTGGGTTACTCCTCTAGTAAGGCTTACAGATGTCTTAACAAAAGGACCAGAAAAATCATAGAAAGTGCCGATGTTAGAATTGATGAAAACCGTGAATCAAAGAATGTAACTCATAATGACAGTCCAGTTTATGAGGACTCGAGTGAGATTGATGATGAAGTGGCTGAACCTAATGATTCTGAGAAATCAAAGGATGACTCAGAGGATGCTACACCTAGAAAGAAAAGCACTTGGGTAGAGCAACACCCTAAGGATCAAATCATTGGAGATCCTGAGGCCGGTGTTAAAACAAGACAAAGTGTAGTTAGCAATTACTCACTTGTGTCCACCATTGAACCCAAGACTGTGGCTGAAGCCAGTCTCGATGAAAGTTGGTTGAAAGCTATGCATGAGGAGTTGGAGCAAATTGAGAAGAACTCCACATGGGAACTAGTTTCTAGACCTACCGATAAGAATCTTATTGGTACTAAATGGGTCTTTCGGAATAAGCTGAATGAAGATGGTCAGGTCATACGAAACAAAGCAAGGTTGGTTTGTAAAGGCTATGCTCAAGTTGAAGGCATAGATTTTGAAGAGACCTTTGCACCGGTGGCTCGTCTGGAAGCCATTCGTATGTTTCTTGCATTGGCTGCATACAAAACCTTCAAGGTATTTCAGATGGATGTAAAGTCAGCCTTCTTGAATGGATTACTTGAAGAAGAGGTCTACATTGAGCAACCTGATGGTTTTCTCATTAGCAAAAATTCAGACCTAGTGTGCAAGTTGACAAAGGCTCTTTATGGGCTGAAACAAGCGCCAAGGGCGTGGTATGCAAGGCTGGACCTCTATCTCCACAAGATCGGCTTTGGAAAAGAACTGGTTGATAGCAATCTTTATGTCAAAACAGAGTTGAGCAAACAGCTGGTTGTCATTGTTTATGTCGATGACATAATCTTTGGTGGCAATGATGAGGAAATGTGCAGGAATTTTGCTGAAGAGATGAAGAAAGAATTTGAGATGTCAATGCTTGGAGAACTAAAGTTCTTCCTTGGTTTACAAGTTCAGCAGCTGAAACATGGTATCTTCATATCACAGATGAAACACATCAAGGAAATGCTGAAGTGTTTTAACATGGAAGACAGCAAGCCAGTGAGCACACCAATGACAACGAACACAAAGCTAAGCAAAGATGATAAGGGTTCGTCCGTTGATCACACTACTTATCGTTCTATGATAGGAAGCTTGCTTTATTTGACTGCTACAAGACCGGATCTTCTGCAAGCAGTATGTATGGTGGCTCGATTTCAAGCATCACCAACTGAGACGCACCTTACAGCAGTAAAAAGGATATTTCGATATCTGAAAGGTACCATGGAGCTTGGCATTTGGTATCCTAAAGGCAAATCCTTCACTCTTGTTGCATACTCTGACGCCGATTGGGCTGGATGTATAGATGATCGCAAGAGTACAAGCGGTGGTGCATTCTATCTCGGTGAAAGGTTGGTGGCATGGCACAGTAAGAAACAAGATTCAGTATCCCTTTCTACAGCGGAAGCGGAATATATTGCAGCGGCAACTTGTTGTACGCAAGTATTATGGATGCGGCAAATGCTCTCTGATCTAGGAGTTCCGACAACGGATCCTATGCCGATCCTCTGTGACAACACAAGTGCAATTCACATCTCTAAGAATCTTGTTCAGCATTCTAGAACGAAGCATGTTGCAATCCGCTATCACTTTCTCAAGGAAAAGGTTGCAGACGGTGAGGTAAAGTTGGAATATGTTCCAACTACTGAGCAAGTTGCTGATATCTTCACAAAACCTCTGCCAAAAGAAGTCTTCGAGTATCTCCGGAAAAAATTAGGAGTTACTCAATCTCCTAATCCTTAGGAGTTGTGCTTGAAAGGGGGAGCAATGTATTCCTTGAATATCCTATTCGCTCCTTGGTTGGTCCCTTTGGACTTGTTGTCAAAGGGGGAGAAAGCTATGCTAGGAGAAGTTATGCGAAGAAGTTATGCTATGATAGCTTGGGGGAGATTGGTATCAAGAATGTGAATGTGAAGATCTTGATTCTGTTGGTTTTTTAAGACAGGGGGAGTCTATGGTTCTGAAGAAGCTTCATGAAGGTCAACTGGTTCAAAGTGTTCCAAGTGTTGAAGTTCCAAGTGTTGCCAACAATTCCAAAGGGGGAGATTGTTGGAATTTGAGATGCCTTGAGAAGTCTTATGAAGCATTGAAGTGTTTAGTATCTCAAGTATCATTTTGTGTTGGAATTATTGTCAACACAATGTCACAAGTGTGGTGTTGATAGTGTGGTGTTGATAGAGCTTCAAAGAGAAAACAGAGCTGAAACAGTACAGGAAATCAGAATTCCTGAAGTAGTGTGGCCGGTCGACCGGGGACCCCACGCGGTCGACCGGGCAAGAGAAATCTGCAGAAGGCAGTCTCAGTTAGCTCCCAGTTATTTGTTGCCTCGCCGGTCGACCGAGGACCCCACGCGGTCGACCGAGCACGGGAAACCAGAATTGCGCAGAAATAGAAGTTTTGCACAAAAATTCAGGAAACTTATGTATTTCGTTTGGGACTCTTTCTAAACGAATTCTAGCCTAATTTGAACACTCTTTAGGGTTACCATAACCTATATAAAGGCTTGCTAAGTTCGTTTTCATGAGGAGAGAAGAGAAGAGAGAACAAAAGAGAGGGTTTTGGAGAGAAGAGTGATTGGAGAAGAAGGTGCTGCTGTGTGCTGTTGTGCTGCAAGTTTCTACAGCAAGTTGGACGAAAATATGCTCATGAAGATGGTGATTCGTCCATAGATAAGTGTCTCTCTTTTTATTCTTTAAATTTCAATTTGTAAGGGTTTGAGAGAGAGAGATTATAGAGGGGAAGGGCTGTAGAAAAGTTCTCTACTTTAATTATGTAGAACATCAAGTTGGTGCTTGGTGTTAGGGGTTTGGTGATCCTATCTGTTGGTGCAGATAAATTGTAAAGGGGGTAGGTGCTTCCTAGATAGTTGGTGCTATCTGAAACTTAAGGGTTGGTGCTCTTTGTCGTTGGTGCGACTAAATAGATTCAGACCTGTTCCGGATCGGTGTTCGGACAGTCTTTGAACCGTGGACGTAGCCTTTTGGTGAACCACGTTAAATCTGGTGTCCTTGTGTGATTTGATTTGCTTTTGTTGTTAAATTGGACCTATTTTTAAGGGATCACTGATTCACCCCCCCCCCCCCTCTCAGTGATCGCGATATCTAACAATAAGTTCATGACTTAAGAAATGATATGTTCCATTTTTTTTAAAATTAAACACAAAAAAACAATTAAATGAAACTAACACATATAAAACAAATAAACAATAAGAAATTAATTAACAACACAAATACCAAGGGATTTTCTCATGTTTTCAAATTTTGAAACATCCAATGGTTTTGTCAGAATAACTACAAGTTGTTTCTCAGTAGAAATATGGTCCAAAACTATGACTTCCTCTTCAACCAATTCTCTAATGAAATGATGTCTAATATCAATATGCTTACTTCTAGAGTGTTGGATAGGATTTTTGGAAATATTGATAGCACTGGTGTTATCACAATACAAATTCATGGTACCTTGTTCAATACCATAGTCTTTCAGCATTTGTTTCATCCATAACATTTGAGTACAACCGCTTCCAGCTGCTATATATTCTGCTTCAGCTGTGGATAGGGAAATGGATGATTGTTTCTTGCTGTGCCAAGTAACTAGATAATTTCCTAGGTAGAAGCAACCACCACTAGTCGATTTTCTATCATCCACATTTCCAGCCCAATCGGCATCTGAGTATCCAGCAATATAAGTAGATGAGTTATATGGATACCATAAGCCATATCCTGAAGTCCCTGAAACATATCTAATGACTCTCTTAACAACTTTCAAATGAGCTTCTTTGGGATCAGGTTGATACCTGGCACAAGCTCCTACACTGAAAGCAATATCAGGTCTACTAGCTGTAAGATATAATAGGCTCCCTATCATGCTTCTATACAAACTAGGATCAACATTCTTACCACTCATATCCTTATATAATTTGAGAGTTGTGCTCATGGGTGTGTTCATGTGCTTGGCTGAATCTAATCCAAAACTTTTGACAAATTCTTTAGCATACTTGGTCTGGGAAATAAACATTCCATCAGTCAGTTGTTTTATTTGTAATCCTAAAAAGAAATTAAGTTCGCCAACCATGCTCATCTCAAATTCAGATTTCATAAGATTAGCAAATCTTTCTGTTAAATCATTACAAGTAGATCCAAACACAATATCATCAACATAGATTTAAGCAATCAAAATAGTGTCATTTATTCTTTGAATAAATAGAGTTTTATCAACACTTCCCCTTTCAAAATTGTGATCAAACAAAAATTGAGTGAGTCTTTCATACCAAGCTCTAGGAGCTTGTTTGAGACCATAGAGAGCCTTTTTAAGATAATACACATGATTAGGCTCCTTAGGATCTTCAAACCCTTTAGGTTGCTCAACATAAACTTCTTCTTCTAATATGCCATTTAGAAAAGCACTTTTCACATCCATTTGATATAATTTAAATTTCAAAGAGCAAGCAATGGCAAGTAAGATTCTAATGGATTCAAGTCTAGCAACATGGGCAAATGTTTCTTCAAAGTCTATTCCTTCAATTTGGGAATATCCCTAGGCAACCAGTCTAGCCTTGTTTCTAACTATGGTACCATTTTCATCAAGTTTATTTTTGAAAATCCATTTGGTACCTACAACATTTTTGTCAATAAGCCTAGGTACTAATTCCCATACTTCATTTCTAGTAAATTGATTTAGCTCTTCTTGCATAGCATTTATCCAACAATCATCAGAGAAAGCTTCATTAACAGTTTGAGGTTCAATGATAGAAGTAAAGCAAAGATAACTAACAATATTTTTCAATTGCCTTCTAGTCTTGACACCAGCCAAAGGATCTCCTAGAATTTGGTCCATAGGATGATGTTTCATATTTACCAAGTCCTTAGAGATTAGAGGCTCGTCCAGCTTAGCTGTTAGGACTTCTATCTCATCATTATCAGGGTTTTCTTGATTACTGGAATCTTTTAATTTGTCATCAATGACAACATTTATAGATTCTTGTATGGCTCCAGTGTTTGTGTTCAAAACTCTGTATGCACGACTGTTTTGAGAATAGCCAATAAAAATGCCTTCATCACTTTTTGAGTCAGATTTGCTCAAATGTTCTCTATCCTTGAGAATATAACATTTACTACCAAAAATTTTAATGTAGCTAATGTTTGGCTTTTTCTCATGCCATAATTCATAAGCAGTTTTGTTCAAGCCAGTTCTCAAGTAAAGACTGTTTATGATGTAACAAGCTGTATTCACTGCTTCAGCCCATAGATCTCTAGGGAGTTTCTTTCCATGAAGCATAACTGTGGCCATCTCTTGTAAAACTCGATTCTTTCTTTCATCAACTCCATTTTGTTGAGGAGTTTTAGGGGCAGAAAATTCATGGTGAATTCCATACTTATCACAGTATTTTTCAAATCTAGTATTTTCAAATTCACCACCATGATCACTTTTTATTCTAGCAACTGCTCTTCCTTTTTCAACTTGATTTCTTTTCACAATCTTTTTGAATTCAGCATATGCATCAGATTTTTTCCCTCAAGAATGCAACCTAAGTAAATCTGGAATAATCATCAACAATAACAAGGAAGTATTTTTTGCCACCTCTACTCTCTTTCTTTGTTGGACCAACCAAGTCCACATGGAGAAGCTCTAAGGATCTAGAAGTCTTCAAGGACTTAGTCTTTTTGTGAGAGTTTCTGATTTGTTTACCTTTTTGACACTCTCCACAAACTGTTTTTGACTTCCTGCTGATTTTTGGAAGGCACTTTACATACTTGTTTAAATTGGACAAGTCTCTATGGTTCACCTGTCCAAGCCTTTCATGCCATAGTTGGGCTTCATCAAGATGAGCTATGTAACAGGCTGAACTGGATGCTTCTTTGTGATTACCAACAACATAACAATTTTCTTGATTTCTAAGACCTCTTAGAATCACTTTACCATTTTTTGAAATCTCACAACCATGACTAGTAAAGAAGACAGCATGGTTTTTATCATAAATTTGTGAAATGCTAAGCAAGTTATGTTTTAAACCATCAACACATAAAAAATCTTCTATTTTAGGCAAGTTGGGAACATTCAAAGTGCCCTTTCCTATAACTTTAGCAATATTACCATCACCAAAAGTGACAATTCCACCATCATAATTATTTAATTTCGAGAAGAGTGTTTTATCCCCAGTCATGTGTCTAGAGCACCCACTATCTAGGAACCATACAGATTGGTCTCTAGCTTTAAGAGTTGTGTGAACAAGTAGACTTTTAGGTACCCACATATACCTTTGTGTGTGAGAAGTTCCTCTATGACCTAGAGACTCATATTGAAGGAAAGATCTCTTTGGGTTCCTTTTTGTAGATAAAATATTTTTAGAATGATTATAGAATTGAGTTTTTAGCTGATAAATTTGTTTCATCAATTCATTTAGTTTTTGAGAAAAAAATAAATTGCCTGAGTTTTTCTTTTTAGTTGGTTCCTTTTTCTAGTCATATTTGATATATCTTTTTCTTTCATAAGAATTATATATAACTTTAGGAATGTTTTGATTAATAGAGGAAGCCTTTCCTTTTATAAATTTAGTTAAGACATCGGGGTTTTGTTTTGATTCTTTGTTGTACCCCAGCCCAGTTTTGTCTCTTTGATATTTACCCATTCTAGATAGTTTTTCAAAATTTTCTTCTCCATGAGTAAAAGAATACTCATATTTTTCTTTATACCATATTAGATGGGTGACTTCCATTTTTAAATTAGTGATTACCTCTTTTAGAGTATCAGTTTCTTTCTTATGATTTCTTAAGTATTCACTGGCAATTTGAAATTTAGAGCTGGTTTCGTTAAGATCATTGGTTAAGATATTAATTTCACATATTAAGGTTTTAACATTGTCTTTTAAAACTTTATTCTTTGCTTCTTGTTTTCTTATGATATTAATTAACTTGCAGTTCTCATCATAGAGTCTATTATATGATTCTTGAAGATTTTCATCATTGTCTTCATTATCTGAGCCATCATATTCAGATTCTGGTTATTCTTCAAATTCTTCAATATCTGAAATTTTATATTCATCCTCAGATTTCTCAAAATGAGATTTTTCAGATGTCTCAACTGATGGATCACATAAACTTCGAGCCATTAAAATAGTGTAATTTTCTATTTCATCTCGATGTGATTCATCTGATTCTGACTCTGATTCAAATGAGTCATCCCATGTTGCCATAAGTGTCTTTTTCTTCCTTTCCATTGGACACTCAGAAGATATATGTCCAAGTTTTTGACAGTTATAGCATTTGACTTTTCTTTCTTGACTCCTAGATGAAGAAATGCTTTTTTTATTAAAGAACTTAAAATTTGAATTCTTTTTCTTAAAATGTCTTATAAATATCTTAGTGAGAAGAGCAATATCTTCATTATCACTTTCTTCATCATTATCTAATTCTCCTTTAGATTGAGCCGATTGAGAGGTTTTTAAAGCAATTGATTTCTTATCTTTGGATTTATTAGAAGCATTATTTAACTTTAACTCAAAAGTTCTAATATTACCAGATAATTCTTCAACTTTCATAGTTTCTAGGTCATTGTATTCTTCTATAAAGGTCACTTTGGGGTGAAATCTATCAGGAAGGGATCTAAGGATTTTGCTACAAATTTTGCCTTCAGGAATTTGTTCACCAAGTGACTACATCTCATTCACAATTACCATTAGCTTAGTTCAAAATTCATTAAACATTTCATCTTCCCTCATTCTTAAAGATTCGAATTGAGAAGTCAACATTTGGAGCTTGGCTCTTTTGACAATGGTTGTTCCTTCGTAATTTGTTTCCAAAAGATCCCAAGCTTGTTTAGCTATAGTACATATCATAATCTTTTTATACTCTTCAGCATTCATGGCACAAGTTATGGCATTCAATGCCTTTGCACTGTTGTCTCTCAGTGCCTTATGATCAGCTGTCCATTTTGCCTTTGCAAGAGGCTGGACAGTGCCATCTGTATCTGTGACTGTAGGAGGAGTCCATCCATCCTCTACAGTATCCCACACATCTCCGTTAAGAGATTTGATGAAGACGGTCATTTGGGCTTTCCAAAAGGCATAGTTTGTACCATCAAACAATGGAGGTCTGTTTGTAGCACTACCGTCTGGATTAGACATTGGCACTAGTAAAAAGAAATAGATCTACTCCGGGTTGTTAAACCTTTAGGGAGTAACCCTGCTCTGATACCAAATGAAAGTGCAACTAGGTTCAATGAATAAGTCCTAGAGGGGGGGTGAATAGGACAAAAGGAATTCTAATGCCAATTTTAAACTTATTACCCAATTTTAATCTCAACTTGGAATAATAATCACACATTACAAAATAACTTGTTTGAATTATAAGTTCAATGTGTGTGTGCTTAAATAATCAGAGACACTCTAATTTGAAATAAGATAGTAAGCACAAGAGATAAAATGGCACAAGAGATTTATAGTGGTTCAGTCACATAGACCCACATCCACTCTCAAGGGTCACACAGTCCCTTGGTTCCACTATAAAGAATCAAACTACACAAGTACTGATTCTAACTCAATTTTGTTACTGAGGTTCGATCACACAGATCTAATCCCCACACATAATTTTTTAGAGTGGTTGACACACACATATTCAATCCACTGTCACAAAGATATAAATTTGAATGGAGGGCGAACACTTGCCTTTGATGAAGATCGAAAGTGTTCGAGGAAGCTTTTGACCGTGATCGAAGCTTTTTACCTCTTGCAGCTAGCTTGGTGTGAAACTCCATTGAGATGCACAACTAAGTTGTAGAGGTTTGATTTCTAGGGCATAAATGAGAGATAGTTTTAGGGATTAGGATACCCTAGATTTGGCTTCTCAAAGCACACTCCTTAGAGCTAAGTAAGCCCTTGGATTTTTCAAGATAGAATCTAAGTGTGTTTGGAAGAAGTTTTGAGAGCTTGGGAAAGGTTTACAAGAATTTAGAACAAAGGCTCTTCAAAAATTGGACTCCCTTCATGTTGAAAATGAGCTTCAGGTATTTATAGAAAAAATCCAATGGATAGTTCCAACGATCACTTAAGGCATGGTAGGGTGTACCTGACAGGAACACTATTCCAATGTTTGAAATTTGATAAAAACCATGACATAAGCAATGTTTTGGTGAGGCCTTATATGAAACATGAGTATGAATATGAGGGAACTTTTGTAGGAAAAAATATTAAAGAAATCAAAAGCACCCTAGTTTAGACAACTTCACATTTCTTTATTAATTTATAAAACATTGTTTATTGTTAAGTTTCTATACATACTCATGCTTACCAAGCCTCAATGTGACCTGGTGTTATGATCATGTTGGATGCCTTAGGACAGGTGGACTTAGGGGGTGAACTGCTAACCGCATGAGGTTGGCTGGCCGAAATCTAGGGTCATTTTTTAGTTTTAAACAAGCTCAAAAAAATCTTCTAAAATCCTATCAAAATAACAATTTAGCCTAGGGTTTTTAGGGTCACTAAGGCGTATGGTTTCGGTCCCAATTACCTGATCTTGGTTGGCACATCTTGATGTTGATTTTTGACGAAACCTGGCCTTTCCAAAAAGCTTTGACAGACCTTTTGAATTGAATCTTCTTTGAAGTACTTAAGAGACAATGTCTTCGGAACTCTTTGGCACGGAATTGACAATAAAAACAGTGCAAATGGAAATGTGGCACTAACAATGTTGATTCTATACCGTAAAGAATCAAATGTTTTCTAACTATATCATACGCAAACCTTTTTCCATTTCAGCATTTTTTACAAGGGCAAGGACATGTGGTCGATGTTTGGCCTTTGCCACTAGCAAATAGAATCAAATCCAAAACCCCCTGCCTGTACACACTCCCAAGTCTACCTGTTTCATTCATCCATTCTTTTAGAATCGGCTGAGACATTCTGTAGGTAACACATCAAGTAAACACAAACAAGTAAATCTCTTAAATACCGAGATTATCACCTCTACTGAAAATAATTCAATGAAATTATTTTCACTGTGTGAACTGTGAAACAATTGAACTCACTAATTTCTGTCTTTGCAAATGAGGTTACATACTAACCCCAAGTCCCTAACATCTTAAATACTTGATGGAATTTACAATACAACCTCTGAACCTCAGCACTCATAATAACATTTATAACCAACATTGCATCTTACTGACACCGGAAAAAATAAATCCACTGATATAACATTCCCTGGTCATAATGTAAATAAAACCCAGATGTATATATTCTACCAACAAAAAAACAAAACAAAAAACAAAAGTTCTTAGGTCTTGCACACAAAATTTGGACTCGAGAAACTTCAATCCTTTCATTTGAAAGCCACGAAAAAATCGATAAACCCAATAAAATAGAAATCAGAACATAACTAAAACATGGGTCTTAACAGTAGCATTAATTTCACATAAATAACTCAATCGACAACAAAGATCGAGTTTTCATTGAAGAACACAATATAAAAAAACCGTACCTTTCGTTATAATTGGAGCAACTAACACCCAAGTTGATTTCAGTTGTGAAATAATCACCTAGTGATAGTGTGAATAAAAGAAAAAAGAGAAATCAGACGAAGAAAATAGCAACCCTAGAAAAAGAACAACAACAACAACAACAAGGAGGAGGAGGCGATTGAAGGTTCTTTGAATGTAAAAGGCTAGAACTTTTCCATCTGTTGGGTTGAAAAAAAAATGCTTTGTAAACATATCATCGATTGATCGAGGATAGACTTTGAAACATATGAATTCTGCCTCTCCAAAAAATGTGGGAACTTCTCTGCTAACATTCTACTATATACCAAAATTCAAATGCCAATGAAAATTTAAATATTCAAATATCCTTACAACATTAAAATCACTTTACCATTACCATTGCAAAATAAAAATCCATGCTAACATTCTACCATGTACCAACATTCAAATGCCAATCAAGATAATGAAAGTGTACATTCCCAAGATATCACAACAAACAATCAAGCTGAGTCCATGAGCAAGTATGCAAATCAAGAACCCAAACATCATTATAGTAGTGATTATCACCAACACCACCTATGAAATATTTAGAGTCTACAATGGTTCTGTTAGTGCCACATTTTCATGTGCACTATCTTTATTGTCAATTCCGCGCCAAAGAGTTCCGAAGACATTGTCTCTTAAGTACTTCAAAGAAGATTCAATTCAAAAGGTCTATCAAAGCTTTTTGGAAAGGCCAGGTTTCGTCAAAGATCAACATCAAGATGTACCAACCAAGATCAAGTAATTGGGACCGAAACCATACGCCTTAGTGACCCTAAAAACCCTAGGCTAAATTGTTATTTTGATAGGTTTTTAGAAGATTTTTTTGAGCTTATTTAAAACTCAAAAATGACCCTAGATTTCGGCCAGCCAACCTCATGCGGTTAGCAGTTCACCCCCTAAGTCCACCTGTCCTAAGGCATCCAACATGATCATAACACTAGGTCACATTGAGGCTTAGTAAGCATGAGTATGTATAGAAACTTAACAATAAATAATGTTTTATAAATTAATAAAGAAATGTGTAGTTGTCAAAACCGGTGTGCTTTTGATATCTTCAATAATTTTACCTACAAAAGTTCCCTCATATTCATACTCATGTTTCATATAAGGCCTCACCAAAACATTGCTTATGTCATGGTTGTTATCAAATTTCAAACGTTGGAATAGTGTTCCTGTCAGGTACACCCTACCATGTCTTAAGTGACTGTTGGTACTATCCATTGGATTTTTTCTATAAATACCTAAAGCTCATTTTCAACATGAAGGGAGTCCAATTTTTGAAGAGCCTTTGTTCTAAATTCTTGTAAACCTTTCCCAAGCTCTCAAAGCTTCTTCCAAACACACTTAGATTCTATCTTGAGAAATCCAAGGGCTTACTTATCTCTAAGGAGTGTGCTTTGAGAAGCCAAATCTAGGGTATCCTAATCCCTAAACTATCTCTCATTTATGCCCTAGAAATCAAACCTCTACAACTTAGTTGTGCATCTCAATGGAGTTTCACACCAAGCTAGCTGCAGGAGGTAAAAAACTTCGATCACGGTCAAAAGCTTCCTCGAACACTTTCGATCTTCATCAAAGGCAAGTGTTCACCCTCCATTCAAATTTATATCTTTGTGACAGTGGATTGAATCTGTGTGTGTCAACCACTCTAAAAAATTGTGTGTGGGGATTAGATCTATGTGATCGAACCTCATTAACAAAATTGAGTTAGAATCAGTACTTGTGTAGTTTGATTCTTTATAGTGGAACCAAGGGACTGTGTGACCCTTGAGAGTGGATGTAGGTCTGTGTGACTGAACCACTATAAATCTCTTGTGCCATTTTATCTCTTGTGCTTACTATCTTGTTTCAAATTAGAGTGTCTCTGATTATTTAAGCACACACACATTGAATTTATAATTCAAACAAGTTATTTTGTTATGTGTGATTATTATTCCAAGTTGAGATTAAAATTGGGCTAATAAGTTTAAAATTGGCATTAGAATTCCTTTTGTCCTATTCACCCCCCTCTAGGACTTATTCATTGAACCTAGTTGCACTTTCAGGTTCTACCTAGACCTAATGTCAAATGTAAATTTACACAAACAAAGGATTGTTCCTGTTGGCGATTATTCTCATTCCAACTTCAGTTGATAGGGTAGATTTCTATTGGTCCAAAGTAGGAGTTTCCAAAGGAACTTTAGCAAAGTACCACTTTAGGTGAAGCAAAAACGAATCTAGACTTAAAAGTAAAAAAGGCATGAGATATGCACACCCCTTCAGAAGATTGGAGACCACTTCCAATGAACTTAAGTAAGGTCTTGTCCATCATGAAGAAATGGACTAGGTAGAGAGAGAGAGACCCAAATCTACCTCATCAACTTCATGATTCAAGGCTTGTACACTCTCCTTAAGAGATGCCTTCAGTTTTTCTTTTTTAAAATCCGAAAGATGCAACCAAAGTATAACTGAAAGTAAAACTTAAATGAAGAAACCAAAGTATTCAAATCTCCCCTTCATTCATCATCTCCATCATCACAATTCATCCCATTTATTTTCCATAAATCAAGAAACAGCTGCATACACCAACACCATCATTTCATAAAAAGTCCACTGCTTTATGATCCACACACCATATATATAGCCATGTTTGGACTCTCCGCATCATGGATGGAAGCACATGATGATACATTTTGACCACCCCCTCACCATATGGCACTTCCTAGCCATCCATCTAGCATTTCCCCATCACTGTCATTTCTTCTGAACTAATGTTGTACAGTGACTAGTTCCCTGATCTTGAAATATGGAGAATTTTAATTTCATGGCCCATTACATCAGATCAATGGTCGAAACCATAGGACCAACCCAACGATGATGAAATTATGGGGCAATATTGAAATAAGAGATGGATCCCAAGGTGGAGCAGTGGAGGGCATCGCTTACACCTCAACCTCAACACCCAATCTTATTAAATTGGATCAAGGGCTGGATATAAGTCCAATCAGGGTCCCAAATCTAGGATTCATACCCAGATCCAATTACATTAGGTTAGTGGATCATAAAACCTAAGTTTTTTTAAAATATCATCGTTATGATTTATGCTCCTCTGGTTGGCTTGTTAACTTAAAAAATATAGGCTATGCTTATAATTCTTTAATTACCAAATTTGGTGCAACAAGAACACACTAAACCCTCCAACATTTGGGTTTGATTTAGTTGATCACCACATTTGGGTTGTCTACAGATCTCGCTGCTCATTAAAAAGATGTTAATAGCTGTACTAAAGCTACCCACCATGATCCTTCCATCCCAGAAGCCTACCAACCATGTAAAACAAGATTTCAATCAAAAATAAAAAAAGAAACCATGTAAAACAGTAGGCAGAAAGCTGTATCACGTGAGTCAGCTCAGTTTGGCCTTGGCTTCTATATCAAATCACTGACCATAAATCTCTCACCTTCTACATCAAATTCATGAGCCTAGGTCAGTATAACTATAACTCAAAGTAAAACTTAAATGAAGAAACCAAAGTATAATAATTTATATCAAATCTCCCCTTCATTCATCATCTCCATCATCACAATTCATCCCATTCATTTTCCATAAATCAGAACCATTTGACAATTAAATCTAAAACAATAATGAAATCATTTCAAAGCTACAGTTCCATAAAAACACATGCATATCCATAAAAATAAATACATATTCACTTGCCTTTGGGTGAGGAAATCCAAAATGATCAAATCCACAACTTAGCTCAAAATGCCCAAAACCTATGAATTAGAAACAAACCCACATAAATAACTATACAGAGCACAATCTAACATGCTAACAAACTCATCTAACACTAATTAATGGAAAACCTCCAATTAACAAAACCTAATCAAGCTTGAAATTAGGGATGATGAAGATCGTGGGGCCCACTTGACCGATGGCCCACTGGAATAGTGGTGGTGATGGTGCTCGGTGGTCCACTGGGCAAAGAGGGGGAGGAAAGAAATCAGAAAGAATGAAAGAAAGAGAGAGAGAGGGAGGGAGAGAGAGAGAGAGAGAGAGAGAGAGAGAAATGGGTGGGTGCTCAGGCACAATAAAGAAAGGAAGAAAGAGAGAAATGAATTAGTGGAGAAGGGAGAGGGAAATGAGAGAGGGGGCTGCTGAGAGTGTGGAATGAGAAAGGGGAAAGGGAGATAAGGGAGAAGGATAAGGAAGAAAAAAAGAAGAGGGGGAGGAGGAAAAGGCGACTGCACAAGGCAGAGGAGAGGAGAGGGACAGGGTACGAAGGGAGCGAGGAGAGCAGACAGAGAGGAAACAGAGATCGAGATGGGGAACGAAGGAGAGAGAGAACAGAGAAGAAAGAGAGGAGTGTACCTTGTGCAGGGGAGGCGTTCGGCGGCGCGAGGAGGAAGATGAAGGCCTAGCTGGCATCCAGGGGATCCTTCGCGCGCTTGGCAGTGCTGGCAATGAGAGGGTCGTGCGCCAGGGAGAATTCTGGAGAGGGAGGGAGAGATAGAAAGGGATGAGAGGAGATGGGTTCTGGAGATGAGAGGACGACGATGGAGATGAGAGGAAAGGAGAGGAGCGGAGGGAAAGAAAGAAATGAGTGAGGGATCGATAAGACGGAAATGAGGGGGAGGGCAGAGCGCAGGAGAGCAAAAAAAAGGAGGGAACGAATAAGAAAAAATGGGGGTCAGCGACGACCGCTACCTACGCCAATTCGTAACGGTTTATTAACGCTTACTGGTGGAGCAAAAAATGAAGAAATCGTAACAAAATAATTATTAAAATGAGTAAAATTAATGTAACACTATAAAACCAATGTTAACGCCTATAAAACGTTAGGAAACTAGTTACACTTAAAAACCATTACTTACCAAAAACCTTGAGCGTTACTAATATCCTATTTTGGTGTAGTGCCCCAGGCTTTTGCTTTGCCTTCTTCACTTTAGTTGTGATGACCAAAGGCTTTGAAGTCTTAAGGGAGATGACGAAGGGAGACTAACTACTCTCTTCAGATTTGCCAGATTGTTTGCTTTCTTCCGGTGATTGTTGAGGAGCCTTGCCTTTATCTTTCTGGAGATTTTCGGCAAAAGGTACTATTTCTTCTCCTCACTTTCTTTACACCTTCATACATCTGGGAGTCTGCGAAGTGGACTTCTTTACCTTTGATGGGTTTTCTGTCCTGAAAGACTCGATGTATCATGCCATCGTCGCTGACGAACTTGATGCATTGATGTAGAGTTGAAGGACCAACACCATTTTCGTGTATCCAGGGGCATCCGAGAAGGATGTTGCAGCATGAAAGGGTTTTTATTGCATACACAGTGACCTCAGAGATAAGATCACCGATTTGCAATTTAAACCTGATTTTGCCGATAAGCCTTTGAGTACTCCCATCGTATCCAAAGATAGATGTAGATGTGTGGCTCAGCTTGCTGGGTGGGATGCCCAACTCTTCGAGAGCCAAAGTGGAGATGAGGTTGAGTGCAAAACTTGGGTCAATCTGAACTCTGTGCATAGGCATTTCCTTGATGTACCCTGTGAAGTACAGGGGTCGGTTGTGCCTTGTTTCGCCAAGTAGGAGGTCTTCCTTTGTGAAGGCGATGGTTGCACTGGCTGCTTTTTTAACCGAGAGGCATTCAATGCAAGATCCCTCTTTTTTTTTCTCCCTTTGAGGAGGTTTCTGAGTTTTTGACCCGATAGTCCATTTCAATTTGGTGGACTTGCGGGGCATGTCTGTTTACATCCTCATTCAGCTTTTGTCATTCTGAAATGAGATTATCACGAGTGCGCAGAGACATTCGCAATAAGTCTAGGATGTGCAGACGGGCAGGTATGTTTTTGAGGTGCTTGATCAAGTCATACTTGAAAGCCTCCTTGGGGCCTGCATGTTCATCATTGTTGCCACTAGGGGCATTTACAACATCTTTTCCCGAAGAATTTACATATGTAAAGGAAGATTGGTTGTAATTTTTATGGTAGTCCTGGCCAGAGCGGGTGCCTCAACCAACTTCGAGAACTTCTTAAGAAGGATCTTCATTTAGAAGATTGTCTTCAGGATCAAAAGGCTGTCGTTTCTCATTTACTGGGGATATAGCTTCAGCACAGTTGCCATCCTCAGTGGTTGTGTTGCACAGAGCATTTTTCGGGAACAAGTCCTGAACAACATCTAGCAACTTTTCTTCTTCGTTGACCAATTCATCATCCCAAGCATCAATAGTTGGGGTTTCTTCATGATGATCAGTCGGGAAAAGTGTGAGTCCTGAAGTCACAGTCTCAGGAGAAGAAGCCTGAGAGGGTGTTGTCTCAGTGAAAGTCATGTGAGACGAAGTAGCTCCAGAAGATATGGTGCTAGGCATCGTCGCAGTGTAAGTGATCTCATCAGACGAGGCTTCGGAAGAGCTATAATCCCGAATTATCACATTATAGGCAGCTCTGATACGAGACATTGCTAGAATGGACTCTTGGGAATCAGACTCATCCTCATATGTAAGAGGAACATCTATCCAACAATTTTCTACATTTTAAGGAGTTAAGGGAGGAGGTACCCGGTGGTCTTCATGGACTTCCGGCTTTGGATTTCAAGGAACCTCGTTGACGTGGTCTTGCTCCTGTTATAGAGCGAGATGCTGCAAGATCCTCGCATATTCCTCAAGATCAGGCATGGGAGCCAAATCTTCTTCTTCGTCTGCTCTTTGTGGTTCAACATGGTTGATTTCCACTGGAGCAACGACGGGTGCTGGGTCAACAACATTTTGTTGTACAGCCTCTTGGTCTTCTTCATCATCAGACCCGGATCCTTGTGGCTGTAAGGGGTTATACCAGATTATTGGCATAAGGTGAGTTTCAAGAACCCATTCTTCATCGGAGAGGTATTCTCCTGTTTCAAAGGATTCCTCCCACTCGTCGGTGTCGTTGGACTCGTATCCATCGTCGGTGTCGCTGGACTCGTATCCATCAATGTAGAATCCAACTACAGAATTGCAAGAGTATGATGCCCCCTGCGTGGCTTCTTTTTTGAATTGAAGTGGCATGAAATCACCGAGAGTGGATTTTCTTACCCCCTTTGAAGTCTCTGGAAGGGATGTCTCTGTTGCCCCCAGTGAAGCTGTATAGGAGGCCTCTGCCTTTTCATGGACTTCTTGTTTTGGCTGGGTCTTCTCTTGCTGTTTGAGCTTGAGGAGATGTTTCCTAGCCTGCCTTCGCTGTTGAGCTGTTGGCTTTGTTTTCACGATCTCCCAGTTTTCATCTTCTAGGAGATCGGGATGTACCCATATGGGTTGTCCATCTGGTGTCGGGTAAGGAACCAGTGCTTCTGACGATTGAATTCTTTTTATCACTTTGAAGGAAGTAGTGATCTTCTTCTTTGGTGATTTTGATGTTTGTCCACATGACACCATGTTGACGGAGGCAAACCCATAGTTTTTGTCAAAGGTGATGACTCCGTTTTTCCACATCTCGTTTATTTTCTCTCACAACAAAACGTTGATTGAGAGGATGCGAGATCATCCAGTGGTATGGACAGTACCGAGGATCATTGGTTTTGCCAATATCTCCCGATCTTTTGGGTTCAGGTAAGGTGAGCTCGCCGTTTTCCATGAGAGCCCCGAATATTTCTTCAACATCTTCATCGAACGGTATTTCTTTTCTACTCGCTCTTTGAAGGTATCAGAGAGTTCAGGTCTCTTACCTGCAGCTTTGTTTTTAGCTTTCTTTCGTGGCTGAGGAGCTGACTTGGTTTGCACATTGAGGACCTCTATTTTCTTTGGTTTAGAGCTTGCAATGGCAGTTGGTTCCTTCCTTGATGATTTCTGACTGTTGAGGTCTTTGATCACCGTTTCAGCCTCCACGGAAGCTTCTAGGAGTTCTCCCAGGTTCTTTGATTTGTTGTCGATGATCATGCAGGTGATTCTTGCTCTCATGTTGTTTCGGCAGATGTCGACTAGCGACGCTTGTGGCAGTACATCAAAGCATTTGTACACCATTGCTTTGCACTTGTGAATGAAGTCGTATGTTGACTCATTATCCCCCTGTTTTAGGCTGCAGAGATGAGCCATAGTAGCGGGATGATCCTCACCTTTGAAGTGAGTCAGGAAGCGTGTCTCTAGCATGGCCCAATTTTGGATGGAGTTGTCCGGCAAAGTGGAGTACTAATCAAAGGCCGTAACTTTTAGGGTACTTGTAAAGAGGTGGATCTTAAGGGCATCTTGATCTGCAATTGCTCCCATTAGGATTTTAAAGTGGATGACGTCCTGTCTGGCTGATCCTTTCCCCGTATATGTTTGGAGAGTAGAATGTTTGAATTTTGTAGGGAACGAGACCGAGTCCATCCATAAGGGATATGGTGGCTTGATACCATGTTCCTTGTGTATATCCTTTTCGTTAGCTTTTGCTAGGATATTGTCTACGTCCTTTTTGGTGAGGGCGTGTGACTCATTTTCTTCTCTATTTACCTCATCATCTTGAAGATTCAGAGGAGGTTCATTGTTCGCCTAATTTTGAAAGGCGAGGAGAAGGTTTTCCATCAGAGTTTCAATCCTCTACTGGCCTTATTCCAACTACTGGATTCGTGTGAGCGCATCATCTTAAGGTGGATTTCGAGGTGGTGGCTCAGAATTTGTAGCCAGGACGTTCATCCCTCACGATTCGAATGAGGAAATTGTCCTGGTGACTAAGCTTGGGCTCATTCTATTTCATGAAGAGCTTGAGGAAGGATCACTCTGCCATCCTTGACTTAAAGGAGCAGGAGATTCTTCTGAATGTCTTCGTGTCCTAGAGACGCTGCGAGTCACCGGACGTCGGACATGGATTTTGCACTACACCATTTGGGTGATTTTGCAATGTTTGAGATTTCTTATTAGTAACGCAAATATTTCTGTTAGGTAATTTGTCACATTTATTATCCGTTAGCAATATTCATAACCGTCACTAAGTATCTTTGCAAATACTTGAATTATTTTGTAACATTTCTTGGATATTTTGTGACGATTAGAAATGTGTTACAATGGTATCAAAATAAAAAGAGGGAAAATCACAATGAATGTTATGAATAAAGTGGACCCAACTTCACTCTAACATCGATGTAAAGTCTTGTATAGATTTGTTACCAATTGCATTGAATGTCAATGACCTGAAGGCTAAAAACCACCGACGTCATGTTAAGCTAAAAAAAATGGCGCGAATAGTTGGCACCAACTTCTCGATATTGGTGGGTTTTTCTCTCTCAAAAGTCAAAACCCAACCGTCCTCCTCCTCTTCTTTCGTCAACAAGACCCAATCTCACATTTCTCCCATCTGCAATCAAAATGGTCGTCGAAGGAAACGCAAACACCAGCCCTGAGATCAAAGAGCCCTTTCCCAAAATCTAGATGCTCCACCAGAACGGTGTTTCCAGAGATCTTGTGAATCCCAAACTAAAAAATAAGAAAACAAATTAAATCCCCAAACTTCTCCTTCTTCCTTGCTCCAACCGCCTCCATCCCGAAACTTCTCCATCTTCACTGCTCCAGCCGTGTTCATCGCTGCTTCCGACTCCTTCACTTCTCCCTCCTTCTTCACTGCTTCTCAGGTAATATAGTTTAGAAAAAAAAATCTATTTTTTGTTTTATTATTAGAAATCTAAATCATATTTATTATTGTATTTGTAGATCTGTAACATTTAACATCAATCATATTTGTTTTATCTTGAATGCCATTTGTATATCTGTCAAATGGCATTCAATCGCCCTTTTATTATTTTGTTTGGGTAAAAAGTTTGACCTGGACAAAATAGCTCTGGAACTGACCAACATTGCTCTTGTTCAACAAAGCCAAATAGCAACTTCTCTTCTTTACAAGAATTATTGTTAATTTAATAAATAATTATATCTTATGAGCATGCTTATCCACAAGAAGGAATGCAAGAAAATGACCAGCATTTGTGACAGTGACTCTCCTTGTATCACAATCATTCATGAAAGGCAAAGATAATGATAAGTTTTGGAGGTTTATTTGTGGCCCTATTCTTGTTTCACACCGGGCCAGGGCCAGGGCCAGGGCAGGCCACACAAATTCCAAACTTCTTGGCAGAGTAATTAAGGTGAATTGTCAACATCAAATTTCTCATCTAGTTTCCAAAAGACTTAATAGGGCTCTTGGTTTGCAAAAATTTCTGAGAATTCCTGTTGGGTTTTTTTTCTGAATTCCTCAAATGCTGTCCCCACTTGATTTCACAATTGCTCAAGAAAAATGCAGCAGCACGGAAATTAGAATCTTATGAGAATCCTATTGTCCAAAAGTGACATTTCGCAGGATTGGTTTTATGAATTCTCACCGTTTGAATATGGAATTTGAATTCTTGAGAGATAATTGTGGGCATTGTTGTCTGGAAATTCTCCAAACAGCTCTTTATTGAATTCTTAGGAATTATGTTAATATTTGTGTTGAAAGAATATTGAAGAGATGTTGAGTAAGGATATAGAAGTATAGCCGGGACTGCTGCTTATACAGGACTTGATTTTGGGGCTTTTTTGAAATATCAACATGTTAGTGGTAAGGATGATAACGTTCTTTATTCTTATCCATATGGTCATGGAGATTGGAGAGGAATTGTTTACTTTGACCCAACTGCTACATTCATTTTATTCATGCAGATGCTTCTGATTTGGACCAGTTGGTTGACTGCAGTGCTTTGCATGAGCAAATAAAAGTGATACTTGTTTTTGAATGTATGGACTATGCATGGCTCAGCTCTGACATCCATCTAGCTAATGAATTGTTATCATTGTATTGCTTTTTATCGATTAAAAGAAAATAATGATCGGACAAGTTATATATTTTCCAAAGAAAGATAAAAATCAAGTTCTTTGCAGAGCAAAGCATTAAACTTTGTAAGAACATTTTAAATAAACTAATCATGAGAGACTTTTCATAGAGCAAACTCTATTTTAGGCCTGTGATGGTTCATGAGCCAGTAGACGAATTTTATTGGAAAGTGTGGATCTAGTGTGGTTGTAGTATATATAGCACGATTTCTGCATCTATAGTTTGAACACGAGGAAAGGAACCTCAAGCAGAATATTGTTGATGTCAAAGAATTCTACAGCTTTTTGATTGGGCAGATTGAAATTCAGCTCTTAGGCGTCTAATTTTTTGAATACTCTGTATAAAATTTGATGCTATTATTGTGTAACTTTGTGTCGTAATGCTCTTATAGCTTCTTTGATGAAGGGTGGGATCATGGGATTGGAAAGAATGATTGCTATGGGGTGTCAACCTAGTTGGGATATATTTGTTTATATGCAGAGGCCTATTCAACCTTTGTTATCTAATTTTTCATTGATTCTTATTACCTACATTTTAGTATTTAACACTAGTTAGGATTTGGGTCTGAATTGCTATATGGACTCCGTGAGTTGGGCTTGGGCTTCAAATTTCTGATTTACGGTATTATGAATTACTATAGACGGCTACAGTGATACAGTACACATAGATGTCATGAAATCATTTAACCTAATGACTGTATTTGCAATTGAGTAGGTGGAAATGTAATACAAGCTTTATTTATAATAAAGGGGTAGGGAACCTCGTAAACAACCTCGCTTACTAATAAAAAATAATAATAATCTTTCCAGTGCGGTGGTTTGATTGTCATTAACACTTGGTTTTTCGTATTTGTTTTTAAGGTATAAATTTGTCTAAAAAAAGCCTTGTTGTTACTGCTTCGTTGCTGATTATGAGCTCAATTTGCTGAAGGTAAACTTGTATAGCGATCTATATTTTTTGTTTTTAGTACGATTGATGCATTTGTATCTAATCATGAACCAATTTCATTGAATGATGTGCTTTGATGTTATTTATTGATTTTCTATCAATTTAGTTTAATGATTTCAGATCTGATTTGTTTGGTGATTTATAACTTACTTTTGAAGCATTATTTTAAGTTGCATTTATTGATGGTTATGTTTTAGCTGATTAACTGTCACGCCCCCGGACCGAGGGCTTGTTAAACAAGACCTTAATCCGGGGTCGTGGCATGACGGGCCGGAAAATTCCGCCCGCACACGCTAGTTTCCCACAGGTTTCCGCGGTAAGGATCCCCGAAATCCGATCCAACAGTGATTAATAAGAATCACATTCATACGAATAACTTACACAGAAGCATTGTAGCAAACATAAAAGTCTCTCACATATGGGTATAAGATGAGAACGCACAAGACTAGCATCAAAAGGAGAAACATTCCATTGGTAGGCCCCAAAGTCGGTTTAAAGTTAATACAAAAGTAACGTTAGCCAATAATTACAATCTTATCCCAAAAAGAATAAGCCAACAATGGCTACAACAAAATCCCAAAAAGAATAGTATCTATTCCCCAAAATGTGATCGAAGCTCCAAAAACAACCCGACGTCTAAACGACATCATCGAGCTGCCACTCGCCCTCCATAAGGACTATAGGTTCTGCCTCAAAGTGCGCCTCAACCGTGAGGGGCTCAACATCTGGCACCAAGAAAACAGGGTCAGACACGACGGTCTGGCAAGTAAATATAACAATAATAGGATGATAGAAAAGTAAAACATTAAATAAATGAGAGCCACGATTAAATCCTGAATAATAGAAATGACGAACTAAAAGATAGACATCTTAATAGTTTACAAATCTAATGCTATGATAAGTGAAATAAACAAGAACCATAAGATAAAACATCAAATATATAAAACATTGACAGACCACGTATAGCTAGATTCTCCTGTTACCGAAGTAACTGGAGCAGACAAAACCGTAGCCACTACTCGTGGGACCGGAACGAACATAGTCGTTAACAAACAGAACCGTAGCCACTACACGTGGGACCGGATATAAACCGTTGCCCTGGTCGGTACAGACAGAATCCAAACTGCAGCTGGCAATTAATTTAAAGATCCCAAGCCGGGTGATCAGCCCAACAAGGTAACCTAAGCTTAGTGGTGCCATTAGAGTAAAAGTTCGAAACCTCGAAGTAATACAAATCCGTTCATAAGATACATTTCCAAAATCAATAAGAAAACTACTCCGAACAAATACATATTGACGAATCTGAGCCAAATAGGTGAGTAGTCTTATCAATATCTAAAGATGTGGTAAACCACCTCAAAGCATTCAAAAGATTGATGAAAGAATCCGAACAAAAGTCTTTTTACATGGAATGAATGTATGATGATTCAACAATCTAATGCGGGTCGTCATGATATACATTTGACCCCTTTATTGTCGTTAATAGAAAGTAATTTGGTGCCACAGAAGATCCTTGACAATCACAAGGGATGAAGTGTACATTTAGACTTGAAGGGTTCCTAAATGGTTTTGTTCATAAGTTAAACCACTTTACATAATGGCCTCAAGAATTTTAAAGAACTAAATGGGCTTGAATATATATAATGATTGGGCTGAATTGGACTTGAGCATGGGCTGGAAATGAACCTATAAAACAGTCCATTAATTCCCCTTAAAACTGATTTAAATGTCTACTTGAAACAGGCCCAAATCAGGCCTTAAGCCATGCCCAAAACAGCCTTTAAACCTGGCCCAAACAGTCCTTGAAATGGCCCAAAGAAGCATTGGAAATAGGCCCAAAATCAGACTTTAAATGGACCCCAAATCAGACTTGAACCAGGCCCCCAGGCTGGGCTGGGCTCGCTCGAGCGACCCAAGGTCCGCTCGAGCGGAGCCTAGACAGAGCTTGGGTCGCTCGAGCGAGGACCAGGCAGAACCTGGTCCGCTCGAGCGGCCCACTGGGTCGCTCGAGCAGACTGGGCTCTGTCCAGTCTGGCTCGGCAGGGAGTTTCTCCCCCTTTTTTCCATCTTTTTTTATCCTTTTTGTTTCCTTTTCTTTCATACACATTTCCACAATTAATTTGCCCCTTTCTTGACCTCCTCAACTCATCAAATCATTATCCATAATCAATCCATAAAACAAACACACTACTTTTAAAAATCAAAGATTTCCTCCTTTGTTTTGAACACAAACACTTAACATGAAGAAAGCTAACTTTCAAGATGACCAAAGTGAAGATAAACCTCCAATCCATTGTAAAACAATATCATAAGTGAAATCACACACAACATTACTCCATTTATCTCAAAGTAAAACTATGAAACATAAGAAGATTAGCACATAACATGAAACACCATGAAATGAAACAGGAGAAAATGAAGTCATCATATTAATTGAAAATCCACTTGCCTCAAGTCAAGATGAGAGAAATATCACTCCTCAAACAAGGCTCTAGAGTCTCAAGCTCCCAATCTACAAAAACCCTAAAATTTTCCTAAAAAAAACCCTAAAAAAATAAATATTTGTAAATCTCCAAGGAAAGCTCTTGCATGTGGGATGAAAACACTCTAAATGAAGAGGAAAACAAAGATTTCAAGTTTGGAAAGCCATTGCTAACCTTGAAAAGCTCAAACGAAGAAGAGAAGCTTGAAAGAGAACCTTGCCCTAGCTCAAAACCTTTGAAAAAGGTGTCTTTGGAAAGCTTGGAAGATGAGGAAGAACCTTAGGAGATCAATCCTCCATGAAAACTCCAAGAGATTGGTGTTTCAGATGAGAGAGAAAGTGTTGGAAGAGAAGGGAAAAACCCTTGCTCCAAACCGTGAAGGAAAAGAAATGAAGGAGGAAGAAGAGAGCTCCTCTTCTTATAAGATGGGTTTGTGGGTCCCGATTTTCACAAGGCTGAAAATGGCATTTACGGGCCCCGAATGAAAATGACGAAGAAGACAAAAATGATCAGCGGAATTTCTACTTTCCAAAAAGTATATTTTTGTCAATTTCTGAAATTTTCAAAATTTGGGTACAGATTTTGTGTGAAAGGTCAGTTTTGCCTTTTTCTCGAAAAACGTGATTTCTGATCATTAAATCAAGACGGTCAAAACATGAAAGTTGACAATCTAAATGAAATGAGTCAAACAAAATGCACAAGATTGGGATTTTACAAAAATCAAAGTTACACTCCAAAGATTCACACACAACACACGGGCGCCCCGGCCCGCGTCAAGCCTAAGTCAACAACTCTCGAAAATTCCCAAAGCTAATTGAACATTCTAATCTAGCTTAAGAAATAAGCTAATCGTCCGCTAACCCCACTTATCAACTAATCATGGTTAAAAATATAATTAAATATTCCAAACCTGGGTCGGGGTCTGACATTAACTTTCTATGATTTAGTTGAATTTATGTTTTTGTTTATAACGGTTATTGTGTGAAAAATAGTTATCGACCGAATGATTTCAATTTATTTAATTTTTTTGACACACAATAAATGATTAATTACGTAATAGCGAAAATGCGTACCCCTCCCTCCGCATCGGTAGGTTAATTTATTCGCTTATTTTGTTTTAAGTTTCTTAAGTATAAACATGCTTGAAAGTGCTTTGTTGAATTGCAGAATGTCTGAGCAAATACAGAAAGATTGGATGGACGAAATAAATAGGAGGTCCACACTTTATGAAGATGGGGTTAGGCATTTTGTTCTTTTTGCCCAAACAAAGTTGGGCGGGTCGGCTTGCCCTTGCCCATGTAAAATCTGTAGGAATAGGTTCCGATTGATATACGAGGTGGTTGAAGATCATTTGATCGCAAATGGTATAGATCTCTCACACCGTGTATGGGTTTTGCATGGTGAAAGATGCTCGAAGACTGATGGAGATCTAGTGGTGGGAAACAAGAATAAAGAAAACACTGAGGAAGAAGGGCTTGGAATAGGGGACTTTGTTGATGCTTATATGGGCTGCCATGGTACTGAAATAGGAGATATTGAACCACCATTTGTTCCTAAACCAGACTTGGGTAAGAGGTATATTGACTATAAAAAAAAAGCCAAAGAAAAATTGTACCCTTCTTGTGAGGGACCTGAGACAACACTTTCAGCAGTTGTTGAACTTCATAATCTGAAGAAACAGTTTGGGTGGTCAGGAAATAGCGTGACAGCATTGTTGTCCATGTTGAGGCGATGGTTACCCAAAGGAAACACATTGCCAGTGAAATATCCTGTAATGAAGCAAATATTGAAAGTCATAGCGGGCAAAGGAGGGAGGGTTTCAAAAGAGCCCAACAAAGTTTTGAGACACTTTCCTCTAATTCCGAGACTCTAGAGGTTGTATACAATATCATGGATAGCGCGTGAGATGACTTGGCATGCTAGATCTGAATCTTCTTGGGATTATATGAGGCATCCATCTGATTCTGGCCAATGGAAAGTATGTAAAGAGAATTATAAAGAATTTGCAAATGAGGAGAGCAATGTTTGGCTTGCTATTGCAACTGATGGATTTAATCCACGTGGAGTTCAATCTTCTGGTTATAGTTGTTGGCCTGTCATCACGGTGCCTTATAATCTCCCACCATCATTATGTATGAAAGCAGAATTCCAAATGTTGTCTCTGTTAATTCCTGGGCCAAAGGCACCGAGTCAAGATATTGATGTCTTTCTTGAGCCACTATATGATGAGTTGAAACAGTGGTGGGATCGTGGAGTACCTGCCTATGACATGTATAAGAAGGAACATTTCTCACTGAGAGCTATGTTGATGTGGGGGATTCACGACTTTCCTGCTTTCGGGAACCTATCCGGTTGTGTAACCCATGGATACAAAGCTTGTCCAGCATGTGGTGACAATACTCCATCTCTTCTTCTACCTGTCAGCAATAAAATTGTTTACACAAATTATCGGCAGTTTCTTAAAAGTGATCACCCGTTTAGAGATGGGAAATACTTGGGGCTCAAGACAGTGGAAGATAATCTTCCTCCAGAATCGCTAAGAGGGGAAAAACTTCTACAGCATTTATATCGTATCAACTTTGTATCTTGGAAAGACAGTAATGCCAAGCGAAAAAGAGCCGAAGTGAATGTTGATGGTGATGGTAGTGAAGTTACTGTGGCATGGTATAAGAAGTCCATCCTTTTTGGTCTGGGGTACTGGATAAACCACAGAGTCTGCCATGTTATTGAAGTGATGCATACCGAGAAGAATGTTGCTGAACATTTACTAAACACAATCCTTTGCTTATGTAAAACAAAAGATACTGTAAATGCACGAGAGGATATGAGGCTTCTTGGCATACACAGTGGGCAGTGGATGCAAATTGATTCAAACACAGGGAAAACAGTTAAGCCACATGCTTCTTTTGTTTTGGATAAGAATGAGAAAATGGATTTCTTGAAAACTTTGAAGTACTTGAAGCTCCCTTCAGGTTTTTTTTCTAATTTGAGCAACATTGTTAGTCTTAATCCACCTAGTTTGCTAACAATGAAGTCGCATGACTATCATGTTATCATGGAGTACTTGTTACCTGTATTGCTTCAGCATGCCTTTTCGAAACACCAAGACTTACGAAAAGCTATTCACCAGATAAGCTTATTCTTTAATTTACTGTGTTCGAAGGTCTTGATCAGAAATGACATTCAAGAAGCCAAGTTCATGGTTGTCAAGGCATTGTATGTGTTAGAGAAACATTTTCCACCATCCTTTTTTTATATAAGCATTCACCTTGTGGTGCATCTGGCAGATGAGGCGTTGCTTTGTGGACCTACCCAAGATCGGTGGATGTATCCTTTAGAACGGTAAATAACTTTTATTTCTATTGTCTTTGACTTTATTTGACGTGTTTTTGAATTTAACATTTACATAAATAAGTTTGGAATTTTTAATAGGTCGATGAAAGAGTGTAAAGATGTTCCTAGCAACAAACGATATATTGAAGGCTCTATTGCGGAATCCTATCTTGTTGCTAAATCTGTTAGGTATGCTATGGAGTACATGTCCAATCCACGAGCCGGTAATCACAGATACAGTCAAGAAGCCTTTTTAGATGAAAATGGTGAATATATAATGATGAAGGGCCTATGCTAGATGGTAAGGATGTGTTATTATCCCCTCACCAATTTGTACAGATACATCGATGGGTGCTTTTTCGACTTGATGTCGAAGAATGCGATACATTCTACAGGTCTGAATTCTTGACTATCTAGGCAAGTAACATGTGTTATTATATAGATATATACTTATATATTAAAGCCTGGATGAATAAAATGCAGCGAGTATCATGAGTCATTGCAATCCGGTTCACGTGCTAAAGGAAAAGGGATTGCAAAAACAGAGGTAGAAATACAAACCAATTTCATTGATTGGTTATACAAGAAGGTATTAATTCTAACAAAAATAATGTAATTTAGGAAAACTAAGATAGTTCTCTCACTAAAGTTTTAAATTGTTTTCTTTGTATCATGTTATAGTTGTTGGAGGACGATGCTACGAATTCTATATTGTGGCGGTTAGTCAAAGGGCCAACTAAAGCGAATACATATAAGAAGTATCGTGTCAATGGTTTTGTCTTCTCTCCCAAGTCTCATGATGATACTGTTACCACCCAAGATAATGGTGTTTTCATGAGGGCAATTACTTCTTTTACTGCAAGTAGGAAAGACAAGAATCCTACTGATGCGACAACGATGTGGTATGGGATCATTAAATAGATAATCGAGGTAGACTATACCGACTTTCAAGAGGTGGTTTTTTATTGTGATTGGGTGAGGGTGGAAGAAAAGATTAATGGCTGTAAACTCTGTCCAGACTCAAGCTTGGTGATGGTCAACCTCACCAAACTGAAAAGTTCTAGTAATTTTTTGGATGAGCCAGCCATTCTTGCTAAAGAGGCCGGTCAAGTGTTTTATTCACAATATTTGAAACATCCTGATTGGTCGGTGGTTATACATTCTCCAAAACGATTGACTTGTCGAGTGGATGAGCTACATGTACCATCTGACTTCCAATCTACTCTTGAAGAGCAACCCAATTTGAAACCCATGCTGGAAAGACGACGTTAACTTATTGTCTAGTATGTTAATATAAACTTTTGCTATTGATGTTTCCATTTATGTTTAGTTTTATTTTGTGTGAGTTATATGATTTCGTGGTGCAATTTGATGGTTGTACGCTATAATTTGATGGTTGTGCCTCAAAGTTGAATGTAATTAATTTGAAGTTTTGAAATGTAGTGTAATTTTTACTATTGTCGATTGTTTTGGCATGACCATTTCCAGATTTGAAGTAGTTAAATAGGTACGTAGTTAAATAGTTACTAATATTAGCCACTATTTGCAGGACAATTTAATGGCATCAAGTGGCCAATATCCAGGTCCTAGTGCCTTACGGCCACCCCCACCAAGGCAAGAAACACCCCCGCTAACATCTCAATCATCTGGTGCACCTTCATCGGTTAAGGCTAAGTTGCTTGTCTCAGTGTCCACCAAAGGCACTGCTGTTGGTCCTAATGCGGCGAAATGGGCAACACGGTTGGGGCATTTTATTCGAGCAACCATCCCATTGAGTTATAAAGATTGGAGGCTTGTGAAGCTGACCTTTAAGGATGAAGTGTGGGAGGCTTTGTCGGTAACAATCTATTTTTGGAGGCTTTGTCAGGAACAATCTTTACCAAAATGAATTTCTAACTATTATAATTCTTGATAGGGTGAGTTTGGATATGATGTGCCTATGGCTTTGGCTTACAAAAATCTTCAAAAGGAGTTCTCTTCTAAATTCAGGACAGCAAAAAGTAACTACCGAAAAGAGCTTATAAAGAAAGCTTTGAACAAGGAAGCTACTATTGCCACTTGTCCAGAAGGTATGAATCCAACTATTTGGGCAGAGTTTGTGACCCGTGAATTCCAACCCGAAGTCATACAAAGGAATGCAAAGAATGCAGCAAAAAGGAAGAAGAACACTATTGGTCATACTCTTGGGCGGCAAAAATATGCCCAAATGCATTACAAAAAGGTACCATCCTATCTTACTCTCTTTAATGGAAGTGGATTGTGGTAACACTTGATAATCTTTTGTGTAGAAACAAAAGAACCCTAAAGCCAAAGTCAATCGAGAGGATGATTGGCTAACAGCTCATGAGCATCCTGATGGATCTGTTTTGGAGAGTGCTCGTGCTGCATATGTAAGTATTTATACTTGTTACATTTTAATGTATTGAGTAGGTCTTAGTCAAAGAGTATAATTTGTAATGCTTTTAGTCATAGAGTATATATTGCTGAGGTTGTGCTTGTTGTTTTAGTTCTGAATCTTTAAGTATATATTGAAGGAACAAGTGAAGGCTGTTATAGAAAGGAGAGCTATTGAAGCAAGAATTAGGGGAGAGAATGATATTGGCGAGATCATAGATCTTAAAGGCGATGTACTAGCTGAAGTATTTGGGAAAGACACAAAAAGTCGTACTCATGTTGTTGGCTCTCAAATCTCGCCAGCACAAGTTGAACATGCTGCTATTGGTGAATACTTACTCGACAAAGCATTGACATCATCTAGTCTCGATGTCGAGAAAGAGCTAGTTGAGGTTAAAGCTTCCCTAGCTAATCTAACTAACTTGTTGATGGTGAGTTTGTAACACAACTTCAATTCTTTAATTACATATAACTATGCTTAATTAACTCTCTTTAAGCTTGTGTTCTTATTTTTACACACTTAAAACTTGTATTCTACCTTTATATGCGTTTTCCATTAATACAGGTTTACATTACAATTGGAAATGTCCCACCGCAGTCTGTGGTGAATACACCTCATGATCGTTCAACCTCACCTCATCGTTCTCCTTTTGAGGTGACAAGTGCTCGTGTAGAATTGTCTAAGAAGCCTAGAGTTACCCTGTTGGACAGGGATGGGAATGAAGTAGCCAAGGGATATGTAGTGACTGATCCTATGCACAAAGACTTTTGCCATGGTAGAAGAGTGCTTAGAGGTGAGACAAAGATCAATATTGAGGAAGTGCTTAAAGGTGATGCACTAGTCTATGATGGTCCTCAGGATGCAAATAAAACTCTACATGGTTTTGTTGCTGGAGGGTGGCTGATTTGGGCTGATGGACGGTTGAAGTATGATTAAGAGTGGTTGATTAGGGCTAATCTTTTTGGACATGTTTTTTAGCATTTTTTTTGGGTCTTGTGTAAGAACATATGGGCTGACTAAAGCGTTAAGTATGGTTAGTTTTCTTACTGAGATTTGCTAGCCTTTTGGACATATTGGTTTATGGTTCTAGTTGGAAGTTGTAACGAACTTGTTGAACATTTTGGACATGTGATCTAACAATCTTTTGGGCATATATGTATAATTTTTATTATTGTTGTTTGTTTTCATAAGTACGCTTGTTTGTTTTATAGGCTTGTGAGATTATTCAAACCACCCCTTTTTAACTCCGCCAATGCAAGCTTAAGAAAGTCTTTGCATTGCTGGTTCCAAGCCTGAAGAAAGGAAGAGGAAGAAGGGGTTCTCTTGGAAGTCTTTGTAATGTCAATATATCAAGGTATTGGCGGTATTCTTGTCAATCTTTTTTTTGTTAAAGGTAGAATCATTGATATTGCTATGCTAGCTTTTTATGCTAATTCATTAAAATTGTGTGTCGTCCAGGTTGCTGGAAATTCTGGAAAGGCAATTCTCGAGGTTTTTTTGTTACGGGTTGGACCTTGTTAGAATTTTGTTTTTAATCATTTTCAGCACTTTGTTTTATTGGGAAAGTCAAATGTGCTCCCTATTAGTTTTGAATGGTTAATATCCACCTCCCCCTTCATCTGATCAGCCATTCAATCATTCTTCTGCAACATGCTACTACCCATCTCCACTACTAGTCGATGGAGTTGCTGCCACGCTGTTTCGGTGATATTGTTGGTGTTGCTGGTGTGTGACCGAGGTAACTCAAATCCCTTTCTTCTTCTTCTCCTTACTCTTCTCCTTTCTACCTTGTTATTTATTTTTATTTTTTTTTCATTTGCTGGATTGAGGATTCAGTTGACGATGGATAGAGATTGTGTGAGTGTGTATTTTTGTCAGGAGTGTGGGAATGGGTTCTGGTGTCTGGAAGCACAATGTTCTTCCTGGCAATAGGAATCCAGCTAGGAATTCAACTCAATACAAACAAACAGGCTGTAAGCAATTTCATATTCTTGTTAATACCGATGTGCATTATTGTTAATACTGGTGTTTCAAGGCTTATAATTCTTGCAAGAAATTATTATTTGATGGGTTAAGGTAGTTATGGAATTCAGTATCAGAAGAATTTGTTTCTGGAGCAAATGTATTGAAGACTGTTATTTTTTTATTGGGACTCTTTTAAGACCCTGTGAAAAAATAATCGTATTAACATTTTGATGGGAATGATGAGATACTTGGTTTCACCTTTTTAATCCTCTAATCTACTTGCTGCCTAAAATGAACTCAGAAAACCTCTCTATCAATGCATGGTATATGACATGTATGTATGCAACCATAACATGAATGTTTTTGTCCAAGATACACTGGTTCTTGTTCCTGTTTTTCTCATTTCAGGTCTTTATAGTATGATTTTTCTTTTGATATTTACTGCTTGATATGAAATCTAAATGCTTCCTTTGGTGGCCTTTAAAGCAAGTGGAAGAGGTGGATGTTGTCTTCGAGTTTGCTCGTGTTGCAAAGAGACTGAAGATGGAACAAAGCCACTATCCTCAAAGAAAGATGACACATTGAGCCTTTTTTTTTCCTCTGTCTCTCTTTTTTTCTGTCTCTGCATTTTTGTCTTAGACTTTTGAAGCTTATCTCCTGGTTTGTTTACTTTCTTCAATTTCCTCATTGCTTTTCCTGTTTGACTCTATGATTCTATCATTAGATGGTGTATCTAGCAAATTTTCATGTTCCTGTTGCTACTGAGGTTTGTTGGCGCTCAAGAATATTTCTCTATGCAGCTTCTGCAGCTGACATTTATGACTCCCATTTTGTTTGACTCCTACAACTATGACATTAAGAATCCACATTTTTTTCAGCTGCTTGTCAAGTTTGATGGGTCAAGCCCAATCCGGATAGCGGCAATGAGTCAGGTCCGAGTAACCCGGTCCGTCTAGGATCGTGGGTCAGGCCAGAATAGCCTCGTTGAGATCCGGGTTTCATTAAACGAAGCCTCGTCACCTCAGGCTCCAAGTCATCGCGACGAAGTCCTCCCCTAACCTGCATTTACCAAGTCTCACGGAGAGGATCTCACCTGCCTTCCACCTGGCTCGATCCTCAAGGACACGTCTGACGCTCCAAAGAGACGTTGAACTGATCGCATCCCTACCTGGTGGGGAAGAGTTATAAATAGAGCCCTCTCATCACTTGAGAGGACGATGGTTTTTTCCCTACTTTCTCATATCTGTAACCCTCTACATTAATCAAAGATCACCATTTTGGAAGTGGACGTAGGTCACGCTTGACCGAGCCACTATAAATCTCTCATCTCTCTTCAATTATTGCACAGCATTAATTATCTGACCGGTGGTGTCCGAATTCCTCCTTTTTGGCATCATCAGTTTGGCGCCGTCTGTGGGAAAGAAAAAATTCAAACCCCTTATTAGAACCATGGTGATCAGCACGAGGTCTGTAAGGCGAGAGGATAACCCTGGCCTAACTACGGGTCCGGGCCCTACCGTTCAACCAAACTCTCCCAGACAGGGAGAGAACGGTCCTCCACCGGGTAATCCTGTCCCGATTACTCCCGCTCCTACTCCCTCTCCACAGCAGATGATGGAGACCATGCAGCAGCTGGTGACTCAAAACCAGCAAATCCTCCAGCTTATGCTAGCAGGGCAAGGAGGAGCGCCATTCGGTGGGATACAGCAGCAAGAGGCGACGCGCGCGCGGGGCACGACTGCTCCGCGAAACGGAGCGCCTCACCCGGGTGCCCATCCCCTGGGCGCCCAGGGCAGAGGACTTCCTATGGGCGCCCAGCCCATTCTCCATCACCTGGGCGCCCATCCCTATGGCGCCCAGGGTCGAGGAGTTCCCCCGATGATGCAGTTCCATCGCGATCAGGATGCCTCTGCCGGCGCTCCCTTGGACCCCCCACCTGGCCCGAGCCTGGTTGGTCCTCAAGGTCATGCTTATCATGCAGTGCCTCCACCTCCAGGTGGAGCCCAGTTTCCAGAACATCAGGCTGATGATCCCCACTTCCAAGAAGGGGGAAGTGAAAATAATACAGTGGGGGAGGAAAGCAGTCTCCCTGGTCCTTCCAGAGAACCCCATAATCAATGGGAGGAAAAATTTAAGGAGATGCAGAATCAAATCGGGGACGTCTTCGATGCTGTGAGGGCGCAGGCCCCAGAGACGGTAGATTATCTCGTCAGACGAACGAACACCCCGTTCAAGTCTGATGTAGTAAACTACCCCCTTCCTCGGAGGTTCAAAATTCCATCCATGGAGACCTTCGATGGAAGGAAGGATCCACTGGATCACCTGGAAACTTACAAGACCGTGATGCAGTTGCACAATATCGCTGATGAGATCATGTGCAGAGCATTCCCGACCACACTGAAGGGCTCCGCCCGACAGTGGTTTTCCAATCTCGCCCCAGCTTCCATCGCCACCTTCGAAGAACTAAGCAGGTCCTTCGTATCACATTTCATTAGAGGACGCCGCCATCAAAAGCCACCCACACACCTGCTGAGTGTAAAGCAGGACAGTAATGAGAGCCTCAGGGCATACCTTACTCGTTTTAACGAGGAGGTACTCCAGGTGGAGGAACCAGATGACAAAGTGACCATGACTGCTTTCTTGGGAGGCCTCCGTTCATCGGGTTTCTACTTCTCAGTAATGAAGCGCCCACCAAAGAACATGACGGAGCTGTTGGTGAAAGCCCAGAAATATATGAATGCGGAGGACGCTACTAGGGCCAGGCGGGGCGAGTCCTCCAGAGTGGCAGATAAAGGAAAACACGATAGAGACGACAAGAAGGAGCCCAGCAATAAGCGGAGCAGAACCGAGAGGGTACCTGCCAGGGACCGACTCGGTCCTGCCCCCCCCCCCCCCCCCAGAGATCGACCCTTCCCTGCTCCGCAGAGAAATCAGCAAGCTTTCACGGCTCTCAATGCTGCAGTAGGGCACATTCTGCTGGAAATTCAAGATGACCCTGCAATAAAATGGTCGGGAAAGATGAAATCTCCAGCAAATCGCAGGAATATGACCAAATACTGTCGCTTCCACCGCGATCACGGTCATGACACTGACGATTGCTTCGACCTCAAGAGGCAGATTGAAGATCTTATCCAGCGGGGACACCTGCGCCAGTATGTTGCCGGTAGGGGGCAGGCGCCGCCACAGCCTCACAACGTAGAAAATCACCACCCTATTGGAGAAATTCGTACCATCTCTGGAGGATCAGCGGAGTCATTCTCCGCCATGAAAGCCAATGCCAGAAAGGCGAGGCATCCTGATGAACCACCCCCGTCAAAAGCGTCGAGGCACAGCACCGATGAGACTATATCCTTCTCGGATAAAGATCTAAAGGACATCCAGCACCCTCATGATGACCCTCTGGTGCTCTCTATGACCGTCGCCAATTTCCAGGTGCATAGGATCTTGGTTGACAGTGGAAGTTCCGCAGATATTTTATTTGTGGAAGCCTATGATAAGCTGAAGTTGGGCCGAGAGAGATTGCAACCAGTCAAGTTTCCTCTCATCGGTTTCTCGGGGGAAAGGGTGTATCCATTGGGGGCCATCACGTTACCGGTCACGGCCGGAACAGCCCCCCGAACCTCCACCACAATGGTCAATTTTCTGGTGATAGATTGTCCATCAGCATACAACATCATCCTGGGGCGACCTACTCTTAACTCCTTGAGAGCCGTCCCTTCCACATATCATCTCATCCTCCGCTTCCCAACCCCGAATGGAGTAGGGGAGGTAAGAGGAGACCAGGTAGCAGCAAGAGAATGCTACGTCACCTCGATGAAGGCCAAGATGACGCAGGAGGCGCTGCAAGTGGAAGTCTTGGACCCAAGAGATGAGGCCACCACGGAAAGAGGGGAGCCAGTTGAAAAACTCACCCCTATAATCTTGCATGAAGGACATCCAGAGAAGAGGGTGTATATTGGCTCTTCACTCCCAAAAGCTCTGGTTGGCCGATTGACAGATTTTTTGAGGGATAATATGGGCGTATTCGCATGGTCACATGCTGATCTGGAAGGGATCAACCCAGCTGTCGCCACCCATCACCTCAATGTCAGCCCTCTCCACAAACCTGTTCGGCAGCGCCTCCACTGAAAGGGCCCAAGCAATAGAGAAAGAAGTGGGAAAGCTGATTGACACCGGGGCAGTCAGAGAAGTCGCGTACCCAGAATGGCTCTCAAATGTGGTGATGGTGGCCAAAGCAAATGGGAAGTGGCGCCTCTGCGTAGACTTCAGCGAACTCAACAAGGCATGCCCGAAGGACAGCTACCCGTTGCCCAGGATCGACCTCCTCATCGACGCCACGGCGGGGCACGAACTTCTTTCCTTCCTGGACGCTTATTCTGGGTACAACCAGATTAGCATGCACCCTCCAGACCAGGAAAAAACATCATTCATCACTCCGAAGGGCACCTACTGCTACAGGGTTATGCCCTTCGGGCTAAAGAATGCTGGAGCAACCTACCAGCGCCTGGTGAACAGGATGTTCCACTCCCAGATCGGGCGAACGATGGAAGTGTATGTCGATGACATGCTAGTGAAAAGCTTGTCTGCAGCAGATCACATCGGTCATCTTCAAGAGACCTTCAGTGTTCTTAGGACCTACAACATGAAGCTAAATCCCGAGAAATGCGCTTTTGGCGTTGGATCAGGAAAGTTCTTGGGGTTCATGGTCAATCAGAGGGGGATTGAGGCGAACCCTGACAAAATCAGGGCCATACTGGATATGAGGTCGCCATCATCAACCAAGGAGCTGCAGCGCCTCAATGGGAGAATCGCAGCGCTCAACAGGTTCGTCTCCAAATCTGCAGATAAGTGTTTGCCCTTCTTCAAAATTCTGAGGAAAACTTTTGAATGGGGATCTGAGGCTGAGGAGGCTTTCCAAAAGCTTAAGGCATACCTGGCCACACCTCCTCTCCTCTCACATGCTTCACCTGGGGAAGTGCTGTATTTGTACCTCTCTGCTTCTCCCTCAGCAGTAAGCTCTGTCCTCATTTCAAACCATGGTGGGGTACAAAGACCAATCTACTATGTGAGCAGAGCATACAGAGGGGCAGAGGTCAGATACCCCGAATTGGAAAAACTGGCACTCGCCCTCGTTTCAACTGCGAGGCGTCTACGTCATTACTTCCAGAGCCATACAATCACTATCATCACGGATCAACCTCTGAAAAGAGTTTTGGCAAAACCTGATGTTGCTGGAAGATTGATTAAATGGTCGGTGGAGCTGGGTGAGTTCGACATTCACTATCAACCAAGGCCTGCCATCAAAGCACAGGCTTTGGCAGACTTTGTAGCTGAACTTACATATGCTGAAGAACAAACTGAGGATCCTCCTCTACTTACACTGGGCGCCCAGCTCTCTCCCTCAACGGGCGCCCAGCTCTCTCCCCCAACAGGCCCCCAGCTCACCTCTCCCACACTGGGCGCCCAGCCCTCAACGGGCGCCCAGCTCACCTCTCTCACACTGAGCGCCCAGCCCTTAACAGGCGCCCAGCTCCCCTCTCCCTCAACGGGCGCCCAGCCCTCAACGGGCGCCCAGCTCCCCTCTCCCTCAACGGGCGCCCAGCTCTCCACCTCGTCTCTGGGCGCCCAAGCTTCTCCACAGGGCTCGCAGGCCTCTCCATCTATAAATGAAGAACTTCTCCAAAGTGCCCAAGTACCTTCTGAGAGGTCCGGTGTCTCGCCACTACCAGCCTGGAAACTCTACGTTGATGGCTCAGCAACCACGGAAGGAAGCGGAGCTGGCTTAATCCTAATAAGTCCTGATGGTACACCCATCAAGTATGCAGTGAAGCTCCACTTCATTGCCTCAAACAATGAAGCCGAGTATGAGGCTCTCCTATCTGGTCTGAAATTGGCGATTGAGATGGACGCCAAATCTATTCTCGCTTACAGCGATTCACAACTGGTGGTGAATCAAGTAAACGGCGAATTCGAAGCAAAGGAGGAAAGAATGCAAGATTACCTCAGCATGGTGAAGGAAATAATCAAAAGTTTCCAATATTTTCAGCTATCTCACATTCCTAGGGGAGAAAATGTTGCAGCCGACGCACTCGCCAGGCTTGCCTCATCATTGGAGGCCTCATCTGCAGAACCGACCCTCATCGGGCATCAGTTGGAGAAGAGTAAGTTAGATGTAGTGATCGGAAACATCAACTGTGCATCTGAAGGCGACGAGCCAAATTGGATGACCCCCATAAAAGCCTTCCTCCAAGAGGGCACTGAGCCAGATGACCATCTTGAAGCTAGGAGACTGAGGATGAGAGCTTCTAGGTTCACAATCCTACAGGAAGTTCTCTACAAGAGGGGTTACAACCTACCGTTGCTGCGCTGCCTTTCCCCAGAAGAAGCTGACTACGCCCTCAGAGAAATTCATGAGGGGATTTGTTGAAATCACTCGGGAGGACGCTGCCTCGCCCATAAAGCACTTAGGCAAGGGTACTTTTGGCCAAGCATGTTGAAAGATGCCAAGGACCTCGCCAAAAGGTGTGACAAGTGCCAGCGCTTCGCCACTGTGACGCGGCAGCCACCAGAAGAGCTGACCACCATCCTCAGCCCGTGGCCTTTCTCCAAATGGGGCATCGACATTTTGGGCCCCCTGCCTTTGAGTAGAGGCCAGTGCAAATTCATAGTGGTCGCCATCGACTACTTTACAAAATGGGCGGAGGTGGAACCCCTAGCGAAGATAACAGACCACAAGGTGAAAGATTTCGTCTGGAAAAACCTGGTCTGTCGCTTCGGGATACCTGAGGCCATTGTCAGCGACAATGGCAAGCAATTCGACAACAGGCTCTTCAACTCCTTTTGCGCCGACCTTCACATAAAACAACCTCACTCCAGCCCGGCACACCCCCAGGCAAATGGACAAGTAGAAGTGGTGGTGAGGACAGTCCTGCGCAACCTCAAGACAAGGCTCGAAAGAGCAAAAGGTCTGTGGGTTGATGAGCTTCCAGGAGTATTATGGGCCTACAGGACAACTCCGCGGACTCCTACAGGAGAAACCCCTTTCTCTCTTGCTTTTGGGACTGAGGCGGTAATCCCTGTCGAGATAGGGGTACATTCCCTAAGGGTCCACCAATACGACCCTGCCACCAACGAAGAAGGACTCCGCCTCAACCTCGATTTGATAGAGGAGGCAAGAGAAATGGCTGTGGTCCGTAATGCGGAGTACAAGCGACGCATGGCCAAGTACTACAATTCGAGGGTGAAGCCTCGTTCCTTCCAACCAGGAGACCTAGTCCTCAAGAAGGTGATTCTCGCTGCGAAGGACTCTCGGGAAGGAAAGCTCGGACCAAATTGGGAAGGTCCGTATCTCATAATAGAAGTGGTGAGACCAGGCACCTACAGAATCCAGAACTCTGAAGGAAAGGTCTTACCCCATCCATGGAATGCAGAACACTTGAAGAAGTACTACCAGTGAAGAGGTCTAGGGGGGTGAATTAGGGTTTTTGTTAAAGGACATAGGTTTGCACTTTTTATTTCATTTAATGTTGCAAAACAATGGATGGATAAATAAAATTACTTTTATTACCAAAAGTTGCATAAATCAGGCTTATGCTGCCTTTACAAAAGTCAAGCTACCTACCCATAAAATCCTTATACACTAATCACTTTCATCCCCTTCCTCATAATCCTCCTCTTCATCGTCCTCATAATCACCAGAGCTGCTACCACCATCATCAGGCGCCTCCATCGGCACAAAACCTGATATGTCAATGTCTGGAAAGGCAGTCGAAATCTTCCCTCGAAGCTCCTCGTAGCCATCAATGAAGGCATCCGCAATGCCAATCTGCAGGTCCCTCTCAGCTTGAGAAGCTCTCTCGGACGCTGCCCTCATCTCTGTCTCTACAGCAACTTCTCTGAGCCTCACCTTCTCAAGGGTTCGAGCAAGCTCAGCCTCACTGAGCGAAGCCCTCTCACGGGCCTTCATCAGCTCAGCCTCACTGAGCGAAGCCCTCTCGCGGGTCTTCGTAAGCTCAGCCTCGGTGAGCGAAGCCTTCTCGCAGGTCTTCGAAAGCTCATCTTCTACCTCGGCCGTCCTCTTATTGGCTGCCGAAAGCCCGGTCTCAAGCTCGCTTACCCTCTCTCGGGACGCAGCAAGATCGGTCGCGGAAATCCTACCAGCGGCTTCCAGAGCAATAATCTTCTCTCGAGCAGTGGAGAGCTCTAGCCGCATAGCCTCTTTCTCCCGTCTCATCTGACCACAAGACTGGGCTCGCGACAACAAGCAGATGGATGCTGTGGAAAGCTGAAAAGTTAAGAGACGAGAAGTCAGACAGTTGTAAAGAAATGAAGGGATAACAATCTGGAGAAAAATGAATAATGAACTTCACCTGAGTCAGACCTTCTACAAATGAGTCAATGACCCCCTCGGTGCCCAAGGCGTTAACCCGAGAGACCTCATGCGCCAGCACATATTTCCCAAGCCTATCCCGCATCTCCCACGAACGACCCCGCCTGGGACGGGTCCCGGTGGGTGCCCCTGTAGAAGTACCCGGTTGTGGAGGACATAGCCGAGGGACAGGAAGTGTGGCTGAAGAGGAAGGCTGCGAGACAACAGTCTTAGCGGAGGAGATCCCTGCCTAAAGAGATATCTCAGGTAAAACCACTCGAGTAGGAGACACTCGGGGCTCAGTGCGAGAAGCCAATAGAGAGGTTCCTAGTGAGACATCGCCTGGTCTCGCCACCTTCGAAGGAGGGGTACCCCTATCCGAGAAGCGGGTCGAAAAGCGGGCTCCAATCATCTCTCTGCTTACCTCCGTGCCTATTAAGAGAAGTATTGGCAAGTGAGACACGGAAACAACATATCAGATAATGTTTAAGATTATGGCCAGAGCAGACTTACTTTTTCTCTTTGATGACGGTCCCGAAGAAGAGCCCGGGGAAGGTCCACTGGCCTTACTGCTTTCTTTGGGAATAAGAGCTCCCAAGTCTTTCTCTGGATGATCCCTCACCGCTTGCAGCTTCGCCTCTTGGTCCTTAGAGAGTATGGGAGGATCTGCGGAGAAACGGTGAGCATAGAAGAACAATGTATATATACATTTATATAAGTATGGAGAAGTGAACAGGGAGACGTACCCAGTCTTCTGGCGCCAATCCATCGTGTGGGCACCAAAGCCTGATCTGCTTGTGAAGCCCACTCGCCACCTATGAAGAAGAAACGAGATTTCCAGCTATGACAGTTGGAACGCATCCCTGTAAGAAGCTTACATCCCCTGGAGGTGAGATAATACCATCCCCTATTTGGGGCAGGAGACTCTGTCAAGTTGTAAGCGGTGTGAAACTCAACTGGAGAGGCATCCTCGCCATTCACCTTCCTCCACAATGCCAGAAAACCCAGCAAAGCCCTCCAGCCGTTGGGCACGAGACGCCCCGGGGTTAGAGAAAAATAGTGAAGAATCCGGCAAATGGAAGAAGACATTGGGAATCTCAGCCCGGCCTCGAGCATCTCCTCATAAATGAGGATCTCACCTGAGGAGCTGTCGCAAGCTGGCTCATCTTTTTCAGCAAGACGACACATCACCATGGGCGGAATACGATACGAAGTAATGATTCGGGAGATGTCACCTCCTGTCCTAAAGGTACTGAAAATTGTACTTACCTTGGACCCGTCGTCCTCAACGATGACCTTCCCTTGGTATCTCTTGGGACGAGGACGCAATTTTTCTCTCGCTGCGGAGACCGATGCAAGGTCTCGTGACCCCATGCCTCGCCGCAATGGGCCCTCGCCCAAGGCATGCACGCCCATCAGGCCGGCATCGCCGACATGGCCAGGCCCCTCGCCCTTGCTGCTCGCCCAAGGGGGGCCCACGACGCCGCCCAGCACAGGGGCGCCTGCAACCAGGCGCACGCCCTCGCCCGCAGCAGCCCCTCCGCCGCGGCTGCTCGCCCAAGGGGGCCCCACGCCTGTGCCTCCCTCGCCCGCAGCAGCCCCATCGCCCGAGGCAGCCTCTCCTCCCTCGCGGCTGCTCGCCCAAGGGGGGCCCACGGCCACGCCCGAGCCACCCTCTCCTCCCTCGCGGCTGCTCGCCCAGGGGGGCCCCACGGCCACGCCCGAGGCAGCCTCTCCTCCCTCGCGGCTGCTCGCCCAAGGGGGGGGCCCACGGCCACGCCCAATCCACCCTCTCCTCCCTCGCGGCTGCTCGCCCAGGGGGGCCCCACGGCCATGCCCGAGGCAGCCTCTCCTCCCTCGCGACTGCTCGCCCAAGGGGGGCCCACGGCCATGCCCAATCCACCCTCTCCTCCCTCGCGGCTGCTCGCCCAGGGGGGCCCCACGGCCACGCCCGATCCACCCTCGCCTGCAGCTCCCTCGCCCGATCCACCCTTCGCCCGTGGTGGATCTCCGCTGGGAGAAGCCTCGGGCTGGGCGCCCAGGGGCCAGCCCTCGCCGCCCTCATCGGAACGGATCGACTGAGGGGCGAGCACGCCAGATCTCACCTCGGGTTGGGCGCCCACATCAGGATTCATTCGGCGATCGCCTGATGCCGCTTCCTCAACGCACATCGAAGTCCGGACGACTACTCTGACCTTCGTGTGTTTTGTTGCAATCTTCTTCTTGGTCTCTTTGGGTGTTCTCTTCTCTCTTGGAGATTTCTTTCTTCTTTGGAAAGAGTCTGGTTTAGGGCACCAAGAGTTTTATAAGAGAAAGAGTCCTTAAAGCATGGGTTTTTTCAAAAACCAAAAGATGAATCTCAAAGGTCTACAAATTTCAAAATCTGAGCAGAAAGAGGAGTTTGGATTGTTGTGAACTTGTGAAAGAGACGGATGAGTTAAAAGCCCCACGTTCAAAGTTGTTAGAGCGCGGGACTTTGAGGGGCAAATGATGGGTCAAGCCCAATCCGGATAGCGGCAATGAGTCAGGTCCGAGTAACCCGGTCCGTCTAGGATCGTGGGTCAGGCCAGAATAGCCCCGTTGAGATCCGGGTTTCGTTAAACGAAGCCTCGTCACCTCAGGCTCCAAGTCATCGCGACGAAGTCCTCCCCTAACCTGCATTTACCAAGTCTCACGGAGAGGATCTCACCTGCCTTCCACCTGGCTCGATCCTCAAGGACACGTCTGACGCTCCAAAGAGACGTTGAACTGATCGCATCCCTACCTGGTGGGGAAGAGTTATAAATAGAGCCCTCTCATCACTTGAGAGGACGATGGTTTTTTCCCTACTTTCTCATATCTGTAACCCTCTACATTAATCAAAGATCACCATTTTGGAAGTGGACGTAGGTCACGCTTGACCGAACCACTATAAATCTCTCATCTCTCTTCAATTATTGTACAGCATTAATTATCTGACCGGTGGTGTCCGAATTCCTCCTTTTTGGCATCATCAAAGTTCACACAGGTCAGATTCAGATTCGCGTCTTTGTTATGAAATGTCTCCCTAGGTTGCTAGATACAAGTTACTTAAATTTGTGATGTAGAAGTTCTCTATGCCTTTATATGGCTATCTACTTGATTTGGTTATATATGCCTAAATTTCTTTTTTTTTTTTTTTACTTTTAGCCATTGAATCAAATCACAAATCGTGATATTTCATACACATCCAAGACCACCTTCCGATATTGAAAATCAGGTATGTTATAAGTTAAAGGTGTTTCTTTATTTGTCAATAGAATAAAATTTCAAATTATGACATTAACATCTACTATATTTTACTCTTTCATTCGTCTACATTGAACATTATTCGTGGATAGCATGTTTGTCAATTTTTCTTGGTTGCTGCTTTGTGGTCATATTTCTTGCTGGAATCAAAGAGCCAAGGTATGGTAGGGATATTCAAAATTTTTGCTCTTCTAGTTGTTCAGGATATTCTTCTTGTCTTGTATGGCTTCTTTTAATGAAATTTAAGTTACCTTTATTAAAACAAAATTACATTGCTTTGGAAGATGGTCTTTTATTTTCCTTTTTTGTGCAAAGTTTGCTGAGAGAGGAATAAGAAACTCTTTGAAGGAAAAGAAGTCTAAACGGTTGTATGAGATTTGTTGTGTTAGCATTGGATATGGAGCATTTATGTTCTTAGATTTTTTTGGTCATCTGTCCTCAAAAGTTCGTGTTAAAAGGCACTTGTCATTTTTGAGAGATGAGCTTCATTCCATAACACAGAAGAGAGAGAGAGAGACAGAGGGAGAGAGGGAGAGTTTTTTTGGTGATTTTTATGGGTGAAAAAATGTTGATTGATATTGCTATATTGTTGGATCATTACTGAATTATTCTTTCAGGATGTTTTTCTTTCTGGAATAATTTCCTTGAATGTTTAGATCTTGCTTTTTGTTGTTTTCTGCTAGGTCATGGAAGTGCTTATGACTTTGCAAGGAACTCCTACAGAGGCGGATGATCCAGCCGCAAGCTACATGCTACAAGTATTTTATTTTTGTATCTATCTATTTTAAATTCTCTATACGCAATGTGACAACATCTATATAATTTGATATTAGATGATATCTTGTTGCATCTATTAATTTTTATGAATACTTGTTGTAGGTGTGGACCAGGCTCTGCAAATGCCTTGGACAAGATTTCCTTCCTTACATGAGTGTTGTGATGCCCCCATTGCTTCGTTCTGCTCAGGTCAAACCAGATGTGATCATTACATCTGTAGATTTTGATGATGACATGGATGAGTCCGATGATGAGAGGTTTGCATGTACTACCTGGAAAAGTATGAGGATTTCATTTCATGGTGTTTGGAAATGATGGCTGATAATAAAAAGCGTTGAAGAAAAGATGGTGCACCATGCACCTAGTATTTCTTTTCTTTTACTTGTAGGAGTGTGGGATATATTGTTTGTAGTTTTGATTGACCTTCTGTTATTTCTGTTTTCCGCTTTGTAGTTTGTAGTTGTCCATGAATTCATTAAGAAAAACCATAAAGTATAAATAAAAATTTTATTATTTGTCAATAGTTGTTAAAGTAAAGAACATTAATCCAGTAGTGGAGATATTTGAAAACATATTGTTTGTAAGGCCGTTTCACTATTTTTTTTAATGACAATTAAGAAAATGCTGAGGTTCTTTTTGAACATAATTTCCTTTCCATTTGGGAAGAAAAAGCAAAAGAAAAGAAGAAAATATTGAAGTTCCAGTCACTTGTTTCCTATGTGGCTTGTTTGTTCTTTTTTCAATGTTTTGTTGTAAACTTTGCTTTATACTGGTTTGGAAAAGAATAGTGCAGTTGTTCATTTCGAAATACATCCTTGTGCACTGTTACACCTATGTGCATACTTTTAGCAAGATGAGCCCATGTTACAAAAGCTGGAGTTTTACAATGGTGATGAGTTATCTGAAAATAGGGGAGTTTTTTATAGTGTGAAAACGAGGCACTTTGCTCTGGAAAACTGTGAGACCCCGACCCCCCAATCCCTCAGTTTAGCATTGTTTAATCGTGATTTAGCTTTTAAGAGAGATTTGATTTAGTTTGATCTTGTTTTTGAGTTTGACTAGATTTTTCCATAGACCTTGAGATTTTGAGGACCGTTGACTTTGGTTTGACCCGGTTTATACGATATGTATTTTTTATGAGAAATTACTTTTGATTTCTAAAAATTCTGGATTTGACGTATTTTGACTCATTTGATGAAGTTTAACAACTTTCATGTTTTGACCATTTTGATTTGATGATCAGAAAATGCGTTTTTCGAGAAAAAGGGCAAAACTGACCTTTTACACTAAATCTGTCCATGAATTTCGAAAATTTCAGAATTTAGGGAAAATATACTTTTTGGAAAGTAGATATTTCGCCGATCATTTTTGTCTTCTTCGTCGTTTTCGTTCGGGGCCCGCAAATGTGAGTTTCGGCCTTGTGAAGATTGGGGCCCACAAGACCCACCTTATAAGAAGGGGAACCCATCTCTTCTCCTTCATTTTCGTTTCCAGCAACTTTGGCTGAGGGAGAGGGCTCCTTCTTTCCCCTTTCCAGCCATCTCTCTCTCTCCTTTTTGCAAGCTTCTTTCTTGTGTGCCAAGTGAGGATTGATCCCACCTTCTTCTTCCTCATCTCTCAAGCTTTCCAAAGACCCTATTTTCAAGATTTTTGGGCTAGAGCAAGGCACTCATCTAAGCTCTTCTTCTTTGTTTGGATTTCTTAAGGTTAGCAATGGTTTTCTTTTCTTGAGATTCTTGTTTTCCTCTCCATTTGGAGTGTTTTAAACCCATTTGCTAGGGTTTTCCTTGGAGGTTTACCAATGTTGACATTTTAGGGTTTTCTTGGGAAAATTTTGGGGTTTTTGTAGATTTGAAGCTTGAGGCTCTAAGGCATTGTTTGGAGAGTGATTTTGCTCATATCTTGGCTAGAGGCAAGTAGATTTCAACATTAATGTGATGCTTTCTCTCATTGGTTCTATTTCATGATTTTCCTTCTTGTGTTAATCTTCTTTAGTCTATGGGTTATTTTGATTTAATGAACCATGGTCATAGTTATCTTAATTTATGTCATTGTTTCACCATGCACTGGTAGTTTGTTCTCACTATGGCTTCTTGGAAAAAAAATTGGGTTTCATTGTGTTCAAGTGGGTGTTCAAAGAAAAGGGAAAAGAACTTTGATTCTTTTAAAAGTGTGGAGTTTGTGTTATTGGATGATTATGGATGATGGTTTGATGATTTGTAGAGGTTAGGAAGAGGCCCAAGTTGTTGTAAAATGGTGTAAGAAAGAAAGGGAATGGAAATGATCAAGAAAAGAGAAAAAAAAAGGGGATTTCTGCACTGTCGGGCTGGACTGGGCAGGCCCAGTCCGCTCGAGCGACCCACTGGGCCGCTCGAGCGACCCAGCTACTGTCTGGGTCCGCTCGAGCGAGCCCAGCTCAGTCTGGGCTCGGGTTTGGGCCTGGTTAAGGGTCCCTTTAAGGCTGTTTGATGGCCCGATTGAAGATTGTGATGAACCCATTTCCTAGGTGTCTTTTGGGCCTGATTCAAGATGGTTTTGGGGCCATTTTAAAACCTGATTTTTGGGTCATCTTTGGGCCTGATATTGGACAGATTTAAAACTTATTTTGTGGGCCTGGTTGAGATTAGTTTTGGGCTGCTTTTAAAGTATGTTCGTAGGCCATTCAAGTTTGGTTTTGGGGCTGTTTTAAAACTTGTTGGTGGGCCTGTTTCATGGTTAGTTTGGGTTTGTTTTAAAACTTGATTCTTGGACCATTAAAGGTTCAGTTTTGGGGCTGTTTTAAAGTATGTTTGTGGGCCATTCAAGTTTGGTTTTGGGGCTGTTTTAAAACCTGTTGGTGGGCCTGTTTCATGGTCAGTTTTGGGTGGCTTTATAACTCATTTGTGGGCTATTAAAGGTTTAGTTTGGGCTTGTTTTAAAACTTGTTCCTTGGACCATTCAAGGATTAGTTTTGGACCGTTTAAAAACTTGTTTTGTGGGCTCGGTTAAGGTTGGTTTTTGGATTGTTATTAAGGATTATTTTGGACTTGGATTAAGGCCAGCTATGGGCCTGTTTTAAAGAGATTTTGGACTACTTGTATTACTTGGAAATTTGTGAAATGGGAATGATGTGAGAATGAGTGTATGTGAAATTACCCGGGAATCGTTCGAGTCTCAATGCGCACTTTATCATTTAAATATTATGGATTTTCATTGGCATCAAACGCACTTTTTATTAATCAATGTTTAAGGGTTAAATGTGCATTGAGATGGTTCCTTGGCAAGGCATTAAGTCATTCTACACTATCCATTCCATTTCAAGTCAGAATATGTATTTGTATTTGTATTTACATTCATGGGTAAACTAATTTAAATAGCATCGGTGATTTGTTATAAAATCATGTGTTTTCCCATGTTCGAAAGGGTTGATCGTATGATTTTATACAAATCACTTTGATGTGTATTTGAACGGTTTACCATGGATATTCGTATGTTTTCTCCGATTCGATTTGAATAGAGATTGGAGTATGTTCGTCACATTCGGGATTTCTTCGATGAGATTACTATTTTGATAAGACTAGTATTTTGGGAATAAAAACCTCGAGGCAAGACTGGGCCAGAGCTTTGTAGTGCGAGCCCATGAGCCAAAGAGGCTATGATTTCGAAAATAAAACCTCGAGGCAAGACGGGGCCAGAGCTATGTGGTGTGAGCCCCTGAGCCAAAGGGATTAGTATTATGGTTTGATTCGTATCGGTTCGAGTTTTGAAAACTAAAGGCACCACTAGGCTTAGGTCACCTTGTCGGGCTGATCACCCGGCTTGGGATCTTTAATCTGTCCGCCAGCTGCAACTTGGATTCTGTCTGTACCGACCATGGCAACGGTTTTATCTGCCGGTCCCATTTGTATGGCTACGGTTCTGATTTTTGATCTGCCGGTCCCATTTGTATGGCTACGGTTCTGATCCTATTTCTAGTACCACGTTCAGTGGCTACGTTTCTGTCTGCTCTTATTACTTTGGTAATAGGAGGATTTAGCTATTTGTGGTCGCCAAGGTTTTATCTGCATATTACTTTATTTTATGATTCTTGTGGGTTATACTTTTTATGCTTTGATTTGTTTAATGTTTACGATATCGATCTTTATCGTATTGTCTATATTGTTCGTTTATTTGTCTTGATATTTATGTTCGGACTTTCGATCGTTTTAGCATCTTTTATTGTCATTATTGTTTAGACTATTTATCCGGTTTTACGATGATTTCATCAAGTTTTATGTATGTTCTTTTGTTTCATATTATTTGTTTATTTGCTTGCCAGACCGTCGTGTCTGACCCTTATTTGTTTGGTGCCAGATTCCGCTCTTTTTGTTTTTAGATGTTTGATCAGAGGAGGCGGTGGGACCGCCGGTCTGACGTGAGAGGCTGCCCGTTGATATCATTTAGATGTCAAGTATGGCACCGGAGTTCGTATCAAATCTTTGAGGGTAGTATTTCTGTTAGTTGGATATATTGTTGTATGGCTTTATTAGCCTTTTTATTGGGTTTGTAATTAAGACACTTGTTAATTGTAATTTGAACATGTGGGAAATAATAGATTTGTTACTACCAGCTCAGTGTGTTGTGATTTATGACTTGTGCCAGTCTTATTATGGGATGGCTTTATGATATTGGTGGCGTGTGACACGGAACCCGATGGCCACGGATCCCGAGTCGTAACACCATGTTTAGCTTCCGCGAAAATATACTCTGATTGTGATGAGATTTGATTATCCTCATTCACGCGGATCTTGGGAAACATAACAAAAGTTTCAATTTATCCCAAAATTTCGCACCCCGAGGTCGGATCACTGCAGGGCCCGGTTTCGGGGTGTGACAGGTTTGGTATCAAAGCTGGTTAGTTTCTAGGAAATAAAATACTCTAGAGACATTAAGACGTGTGGTGAGGACTCGTTAGATTGTGTCGATTTGTTTTCTCGTGCCATTGTTTCTTTGGATTTGAGTCGGCTTTTCTTTCAGTTCGGTAGACTTTGCTTGTCTTTTCTTTTAGTTCTTGTTGTTAGGAGATTTGGATGGCCAAATTTCCTCTTTCGTGGGGGAGAATTTAAAATCTCCATACCCACATTTAGTGTCTTTTGTCTGTGCTTGCGTCGGAGACTGAGAACCTCGTGGATTTAGTATGTTGTTTTCGGAGAACCTCAGCAGACTTTCAGCCTTCAGCATCTTCATTGTGGTTAATGAGAGAAGACATGTGCATTTGCCCGCCAGAGTTGGACTTGAGCATTATTCGAAGACCCCCTTTCAGCTAATCAAGGATCGTCATGCAGCGTACCAAGGTGAGTAAATGTGGATTATTGGGTGAACTCAGACCATCTTTCCAAGATGAAGGATTGCAGGAGACGCATTAGCTGTTGATTTTATGAAGGGAGAAGTGATTCTTAGTTAGTAAGACTAGAAGCTAGTGCCAGAAACTCAGGGATTTCCCGGTTTCGACGAGCCTTGTCGTGGATTTGGCTGAGAATTTTCAGAACTTGCAGCCTAGCCAGTGTAGTTTTTCAGAGATAATAATGAGTGAATGGTTCGTTGTGGTCAGGAAAATTTTTGGCAGCAGAGGAAACTTTGTGGATTTTACCGACTTATAGGATATTGGATTGGACAACATGCAGGTGCAAGAGTATACCTCAGTCATGGTGATGTCCCTTTTCTTAGTGAGAATGATTTCCGCGATGTTTTCATCTTTTATTTAGTTTTTCCTTAGTCTATGATCTATCTTTGTAGAGTTTAAACAATGGATTTATGTTTCTTCTTTAAGGCTTATTTTGAAATAAACTATATTATTATACTCTTTTCAGGAGTTACATGATTTTGCCTTCATAAGGATTTGTGTTTCGGAGTTGCGTTTAATCTTCTTAAAATAGTGTTTTACAATGATCTTGGAAATTTTTCTCTTGTTTTAACTCTCCTGAATGTTGACATCTACATTTTCAAAATCTTAAAGATTTCAAAAAAAAATTTTATATGTTTGGTTGGAAAATGGATTTCAATAAAAATTTAATGTATGGTCATATTACATGAATTTGATTTATTTTTGAAAATCCGAATTTGAGGTTATTGAGTATTTCAAGGATTTGTTGGGTTATGAAAATATGAATTTCAAAACGAATAATGTTGTTCCATATTCAAATTTTGATAAACTTTATTTATTAAGTTCTATTTGATAATTTGAAAGTTCGGTTTCTACTATGTTTTAAAATGATGAGATTCAACTAAGTAATTATTTTAGTCATTATGTTTACAATTTTAAGATTTGTTTTGCATTGAATGGAATGAGTGGTATTAGCCTATGGTTGGAGTTTGGAAGTGTAAGAATTGAAGGGTTGATGGATGTCAAGATGTGTACTAGTTCAGTTGGAGGCAAAGTTGGATTTATGAGAGAGTAAACATCATTCAAGACAAGGATTGGAAGTTTCAGTTCTTCGGGAATTAACATCAGATTGGCAGATATGTTTTTGTTGATAACACAGTATCAAGCAGAATATCAAGAACAACAAGTAGATAGAATCAGATGTGGGCAAGAATTCTGAGTACAGCACAGAAAGATTTGGAATATGGAGTTGTGAGAATGAAATCTGAAGAGGCAAGCCATGCGAAGTTTCGACACAGAAAAGCTCAGCAGGTTATGGCAGTTTAACAATTGGTGTATGGCAGTTCGACATCCGGGTTGTAACAGACCAAGTCAGGGACAGTAGACCTATAGAATTTGGAGTTTGTAATTTCAAAAAAAAAAAAAAAGGATTGACGGTATACTTGGAGGCCAGAAGCTGATGATGCGTTCGAGGAATATAGTAAGAGCAAACGTATGGGATTCCAGAATTTTCGGGATGAAGATTTTTCAGTGAAGGCATGTCTACGATCACATCTTTATACAAGCGCCAGGAGCACCGTGTACAGCTTTGAAGGACTTAAGGCACAGAATTCCAAAGTCATAGAGAGGAACAGAACTTGCAGTTTCTTGAACCGACAGTGACCGACGAGATAAGCAAAAGAAATGATCCGGTACGAGAACTACAGATGACACCAAGGATGATTAGAAGAATCGTGGAACACTAGTTTGGTCAGAGGAGTATGTTTTGAGCAGATGTGTGGAATAGTGTGAAGCTTTCAACCGAATCAGAATGTAGTTGACCGTGCATCTCAACGTCAGGTTTGATAAGAGGATGTCTCTCAGTTGCCGAGGTCTAGCATAGGGTGTCAGTGTTTTCTTTTGTCTTTTGGATTTTTGATTTTTATGGGGTTTAGACCATTTGGAGGACCAAATGGGTTCTAAGGGGGGGAGGATGTGAGACCCCGACCCCCAATCCCTCAGTTTAGCATTGTTTAATCGTGATTTAGCTTTTAAGAGAGATTTGATTTAGTTTGATCTTGTTTTTGAGTTTGACTAGATTTTTCCATAGACCTTGAGATTTTGAGGACCGTTGACTTTGGTTTGACCCGGTTTATACGATATGTATTTTTTATGAGAAATTACTTTTGATTTCTAGAAATTCTGGATTTGATGTATTTTGACTCATTTGATGAAGTTTAACAACTTTCATGTTTTGACCATTTTGATTTGATGATCAGAAAATGCGTTTTTCGAGAAAAAGGGCAAAACTGACCTTTTACACTAAATCTGTCCATGAATTTCGAAAATTTCAGAATTTGGGGAAAATATACTTTTTGGAAAGTAGATATTTCGCCGATCGTTTTTGTCTTCTTCGTCGTTTTCGTTCGGGGCCCGCAAATGTGAGTTTCGGCCTTGTGAAGATTGGGGCCCACAAGACCCACCTTATAAGAGGGGGAACCCATCTCTTCTCCTTCATTTTCGTTTCCAGCAACTTTGGCTGAGGGAGAGGGCTCCTTCTTTCCCCTTTCCAGCCATCTCTCTCTCTCCTTTTTGCAAGCTTCTTTCTTGTGTGCCAAGTGAGGATTGATCCCACCTTCTTCTTCCTCATCTCTCAAGCTTTCCAAAGACCCTATTTTCAAGATTTTTGGGCTAGAGCAAGGCACTCATCTAAGCTCTTCTTCTTTGTTTGGATTTCTCAAGGTTAGCAATGGTTTTCTTTTCTTGAGATTCTTGTTTTCCTCTCCATTTGGAGTGTTTTAAACCCATTTGCTAGGGTTTTCCTTGGAGGTTTACCAATGTTGACATTTTAGGGTTTTCTTGGGAAAATTTAGGGGTTTTTGTAGATTTGAAGCTTGAGGCTCTAAGGCATTGTTTGGAGAGTGATTTTGCTCATATCTTGGCTAGAGGCAAGTAGATTTCAACATTAATGTGATGCTTTCTCTCATTGGTTCTATTTCATGATTTTCCTTCTTGTGTTAATCTTCTTTAGTCTATGGGTTATTTTGATTTAATGAACCATGGTCATAGTTATCTTAATTTATGTCATTGTTTCACCATGCACTGGTAGTTTGTTCTCACTATGGCTTCTTGGAAAAAAATTGGGTTTCATTGTGTTCAAGTGGGTGTTCAAAGAAAAGGGAAAAGAACTTTGATTCTTTTAAAAGTGTGGAGTTTGTGTTATTGGATGATTATGGATGATGGTTTGATGATTTGTAGAGGTTGAGAAGAGGCCCAAGTTGTTGTAAAATGGTGTAAGAAAGAAAGGGAATGGAAATGATCAAGAAAAGAGAAAAAAAAAGGGGATTTCTGCACTGTCGGGCTGGACTGGGCAGGCCCAGTCCGCTCGAGCGACCCACTGGGCCGCTCGAGCGGACCAGGCCTGGCCTCACTCGAGCGACCCACTGGGCCGCTCGAGCGACCCAGCTACTGTCTGGGTCCGCTCGAGAGCGAGCCCAGCTCAGTCTGGGCTCGGGTTTGGGCCTGGTTAAGGGTCCCTTTAAGGCTGTTTGATGGCCCGATTGAAGATTGTGATGAACCCATTTCCTAGGTGTCTTTTGGGCCTGATTCAAGATGGTTTTGGGGCCATTTTAAAACCTGATTTTTGGGTCATCTTTGGGCCTGATATTGGACAGATTTAAAACTTATTTTGTGGGCCTGGTTGAGATTAGTTTTGGGCTGCTTTTAAAGTATGTTTGTAGGCCATTCAAGTTTGGTTTTGGGGCTGTTTTAAAACTTGTTGGTGGGCCTGTTTCATGGTTAGTTTGGGTTTGTTTTAAAACTTGATTCTTGGACCATTAAAGGTTCAGTTTTGGGGCTGTTTTAAAGTATGTTTGTGGGCCATTCAAGTTTGGTTTTGGGGCTGTTTTAAAACCTGTTGGTGGGCCTGTTTCATGGTCAGTTTTGGGTGGCTTTATAACTCATATTTGTGGGCCATTAAAGGTTTAGTTTGGGCTTGTTTTAAAACTTGTTCCTTGGACCATTCAAGGATTAGTTTTGGACCGTTTAAAAACTTGTTTTGTGGGCTTGGTTAAGGTTGGTTTTTGGATTGTTATTAAGGATTATTTTGGACTCGGATTAAGGCCAGCTATGGGCCTGTTTTAAAGAGATTTTGGACTACTTGTATTACTTGGAAATTTGTGAAATGGGAATGATGTGAGAATGAGTGTATGTGAAATTACCCGGGAATCGTTCGAGTCTCAATGCGCACTTTATCATTTAAATATTATGGATTTTCATTGGCATCAAACGCACTTTTTATTAATCAATGTTTAAGGGTTAAATGTGCATTGAGATGGTTCCTTGGCAAGGCATTAAGTCATTCTACACTATCCATTCCATTTCAAGTCAGAATATGTATTTGTATTTGTATTTACATTCATGGGTAAACTAATTTAAATAGCATCGGTGATTTGTTATAAAATCATGTGTTTTCCCAGTTCGAAAGGGTTGATCGTATGATTTTATACAAATCACTTTGATGTGTATTTGAACGGTTTACCATGGATATTCGTATGTTTTCTCCGATTCGATTTGAAAAGAGATTGGAGTATGTTCGTCACATTCGGGATTTCTTCGATGAGATTACTATTTTGATAAGACTAGTATTTTGGGAATAAAAACCTCGAGGCAAGACTGGGCCAGAGCTTTGTAGTGCGAGCCCATGAGCCAAAGAGGCTATGATTTCGAAAATAAAACCTCGAGGCAAGACGGGGCCAGAGCTATGTGGTGTGAGCCCCTGAGCCAAAGGGATTAGTATTATGGTTTGATTCGTATCGGTTCGAGTTTCGAAAACTAAAGGCACCACTAGGCTTAGGTCACCTTGTCGGGCTGATCACCCGGCTTGGGATCTTTAATCTGTCCGCCAGCTGCAGCTTGGATTCTGTCTGTACTGACCATGGCAACGGTTTTATCTGCCGGTCCCATTTGTATGGCTACGGTTCTGATTTTTGATCTGCCGGTCCCATTTGTATGGCTACGGTTCTGATCCTATTTCTAGTACCACGTTCAGTGGCTACGTTTCTGTCTGCTCTTATTACTTCGGTAATAGGAGGATTTAGCTATTTGTGGTCGCCAAGGTTTTATCTGCATATTACTTTATTTTATGATTCTTGTGGGTTATACTTTTTATGCTTTGATTTGTTTAATGTTTACGATATCGATCTTTATCGTATTGTCTATACTGTTCGTTTATTTGTCTTGATATTTATGTTCGGACTTTCGATCGTTTTAGCATCTTTTATTGTCATTATTGTTTAGACTATTTATCCGGTTTTACGATGATTTCATCAAGTTTTATGTATGTTCTTTTGTTTCATATTATTTGTTTATTTGCTTGCCAGACCGTCGTGTCTGACCCTTATTTGTTTGGTGCCAGATTCCGCTCTTTTTGTTTTTAGATGTTTGATCAGAGGAGGCGGTGGGACCGCCGGTCTGACGTGAGAGGCTGCCCGTTGATATCATTTAGATGTCAAGTATGGCACCGGAGTTCGTATCAAATCTTTGAGGGTAGTATTTCTGTTAGTTGGATATATTGTTGTATGGCTTTATTAGCCTTTTTATTGGGTTTGTAATTAAGACACTTGTTAATTGTAATTTGAACATGTGGGAAATAATAGATTTGTTACTACCAGCTCAGTGTGTTGTGATTTATGACTTGTGCCAGTCTTATTATGAGATGGCTTTATGATATTGGTGGCGTGTGACACGGAACCCGATGGCCACGGATTCCGAGTCGTAACACCATGTTTAGCTTCCGCGAAAATATACTCTGATTGTGATGAGATTTGATTATCCTCATTCACGCGGATCTTGGGAAACATAACAAAAGTTTCAATTTATCCCAAAATTTCGCACCCCGAGGTCGGATCACTGCAGGGCTCGGTTTCGGGGTGTGACAAAAACCTTGAAAAAAGTACTAAACAGCTCAGGTGCAATGTTAATTATTTAGAGATTGTACTTGATACAAACAGATGAAAAATGTGCTATCATTTCTTATCCACATGCTGTCTATCTTCCATTTATAAATTTACTTTTGCTACAATGATCATTACTTCCAAGAAATCGCTCAATACTGATTGCTTTGCAAAACAATGCTTTTGTTCAATATTTGCAATTTGCACTTAATTGGAATCTATGTCTTGTGTAGTATTGAAACCTTTTCTTTCTGGAATAAAAGGATTGGGCTTAAAACTAGTGTCTTGGAATAGAAAGCTACAGCTTGTAACATGCTCTGTTGCTATGCTGAAGAACTGAAGGAGGGATTCTACCCATGGATTGATGAGGTTGCTAATGATGGAGTGCTTATTTTCTTCTCTCATTATAGGTGTTTTCTCAACGTTAACCATCTCTTATTACAAACTGTGCAGGTTGCTCCTACTTTAGTTCCTCTTCTAAAGTTTTATTTACATGAAGAAGTTAGGAAGGCTGCTATTTCAAGTATATATTTAATATAGAGCTCACCCCCCCCCCCCCACCCACAAGTTTGACAGCTATTTTATATAATGGAAATGAAAATGTATAAAGTATAGAGAAGACTATATAAATGGAAATGAAAATGTAGAATAGTGATGTGGTTTGATTGTCATTAACACTTGGAATCATTGGACTTTACTGTTGTAACAACTGTGGGTTGGGTCTTCTTCTATTATATGTATTGTATCTGAAACAGTTGAAAATCAGTTTTTCTTGTAGTGAAATTCAATTGTTTTTTTTTTTTAAACAACAAATACTTAGTAACGGATATAAACCGTTACAAATAGTTATATATATGCGTCAGAAAGTGGGAATTACCAACAGTTTTATCCGTTAGGAACAAACTATGAACAAATTTAATAACCGTTACTAATAAATTGTAACGATTCAAGATGTGTTGCTGAAATTAATTTCAGTAACAATTGATAACCGTTAGTAATATTTCTAACGGATATTAAGTGTTACTAAACAACTTGGTCGGGTCTTTCTTTTACGACCCATTTATGGGAGACTTGAAGTGTAGGAGGCTGGGTCCTTTGCTTCTCTAGTCTCTTTTGTTGATACGACGTGCGGCGCTGTATACGACGAGCAATTTGAGCTTCGATCAGCTCTGGTTGGGCTTTCACAAAGAAGGATGTGCTCCCTTGGGCGCAGCAGCCGAGCCTGTCTTCTTTGTAGCTAGGCAAGGACAGGATGCGGACCCGGTCCTTTGCCTGTTGCAGCGAAGCTTTGAATTTTTCGAGTTCGGCCCCTGTAGAGATGAAGGATCGAACTGCAGGATTGTAGGCCTTAGCAGGTGCTTGTAGAGGCCTAGTGATGCATGACTTGATTTTGGGCTTGTAGGAACAAGCCGGCTCATGCTAGGTTGACTTGGTTGTCAGGTCGGAGATGGGTCTCTCCTCTTTCATGTAGGCAAGAGGGTAGAACTGGTTCTCCTTGAGTAAGGCCAGCTATGCTGCCTCGGTGGATGTTTGGGACCTTCTTTGTTTTGGTGAAGATTTTGGGGATCAAGTCTTGCGACAGACCTGGTTGTTTGTGGGTAGAGGCTTCACGAGGGTGCCGTGAGCTTCGGGCTTCCTGGCGCTCGCCTTTGGTGTCACGATAGTGACACGTTGAGTGGCGATCTTCTGCTTTTTGATAGGCGCAGTTTCTTCTTCAGGAAGTGGGAATGGTCCCAACATCCCAAAGACGATAGTCTGGGGAGTCGAGGTTGACCCGAAATTCAGAGAGTTGCCGAGGGTGTTGGCGCTTCGGCAGCTGACAGTGCGCTTTTGAGTGTTCGTGTTTTGCTTCGGCTGAAGCATGAGTTGGTGCTTGTTTTCGTCGAAAGTAATGGTCAAGGAAGTTACCATTGTTAGTTTTCCAAAAATTTCTGAAAAAAGACCACATCCATTAGTAATCACAAGAATATAATGATCATAAATGGAAAATTCTATGGTTTTGTCTTTTCAAATCGCTTGAGGGACATGGTCCGACCCAAACGACTTGAAGAAGGCAAAAAGCCATAGATGATACAATTGTTCTGATTGCAAGTATGGTGAGCTCAGAATGAGCGTTCCAGTGACTACTAGAAGCAATTGTAAACCTAAATTCGACTTATCGAGAAGCAGGGCTTGCTCGAGGTAAGAAGAATATAAGGTTGGAGTTACAAATGTGCCGGTCACAAATACAGTAGACCCTGAAAAGGCATACAAGTATTGCTAGGCACAAATGCTGGGGATCACATCTATGAGATGGGATTCTCTATTTTGAAAGGTCAAGATTGGTTTCATCAAAGAGAGCAAATGATATTCAATCCGGACACAGGCTCAATAATTTCTGAGAGTACTAGTGCCCAGAAGGGAAGGAACCACAATTTTTCGAATCTGAATCCAAAATGACGAGAGTTTCTTTTTTTTCACGGTCAATATTGAATTCATCAAAGAGAGGGAATGGCATTCCAATCTAAACAAGGGCTCAACATTTCTGCTAGCGCCACTGCTCAAAAAAAAGAGACCTCAATTTCTCAGATCTGAACCCAAAGATGACGAATTTTTTTTAATGATTTTTCTTTGAAGATTTTTTAAATAATAATGATTTTTAAAAAAAAATATAGATTAAAAATATATTTTTTATTATTTTTTTAAAATTAAGTTTTTCTTAGAAGATATTTTTTTTTAATTTTTTTAAAGAGTTTTTTTATTTTTTTTAAATATTTTTTTTTTAAGATTTAAAGACGAGAGAGTACACATAGGCCTCCTAATCCGGTCTTATGAAACCTCAATTGATAGAACTGCCCCCAGGTAAGGGTAGGATTACTTAATGAACTCGTTTGGAGGACCCTTGCCTAGAACAGTCAAGCTGTCTCCACAATCTGGACAAGGCTTTTCTAGAATCAATCATGATCAAAGAACGCAATTGGTTTAACCTTAGTGGTCTATGTCTTTTTTTTTAGATCCCTAATAGATGCATCGAAGAGAAACGATGGCCCAATGCCCGATCTGAACATGGGCTCAACATTTCTGCGAGCACCGGTGCCCAAAAGGGAAATGACCAAAGTTTCTCAATTTTGAATCCAAAATAAGAAATCTGATTTCTTTTTTATCTCTAATGAACCCATCAAAAGAAATGATGGCCCAAATCCCAATTCAAACAGGCTCAACATTTTTGCAAGCATATGAACGATAGGAGATGATCAAAGTTTCTCAATTTTGAATCAAAACTGAGAAATTTGATTTTTTTTATCTCTAATGAACTCATCGAAGAGAAACGATGGCCCAAAATCCAATTCGGACAGGCTCAACATTTCCATAAGCACATGAACGATAGGAAAGGATCAAAGTTTCTCAATTTTGAATCCAAACTGAGAAATCTAATTTTTTCTTTTTAGATCTGTAATGAGCTCATCGAAGAGAAACGATGGCCCAAATCCCAATTTGAACCGGCTCAACATTTCTGCAAGCACATGGACGATAAGAGAGGATAAAAGTTTCTCAATTTTGAATCCAAACTGAGAAATCTGATTTTTTTTTTAATCTTTAATGAACTCATCGAAGAGAAACAATGGCCCAAATCCCAATTTGAACAGCCTCAACATTTCTGCAAGCACATGAACGATAGGAGAAGATCAAAGTTTCTCAATTTTGAATCCAAACTGAGAAATCCGATTTTTTTTTAAAAGAGAAAGAGTGGAAATAAATTCGAATATAGAATTAGAAATTTCCAAAAAATCTCATCTCATTTTTTTTTAGTTGCGAAATCCAACATAGGCCACCAACTAGAAAGTAGCCAAGGAATCCAGAAAAGAAGTATATGCATAGAGCAAAAATATGGTATGCAAATATTTCATTTCCAAGCATCGTGTTCTCAAATGAACGAGTCCCACCGGGTGTGCCAGCTTGATGGACCGCGCTTTTTTCGTGCTCGGCGCTACCGAGGCCGGCGGACATGGGAGTCCATTTGATCCAACCATTTTTTTTAGGTGGGTGTGCCAGATTTTCTATTTTACTTGGAATTGTAAGTGGTGATCTGAAGATCGACTATCGCAAGTAAAAAGAAAATCAACTTCTTTCAAGTTTTCATTGCACATATATTTAAGGAAAGAGACAAGTTTTTGAAATGCCGTAAAAGACAATTTCATTTGTTTTGCCGTGAAATGCGATTTTTGGCAGTTATAGCCGATTTTGGCGTTTATAGCCGATTTACAATTCTTATCAATAATGAAAGACAAGAGTTGTGATTTTTGTCTCTTTTAAAAAAATACAAACTACAGCGAAAATCAAGAAAAGGAGGATCTAACTTCTTAGGAGATTGTAGGGGACTCGTTCGGATTGACGGTTGCAAGCCATGTATGGACTTTGCCATCATTCATGCAGATGAGAATAGAGGATGTTCTTGATTCGTTTGACCTGGCTATAACCTCATCCATGCAGATGAGAACAAAGACCAAGAGAAGGTCCTATGTCCAATAAAAAGCCAAGTAGACGGACTGAAAAGCCACGTCTAAGCCATTGGAGGCAGAAGGAGAAGATGAGGACCTTGGGTGGTACCCCCCAAGGGACTTTTGTCACCTGTAGTGGTGGTCGGTGCAGAACTTTAGCAGAGTTTTCTTTCTTAGATTTTTGATGCCTTTCTTTGTATGGATTTCCAGATTTTCCGAAGTGTTTTTCCCTCTTGGATTTTCCGATCTGGATTTCTTTGGAATGCTCTCTTATTTATAGGCCTTCGGTAGCCATTTAGGATAGTTTATGTGCTTTTATTGTCATTAAGCCGCATAATGGGAGGAGTTACAAGATTTATTTCTTTATTTTGTAATGCCTTTTTCTTGGCTTCTGATTGGCCGGTGGAGATTAAGGGCATTTAATCGCCTTTAATCACCATGATGGGAGGAGTTTCATGGTTTAAATGCCATGAAACCTTTAACTTGTAACTCTCGAATGATTGCTTCTAATTGGGCCATACAAAGTAATGAATTAATGACTGCAATAAATCTAGTTAATTAACTACATTAAGTGGTTGCCGAGCAGTTGAATAGTCGCGGGCCATGCCTCGTCTTTTGGAATTCTTCTAGCGATGATCATCGATGGATCTTCATGCTGATCAACATTGGATGACCATGTAATTTCAGACATATATTGCTAACAGAGGGCCGGTGACATTTGTCCTGTCGATTTCTCAATCGATCGGGTGGAAATTACACTTTTTTGGTCGACCGGTTGGCGATCAATGATGATTTTGATACTCTTGAAGACGGACCTGTGTTTTTGACGGATGTCGATGGATTTGGTGCCTCAAAAATCTGAATTTTGGAAATTCACAGGAGCAAAAATCTTCGAAATGCGAAAAGGGATGGAAAATGGGTCTTCCGAGGCAAATCCGATGACCCGGATCTCCATGGTCGCAGGGTTGCGGGCTGCGACCATGGGGGGGTTTTCCCCCTTCGATCGTCGTTTTTCGGCCATTTCGCAGTCTTTTCTGATTCTTTTTGTCTTCTGTATTTTTCTTGACATTTTTGCACATTTGTTGGCTTGATTTCCCGGTAGAGAACATGATGAGAATCCTTGCATTTTGGAATGCAAAGTTTCCGATTTTCCAGGAAAGCCGAAGACTTTATCGCGTAGAGCTGCTGATTTTCCGTCAAAAGCCGAAACAGGGTCAAGCGATTTCGGAATGACCTGAAATTTGAGGTGAAGCCTCCTGAGCAATAAATAAGACCAACCATAGGCTTTTGTTTGAGTTTTGAAGTCGTATGGGGTCCTGTTGCCAGTAGACTTGATTCTGTCACGAGGAAGATGTCGCGATTTGATGTATGGTCAACAAATGTCTGATTGGCCTGAAATTTGACAGGAAACCTATTGGAGTCATTTTGAGATGATCCACTGGCTCTATCTTGGAAACCATGGTCCCGTGGATCTTCGCCGCCGAGAGACCTGATTTGGCTTCCAAGGGTCAAAGTCTGGTCAAATGTTGTCGAAATGACCTGAAACTTGATGTGTAGCCCTTTGTAAGCATCTTGAAGCTGCCCATGTGCTCTGTTTGATGAGATTGCTTTAGCTGTTCGAGGGTTGATGTAGGGTCAAACGTTGTCGGTTTGACTTGGAACTTGACGTGGAGCCTTTTGGATGTGTTTGGGACCATCCACAGGCTCTGATCAAATATTTGATGTCTTCGAAGCTATCGCCGCTAGGAGCTCCTGTTTAGCTGCTGAAGGAGAAAAGTTAGGCCAAATGATTTTGAAATGGCCCGAAACTTCTTGTGTACTCTCTTAGCTTTCTTGAAGGATCTTGCAATTTTTGTTTGATTTTGACAAGATTTGGTTTTTTTGAGAAGTAGCATTGCCCATTTGTGGTAGGATGCGACTTCATGTAGCTTTCTTGATGTTGAAGAGGCAAAGTGACATTTTTGGTGTCAACAACCATGCTCAAGTCCATCCGGATACTCCTATCCATTGCTGTTCATATCGGTTACGAGAATTAGCAAATGGATGTCAAGACAACGTCTCACGACGGCCATCTTGGGGAAGACATCTATATGATGCAGCCAGAAGTTTTATAGCTAATAACCAAGAGCAAATAGTTTACAAGTTGCAAAAGTCCAATTATGGATTGAAGCAGGTATCCCGGAACAGGAACATCCGCTTTGACAAGGCAATCAAGTCATTTGATTTTTGTCAGAATCTGGATGAGTCATGAGTGTACATGAAAAGTCAAGAAGGCATTTTTTTTATATAGTATGTCGACGACATCCTTCTCCTAGCGAGTGTTAGGGATGTAGTCAACAATAAAAGTTTTGGTTGGCTAAGACTTTTGATAATAAAGGACTTGGGAGAAGCCAGCTACATCAAAGGGATCAATTACCATTGAGACCAAAATAATAAGATAATAGGCTTATCCCAAGATGCATATATAGATAAGGTGATGGTACGGTAAGCTTTGCTTTGTACTAGACCGGATATCTATCACACAGTAGGCCTAGTCAGCAGGTATCAGCCTAGCCCAGGTCCTTATCATTGGACTACTGTAAGATGTGTTCTCAAATACTTGAAAAGGACTAGAGATCACATGTTGATTTACAGCAGTGATGAGTTGATTCCAGTCGGTTACATAGATATGGACTTCAAGTCAGATCAGGATTCCAGGATATCAATATCTGGGTATGTGTTAATGATGTAGTCGCTTGAGAAGCAGCTAAGGAAGCAGTTTGGCTTAAAAGATTCCTTATGGAACTTAGAGTGGTACTTTTGGCGCAACAGCCGCTCACAGTTTATTGTGATAACAACAGGGCAGTCGCTCAGCCCAAGGAACCCAGGAGCCAAATAGTATGTACAGAGGAAGTTATACATGGTCAGACAGATTGTGCAGAAAGGTGATGTTACGATCACCAAGATAGCCTCTGCGGACAATCTAGGAGATTCCTTTACTAAGCCTTTGACTACCAAAGTCTTTGAGCAGGATGTAAACAGGATGAGCATGAGATGCAACCCTAACTGGCTTTGAGCCTAAGTGGTCTCAATCAATTAGATTGATTAAATAAATTGATTAATTTTTTTTATATATTCATGCTTTCCCTCATGAGATGAATGGTGATCTATTATATATTTGCACACAACCAATACGAATGACATGATAGTTCATGAAATGAGCCGGGATCCATAAGTATGCTAGATGCAATACATGTGTATGGATGAGATCCACATACAGGCGACATGTATAGCAAATCTTATACTTGAATATCTTCACAACCGATGATGAGACTGGACATCTCATCTGACAAGGTTGCAGTACTTTGATTACTATGAGATAGTGTGATTTGTCTCGATCATCAGAATGGAAGATTATGAATCATAGTATTGGTACATTGGATGTATTGAATGACCATGAGAAGCGCCTTATAAACATTGTCTTTATTTAAAGGTTTGCTCTCATAATTCCCTAGCAATAGGCTCTCAATCCTGAGACATTACTGAAATCAAGTTTCTATCTATTTATTTGCTTTGAGTCATCAATGAGTTAGGCCAATTGTAGGTCAACACCTCGGTGATTTGGGTACATGGTAGTAGAGCTGTGGAAATATTCAATAGTCAAGTTGGAGTCTATCTCTAATATCCCCTTGTGCCAATTAATGGATTTATCATTCTCTATAAGAAATTTCACTTTTACCGGCGCTCAAAAAATGTCGGCAAAGGTCAAGAAATCGCCGGTAAAGTGTTTTCCCGGCGATTTATGTTGTGCCGGCAATTTGCCGGTAATAATACGCCACTAATGCATTTTACCGGCAAAATAAAGTAGCACCAGGAAAGGGATAACATTGCCGGCGTTATTTGTCGCCGGAAAAAGAATTCATTTCGCCCGAAAAGAGGTCTATTTTCTCAATAATAAAACTTTTAAAAAATTTTCCCGGCGTTTTTTTCGCCGGTAAAGGGCTTCGCGTGTTATTTTTCGCCGGAAAAAAGTCAATAATAGAATTTTTTTAAACTTTTACCGGCGTTTGTTTCGCCGGGAAAAGAATTTTAAAACTTTTTACCGGCGATGTTTTGCGCCGACAAAAAATTCCTGGCGTTATTTTTAGCCGGGAAAAGGTCCTCAATATACTTTTTGAAAACTTTTGCCGGCGTTTTTTTGCGCCGGCAAAAAATTCCCAGCGTTTTTTTCACCAGGAAAAGGTTATTTTTCAATAATACATTAAGAATAAATTTTTCCCGGCATTTTTTTTGCACCCGTAAAGAATTACCGGCGTTATTTTTCGCTGGTAAAATGGTTAATTTCGCCGAAGGCCTCTATTTTTTCAATTATAAAATTTTAGAACTTTTGCTGGCGTTTTTTTTGTGCCGGCAAAACATTAATATAATTTTTAAAAAAAGTTTTTCCGGCACTTGTTTTGCGCCGGCAAAGCATTTATATTTAAAAAAAATTAATTTTTTTCCTGTACTTGTCGAGCCCCTATACGCACAATTTCAAACATAACAAACACTGATAAAATGAAATTACAATGATTGGTAGATGCAAGAAAAACTGCAAACAAATTACAATGATTGGTAGTTTCCAAAGAAGGTTCCCTTAAGAGTCCTCTCATTCAGCAAATTCATGGGGTGGGTTTTGAACACAGCATCCTTAGAGGAACGCCGACTAGCACAGCAACACCCCAACCCTGACAACATTAATAAAAAAAAAATTTTACCTCTAAAACTATGCTATTGTTAGGGAGTAAAGATAGCTAGAAACTGGATGTTATGTGAAATTATACTATATGAAAAGATTAGTGATATATTACATCATGGACGAATTCGAATGCTGATATCATGGCATTGACGTTTCCAGTACATATTCGATGCTACGGTCTACTCCACCAGTCATCTCAACAATCACCTGATAAATCAATTCTAAGATCTTTTCAATCTACTGAAAACTTTCCTTCCATACTGTATAAGATCAAAGACAAACAAATATATTCTTATAAAAGAAGATCTGACTAATTCATACAACAACCAACTTTTAGCTTTAGTAATTATAACAATACTAAAATGGCTAGAACAATGAAACTAAGACTAGAAAATTAAAAAAAAAAAGGGGGAGAGATAAATACTAAAGACATACCCTCCTGCTTCATGTCCAAAGATTCGAGGGAAGACGGGAGTTTGCCCCTGCAAAATTCACAATACCCATTTCATTTCAGCAATCCACGACTACAAATCAAGCAGAAAACCAAAGGATCTCCTTTTATCTAGCTCTCTCTGTTGAATTAACTAATCAATCATATCCATATTCTATAATTTATACACACATCCATTTCAAGCCAGCCAATGGAAAGGAGCTGGTTAGATGCTAAGCATCCTATCAAATCTGATTCTTATAGTACCAAAATCTCATCTATGACTAATAAAGTTACAATAAAATCTCATCTCATATAGTTGAAACGAAAGGATAAGGGATGATCTTAAAGACCCAGATGGAAGAGATTGCAACTTGCTTGTAACATACTGTGAAAGATATACAAAACCCAGATTCAAATAGCTCTAAATTTCACTAGAAACCATATAAATAGAGTATCAAAAACAAGTATGAATCCTGAATAAGAAAACCCAGTTTTATCTCATAAGAGTCAGAAGAAACACCCACAAGAGTGAAATCAAAGAAGAACCCAAGTCATATCTCCACTTCACTGATACTAACCTGAAGACAGATCTCACAAGTTGTATTCCCTTTCTCTTCACACCACCTCTGTATACACTCTCTGTGTGCAAACTGACATGAGAAAGAACCAAACACAGTCATGACAATTCAAATCAAATTATCAAAACGACAAAAAAAAATTAACTAAGGAAAAAACCACTTTTGCCATTCTCTCTCTCACCTTGACAGTTCCAGATCAAGCACAAGGAGTTTCCAATCTCTTCGAGGATGACCCATCTTCTTCCTCCTCTTCCAAGCACCACCTGCACACACCCTGCACTCACCCTGCACCACCTACACTCACCTCGCACACACCCTGCACCACCTGCACTCACCCTGCACCACCTGCACAAACCATGCACCACCTGCACACACCATGCACTACCTCAGCCTGGTTACTATGTTCTTGGATTCATCATTAATCGACAGGGCATTGTACTCGTCAGCCCGTACTCATCATAATGAACATGACAGTTGATGGACTTGTAGTGTGTGAGGAGTCAGCTTACCACGGTGGTAATTGTGTAGGTTTGTTTAGACAATTAAAAAGAAAAAAAATATGTCAACACAAAAGTTACTCCACAGGTTTGTCTTGCTTAGATTCTGCCCTACCTTGAATTACCAAGACAATCAAACAACCAAAAACAGAAGATAAAAAGAAACTGCCAATTTCTGTAATAAGCTTTCATCCGAAGTAAAGCCTCATGGACTCAAAACAAGTAACCCATCTCACCTTAGCGGCTTAGCCTATATTGAGAAATTATAACTGTTAATTTGAATATGAATGGTTGTGGTCCTTCCCAGCCTCACTGATTTGGTTTTTGGGGGTCTATTTTTTTGTTTTTTTTTTCCTAGTGCTGCCAATAGTTTCTAATGTAATTTTCTCTTTACCAAAAAAACAAAAAAATAGAGACTAAATGGGCTTTGCTTGGACCTGTGACACTAATCTCTAATTGGCTCTAATTAACTTAAGCTTCTATCATCCATTGAGAGCCCTTGAAAGTGGGGTCTGTCTTGTCAACTTGGAATAATGAAACTGTCAGCCACACCAACTGAAAAATGGTAAATCCAAACACAACTATAAAGACCCAAATCAATTCCAGTCCTAGTAGTAAATCCAAACACAACTATAAAGCCCATGAAAGATAAGATTTCATTACCATAAATTCGGTTCCTTTCTTCCTCCCCCTACCTCCCCTGCACACACCCAGTAAAGCCTCCCCTGCACACACCCTGCACCACCTACACACAGCCCCATGTAGATCATTTTTCACCACAAAGGGACGGCCACAAATTTGATGTTTATTTAAAATAAAAGCATTTTTCATATGGAACTCACAACTCTGGAGATCACACTGGAAAATGATCCGCAGGGGCTGTGTGCAGGTAGTGCAGGGTGAGGTATCACATTAAAAAACAGATAAAATCATTTTTCGGACGTCATTTCCAATTTAAAAAGAGATGACATGGGAGGTATCACCTAAAAACTGAGGAAATGATGCATCTTCTGGAGTTACCTGCTTATATTTCTTGTAGATTTGCTTGGTTACTATGTTCTTGGATTCATCATTAATCGACATGGCAATGCACATCTCAGCCCGGTACTCATCATAATGAGGCTCCCATTTCTTCAAACAAGCGGCTGGAACTTCTTCACTGAAGCAAGGCAGCTGAGATATCTCTACATGCCAAAAAAATTTGAAGAAATTATAAGTCAACAACAGAGTTTGGTAGAAGGCACACATGGTGTAATAATGAAATGAATAAATCCTCACCCTCTGATGACAAATCTTTCAATTTAGATGAATTCACCGTATCATAGCTTGATCCAAGGATAGTCTTTGAAACATATGAATTCTGCCTCTCCAAAAAATGTGGGAACTTCTCTGCTTTTAAATCATCTCCCTATCACATCTCCTTGCACAGCCTCCCCTAATTTGACAAGAATAAAATACAAGACAAAACATGAAAATTTGCATGATGATATATAGTGGTCTTTTAGAAAAGTCTATGCATAGTTAAATGAAGTATAGGGACAATTAGAACAGTTGGTTGAGTCAATTGTTGAATGTGCATGTTTATTGAGGAACTGACTCAGAACCCAAAGACACCCATGAAGAACAGTTACACGATGCACAGGAACACTCTAAAATCTAAATATAATCAGCAACACAGATAAGCTGAATGTATAACAGAAAAGAAAATCCATATAAATAGTCAAAAAAAAATTTTCATTTGGGAGAAAATGACCAAAACTTAGCATTTTGATAAATCATGGCTTTCATGACGTTTTTCGCTAAGTTCGGAGAACTTCAATATTAAGTGCGCGTTGTCTTCTAACAATTATATAAAGTCAATATTTATATAAGCATTCCTTACCTGAAACTGATATTCCCAGATGTTGACACTTCCAGAATAAATACTTGCCAGGATCCTGCAAGAAGGAATAATTTGCAGATTAAATGCATTCACAAAAAAAAACTTGCTAATTTGGTCTAGGTAGAACAAAATCAAAGAAAATAAAGAAGTTCTTAAGAACCTGAACTCTCATACTTGCACCGTAGCACCGCATGAACCCAATGCCAGTTCTTTCCTCCACTGCACACCCTGCGCACATCCTTTCTCCCATTTCTTTCCAAAACCATCAAGAAATGAAACAAGAACATTCATGCCACTTCATATTAATATTCAACTGTCCTTACAACATTAAAAGCACCTTACCATTACCATTGCAAAATAAAAATTCATGTTAACATTCTACTATGTACCAACATTCAAATGCCAGTAAGAATTTAAATATTCAAATATCCTTACAACACACTGTTAAAGTTATCATTATAAAATATAAATCCATGCTAACATTCTACTATGACATTCCAACACTTGCAATGTTGTTTAAAAAAAACTCCATGCATCCCATTTTAATATATAGCAGTTTGTTACACTGCATCCATTTTGGTCTTCATGTTGGCTGCATCTTTCCTGCATGGAATCTTTCAACAAAACTTTTTCTTCAATGTTCATTCATTCCTGCATAAAAAAAAACAGAGAGAGAGAGAGAGAGAGAGAGAGAGAGAGAGAGAGAGAGAGCAAGATTAACACACAATAAAGAAATGAAAGGCTGGAAATATCAGTGAAAAAAATGACTAATCCTTTTTCTTTTCCTTTAAATTTAACAAGATCCACAATTTAACAAGAAAGGCTGGAAATATCAGTGAAAAAAATGATAGGTTTGAGTTACATGTAGGAAATAGAATTAGAACATAGTAGGCAAAGTCCTCTACATTCTTTCTAACAATCTAACTTCTCTCGCAATTGCCCACAAACTCAGGTGGAACCTTGTAGTGGCAGTCTCCATTGGTCTTGATTATCATGGATACAAACAACCTTTTCTACATTTCTTACCCGTTCTTGTCATTTTTCTGTTTTTCAATGTTCTTATTTCTTTCAGTTCAAGTAGATTCTCTCTATGTGATGTATTAACTGAACCTGAAATGCCATGTGTGTAATCCAACTATAACTAGCTTTACAGTAATATAGCAGATCACTCTCCTCCTCTAGTAGTAAAAAAAAAACTGCTTGTACTATTTTTGCTTAAGGGCAAAGTATAACATTAAAGGAAAAAATAATAGAAAGGCCAAGGCCCCAAAAGCTGATAAGAAGCAACAAAAAACAAGTCCCAAAGCTTATAAGAGTAGTCATATACAAACCTGGAGAAGTCGCATCCTGATCTCCACCAAAGGTCCCATCCACACCAACAACCATGTTTGGATCTATGCTTGCACGCTGAGCTAACTGGAGGACCAAGCTCTCCAGGAAAATTGTTCTTTAGGAAAACTCAGCAACCTGCTGCCTCAATTTTTGTACCTCAGAATCAGGGTCTGTCTGATTCTGGCTTGAAGCTAAAGAAGACTTCGTCCGAACGCCAAAACCCGTATCCCGATCTATGCCCAAGCACTTGAACAGATACATGTTGCTTTGTCAACGGAGATGTTATAGAGGGTTGAGATTGTTCGGTGCTAACTCGTACTAATTCCTCCAGCCATTTTTAAACATGTAAAAATCAAATAAAGTGATTTGACAAATGTATAAAAGTATATTTGTATTGATATATAAAACATGACTTAGGCATCAGTACATGTGTCTTCTAAGGTGCCTCATTTATCCACTTTTTCTGCCCATGCATATAGTGGGTGTCATGGTAGAAATCGGGAAAAGCCTGTGCCTGCCCATGATTCTGTGCCATCTGTTATGACATTAGATATTTCGTTAATAGAATAAATTTAATTTTCATAACTTAGTCAAATGGCATAAATTCTTAAATCTGCACTTACAATTAAAGAACTATGTGCTAGGAACGATCTAGAGCCGCTCGTATGATTCCATGGCATCTTCGATCGGCTAACTCTTGCTTTCTTTGACTTCTCCTACACAGATAAATAAAAAACAATGTATTAGTATAAACAAATTTTAACTACTATAGTGATCTTGATCAATAATTGAGGCAGATATATATACAAAACCATTAAAAGTTACCTTCCACTCCATAGTCTCCCACAAATTGTCGATCATCCAGGCCCAATCATCTGCCTTACAAGGTTTTAGTGGGTGGCTCTTTGGATCGGGCGTCCCTACCTCCAAAAGGGACAAATAGTGGGTATGTAAGTCGTGCTTCCAGTCCCTGTACAACTTCTAGCACTTCACATCAACGGCATCCCTGATGATCGAATTGTTCACATAGTCCCTGAAATCAAAAGTTTGCTATAATTGCAAACATAAACATGTTATGTGAGACAACAATTAAATATTTATGAGTCTAATTGAATCTGCATCAAGTTATCTCAAATGAAATTACCTGAACTCACTTTACCACCAAATTCTTGATCACCTCAGGAACAGACTTCCAGCCTTCTTTCCGAACAGGTGCCTCAGCTCTAATCACTTGCCCGAGAAGGTTCGCAAAAGCAGTGGAAAATTCACCCTCTGGCGCATGGCTCGAAGCTGGGATCGGAATTGGTATGGCATGGCCAAGTTGCCTCCTCAGTTTTTGCACCTTCAGCCCCATGTCTTGCCTCGTACACGGCGGGAGCCCTCGTCTAAGCCTGATGCTGTCACGATCACAATATTAATTTTGTTACTAAGCATATAAAATTAAAAGAATGTACATTTTAAACATAAATAATTCTAAATTTCTCACCAACACTGCTGCTTGGAGTACGCTGACTCAAAACCTGGTCAGGCTGGCCAGAAGACACGGCAATCCCTTTAGGATCCATCGGTCTAGAATCGGTCGCCACCTCAGGCATGCTATCCGCACGAGAAGGCCGTGTGTCTTGAGGCTGTGCCGGTCTAGCTTCGGCCGCCCCCTCATTTGTGCTCTCTGCTCGAGAAGACCGTGTGACTTGAGGCTGTGCTAGTGTAGCTTGGGCCGCCCCCTTCGGGTGTGCTCTCTGCACGAGAAGATCGTGTGACTTGAGGTTGTGCCGGTATAGCCTGGGATAGTGCAGCTGCTACAACGGAAGCATGTCTACTTCGCTTCCCTCGATTCATATCAGTAACCTGTCACAACACAACAATGAAGTATTAGTACTTAAATACATAATAAAGTGGATGAAAGATGTTTACAACTAGAATGGCTTGTCATAAATCAATAGACACAAATTACCATGTTCGCATGATCAGACCCAGAAGACTCATCATCCCCATCATCACCTGTATCTTCATCTGAATAAACCAACCCAAAATCACACTTAGACAATCGATACTCCTCATCATCGTCATCTTCACCCGATTTTCTATTTCCCACTCCACTTTTCCTTCTGCCCGTTTGACCCAGTCCAAAAACAGTGCTGGCTATTTGCTTTACCCCCAAAGCACGACATTTCTCGTCTCTTTCCATGATGTTCTTATTTCTCACCTTCTCGTATTCTGTCAACTTTGCCTGTTTGGCCACCCAACCAGGCCTGACATATGTTTTACCTCCCTTGGGCATTTTTTAGAACTATATATGACACACATGAGAATGAGGGCGTATAAAATGAAATAAAATGAGATATAAATATATAAAATGAGTCATGAAATGTAAACGAACAACATTATTAATTTAGAACACCTGTCCATACAGAAATTAGAAAACAAACACTACACATCATAGTCTACGTCAGGATCGATATCCGGATCGGACTGGCTATGCAGATTGTCTTCATCATCATCCTCGTCTATATACTCTGCCATAGTTTCATCTTCGCAATCGCTATGCTCCGTAATTGGCTCCTCACCATTCACTATCTCTAGCGGAATGTCATCTCCACAGTAATTCAAATCATTATCTTCGACATAGATTGGGACAACATCACTTGCTTCGTGCTGCTGGAAGGCCTCGTTAGGCGCATCATCAACTTCAGGTACATCCCACACTCCTCGATGCTTGACTCGTTCTACGATTCTCCATTTGTTGCCTTTGCAGGTATCACTAACATAGAAAACTTACTTCGCTTGACTTGGTAGGTTTGCTGCATAGCCATCCGGGTACTTGATTGATTTCAAGAATTTGAAAAAACCCTCCTTCTATTTCGGGTCCAACGTGGATCCTTCTTCATTCCTCTGCAGATGCAATTGTGGCTTGATGCCCATATCCTTTAAATCATCACGCGCTTTGTATGTGTCCTTATTCTTCTTATCTATGCCTACCACTGTCCCAACAACATTTTCACAGATGTTCTTCTCTACGTGCATGACATCAAGGTTATGCCTAAGGTTTAACTTCTTCCAGTACGGTAGCTCATACATGATGCTTTTCTTTGTCCAATTTAACAGTGTAGGCTCACGAGGTCTTTTCCTGCTGTTGGGGCCCTTCCCGAACCTAACTTCTGGTAGTCGATCCAACTGATCAAGTACCTTTTTCACCGGTAAATCCAAGGATTTTATTTTATGATCTGGCTTACCATTGAACTTCTTGCTCCTTCTCCAGAGGTGGTTCTTAGACAAGTAAGCTCGATGTCCAACCCACCCAATCTTACTTCTCAACTTACACGATAATGAATCTTCGTTGCAAGGGGGACAAGCCAAATAACCTTTTGTGCTCCAACCAGACAAGTTACCATACGCGGGAAAGTCATTAATGGTCCACATCAAAGCCGCATACATTCAGAAGGTCTGTTCACTATGGGCATCGTAAGTCATGACACCAATCTCCCACAACTCCTTCAACTCATCAACCAAGGGCCTTAGGTACACATCGATCTCCTTCCCAGGAGCTTGCGGCCCAGGAATAAGTAAGGACATCATGGAAAATGGGTCCTTCATGCACATCCAGGGTGGAAGGTTGTAAGGCATAAGTATGACGTGCCACATGCGGTAAGAAGTGCTCATGTTGCCGAAGGGGTTAAACCCATCGGTGGCCAATCCTAACCTCACATTGCGGATCTCCCGTGCAAACTCTGGAAATTTCAAATCAAATTCCTTCCATTCCTTATAGTCAGCCGGATGCCTACCCAGATCGCCATCCATGACATTCTCATGGTGCCATCTCATCTCTTTGGCCGTCATCCTGGACATGTATAATCTTCATAGCCTAGGTATCAATGGGAAGTAACGCAGTATCTTATGAGCGATCTGCTTATCCTTGCCATCATTGACCTTGTACCTAGGCTCCCCACATTCCGGACACTTATCCAGGTGAGCATTCTCCTTCCAAAAAAGTATGCAATCATTCTTGCAGGACTCAATGTGCTCGTATCCCAAGCCCAAGTCACACAGTAGCTTCTTGGCCTCATAAACGGACGCGGGAACCACATTACCTTCTGGTAGGACGTCCCTAAATATCTCCAAGACCTTGTCAAATGACTTGTTGCTCCACCTGTACTGGACCTTCACATGTAGCATCCTAATGACAAGCGCTAACAACGTTTCTGAATTTTTACAACCAGGGTACAAACCACGCTGGGAAGCCTCCAGCAAAATTTCAAAGTTTCGCACATCATCTATCCCTAGGGTATCATCCATCATGTAAGTCCCCCTGCCATGGTCCTCTAATAACTCATCATATCCATCCCGGTCCTCATCCAATTCATCCTCGCTATCATCCGATTCATCGGATTGTGCATGTCAGACCCCGACCCAGGTTTGAAGTATTTAATTATGTTTTAACTGTGATTAGTGGATAAGTGGGGTTAGTGGACGATTAGCTTATTTTATTACGCTAGATTAGAATGTTTGATTAGCTTTGAGAACCCTTGTGAGTCATTGACTTAAGTTTGACACGGGCCGGGGCGCCCGTGGATTGTGTGTGAAATTGTTGAGTTTATTCTTGATGCTTGTAGAATCCCAATTTTTGTGCATTTTGATTCATCTCATCTAGATCATCAACTTTCATGTTTTGGCCAACTTGATTTTTGTGATCAGAAATCGCGTTTTTCGAGGAAAAGGGCAAAACTGACCTTTCACACAAAATCTGTACCCAAATTTTGAAAATTTCAAAAATTGTCAAAAATATACTTTTTGGAAAGTAGAAATTTCGCTGATCATTTTTGTCTTCTTCGTCGTGTTCGTTCGGGGCCCGCAAATACCATTTTTAACTTGGTGAAGACCGGGGCCCACAAGACTTCTCTTATAAGGAGGGGAGCCTTTCTTCTTCTTCTTCATTCCATTTCCAGCAAGAATTCTTAGCTAGGGTTTTCCCTCTCTTCCCACACTCTCTCTCTCATCTGAAACTCTCATTCGGTGGAGTTTTCTTGGAGGATTGATCTCCTCAAGTCCTTCCTCCCTCTCCAAGCTCTCCAAAGGTACCATTTTTTAGGATTTTGAGCTAAGAAAAAGCCCTCATTCAAGCTTCTCTTCTCCATTGGGATTTCTCAAGGTTAGCAATGGCTTTCCAAACTTGAGATTCTTGATTTCGTCTCCATTTAGAGTGTTTTAATCCCATATGCTAGGGTTTTCCTTGGAGATTTACAAATGTTGATTTTTTTTAGGGTTTCCTTGGAAAATTTTGGGGTTTTTGTAGATTTGAAGCTTGAGGCACTAAAGCTTTGTTTGAAGAGTGATTTTTTTGCTCCTATCTTGACTAGAGGCAAGTAGATTCTACAATTAATATGATGATTTCTCTCATTTGGTTCTATTTTATGATTTTTCCTTTTATGTGTTAATCTTCTTTGATCTATGGGTTAACTTTGATTGAATGAATCATTGTTACATTGATTTCCCTATATACTATTGTTTTACAATGCATGGGAAGTTTGCTTTCTTTTGGTCATTTAGAAAAAAAATGGGCTTCTTTGTGTCAAAGATAAGTGTTCATAGGAATGGAGAAGACTTTGATTCAAAAAGTATGGTATTTGATCAATTGGAAGTATCTTGGATGGTGATTTGATGAGTTTGTGAGGTCAAGGAAGGGTCCCAATGTGCTTGGAAAATTGTAGGAATGAAAAAGAATGGAAAATGTTCAAGAAAAATGGAAAAAGAGGGATGAAAGTCACTGCCGAGCTGGACTGGGCAGAGCCCAGTCCGCTCGAGCGACCCAGCTACTGTCTGGGCTCACTCGAGCGAGCCCAGCTCAGCCTGGGGGCTTGAGTTGGGCCTGGTTTAGGGTCCATTTGAGTCTGTTTTGGGGCCCAATTGAAGGCTGTGTGGGGCCTGTTTCCTAGGCATCTTTGGGCCTGATTCAAGGTCAACATCTGGGCTGTTTTGAGACTCAATGTTGGACTGTTGTATGGCTGGAATTCTGGGCCACTTTAAGGACTATTTTGGGCTTATTTAATGGACTGTTGGAGCTTGGGTAAGGCCAGATGTGGGCCTGATTAAAAGGAGGTTTAAACCTACGCTTAATGAGGACTGATTGGATATAATTTCAAGCCCACTTCAAGCCTATGTCCAAGCCCAATTCAGTCCCAAACTCTTTTCTATAAGTGAAGCCCATTCAACCCTTTTACAAGCCTAGAAATTATCGTGAGAATTGGCTAGGACTATGATTAAGACCACTTGGGAAACCTTCAAGTCTGAATGTACACTTCATCCCTTGTGATTGTCAAGGATCTTCGGTGGCACCAAGTTACTTTTATTAATGACAAATAAGGGGTCAAATGTACATTGAGATTAACCACTTTAGACGATCGAATCATCATACATTCATTCCATATAAAAAGACTATTGTCCGGATTCTTTCTCTAATCATTTTGAATATTTTGAAGTGGTTTACCACATATTTAAGTATTGATAAGACTACTCACTTATTTTGCTCGGATTCGCCAATATGCATTGATTGGAGTAGTTTTTGTAAGAAACTGCGATTCAGATCTGAATTAGCAGAAGACATTCATGGCTAATTTGTAACATGACAGATTTTAAAAAAATCTGATTTGACTTGCACAAATCAGCCATATAGATCGCATGAGAACTCCATGAATTCATGACCAACAAGTGTATAATTAAAGGAGAATGAAGAAGACTATTACCTCGAAGATTTGTAGACTTCAAATCTCTGAAAAAATAGATCCAAAGGCCCGAACTCAGACTTGCAATTAGCAAACAAGTTGCTGGAATTTTCTGCACTAGCTAGTATTGCCTTTGATCTTCTCCTCTATCTCACTTCCAAATCTGATTGGCTAAGATGGTGGGAACTTAATCTAGGAGTTGAGAACTATTTCTCCAAGGAAAAATCTCAGACCTTAAAGTTTTCTTCAATGAAGAAGAGAAACAAACAAGGCTGGACGTGTGGGACTCCTAGGTAGCTTCTCAAAGTGTTGGACGTCCAAAGAGGGGATGGGTTTCTTTTATAGAAACTTTGAGGAAACCTTTCCCATAAAGTTATCTCTCCTTATTCTAAAAGATATCCCAAAAAGAAAGACTTATTTCCTTTTAGATACATTCCAATTAGAAAATGAAACTTTAAGGAACTTCCCATGCAATTAGTAATCCTAGTTGTAGAACACTTACTAATTTAAGTTCCTAATCCAAAAAGGAAACTTTCTCATAGGAATACTAATCCAAAGAGGAGTCCAACTTTCCAAGTAGAGAGACCTACTTAAAATTGGAAACCTTACCCATGGAAATTCCATTATGGACGCCTCACATATTAATGCACACCATGGCCCACATACAATTTATCTAGAATTAAATTCATGTATGCCATCAAAGGCCTATTTGAATTTAAACTCAAAATTATTTTTCCACTAAAATAATTCATCCTTATGTTATCTAAACATTTTAGGAAACCATGCCAATCTTGGAAAGTGACTAGAGAAGGGACCAAAAGACATATTTGCCATTGGCTCCCAAAATGACCAAAATGTTCATGCTAAACTCATAGTAACATAAAGACCATTTTAACCTTAACTCATTCCACTAAAGAGTTATGGTTGAACTCCAAGGACAAATATATAATATAATAAGCTCGTCATAAAATGACGGTTGTCTTCGACCTACTAAGTGTAATGACCTGAATGCCCCTCTATGTAACATCCATAATCAAGTCAGGTTATCACATGTACTATCAACCTTCCCGGTTACATCTAAACCTTAGAACTTCATATCCTTAACATAATCATCATTCGAATATCATTCTCTTGATCCAGGGAGCGACCCACAAGTTCAATATCCATATGGAACATCCATATACTAAGATCTTAGATTTTGATGATTAATCGAATAATTCTAAGGGGACGATTATTCCATCATCAGATGGCATAGATTCTATATTGCATCTGCACGTCCCAACTAATCAAGTCCGAGTACCCAAAACATAAAGCTGTTGACCCATGAAAAGAATCTCACCCATAGTGAATTAAAGCACAAGAACTTGACTTCGTCAGTTCATCCACAAATGCTCAAGATTAAGAGCACCGGTCACTCAGTAGCATGAGGTGACTTGATCTCTCTCTGTGATAGTACTATTTTAGAGATCACACCTACCATGGTCCTGTTCAATGCATTGCATATGCACTAATGAGATGAAAAGTCCTCCCATGACTTAGGTAAGTCACCCTGAATACAGGACAGTCTCTCATTATAACTTCTACCAAGATGAAGTGCCCAGCTCCATCTTTCAGTTATGAACAAATATGATGTTTCCAGTTGTCCATGAATTAGACCTATCTGTGCGTAGACACTACACACCTAATTCATTTACTAGAAACAATGGGCCTTACACAACCATACATATATACATGTTTAATCATAAAAGAGTCTTTCCATTAAATAACAAGTAAATATCCAGTAACAAAAGATGAGAGTGCAGCTAGTGGGCTTTAGGGCATACACCAATCCCAATAGTTTTCTTATCGATTTTGGAAATGTATCTTATAAATGGATTTGTATTTCTTCGAGGTTTCGAACTTTCACTCTAATGGCACCTCTAGGCTTAGGTCACCTTGTCGGACTGATCATCCGGCTTGGGATCTTTAATTTGTCTGCCATCTGCAGTTTGGATTCTGTCTGTACCGACCATGGCAACGGTAATATCCGGTCCCACGAGTAGTGGCTACGGTTCTGTTTGATAACGACTATGTCGTTCCGGTCCCACGAGTAGTGGCTACGGTTTGTCTGCTCCGGTTACTTCGGTAACAGGAGAATATAGCTTTACGTGGGTTGCCAATGTTTTCATGCATTAATATTCATCTCATGGTATTTGTTTATTTTACTCATCATGACATTTGGATTTGTAAACCATCGAGATGTTTATCTTCTATCTTTACTTCGACATTGTTATTAATCGTGATTTAATCGTGGCTCTTATTTATTAATGTTTTGTTTCTCTTTCATCCTATTGTTGTTGTATTTGCTTGCCAGACCGTCGTGTCTGACTCTTTTTGTTTGGTGCCAGATGTCGAGCCCTTCGCGGTCGAGGCGCACTTCGAGGCGGAACCCATAGTTCCTGTGGAGGGCGAGTGGCAGCCCGATGATGTCATTTAGACGTCGGGTTGCTTTGGAGCTGCGATCACATTTTTGGGAATTTCATGCTATACATTTTGGGTTTTTGGTTATGGCCATTGTTGGCCTATACTCTTTTGGGAAGAATTTGTAATTAATGACTAATCTTACTTTTGTATTAACTTTAAACTAACTTTGGGGCCTACAATGAAATGTTTCTCTTTTGATACTAGTCTCGTGAGTTCTCATCTTATACCCATCTGTGAGAGACTTTTATGTTTGCTAGAATGCTTCCGCGTAAGTCATTTGTACGAAATTGATTCTTATATATCACTGTTGGATCGGATTTCAGGAATCCTTACCGCGGAAACCTGTGGGAAACTAGCGTGTGCGGGCGGAATTTTCCGGCCCGTCGCGCCACGACCCCGGATTAAGGCCTCGTTTAGCGGGACCTCAGTCCAGGGGCGTGACAGGCTTGGTATCAGAGCGAGAAATATTTGAGGCAATTAAAATTGGATTAGAAACATAAGGACGTGGCAAGGATTCGTTAGCATTACCGTTAGTTAGCATCGATGTGGGTTTGGGAACGCCTTATTATTATATCTTGTTGTACTAACAAGTTGTTTTGCAGCACTATGCCTCCGCGTAGACCTCCAGCAAATGTAAATGCATCGAGCAGTAATCATGACAGCGGGATTGAAAACCCGATGACAGGACAATTCCAACAACTTATGCAGATGTTGGTCGAACAGCAACAACGAGCTAATGAGAATCAAGCTCGATTTCAAGAACAGATGGCAAAGAAAGATGAAGAATTGACTCAAGTTCAGAGGCAACTACTTGAAGTTTTGGGTAGGAGACCCGAACCAATGCCTAATGTGGAAGCCGTGCAGAACAGGGACCGAGATCCTAATGTTTTATTTGAGAAGTTCAGAAAGAGGGGTCCTAAGGAATTCACGGGTCAGGAAGATCCTTTGACAGCTGATGATTGGTTGTCCCACACAGAGAACATCTTCGATATCTTTGTATGCACAGGCAGACAGCGAGTTCACTTAGCAGCCTCCATGTTCACTGGATTGGCAGACATATGGTGGAAGACTATTAAGGAAGGCTATCAGAATATTGAGGATGGGATTGCTTGGGCCACATTCAAGCAGCAGTTTAGTGAGAAGTATGTCCCAGCGCACATCAAGAAGCAAAAGGCGGCAGAGTTTCAGTTGCTTAAGCAAGAAGATATGACTGTTCTTGAATATCTCACTAAGTTTGAGAAATTGTCTCGCTATGCTCCGGAGCTTGTAGACACCGAAGAGAAAAAGATCACTAAGTTCATGGATGGGCTCAATCCCATTATCTTGAGAGATGCTTTAGGTGTGGTACCACCAACTACTTTTCAAGAGGCTATCAAAAGGGCCTACAGGTTCGAAGACATCAATAATCAGATTATTAAGGATAACCAAAGGAAGAGGCAGCAGTACCAAGGAGGACAGAAATCGTATCAAGGCAAGAAGCAAAAGAAACAGCAGAATGCTCCAACTCAAGGTGGGTGTGAGCATTGTGGCAAGAATCACCCTTCTCAGCAGTGTTATCGAGTTTCAGGTGCATGTTTCAAGTGTGGTGGCACAGATCACCAAGTGAAGGATTGCCCGAATAATAGGAACCAAGGCAATAGGGCACCTCAGCAGCCACCAAGGCAAGCCCCTCAGCAGAACCAACAGGTAGCTCAGCACCAACAGAGGCAGCAACAGAATCAGCAGCCCCGTCAACAACCACAGAACCAAAATGTCCGTCCACCGCAACAAAATAGGAATGTGCAGCTAGGAAGACCAAATCAGAACCAAAATAGACCGCGCCAGCAAGGCCGTCTCAATCATATCAATCAAGTGGATGCAGAAGCGGCGGGTGATGTTGTGGAAGGTAAACTTCTAATTTGTGATGTTGAAGCTAAAGTGTTGTTTGACCCGGGATCTACCCACTCTTTCTTATCCCATGTGTTTGCTAAAAAGATTAGTGTACCTGCTAGAGAGTTAGAGTTTGTTTTGACTGTTACTACTCCGGTAGGGAAACAAGTGGTGTGTAGTACTTTTTACCCTAGTTGTTCAGTGAAGATAGGAGAGGTCATTTTCCCTACAGATCTTATTACCTTAGTTATGCATGACTTCGATGTCATTTTAGGCATGGATTGGTTAGCAGGTCATCGCGCCTCCATGGATTGCTATAGTAAGACCATTGTGTTTAGATTGGAAGGGTTGTCCTCCGGAGTGAAGTTTCAGGGAGAGAAAAGGGTTTCTCCGGCTAGGTTTATTTCAGCTCTTTCTGCAGCTAAATTGTTAAGATTAGGTTGTGAGGGATTTATTGCTTTTGTCACCAAGGACGAACAGTCCCTAGGGGTGGAGAATATTCCGGTAGTGTGTGAGTTTCCCGATGTTTTTCCAGAAGAGATTCCAGGGTTACCACCTGTCAGAGAAGTTGAGTTTACAATAGAGTTGATGCCAGGAACTGCTCCGATCTCCATTGCTCCTTATAGGATGGCTCCAGCAGAGTTAGGAGAACTGAAGTTACAGTTGCAAGAGTTGCTAGACAAAGGCTTTGTTAGGCCAAGTGTTTCCCCTTGGGGAGCCCTAGTGCTATTTGTCAAGAAGAAAGATGGAAGTTTGAGGATGTGTATAGACTACAGGAAATTGAACCAAGTGACCATCAAGAACAAGTACCCTTTGCCTAGGATAGACGAGTTGTTTGATCAGTTGCAAGGTGCAAAGTTTTTCTCGAAGATAGATTTGAGGTCCGGATACCATCAGTTGAGGGTTAGAGAATCAGACATTCCGAAGACAGCTTTTCGAACTAGATACGGGCACTATGAATTTTTGGTAATGCCCTTTGGACTGACAAATGCACCAGCGGTGTTCATGGCTCTCATGAACAAGATTTTCGCACCCTATCTAGATCAGTTCACCGTCGTTTTCATTGATGACATTCTAGTGTATTCCAAGTCGAGAGAAGACCATGAGCAGCATTTGAGGACTTCCTTGCAGTTGTTGAGAGATAATCAGTTGTATGCGAAGCTTAGGAAGTGCGAGTTTTGGCTAGAGCAAGTCACTTTTCTTGGTCACATCATTTCTAAAGAAGGACTATCAGTTGACCCATCAAAGATAGAAGCAGTCATCAATTGGGAGAGACCGAAGAATGTGACTGAGATTAGAAGTTTTCTGGGTTTGGCAGGTTACTATAGGAGATTTGTTCAAGGATTTTCATCCATTGCAGCACCGTTGACCAAGTTGACCAGAAAGAATGTGCCATTTGTATGGTCAGAGAAATGTGAAGCTAGTTTTGAAGAGTTGAAGAAGAGGTTAACTTCAGCGCCTGTCCTCACCTTACCTTCGGGGAGTGGCGGTTTCGTTATCTATACGGATGCTTCAGGAGTAGGACTCGGATGTGTTTTGATGCAAAATGGAAATGTGATTGCATACGGCTCGAGGCAATTGAAGGAACATGAGAAGAAATATGCAACGCACGATTTGGAGTTAGCAGCTATAGTATTCGCGTTGAAGTTATGGAGACACTACCTGTACGGAGAAAATTTTGAAGTTCATTCGGATCACCGTAGACTCCAATACTTATTCTCCCAAAAGGAATTAAACATGAGGCAAAGAAGGTGGATGGAGTACATCAAAGACTATGATTTTCCGATTATCTATCATCCGGGGAAAGTTAATGTAGTGGCAGATGCGTTGTGTGAGGACCCGTCCCTAGACATACCTAGTGGGACCCAATTTGACCAAGTCAACCATAGGTTATCCTAATTACAGATGGGCTTCCCTTGGAGAATTGTGAATTTAACCTTAGGATGACCCAACTACCCATGGCCTAACCCATTACCCAATAATTATGAGGGCACCTTAGTCAAACCCTACCCCACCTTAATCCCATGTGAGCCCCACCTCACTCATCTCACTCTCATCACACCCCCCATCTCATTTTCCCCTTTTTCCCCATTCCCTATTCTAGGTCACGATGGAGACCATTTCCCCTCTCTTCTCATTCACTCCACACCAACACAACACAGCAGCCCCTCCATCTCCATTTCTCTCATTCCTCTCTTCCTCTCATCTCTCTCGTTCTCTCTCCCTCCCTCTCGGCTTGCTGCCTCTCGCCGCCGGACCACGCCGCCACGACGCCGGCCACCTCTCTTCTCCTCTCTCTTCTCCTTTCTCCTTTCCCTCATCTCCCTCATCCATCTCTTCTTCTCCCAACCCTTGCCGCCCACTGCCGGACTCCGAGCACGGCGCCATCGCCATCGCCGTGGACGATCTCCTCGATCACTGGCAGCCACTCCACCTCTCTTTTCTCCATTTTTCGTTTCTTCTTCTTCCCTGTTTCTCTGTTTCCTTTCTCTGTTTTCTCCTTCTCCCTTAATCCTCTCTCACTCCTCCCAGCCAACGAAATTACCCAGCCCCTCCATTTCTCTCTATTTTCCATTTCTTTCCCTCTCTCTCTCTCTCTCTGTTTTCCCCATTCTTCCCCTTCACTGTCTCACTTTTTCTCTCTAATTCTCCATTTCTTTCTCTCTCGGTTTTCCCCATTTTTCCCCTTCACTGTTTCACTCTTTTCTCTCATCTCCCTCACTCACTTCACTCACTGCCCACATGACTGAGCACCACCCATCATCACCATCTCACATTATCTTTCTCTCTTTAATTCTTTCTCTCTGTTCTCTCTCTTTCTTGCTCCATTCTTTCTTTCTTCCATTCTGTCTTCTCCTTCTTGCATCCTAGTGGGCCACCATCATCACCACTAATTTAGTGGGCCACCAATCAAGTGGGCCCCACAACCTCCGATCACCATCATCTTCGTGTGGACCCCGCGAGCTTCCCATCTCTAATTTGCAAGCCACCACTCCATTCCCTTCTCTGTTTGGTAAGCTCCCCTTTCCCTAGGTTTGGTTTATGTGCTTTGGGTGTGGAGTTGTGTTAAGATAGCTTAGAGCTTCCCTTTCTTTTAATTTATGTTTTAATTTAGTTTTACTTTGCTAATTATTCCTTAGGTTTGATTTGTTGGGCTTTGAGCTAGTGCTTTTGGATTTGCGCATCTCCAACGAAAGGCAAGTAGACATGCTTAGATTCTTTAATTAAATTGATTAACATGCTTAGATTGGTAATTACTGTCTTTTATGGATGTTTGGCATGATTTCTGTATTGGGATGGTTGATTGGATGATAAGATGTATAGAATTGTTAGTCTAAGCTCTTTTTATGTGTATTTGGCCATTGATGGATGAGAATCCCCCATTTGGAAGATCAATGGCCCACTTGTGATGAGATCATGATATAGGAGATGTGTTTGATGTTTGGAAGTGTCTGGTGAATATTGGAATGAAAAGGGAGAAATCCAGGAATTACGGTACTTGCATCAGTATTCAGCTAGGCAGGCCGAGCTCAGAGCAGGTTAGCCGAGCTCAGTGCCTGGTTGGCCGAACTCAGGGCAGGTTAGCCGAGCTCAGTGCCTAGTTGGCCGAGCTCAGACCAATTGGTCGAGCTCAGAGCAGGTTAGCCGAGCTCAGTGCCTAATTGGCCGAACTCAGAACAATTGGTCGAGCTCAGAGCAGGTTAGCCGAGCTCAGTGCCTAGTTGGCCGAACTCAGAACAGTTGGTCGAGCTCAGAGCAGGTTAGCCGAGCTCAGTGCCTAGTTGGCCGAGCTCAGAACAGTTGGTCGAGCTCAGAGCCTAGTTGGCCGAGCTCAGTGTATACATTGACATTTCCCAGATTTGTACCCTTTTATGATTTGATCATGTGTGGGCCCCGTTGACCTTCCATTTGGACTATTTGGGATACGCTATACGCGAGTCAAGGGCCGGGCTTAACCTTGACCCGTGTAGCCATCTAAGTAGGGTCTTGGGTTGTAAAACGGAACCTGATTCAAGGGTTATGGATGTCTTATGATGCTAAATACCTACAGGAGCACCAAGGATACTTAATAAGCATCTGGGACTCCGTGATCACTGTCTTAGGTGAAGTGGGACCTTGGACCTGAATAGAGGGGCAGCAATCAACGATGGATTAGGAATATGTGGTATCTATGTTGATGAAACGGACACTAAGGCTGGCTGGTAGATCCGAACCTTGGATGTAGGCCTTGAGAGGTACTATAAATCAGGGCATTGCACTTAGGCTCTGATCCATGATTACGGTTCGTATTGGATGAGATGTCAGGACATGGCACTTGAAGTCCTGACCGGTAATATTGGGAACTTAACGGTAGATACTAATAGACGGACTGTATATTGAGATAATACTAATTAAGCGTATAGAGAAGCGGAGTTTACAAGGGTATGCATTATTAACTATTGAGAACCATAAGGATGGACTAGCTATACCCGAACTCCGTGCCTCGTACCCTTGACTATTATCATCTCATATTAAGGATAATAAGGCTATCTAGTTCGGAGTACCCCCACCTAGTGATCTGTAGATGTGTGGTTGTACGATTGGTCTGCCGAGGGTTATGATGCCGGCATGGACATTGATATAGATTAGTCTGCCGAGGGTTATGATGCCGGCATGGACATTGATATTGTGATGTGATTGACACAGTAGGTACCAGGTGTGGGTGGGGTACTGAGACCGCCGGCGTTCGGACCGGGTGTATGGATGGACGGTGATATTGATCTAGCACGTGAGTCCAATGACTGGGACTTGGCCGTGGCTATGGATATTGTTGGTTGAGATAGCACATAAGACCAATGGCTGTGACTTGGCTGTAGCTATGGACATTGATGGATTCTTGTACGCTCTTATTCGACGTGACGACAACTGTGGGTGGCTATGACCCCCATGGTTGGTGTCCATCGACAGTTGTTGGGACGATGACGATGGGCTGGCTCTGACCCCCACGTCCTTTGTACTTCAACTGTGGACGTACCTTTGTGTGCTTCTATGTATGTATATTGGATGTATGAATATTATATATTATGGATATCATTGTTTATTGCCTTTAACTGCCGCCGTTGATACGGTTGGATCTGGATGCGATGGATACGACTATGGTAATGTCACTTCCTCTGTTTACTTCTGCTACTGATGACTCTGATGTGCTTGTGTGGTTTATCTGATGTTTTGATGGCTTCTCTTATCTACTTGTTAGGTTGTATCAAACATCTGTTATATCAATATCTCGATTTTCGTTTATGCACTACACTCTACACCGTTTTCTGTTGCACTCTGATATTCTATATTATTATCGAGATACTAATCATGCAGGTACAGCTGGGATCAGGTATGGTCCTCTTCCCTATCTAATTATATAATGTATTGCCATCTAAACATGCCTATTTGCCTGGCTCATCGAGCCTGACCCAATCCTTGGTGTTTTCAGGTATCTTCTCTTCTGCTTTCTTGATTGGTGGTTTGTTTGGCGACTGATCCGTTGCCGCAGGGTTCAGAGAATGATGCATTTGGTGCATCGTGAGGCGTCTTATCATATAGATCTCTATTCTTTCCTTTTCTTGTAGCTGGCCGTGTTGGCCTAGGACTGAATAGTTAGTTTAATTATGGAAAGTACCTTGTAATCTTTTAAAGTGAAACAAAATTTTAGGGCCTTGTCCATTTACCTGCTCATATGAGATTCACACTTGATTATATTATTGGATTTTCCGCATCTCTTAGGTACTTTCTCGTAGCGCCCCGAGATTCGAGGCGCCCGGATTTTGGGGCGTTACATTTTGGTATCAGAGCTTTTACGGTTCTCGGACAACTAAAATACTTAGCAACTCTTAGGATTCGATGTGAGGATTGGGTAGACTTAGACTGGTAACGCGATGATGGTTTGTTGTTTGTCTTTGTCATTTGTGTTTTGTTTGTTCTAAAAATGTTTAATTGCAGATCATGTCACAGCAGCATGGTTCAGATAGGGGTAGTCAGGGCACCATAGAGGACAGATTTGAGCAGTTTGTGCAATCTCAGACCAGGATCAACACTCAGATGTCGGAGATTCTTAACCGTATGACCCAACAGCCGCAGACTTCGCAGTTCCCACCGGTTGTTGCACCGCATGAGCCAGATCCGTACGAGCTATTCGAGAGGTTCCGTAAGAGGAGACCTTCAGAGTTTAGTGGATGTGGAGACCCGATGGAGGCAGATTCATGGATTATTGAGATGGAGCGGATCTTCAGGATGCTTCCGTGTACCGGCAGACAGCGAGTATAGCTAGTGACCTACATTTTCCGGGATGTAGCTGAGTTATGGTGGATGACAGTGAGAGTTCCTTATATAGACATGGACGATGCAGTAGCTTGGGAGACATTCAAGGAGCAATTTCTCCGGAAGTTCATCCCAGCACCCGTCAGATCTCAGAAGCTTCGGGAGTTTGAGCAACTACTTCAGGAAGACATGACAGTTATGGAGTATGAGGCACAGTTCATCCGTTTATCACGATTTGCTGGGAGACTTATCACTGCAACATCAGAGAAGATCAGACGCTTTGTAGACGGTCTTCGAGCGGACATCCAGTTGCACATGACTCCTATAGAGCTCCCCACGTATGAGGCTTATGTGGAAAGGGCGATATGGGTGGAGAACGCTCTTCACAGGGTAGCCTTAGCCCAACAAAGAGCTTCCGAGCAGACGAAGATGTTGCAAGTGTATCCAAAAGAGGATGAAGATGAGGCAGTCCAAGGTGATGAGCAGGTGTGGATTGATTGGGAGTTTCAGCAGAGACAGCAGCGCTATCGCAGAGGCTGTGAGACCAGTGAGCATCGGAGACGGTCAGGAGCATGCTATGTGTGTGGAAGCTTTAGACACAAGGCTCGCAACTGTCCAAGGAAGAGGAACCGTACTTCAGGACACCGCCAGCAGACTCATACACTTCCATCACCTGAGATTCCCACCAGTACAGTACTCGAGGTGCAGCCTATTCAGCAGTGGCCCCTATACCCGCAGACACAGGATCAGTTTCAACCAGCTTGGGGTTATCCGGACAGTTCTGCAGCACTTCTGATTGGTGAGAGACATCAGCCTGATTTCCCTAGCGAGCAGTGACTCTGAGGTCAACTTTTTCGGAGGTTCGCTTTATCTATTATGGTTGGTGTGCTTAGATCCCTTGTTGTTGTTGTGCTTAGGATCCTTGTAATGTGTGTGCTCTTAATATTGTGTGAATGATTGATTGTTGCTTCTTAGATATCCTAATGTCCCATTTAGGAGTGAGGGGTATGTAATACCCCGTGTTGTCCTTTTTAGAGTCGGGAATTGTGAGACATCCCGAGATAGTTCTTTAGGAGTGAGGGGTGTGTGACACCCCTAGTTACCCTTTTAGCAGCTCAAGGTGAATGATACCTGAGCTAACCTTTTTAGTTAGTAGTGTGGAGCTGAGAGACCCCGAGCTATCATTCCTGTAGATGTGAGAGGTGTGCGGCACCTCTAGTCAATCCTTTTAGAGTCAAAGGAGTATGATACCCAAAGTTAGTTCTATTAGAATGAGGAGTGCGAGACACTTCGAGTTAGATCTTTAGGAGTAGGGTGTGAAACATCCGGGTTGTTCCTTAGGAGTGAGGGGTGTGCGACACCCCTAGATAGTCCCTGTAGTATCCGAGGAGTGAGACACCTCGGACTAGTCCTTTAGAAGTGAGGAGAGTGTGATACAACCTAGTTGTTCCTTTTGAGATTGAGATGTGAGACACCCATAGTCAGTTCCTAGGAGTGAGGGGTGTGCGACACCCCTAGTCGGACCTATTGGAGTTAAGAGTGTGAGATGCCTTGAACTAGACAGAGTTGAGTAGCTGACCTTGTTAGAAAACTAGAATGTTAGATGTCCAGATCCCATCGACCAAATAGTTGAGGTCTAGTATTCTAGAGTGTCAGAGGGTAAACCTTGGTTGTTTTGCTGGCTGTCTGTTAGTATCCTAGAGTGTTAGAAGGTCAGATTCTCCAATCTTGCCAGTTGTTGATTGTGACTTGTATTTCTGTTTTACTACTTGTTGATTGTAGTGTGGATTGTTATTTAACTAGTTGTTGCTTGTAACCTGTTTTGTTAGAAGAATAGTTCTAGTATCCCTCCTAGTTAAGACTAGCTATTCCGAGTGTTAGCTGGGTAGTTTAACTCTCATTCTTCATAGTTGGTTATAGTAGAGACCTTAGAAGTTTAGAAGTAATTGTTTTCATTTGGGGACCAAATGAGTTTTAGGAGTGAGGAATGTGAGGACCCGTCCCTAGACATACCTAGTGGGACCCAATTTGACCAAGTCAACCATAGGTTATCCTAATTACAGATGGGCTTCCCTTGGAGAATTGTGAATTTAACCTTAGGATGACCCAACTACCCATGGCCTAACCCATTACCCAATAATTATGAGGGCACCTTAGTCAAACCCTACCCCACCTTAATCCCATGTGAGCCCCACCTCACTCATCTCACTCTCATCACACCCCCCATCTCATTTTCCCCTTTTTCCCCATTCCCTATTCTAGGTCACGATGGAGACCCTTTCCCCTCTCTTCTCATTCACTCCACACCAACACAACACAGCAGCCCCTCCATCTCCATTTCTCTCATTCCTCTCTTCCTCTCATCTCTCTCGTTCTCTCTCCCTCCCTCTCGGCTTGCTGCCTCTCGCCGCCGGACCACGCCGCCACGACGCCGGCCACATCTCTTCTCCTTTCTCCTTTCCCTCATCTCCCTCATCCATCTCTTCTTCTCCCAACCCTTGCCGCCCACTGCCGGACTCCGAGCACGGCGCCATCGCCATCGCCGTGGACGATCTCCTCGATCACTGGCAGCCACTCCACCTCTCTTTTCTCCATTTTTCGTTTCTTCTTCTTCCCTGTTTCTCTGTTTCCTTTCTCTGTTTTCTCCTTCTCCCTTAATCCTCTCTCACTCCTCCCAGCCAACGAAATTACCCAGCCCCTCCATTTCTTTCTATTTTCCATTTCTTTCCCTCTTTCTCTCTCTCTGTTTTCCCCATTCTTCCCCTTCACTGTCTCACTTTTTCTCTCTAATTCTCCATTTCTTTCTCTCTCGGTTTTCCCCATTTTTCCCCTTCACTGTTTCACTCTTTTCTCTCATCTCCCTCACTCACTTCACTCACTGCCCACATGACTGAGCACCACCCATCATCACCATCTCACATTATCTTTCTCTCTTTAATTCTTTCTCTCTGTTCTCTCTCTTTCTTGCTCCATTCTTTCTTTCTTCCATTCTGTCTTCTCCTTCTTGCATCCTAGTGGGCCACCATCATCACCACTAATTTAGTGGGCCACCAATCAAGTGGGCCCCACAACCTCCGATCACCATCATCTTCGTGTGGACCCCGCGAGCTTCCCATCTCTAATTTGCAAGCCACCACTCCATTCCCTTCTCTGTTTGGTAAGCTCCCCTTTCCCTAGGTTTGGTTTATGTGCTTTGGGTGTGGAGTTGTGTTAAGATAGCTTAGAGCTTCCCTTTCTTTTAATTTATGTTTTAATTTAGTTTTACTTTGCTAATTATTCCTTAGGTTTGATTTGTTGGGCTTTGAGCTAGTGCTTTTGGATTTGGGCATCTCCAACGAAAGGCAAGTAGACATGCTTAGATTCTTTAATTAAATTGATTAACATGCTTAGATTGGTAATTACTGTCTTTTATGGATGTTTGGCATGATTTCTGTATTGGGATGGTTGATTGGATGATAAGATGTATAGAATTGTTAGTCTAAGCTCTTTTTATGTGTATTTGGCCATTGATGGATGAGAATCCCCCATTTGGAAGATCAATGGCCCACTTGTGATGAGATCATGATATAGGAGATGTGTTTGATGTTTGGAAGTGTCTGGTGAATATTGGAATGAAAAGGGAGAAATCCAGGAATTACGGTACTTGCATCAGTATTCAGCTAGGCAGGCCGAGCTCAGAGCAGGTTAGCCGAGCTCAGTGCCTGGTTGGCCGAACTCAGGGCAGGTTAGCCGAGCTCAGTGCCTAGTTGGCCGAGCTCAGAACAATTGGTCGAGCTCAGAGCAGGTTAGCCGAGCTCAGTGCCTAATTGGCCGAACTCATAACAATTGGTCGAGCTCAGAGCAGGTTAGCCGAGCTCAGTGCCTAGTTGGCCGAACTCAGAACAGTTGGTCGAGCTCAGAGCAGGTTAGCCGAGCTCAGTGCCTAGTTGGCCGAGCTCAGAACAGTTGGTCGAGCTCAGAGCCTGGTTGGCCGAGCTCAGTGTATACATTGACATTTCCCAGATTTGTACCCTTTTATGATTTGATCATGTGTGGGCCCCGTTGACCTTCCATTTGGACTATTTGGGATACGCTATACGCGAGTCAAGGGCCGGGCTTAACCTTGACCCGTGTAGCCATCTAAGTAGGGTCTTGGGTTGTAAAACGGAACCTGATTCAAGGGTTATGGATGTCTTATGATGCTAAATACCTACAGGAGCACCAAGGATACTTAATAAGCATCTGGGACTCCGTGATCACTGTCTTAGGTGAAGTGGGACCTTGGACCTGAATAGAGGGGCAGCAATCAACGATGGATTAGGAATATGTGGTATCTATGTTGATGAAACGGACACTAAGGCTGGCTGGTAGATCCGAACCTTGGATGTAGGCCTTGAGAGGTACTATAAATCAGGGCATTGCACTTAGGCTCTGATCCATGATTACGGTTCGTATTGGATGAGATGTCAGGACATGGCACTTGAAGTCCTGACCGGTAATATTGGGAACTTAACGGTAGATACTAATAGACGGACTGTATATTGAGATAATACTAATTAAGCGTATAGAGAAGCGGAGTTTACAAGGGTATGCATTATTAACTGTTGAGAACCACAAGGATGGACTAGCTATACCCGAACTCCGTGCCTCGTACCCTTGACTATTATCATCTCATATTAAGGATAATAAGGCTATCTAGTTCGGAGTACCCCCACCTAGTGATCTGTAGATGTGTGGTTGTACGATTGGTCTGCCGAGGGTTATGATGCCGGCATGGACATTGATATAGATTAGTCTGCCGAGGGTTATGATGCCGGCATGGACATTGATATTGTGATGTGATTGACACAGTAGGTACCAGGTGTGGGTGGGGTACTGAGACCGCCGGCGTTCGGACCGGGTGTATGGATGGACGGTGATATTGATCTAGCACGTGAGTCCAATGACTGGGACTTGGCCGTGGCTATGGATATTGTTGGTTGAGATAGCACATAAGACCAATGGCTGTGACTTGGCTGTAGCTATGGACATTGATGGATTCTTGTACGCTCTTATTCGACGTGACGACAACTGTGGGTGGCTATGACCCCCATGGTTGGTGTCCATCGACAGTTGTTGGGACGATGACGATGGGCTGGCTCTGACCCCCACGTCCTTTGTACTTCAACTGTGGACGTACCTTTGTGTGCTTCTATGTATGTATATTGGATGTATGAATATTATATATTATGGATATCATTGTTTATTGCCTTTAACTGCCGCCGTTGATACGGTTGGATCTGGATGCGATGGATACGACTATGGTAATGTCACTTCCTCTGTTTACTTCTGCTACTGATGACTCTGATGTGCTTGTGTGGTTTATCTGATGTTTTGATGGCTTCTCTTATCTACTTGTTAGGTTGTATCAAACATCTGTTATATCAATATCTCGATTTTCGTTTATGCACTACACTCTACACCGTTTTCTGTTGCACTCTGATATTCTATATTATTATCGAGATACTAATCATGCAGGTACAGCTGGGATCAGGTATGGTCCTCTTCCCTATCTAATTATATAATGTATTGCCATCTAAACATGCCTATTTGCCTGGCTCATCGAGCCTGACCCAATCCTTGGTGTTTTCAGGTATCTTCTCTTCCGCTTTCTTGATTGGTGGTTTGTTTGGCGACTGATCCGTTGCCGCAGGGTTCAGAGAATGATGCATTTGGTGCATCGTGAGGCGTCTTATCATATAGATCTCTATTCTTTCCTTTTCTTGTAGCTGGCCGTGTTGGCCTAGGACTGAATAGTTAGTTTAATTATGGAAAGTACCTTGTAATCTTTTAAAGTGAAACAAAATTTTAGGGCCTTGTCCATTTACCTGCTCATATGAGATTCACACTTGATTATATTATTGGATTTTCCGCATCTCTTAGGTACTTTCTGAAAGTCCTTGAGGATCCTAACCCTAGAGGGGGGGTGAATAGGGTGAGCTACTAATAGTGACTAACTATGACCAATTTTAATTTTCTATAAACTAACTAGTCACTAGTGATGATAACAAGCACAATGCGGAAGCTAAATACATACAATCACCACAAGAGCATGCACCACAACACAATATTTATAGTGGTTCGGCCAACGTGCCTACATCCACTACCGGCTTGTGTTCCTCACACCCCACCGGATTTCCACTATTATGCTTTTCAAAAGGCTAAGCAATAACCTCTACAATTATGCTTTCCAAGGATAAGCAATAACCTTACAATGTTGTTTTTCTAGGCTAAACAACAACCTTTACACAATGCTTTTAAATGGCTAAGCAATAACCTTACAAGTAAATATTTCTCTCAAAGAAAGTGTCTTCACAAAACACTCTTATGAGATTACAATTTAAGCTCAATAAAAATTGCCTCTAAGTAGGCGGATAAGAAAATGAAAATCTAACTCACACAACACAATGAAATGCAAAGATGAATGCTTGTGATATGTGTGTGTGGAAAACTTCAATCAAGTTTAAAAAGAAGGCTTAATCAATGTATGCTAGAAGCATTTGAAAGTTAAGGCACACAAAGATTTGATTGAAGTTATATGCAAATCACTTGAACAACTACAAACTTGTTAATGATGTGAAAATCAAAAGACCACAAGTTGAAAGTTTAAGCCTAATCAAGTGATGCATGTGCTATGCTATGTTGTTTTCAAAAACAAAGGTTTGACTTAAGATTCAAATGAATGAAAACAACAAAGATGATTCAAACAAGTTAATGAAACATGTTATAAAGAAATCAAAGTTTTAAACATAACATGTTTAACAAAGTTTAAAACTAAACTAAGTTTGAATCAAAGAAAAGAATTCATTACAACTTAATATCAAAGATTGAATGGAAGTAATGAATTCATTTCATCATAGTTATCATGCTAAAAACATTTACCAAAGATTTAAAACCAAGCATGAAACATATGATTAAATTAAGCAAAGCTTACTTGGAGATTTAACTTCATGATCCAAGCTTTAGCTTCCTTAATGACCTTCTTAATCCCCTTGGTTCATCCCCTTTATCTTCTCTTCAAACACCTCCAAGAAGGCTCCAAGTTTGCTCAAAAGTTCCAACATTTTTCCAAAGGGAATGAAGCCTTTTTATACACAGAAAACAGAGTTTCTGCGTGTCCCCGGTCGACCCCCAGCTTGGCTCGGTCGACCGACCCTTAACGGTCAGAAAAATGACCGTTGGAGAGCCAAACGGCTCTCTGCCCAGTCGACCCGCAGTGTACGCGGTCGACCGAGATGTGTACCCGGTCGACCGAGTACACTGGGCCCTGGGTCACTTTTCCCATTTTGCATACTTTTGCAATTTTCAAAGATTTTTGATGTGGGACTTGTTGGGGCCATTAAATCAAGCTTGAAACATGATTTAAATCAATCTAAGTATTTTTAAAATCATGAATCATAAAAAGCCACAAATCATTTGAAACTTTAAAACTTAGGCTAAGCTTGAATTTTGAAATTCCTTTTACAAAATCAATTGCATCCAAAATTAAAACCAATTCATGCATAAAACATGAGTTTTACCATATTTAAAAACAATGCATGGATAAAATAAGATTTCAATGTTTTCTAAAATAATGCAAGTGTGAGAAATCAAATGATGATTAAAATGATATGCATCCATCAAATTGCAATACACAAAATTCCTAACAATCTCCCCCTTTGCAATTTGATGGCAAACCTTAACTTAACACTAAACCTCACACTAAGTCTTCAGCTCCTTGGCTTGACACGGCTTGAAATCTTCGGATGCTCCTTCACTTAGCTTGGGCTTTAGCTATTTTGATCTTCATTCTTCTTGTCCTTAGCTCCAAGCTTTCTTTCTTTTATCTTCTCTCCCCCTTAGACCAAGCACTCTCTCTCCTTGGTCTTTCTCTCCCTTTGCCATTGAATGCTCTCTCCCCCTTTGATCTTTCTCCCTTTTTGGGTAGCTAGAGCATTTTCTCCCCCTTAATCCTTTCTCCCCCTTTGCCATTAAATTGCAAAGGTAGCAATTGAAGAAAGGTACCTACACACATGAAACAAGGAAAATACCTTTAGTAGCACCTGTTAACAAATGAAATCGAAAATGAAATACTTAACAGGCTATTATGCATGTGAGTAAGTTATAAGGGAATAGCAATGGTGAATTTGATCATCTCTAATGCTTCCTTAGAAGGTTTACTCCCCCTCAATCCATAATCTTCTTTTGTCATACTTTTGACAAGAATATAACTATTAGATGCAAGAAGAAGATGGTTTAACCAATTGAGGGATAACTTCAAGGGAAGGATTAGATACCAATTGATAATGATTAACTATAAGGCTCAATGATCAAATTACCAAATTGGAGAGAAACCAATTGACCTATAAGCTTAAGGAAAGTTGAAGAGCAAGGTCAAAAGGTTAATCTATCATGGATACCAATTGAAATAGGAACCATATCAATTGAGATTTAAGAGTATGACTTATTAGCTCAATCACTCTAAAATGGACTTAAGGAATGTAACTAGAAGGATTAATCCAAGTTAGAGCTATCCATGATGATAAGGGGTTTACTAAACATAGCATCAAATAATATAACTATGAAAATCATATGCTATGTAAATTTTGAAATCATTTCACTCAATCATAAAATATGACTATCAAGTGTAAGATGAGTGAAATGAAATTCAAACCATGATGCCTACCTCAGTCATTAACCAACCAAGATTATTAACACATAAACATGGTGGTCACGAGATTTAACCAAATAAGCAAGAGAGGTGGCAAACATGACCATTTATGAAGCTAATGGAATGTGACATGGAACAAAGACATATTACTATCAAGTTTAATCCAATGTGCACAAGGTTTATCACAAATATATAACATCAATTGGAAGTTATACTAATTGAAAATGATATCATTTGATTACCAATTGAATATGGAACATGTTTAAGAGCAAGCATGTGACAAACACAAAATTCCCACAAGCAACATAAATGAATATTCATCACTTTAATGATATAACTATTGAGCATAGTGATGAACATGAGAAATTGCATTTTGAAAATATATGACTTATAAGAATATGCAATTTCCAAAGTGTCAACCATATGAATACAACATCTAAGAAATCCATCATTCAAGAGATATAACTATGTAATTCAAGAAATGAATTTCAAAGAGGTTCATATGATCAATCACTACTATGAGGTTGAAACATGTATAAGTATGACAAATACACATGAATCAAACATCATAACCATCCATTTCACAAAAATGACTAGAGAGCATAAAGGATGGATTTGGGTTCTAGTATGGTTACAAAAAAAATAATTAAAGAACACAACCATACATGGAACAAATAGAACATTTGCATAAAGAATGTAACTAAAAGAGCAAAGATGCAAATAGCTTAAAACAACATTCATTTCCATTTGAAATGGCATAATCAAATACAAAAGGAAATGACAACATGGAACATGCTTTGAAGAATATAACTAATGAAGTTTTAAAGCAATTCCATTTAAACAATCTTCAAATCATAAACAAAATCCAACAATGGACAAAATGAGTATGAAATTGAAGAAAACATATTTTCCATATCAAAAGATATAACTCAGAAATTTATGGAAAAACTAAATTGTTTTAAATCATTTGTTTTTCAAGATAATCTTACTATGACATACAAACAAATGAATTTGCAACATCAATTGATTATGAGAGATCTAGCTATGAAAGCTTTTGGAATCATAATCAATTGATCATGTAGAAATGCATTACAAAAGATATAACTATATGAGAGCAAAAAGCAAATCTAACATGTGAGAAATACAATCAAATGATTTTGAAAACCATGATATGTGACTTAGGGAAGTACATGAAGACAAAATCAAATGATCATAAAGAAACAAATGCATTTTTAAAAAATGTAACTAAGAAAGAACATAAAATGCAAATGCAATCATGACCAACAAAAAGATTTAACTATTAAGGTTAGGTTGGTCAATGAGGTCCAAGGCCCTAAGGTTTGTCTATTTGTCTAACTTTAGGAATCCACCTAAGGTCTTGGGATGGATGAACTTTGAGGTCTAACTTAAACTTCTCACCAACTCTAGGAGATTTAACTTGATAAATTATTAACTTAGACTTATCACCATGAGATATAGATTTAACTAAGTTTAGCTTAGATTGGTGATTAGTCTTTTGGTGAGTTTGCTTCTTTGGGGTTTGAACCATTTTTCTTTTCTTCTTATCTCCTCCCTTTAATTGACTTTTGAATTTCAAATTTATCTTTGCAACTTTCTTCAAAAGTTCTTTCATTTGTTGAGTTAAGGGAGGTAGGTTGAGAACCTTTTTATTTATAGATTTTTTTAAACTTGATTTAACTTGTTTAACCTTTTTAGAATCTATTTTAGGAGACTCCTTCTTAATTGATTTTACTTGTTTAAGCTTCATGGAGTTCTCCTTGGTTTTTGGTGTCTTATCCATCATAGAATTTGATTTACCTTTCTTTGGTTCAAATATGGATTTAGACACATTGCTTCTTCTTTGTTTGCACTCAAACCTAAAATGTCCTTCAATGCCACAATAATTACATTTAGACATGGGCAAAGAAGTGTGAGTGCTAGAGAATGAGGACTCACCTTTCACAAAAGTGTTGGTGAATTTAGGGTCATATGAGGTATTCCTATCAAATCCAAGACCCGTCCTATCTCCTTTTGATTTACCCAATTTAAATAACTTTTCCAATCTTTCTTCACTTTGGGTAAATTTGCACTCATACTTTTGTTTGTATGTTTCAAGTTGAGTGACTTTGGTTTTAAGGGTTGAATTCTCATTTTTAACTTTAGTTAGTTCTTGTTCAATTCCCTTAAATTTGATTAGCTCTTCATTGGCAAGTTTTAATTCAAATTTAATTTCATTAACAACATTAGATCCAAGTTCTAAGGTGTTTAAATTATTTTGAGCATTTGACAAGTTTTCCATAGAGATACTTGACTTAGATTCAAGATTGTTAAAGTCTTTGTCTTGCCTTTGTAATTGATCTCTTAGTTTAGAATTTTCCTTATTGAGATTGTCATAACCTATTTTGATTTCATTTAGTTCATCTTGGATATTAGATAGGTTATGCAAAGAGATCATGAACTTAGAGTCTACACAATTTAAAGCTTCCTCTTTTTCTCTAAGTTCATCTTTAGAAGAGACTAATTCTTTGTTTAGTCTTTTAGATTCTTCTCTTAATTTTTTATTACTCTTGGCAAGCTTCAAGGATATAGCATATAATTCTTCATAAGCTTGTTGAATATCATCTTCATTTTCTTTAATTTCTTCTTCTTTCAATTTAAGTTGAGATTCTTTAATTTTGATGTTTGAATCTCCAATAGATGGAAGAAGGGATCTAGAAGAATCTACAAAGTCTAAACTAGAGGAATCCATTTTTATGATTTTCATGTAAGCACAAACACTAGGGTTTTGACTCTAGGTTTTTACACCTAATCAAGAGTTCCAAACACTTGATCCTAATATTAGAGCACGAGGCTCTGATACCAATTGAAAGTCCTTGAGGATCCTAACCCTAGAGGGGGGGTGAATAGGGTGAGCTACTAATAGTGACTAACTATGACCAATTTTAATTTTCTATAAACTAACTAGTCACTAGTGATGATAACAAGCACAATGCGGAAGCTAAATACATACAATCACCACAAGAGCATGCACCACAACACAATATTTATAGTGGTTCGGCCAACGTGCCTACATCCACTACCGGCTTGTGTTCCTCACACCCCACCGGATTTCCACTATTATGCTTTTCAAAAGGCTAAGCAATAACCTCTACAATTATGCTTTCCAAGGATAAGCAATAACCTTACAATGTTGTTTTTCTAGGCTAAACAACAACCTTTACACAATGCTTTTAAATGGCTAAGCAATAACCTTACAAGTAAATATTTCTCTCAAAGAAAGTGTCTTCACAAAACACTCTTATGAGATTACAATTTAAGCTCAATAAAAATTGCCTCTAAGTAGGCGGATAAGAAAATGAAAATCTAACTCACACAACACAATGAAATGCAAAGATGAATGCTTGTGATATGTGTGTGTGGAAAACTTCAATCAAGTTTAAAAAGAAGGCTTAATCAATGTATGCTAGAAGCATTTGAAAGTTAAGGCACACAAAGATTTGATTGAAGTTATATGCAAATCACTTGAACAACTACAAACTTGTTAATGATGTGAAAATCAAAAGACCACAAGTTGAAAGTTTAAGCCTAATCAAGTGATGCATGTGCTATGCTATGTTGTTTTCAAAAACAAAGGTTTGACTTAAGATTCAAATGAATGAAAACAACAAAGATGATTCAAACAAGTTAATGAAACATGTTATAAAGAAATCAAAGTTTTAAACATAACATGTTTAACAAAGTTTAAAACTAAACTAAGTTTGAATCAAAGAAAAGAATTCATTACAACTTAATATCAAAGATTGAATGGAAGTAATGAATTCATTTCATCATAGTTATCATGCTAAAAACATTTACCAAAGATTTAAAACCAAGCATGAAACATATGATTAAATTAAGCAAAGCTTACTTGGAGATTTAACTTCATGATCCAAGCTTTAGCTTCCTTAATGACCTTCTTAATCCCCTTGGTTCATCCCCTTTATCTTCTCTTCAAACACCTCCAAGAAGGCTCCAAGTTTGCTCAAAAGTTCCAACATTTTTCCAAAGGGAATGAAGCCTTTTTATACACAGAAAACAGAGTTTCTGCGTGTCCCCGGTCGACCCCCAGCTTGGCTCGGTCGACCGACCCTTAACGGTCAGAAAAATGACCGTTGGAGAGCCAAACGGCTCTCTGCCCAGTCGACCCGCAGTGTACGCGGTCGACCGAGATGTGTACCCGGTCGACCGAGTACACTGGGCCCTGGGTCACTTTTCCCATTTTGCATACTTTTGCAATTTTCAAAGATTTTTGATGTGGGACTTGTTGGGGCCATTAAATCAAGCTTGAAACATGATTTAAATCAATCTAAGTATTTTTAAAATCATGAATCATAAAAAGCCACAAATCATTTGAAACTTTAAAACTTAGGCTAAGCTTGAATTTTGAAATTCCTTTTACAAAATCAATTGCATCCAAAATTAAAACCAATTCATGCATAAAACATGAGTTTTACCATATTTAAAAACAATGCATGGATAAAATAAGATTTCAATGTTTTCTAAAATAATGCAAGTGTGAGAAATCAAATGATGATTAAAATGATATGCATCCATCAAATTGCAATACACAAAATTCCTAACACTTTCTCGTAGCGCCCCGAGATTCGAGGCGCCCGGATTTTGGGGCGTTACACGTTGAGTAGAAAATCAGTTTGTTTGGCCAGTTTGCATGGGTTTTACAATTTTCAGCAATTTGAAGAATTGAAAGTAGAGTTCCAACCTTTGAGGGAAGGAGTTGTGTTGGCAAATATGATAGTGTCTGAGCCAGTCTTCATTCAGAAAATCAAGGACAGTCAGATGTAAGATCCAGACTTGGTTAAAATTGTGGAACATTTCTCGGAACGGCCAGATTTTCAGATGTTGGATGGAGTTTTGTACTTCCGTGGCAGATTTTGTGTCCCAAAGATAGACAATTTGAAAGATGACATTATGGTAGAAGCTCACAATACGAGGTATTCAGTGCACCCGGGGAGTACGAAGATGTACCAAAATTTAAAGAGTCGTTTTTGGTGGAACAATATGAAGAGAGAGATAGCAGCCTTTGTTTCTAGGTGTATGACTTGTCAATTAGTGAAGACAGAACATCAGAAACCACATGGTCTTTTGCAACCGTTAGAAATCCCAGAGTGGAAATGGGAACACCTGACAATGGATTTCGTATCAGGTTTACCGACTACAAGCAAAGGGAACAATGCCATTTGGATCATAGTGGATCGGTTAACGAAGTCGGCGCACTTTATTCCTTTGAAGACCGGTAAGAAGATGCACATGTTGGCTTTAGCACAAGCTTTTGTGAAAGAGATTGTCAGTCGTCATGGTCAGCCGGTTTCCATCACTTCAGATCGGGATAGTAGATTTGTTTCGAGGTTTTGGAAGACCTTGCATGAATCGATGGGAACGAAGCTCCAATTCAGTACAGCATACCACCCGCAGACGGATGGTCAGTCGGAGAGGACTATTCAGACCCTTGAAGACATGCTTAGGGCTTGTGTACTTGATTTCAAGAACCAGTGGGACGAGAATCTACCGCTTTGTGAGTTTGCCTACAACAATAGCTACCATTCAAGCATAGGAATGGCCCCTTTCGAAGCGTTGTATGGCAGGAAGTGTAGAACCCCAGTGTGTTGGGAAGAAGTCGGAGAACACAGTTTTCATGGTCCATCTTTAGTTGAAGAAACAAGTGACAAAGTCAGAATTATCCATGAGAGATTGAAGGTTTCGAGAAGCCGACAGAAGAGCTATACTGATGTTCGAAGGAAGGATCTACAATTCCAAGTTGGAGACAAGGTATTCTTAAAGGTATCTCCGGTCAGAGGAACCCTAAGATTTGGGCAGAAGGGCAAATTGTCTAAGAGATTCATTGGGCCGTATGAGATCTTAAGTCGAATCGGGGAAGTGGCATACAGATTAGCTTTGCCTCTAGAACTATCGGGTGTGCACAACGTGTTTCACGTGTCTATGCTAAGGAAGTATGTTTCGGACCCTTCGCACGTGTTACATCATGAACCGCTGGATGTCAGAGAGGATGCCACCTACATCGAGAAACCGGCAGAAATTATTGACACCAAAGAGCAAGAACTGAGGAACAGATCAATTCAGTGGGTAAAGATTCGTTGGGAGAATCATGGACCAGAAGAAGCCACTTGGGAACTTCGTGATCAAGTCCAAAAGAAGTATCCTCGGCTATTCCCAGAGGTTAGTGATCATTTGGAGGACCAAATGTGATTCTTAGGGGTGGAGGATGTCAGACCCCAACCCAGGTTTGAAGTATTTAATTATATTTTAACCATGATTAGTGGATAAGTGGGGTTAGTGGACGATTAGCTTATTTTATTAAGCTAGATTAGAATGTTTGATTAGCTTTGAGAACCCTTGTGAGTCATTGACTTAAGTTTGACACGGGCCGGGGCGCCCGTGGATTGTGTGTGAAATTGTTGAGTTTATTCTTGATGCTTGTAGAATCCCAATTTTTGTGCATTTTGATTCATCTCATCTAGATCATCAACTTTCATGTTTTGGCCAACTTGATTTTTGTGATCAGAAATCGCGTTTTTCGAGGAAAAGGGCAAAACTGACCTTTCACACAAAATCTGTACCGAAATTTTGAAAATTTCAGAAATTGTCAAAAATATACTTTTTGGAAAGTAGAAATTTCGCTGATCGTTTTTATCTTCTTCGTCGTGTTCGTTCGGGGCCCGCAAATACCATTTTTAACTTGGTGAAGACCGGGGCCCACAAGACTTCTCTTATAAGGAGGGGAGCCTTTCTTCTTCTTCTTCATTCCATTTCCAGCAAGACTTCTTAGCTAGGGTTTTCCCTCTCTTCCCACACTCTCTCTCTCATCTGAAACTCTCATTTGGTGGAGTTTTCTTAGAGGATTGATCTCCTCAAGTCCTTCCTCCCTCTCCAAGCTCTCCAAAGGTACCATTTTTTAGGATGTTGAGCTAAGAAAAAGCCCTCATTCAAGCTTCTCTTCTCCATTGGGATTTCTCAAGGTTAGCAATGGCTTTCCAAACTTGAGATTCTTGATTTCCTCTCCATTTAGAGTGTTTTAATCCCATATGCTAGGGTTTTCCTTGGAGATTTACAAATGTTGATTTTTTTTAGGGTTTCCTTGGAGAATTTTGGGGTTTTTGTAGATTTGAAGCTTGAGGCACTAAAGCTTTGTTTGAAGAGTGATTTTTTTGCTCCTATCTTGACTAGAGGCAAGTAGATTCTACAATTAATATGATGATTTCTCTCATTTGGTTCTATTTTATGATTTTTCCTTTTATGTGTTAATCTTCTTTGATGTATGGGTTAACTTTGATTGAATGAATCATTGTTACATTGATTTCCCTATATACTATTGTTTTACAATGCATGGGAAGTTTGCTTTCTTTTGGTCATTTAGAAAAAAAATGGGCTTCTTTGTGTTAAAGATAAGTGTTCATAGGAATGGAGAAGACTTTGATTCAAAAAGTATGGTATTTGATCAATTGGAAGTATCTTGGATGAGTTTGTGAGGTCAAGGAAGGGTCCCAATGTGCTTGGAAAATTGTAGGAATGAAAAAGAATGGAAAATGTTCAAGAAAAATGGAAAAAGAGGGATGAAAGTCACTGCCGAGCTGGATTGGGCAGAGCCCAGTCCGCTCGAGCGACCCACTGGGCCGCTCGAGCGACCCAGCTACTGTCTGGGCTCCGCTCGAGCGGACCTGGGCTCGCTCGAGCGAGCCCAGCTCAGCCTGGGGGCTTGAGTTGGGCCTGGTTTAGGGTCCATTTGAGTCTGTTTTGGGGCCCAATTGAAGGTTGTGTTGGGCCTGTTTCCTAGGCATCTTTGGGCCTGATTCAAGGTCAACATCTGGGCTGTTTTGAGACTCAATGTTGGACTGTTGTATGGCTGGAATTCTGGACCACTTTAAGGACTGTTTTGGGCTTATTTAATGGACTGTTGGAGCTTGGGTAAGGCCAGATGTGGGCCTGATTAAAAGGAGGTTTAAACCTACGCTTAATGAGGACTGATTGGATATAATTTCAAGCCCACTTCAAGCCTATGTCCAAGCCCAATTCAGTCCCAGACTCTTTTCTATAAGTGAAGCCCATTCAACCCTTTTACAAGCCTAGAAATTATCATGAGAATTGGCTAGGACTATGATTAAGACCACTTGGGAAACCTTCAAGTCTAAATGTACACTTCATCCCTTGTGATTGTCAAGGATCTTCGGTGGCACCAAGTTACTTTTATTAATGACAAATAAGGGGTCAAATGTACATTGAGATTAACCACTTTAGACGATCGAATCATCATACATTCATTCCATATAAAAAGACTATTGTCCGGATTCTTTCTCTAATCATTTTGAATATTTTGAAGTGGTTTACCACATATTTAAGTATTGATAAAACTACTCACTTATTTTGCTCGGATTCGCCAATATGCATTGTTTGGAGTAGTTTTCTTATCGATTTTGGAAATGTATCTTATAAATGGATTTGTATTTCTTCGAGGTTTCGAACTTTCACTCTAATGGCACCACTAGGCTTAGGTCACCTTGTTGAACTGATCATCCGGCTTGGGATCTTTAATTTGTCTGCCATCTGCAGTTTGGATTCTGTCTGTACCGACCATGGCAGCGGTAATATCCGGTCCCACGAGTAGTGGCTACGGTTCTATTTGATAACGACTATGTCGTTCCGGTCCCACGAGTAGTGGCTACGGTTTGTCTGCTTCGGTTACTTCGGTAACAGGAGAATATAGCTTTACGTGGGTTGCCAATGTTTTCATGCATTAATATTCATCTCATGGTATTTGTTTATTTTACTCATCATGACATTTGGATTTGTAAACCATCGAGATGTTTATCTTCTATCTTTACTTCGACATTATTATTAATCGTGATTTAATCGTGGCTCTTATTTATTAATGTTTTGTTTCGCTTTCATCCTATTGTTGTTGTATTTGCTTGCCAGACCCTCGTGTCTAACTCTTTTTGTTTGGTGCCAGATGTCGAGCCCCTCACGGTCGAGGCGCACTTCGAGGCGGAACCCATAGTTCCTGTGGAGGGCGAATGGTAGCCCGATGATGTCATTTAGACGTCGGGTTGCTTTGGAGCTGCGATCACATTTTTGGGAATTTCATGCTATACATTTTGGGTTTTTGGTTATGGCCATTGTTGGCCTATACTCTTTTGGGAAGAATTTGTAATTAATGACTAATCTTACTTTTGTATTAACTTTAAACTAACTTTGGGGCCTACAATGAAATGTTTCTCTTTTGATACTAGTCTCGTGCGTTCTCATCTTATACCCATCTGTGAGAGACTTTTATGTTTGCTACAATGCTTCCGCATAAGTCATTTGTACGAGTGATTCTTATATATCACTGTTGGATCGGATTTCGGGAATCCTTACCGCGGAAACCTGTGGGAAACTAGCGTGTGCGGGCGGAATTTCCGGCCCGTCACGCCACGACCCCGGATTAAGGCCTCGTTTAGCGGGACCTCGGTCCGGGGGCGTGACAGTGCAAGTTCCCCATGCTGTAACCAGGTGTCGTAGGATACCAGCATCCCACGTACGAGCAGATGGTTTTTCACAATCTCATAATCATGGTCAAAACTATTGCAGCAATAGTTACACGGGCACTTGATCACTCTACTCCCACGCGAATTTGCCTTTGCGAATTCAATAAAAGAATTCACCCCGTCTATATACGACTGACTGAATCTATTATGATACAGTAGCATCCAACTCTTGTCCATATCTGTTCATATATATGTAAGGTGGTGGTTAACTCAAATTCAACCATTAGATGGTATAAAAATAAATGTAAAAAAGAAATGAATGATAAGATATCCATTAAACTCAAATTTGGGTTGCATCAACATATCTTCTCCATGAATCTAATTATTCAAACACTGGCGTTGATTCCAACTAGGTTGGCTCTCTTGGTTTCTGTTAATATTTTTTCAAGTGCATTTTTAGAGATATAACCACGAAGCTCTTTGTATTCTGCTGGCTTGAAATTATGTTGTACAATTGTCTTGTTTTTCTCAAACTAAGCTTTGATACTGGTATGCTGCAACTCAAGTAACCTGTGTATTTTAGTCCATACTGCTTCAAAATTTCCCTGACTTGATCCAAGCTGCCTCTTGAGCTGTGCATGTGAACTCTCAGCCTTGCATAGGATTGTTAAGAGGTGAGTCATATTAATTAATAAGCAGAAATCAAATAATTAGTTTTTTTTTAAATTACCTATTTGAAGTTGTATTCCCAAAATGGACACAATTTTCTGTCCATGTAGAGACAAATCTCTCCTTATAAGCATCCAACCAACTACCTTTCACGTAATTGAGTGCATCAGGATACGTACTGAATTCATGATTTAGCTTACTAAGTTGTTTACCAAACTTCTCTTCTGTGGATGAAGACACCAACATATTCCAGCTCATAACAAACCTGTTCCATTTTTCTTTCGTTTCAAACAACTTCTTGCATCTCGCCAATACGTTTCTATTAATATGCCATTTGCATAATAAATGAGTAGCACTAGGGAATACTCTTTTAATGACGTTCATGAGTGACAATTCTCTATCCGTCACAATGTCATCGGGAAGAATACCATCGCCAATAATAAAACGTAGTATACCCAGTGCCCAAGCATAATTTTCTTCACGTTTCACATGAAGGTATGCAAAGCATACAGAAAAGGTCATGTCTTTGGCTGTGACTCCAACAATTTCCAATAGAGGCATGCGATAACGATTGGTCTTGTAAGTACAGTCCATTATCAAGACATGTGGGAATGCACGCAACAAATCTAAACTTTTTGGGTGCATCCAAATCAAGTCAGTTACAGTCTTGCTATCCTCACAATTCTTATGCCGTTCAATGTAATCATGCTCAGTCAACTTACCAAGCAGTTGTTGCATCTGACTTCTTCCATCCCGCTCATTGACTTTATATCTATAGCGTGCATTGTATATTGTCTTCATTAAGGTTACATTTAATTCACTTCTTTGTTTCAACATAACCAAAATTTCTTTTTGTCTAACCATGCTCTTGGACATATCAACCAGCAACTTTGTTTCCTCCTCTGATAATCTGCCTGCAAATGAATGCCCCTCTAAATATTCAGCGGCTGAATGATTATGCACACCACATATGACCTCCAACATCCAATCATCTTTTGACTCTAACTTTTTGCCTTTTAGTGCGAAAGGATATCCACATTTTTTTGAACCGGTCTGTTTGATTCTTTTTCGCTTTTGGCCCTCTTCATGCTTATATTGTCCACTTCTCTCGCACGCAAGGAGTACTCTAGCTTTGACACCTACTCGAGCAGCATTTTAAACCTTTATGACAATGACAAAACCGTTTTTCCTTCCTACACCACTAGCCCAACTGATCAATGAATCGCGACTGTGAAATATCTACAATAAATAAAAAAATTTAATGTGAATTTAGAAACAAATAAATGTAATTTGAGTAATAAATTCAAAATTTGTCTTACGTCTTGAGTTATAAACTCACTGGTATAATTCATGATAAAATTCGATCCAACCTGACTTTCCTGCGTAGAGACCTGCATATGTAAAAATTAAATATCACTGTATGGACATAAACTTCCGAACACATATAATATGTTCGGACATCCGAACATATACAATATGTTCGTATTTATACATCCGAACATATGGTATGTGTTCGATCCTGAAAGACCGTATATATCGGGAGCCATTAGGTTCCAGACGACAAAAAAATTTAACAACAGAGGCCAAAATGCAAAAAAAAAAAAAAAAAAAAAAAAACCAAAGAAACATACCTTTCCACTGCTGCTTTGATTAAAAGACACCATTTGATTGTTGTTTTCTTCCTTCTCTTCCTTCATTGCACAATCAAATGGAGGAAAGTGAGTGAAGATGAGTTGCCCAGGAAAATGGAGGAAGTGGAGAGTGAGATGAGCCGCCAAGGAGAAGAAAATGGAAGAATGTGAGTGAAGATGAGTTGCTAAGGAAGCTGGATGAAGTGGAGAGTGAGATGGGTGGGAGAGGGTTTTGGTTGAGGAAGAAAATAGATTGTGTGTGAAAAGAAAATGAGATTTGAGTTCTTATGGGATAATGGCTATTTTAGTCATTTCATAAAGGGGTAAGAATGTAATAAAAAAAATAAAAATCCTTGTGTTTGAAAAGTAAAATTTTGTGTGCCACTCCAATCTAACTGATTGGCCCCGCACCTGCATCAGCTCTTCATGTGCCTCTACTGGTTCTACTCCTAGTGCATCGACAAGGAGTGCTTGAGCTTCTTCATATGACATTCTTTCATTATAAGAGATAGTCCGCCCAATCACTGGGATGCCTAGGATAGATGCAACATCATCTAAGGTGATGGTCATCTCACCAAAAGGCATGTGAAAGGTGTTAGTCTCAATTTGCCACCTTTCCACAAAACCAGATACAATAATCTTATTGATGGAGCGGTAAGATGCAGTCGCTAAGGGAGCCAATCTAGACGTCGAGACTAAATCTCTAAACCTGTCAGACTCATTCAGTTGCCACAATGGCACTTTCTGGCCATGACTTAGACATTTCAGTGGTCCTCGGTCCTGCATTCAACCATTAATACATTATTAAATAAATTAACAAATAAATAAAACTTTCATATGAAACAAGTGAAACACACCTGTTGAATCCAAATGAACCCAGCTATATGTGTGTCAAAGCTGGTCAATAATGACCTATCTTTTGGCCCCGGAGCTGGTTGCTCTTCCATCTCTTGTTGTTCTTCAACCTCCGCCTTGGATACCTCTGGTTCTTCTACAACCTCTTCTACTAGCTGACGTCGCTTCCTATTTGAGGCGGTAGGTCGCATCCTAAAAGAGCTTGGACGGTCCATTTCTGAAATATGAAAATAAAATTTTTATTTGATTGGATCTCTGTATGTATGGACCTGAGTGTCCGAACATATTACTTTTGTTCAGAAATTTATTTCCGAACAAAATTGCCTTGTTCGGACATTAGTGTCCGAACATAACCAATTTGTTCGGACATTAGTGTCCGAACATTTACAATCCGTTCGGTCAACCAGAGACCAAACAGTCGTGATTTCTGAACCTAAAACTGCGACGATGAAGGATCAAATGCAACCCAAAAGCATTAAAAAATAGTAACATTGTTTGTCAAAACTTAAATTGAATGAGAATCTATCCTAATAACAAGTTTTCATGGAAAAAAATGTAATCTAAGATGGAATAAATGGTGAAGAATAAATAGGGAAGAAGAATAAATGGAAATATTGGAAGGATCCATTTACCTTTGGAAGAGGAGAATGTGTAGAGGAATAGGAACGCCGGAGGCACGCCGGAAAAGCAAGGATCACGTCGGTGGAGTCTTGTGTCTGGTTTGTGTGTGGGAAGAAATGGATGGAGATGTGTGTGGGAAGAAGAAAGAGGGGAATGGAGATATGGGTACTTTGGGAACTTTTGATGTGTGTGGAAAGAACTACTTTAATGTTTAAATTTTAGTAATGTGTGTGGAGAGAAATTGTGTGGGAAAAGGAAAAAATTGTGTGTCAGTAGAATTTCCCATTAAAAATGACGTGTGACACAGTTTGTGGCCCACTGACCGTAACAGATAAGAGAGCCATTAAGGCATGAAACTAGATGTCCTGTTATTTACCATTAATGCAAAAATATTGAAAGTTTTGGATCATGAACTAGGGTTCACAAAAATGCAAAAAATTAGATTTTTAGGCTGAGACTTTTTTTTTTCTTAACATAGTTACTTAAAATCTATGAAGATTAATGATTATCATCCATCTTGAAGGTCTTGTGGTTTATTAGTTCGATAAATAAATTGAACCGTCACAGGTGGAGAAAAAATAAAGGTGATTGATGGATATTCGAGCCCATAAGAGGACAATTATAATGTAAGAGATTGTACTAGCTCCTTTTTGGGGGTGTGGAAGTGATTTTCATAGCTACTCAATTGTGAAGATGTTGGTGTATAATGTTCTTATTTATACACCATTTTGATGCATAAATTATCATAAAGAAAAATTATTATTATGCGTAATCATTACCCATGGGGATCATTACATATGTAAATGAATGCAAACAAGCCAACCCCTAGGGCCAGCTTGAAAATTTAATATTAATATAAATAAAAGTGATGTAAATCATCAAATTGAGAGAGAATAAATTATAAGGGAGTTATAATGATATTTTATCTTTAGTAGATTGGTGGTGAATCTTTTTGATTTTTTTATTATAAAAAGTGGGTAATTTTTTGTCATTTAGTGGAGAAAGGAGGTTATTTTTTGACGTGACCCATTGTCTGAAAAATGAAACCTTTACATTACTTTTACTAACTTAGTAAATTGCCAAATGGAAACCTACATAAATACAAACAAATGAAAGAAAAAAGTAGGTGAAAGTAATATTTATAATTCAATCTAGGTTGACAAAGGCAGACATCCTTTGTCATTTACTAAATTTAAATCGGACAAGTATCAACATTCCATCAACCTAATTTTTGTGACCCACACTAGTAAACCAAACCCTCTTGCATCCGAAGGGCCCTTAAATCAGAGCCTTTAAATTCCACACATCCTTTCAAAATCAACCCATCTTAAAGATGACAATGGAGATTTGAAAGCACTAGGAGATGGGGGTGCTTGCGATGTCACCAAGCAGGCCAGTAGCGAGCCACCGATCTTGGAGGCAATGAAGGTGGCCCTTGCCAGTGGCCGAACTAAAGAGTCAGGATTAGATTCAAAACCATTCAATAGGTTCTGCCCGAAACTAGATCTGAATCCCAATATAAATCCAAATCCCAATATAGTATAAGCCCCTGTTTGGCATCTCTATGTTTTTTTTTTTTCCACCTATCATTCTCTAAAGCACTGAAGTAGGTAGAGTTTTTAAAAATAGAGGCATTTGACTGCGATTTGAGCCTCCTGCCCATTTTAAAGAAGTTGTGGGAATGGTTCCTAAATCCACAACTCCCAAAAGGATGTACTTTGGAAGGCTAAACACGACTATGAGGTAAAATTTTAAAATTTGATACACATTGTGAATCTCGAGAAATTTTCGAAAAGCTTTCAATTATTTATTTAAAAAAATCTATTTAAAATAGATCATTTCATTATCAAACACTCCTTTCGATTCTAGCATTTTTTTATTAACTTTTTTTTAATGACTCTATTTTGACGGATCAATTGAAAAAAAAAATAGAGATACCAATCAAAACAAAAAAAAAGAAAGATTTTAAATCCGAATTCCAAACCAGATACAGGAGCCCTAAAATCCCAAAATGCCCTGTTAAAAAAATCAACAATTCAACATCAATATGGCAGTGTGGCCCACTACATGATGGTCTTGCACATAATAATACGGTACATGCTTGGAGTTGGATCTATTTTTGCACTTTCTGTCTCTCTCTCTCTCTCCAGTATCTTGCCCAGAAGGGAGAACCCACAGAAAAAAAAAAAAATTTATTCGATCCAAATCTCCTCTCTTTTTCTCTCCAGATCTCGACGACCTCTTCTACCCCTCGCGCTTCCTCTTCTCATCTCTCTACATCTTCGATTCGATTCGAGTCGATCCAAGCCTTCTCTCATCGACGATCCGCAACGGATTGAGTCATGAATCCCTTCTCATCTGGAACTCGGTTGAGGTGAGACACACACACACCACCAATTCATTCTCAATACATAATCCCTAGCTCAGCTACTTCAATCATTCATATCTTTCCCTCTTTCTTCTTCTCTTTGCAGATCTTTCGTTTGGTTTCTTCACCCCCCACAACCCCTTTTTTGCATTTTGCGAGAGGATCTTTTCCTTCTCCTTCTCCTTCTCCTTCTTTTCATTTATTGTTGTTTATGTATCAAAATTGCAGCTTTCTTCTATTGATTTTAAGATGATAGTTGTTGTTGGTTGCGGATTTGAATGCTAATGAAGTGGTTGATAGTGAGAAAAGTAAGCATTTAGGCAAAAAAAAGAAAAAAGAAAAAAGCAAGTTTTTATTTTGAATTAGTGATGTATTGATCCGAAATGGAAAGATCCAACTGGACACAGATTATACTCTCTTCTTGAGTTTTAAATTCATGGCACAAATCATAGGATTCGTTTATGTAATGTGTATGATATGATTTTTGTGAATTGCATGATAATACTCGGTTTCATGCCAAATAGACACAATTCTATTGTGAAATGTAAGGTTTTAAGAATTACACTTATTATTACATCGTTATTCTGGCAATCAATGAGTGACTGGGAGTATAGTTAAGTTTTTGTTACCATTCAGGAACAATGTTTTCCATGGTTGGTGTTCTTTTCATTAATCTTCCATGTGGGCTTTACTCCATTTGAGATGTTTCTTTTTTGTTATTATCACAAAACCATTGTAGCAGATAATGATATTAAAACTCGTTCTAAAAATATGCCTACATTTACTACCGGTAGCTGCTAACGAACCTGAATCTTTTGGTTAAAAAATTTAAATCATTCATCTAATGTTTACTATTTGATTGCAGGGACATGATCCGGGCTATACGTGCTTGCAAAACTGCAGCTGAGGAGCGTGCTGTCGTAAGAAAAGAGTGTGCTGCAATACGTGCTGCAGTTAGTGAAAATGACCAAGATTATAGGCACCGCAACCTGGCAAAACTTATGTTCATTCACATGCTTGGTTACCCCACACATTTTGGTCAAATGGAATGCCTTAAGTTGATAGCATCTGCTGGATTTCCTGAGAAACGAATTGGATATCTTGGCCTGATGTTACTTCTTGACGAAAGACAAGAAGTTCTTATGCTGGTTACTAACTCATTAAAGCAGTATCCGAACATCTAAACATTTGTTCTTATAATAATTCAACTGACTTTTATGTTACTTTGGTCCAACATCCATACGTTAGCACAAGACAGTGTCGTGGCAGTTTTAAAAATTCAGATCACTTTATCTTATGCTTTATTACGAAAAATCCTTGACATTTGCGCAGAGATCTCAATCATGCAAATCAATATATTGTGGGTCTTGCACTATGTGCTTTAGGAAACATTTGCTCAGCAGAAATGGCACGTGACCTTGCACCAGAAGTGGAGAAGCTGCTTCAGAGTAGAGATCAGAACATTCGGAAAAAGGTGTTGCTCTCAACTGATAAAATGCTTCTGTAGTCTGAGCGAAATCTTCATGTTAGTTACTTGGATAACACTGTAGGAATGCATAGTAGTCATTACTATAACATGTTCGCTAACATTTTTCTTGGACCTGTTTGTTGCATGTTGGATTCAACTCTGGGAAATTTGTTGCAAGTTACATTGAGCTTCAACTGGTTGCTTGTGTTATCCTGTGGCTGATTAGCTTTTCTTTATTATTTTTTTTCATTATGTTATAATATTCTGGAAGCATCATTTTAGCATTCTATGAAATACTTGAAAAACTTTGTGGATCATCTCATGGCAGTTCATATCCATGGGGAAGCAAATTCCTCTCACAGCTGTTAATATGCTGGTGTCATTTCCTTTTCTTTTTGTTTCATTTTCATTGATTTGTTATTTTTTTTATTGTTCTATTTAATGATGCTTTCTTTTGCGTTATAGGCTGCATTGTGCTCCATAAGGATTGTTAGAAAGGTTCCAGACTTGGCTGAGAATTTTATGGGTCCTGCTACCACTTTACTTAAAGAAAAGCATCATGGAGTTTTAATAACTGGAGTCCAGCTTTGTACAGAACTATGTAAGGCCAGCACTGAGGCTCTTGATTATTTAAGAAAGGTAAATTGTGTACTTTCCAATTCCTAGGCTCCACATATAATAATTGCAAAACACAAATGATAGCTGCTTCTATTGAATTATATTAAACCATTTTGTTCTCATGTTGTGGAAATGCTGTGTGCTGGAGTTCTTATGCAAATCAGAATCCTCTGTTAGGGGCCCTTTCTTGTTTCTTTTGGGGTTTTCTTTTTCTCCTGTTTTACTTGTCAGCATATATCTCTTGTACTGCTTGCTTTAGCTAATGAAAGTAACTAAAGCACTGATCAGCCCGGAGTGCATGAGCTCGAGTCCTCCAGAGCAGAAGAAAAAAAAAAAAAAAAACGCTCAATACTAGTTTGATGCACTCCAATTTAATTAGTACTCAGCAAACGTAGAGGAGAATTGAGCAATCAAATGTTGACTAAATTTTTTCCGAGCCTTTTTTTTTTTCATGCTTTTCCCCGGAGGTCTGGAGGAAGCAGCAATCAATAGGATTTCCTAATTCTCCCTTCCCAAAAGGAAGAACTTGAAATTCTTTTTCCTTTCCACAAGGACCTATTCTTATAGTGTTTTTTTTTTTTTTTTTGGGTGGGAGACCTATTCTTAGAGTTGAAGAGACAACATAGTCAAACTATAGATAAGAACCCATTCATAGGGGGGGGGGGGGGGTGTGTGTGTGTGAGAGAGAGAGAGAGAGAGAGAGAGAGAGAGAGAGAGAGAGAGAGAGAGAGAGAGAGAGAGATTTATTAAATCTCTAGCACCAAGCACGTTAATCCACATATCAGAGTAGATCAGTCAGTCAGAAGATGTGTTGCTACATCGGTTCCTTTGTGGCAATAGGTAATAAGTGTCTGGGTTCTAGCCCCACATATATATATATATATATTGTAAGATACCATGTGCTAACCCAAAAGCATAACCTAATAGGTGGACGGCCCAAACAGGTATATGAAGACATGTCAAGCCCATTACTTGGGCGATGTGGGACTTTCCCAACATATATATGCAAGGAAGCTTTAAAACTCCCACTGGTATTGGTGTGCAGCCTTGTATAAAGATTATATACTATAACTGCTTTTGCTCCCTATTCCTGGCGAGGAGGGATACCATATATACAAACCCAAAACTTGTTTTAGTATATTCGGAATTTAAAAGATGATGCTGGACAGTATGAACTCTGAGCTAATATGGAAGGCGAGATCAATTTAAGAATTAATAATTCAATTTAAATTATGAAAAATCACACAAATCACACAATCTAATAATGAAAATAAAGTAGGAAAATTATGTGTCAGTTCAAGGTGTTGTCACAATCCTGCGGTAATGGTCCCTCAAGTAAGAAGAGGGATGGATCTTAATGGAAGATAGGACTTTTACTTGCTTAGGGATGGTTCAATTTAATTAGATTAGCTGTCCCTTTAATGAGAATTTTAAACAATGCCTTGCATCAGAGGGTTTGTAAGCGTTCAATGTAAAAAATCTGGGAATTTAAAATAAAACTCAGAACAGAAATAATGTTCCCACAGCATTAAAAGGCTCAAACTGATTTTCAGATTTAGGGAATTTAATTAATTTCAAGTTTGTGAAGCTGGAAAAATGAAAAAAACTCAATAAAATAGGTGGGGTCAGATTTGGCCAGTCTGGATTGGGCCTGGGACAGGTTTGGCTGGGTCAAGTGGGGCCTTTAAGGGTCCAGCTTGGTCAGGTGGGGCCCAAGTAGGGTTTGGCCAGGCTGGTTGGGTTTTGGGTGAAGTGCGGTTTGGGTTGGGGGTTGTTTTGGGTTGGTGGAAGGTTAGATTTAGATTATAGGTATGGTTTTGAGGATTGGTTTTGGGTTTTAGGATGAGGAGATGGTGGTAGTGATGGGTTTATTGGCTAATGGATGGAGGGGATGATATAGATTTAGGGTTTATAAAGGAAAAGAAATTGCAAGAAAGAAAATAGAAGAAGATAACCAGGGTTACCTGTAATTGGCCTTGCACCAAATTCCAATCCAGGAGGCATAAGAGAAGATCTTTCACAACTACAGCTAGAAGTTAAGCTTTTGAAGAACTCAAGAAACTCAGTTGTCACGTCCCCCGAACCCGATTAAAGAATAAACCGGATTCGGAGAGTGAAATTTAGGACTAATTAAAATTTTTGTCCTTTGGGCCCACGGATCGTAAGTCTGCGGTGAAGATAATACATTTCAAGCCTCATGTAATACAATAATCATTGAGTTCATAGAACTCTAGCATATGGAACCTCAACAGTGAATATAAATCTCATTAAATTTAAAGTTTGCAAAAAGATAAATAAACAAAACTAAAGAATCACGTTAATTTATTACATTGGCCATCCCAACAAAACAAGGCCAATAAAAGAAACGAGTAAATGTAGTAAAGGTCCAACGAGAGAAATAATAAAAGAATAAATCTACATAAAGACCCATGTGAATCTCTCTCGTGCCGGAAGTGATGACGCTACTGTACGTCATCGGCACGCCACTCTCGTGCATCCTCTGCTGGTTGAGGATCTCCTCACCGGCCTGCTCCTCGTAGTAGTACTCACCTGAGGTGTCTGCACACCAAGGAACAGAGTCAACGACATGTTGAGCAATAGATAAGCAAAGCATAATAAACATGACATGCATCAAGTGTAGAGTAATGACAAGTACATGATCATATGAATACAAGGTAAGCGAAACTAGGCATAAAGCGAGAATATTAATCAATAGAGACAATAACAGGAATCCTAACAATCATCTAGCAATAACCACTATCCATGCAATGCAAGACAAGAACAAGAGGGAGACTCCGAGGATGTTCAAAGCCACCTCCCGGGGTACCAGTAACAATCCAATCCGGACTACTGATACCAAAGTCCGGCTCCAGTAGGATCTTAGCTCCCGGTCCTGGGAATAGCAGCACGGTCCTAGCCCGCTCCCCGCTATTCAACGCCATGGACGCCGTCCTATGCCGACTGCCCACCCCGACAACCGAGTAACCGGTTCGTCATTAAAACCCCCAACTGCAGATGGCCATGATATGCAAACAATAATAGAGCGGTTCTGACACAAGGACAAACAAGACAAGCAAGTCTGGCTAGTTCCATGTACAAGACAAGATCATAGGGATTATCTCATTCAAGACAATACAAGACAAGTGATCCACGTGATAATCCCTTTCCATTACTAGCCAGTCATGTTTATCAATACAAGACACAGGTTCCTATGGTACACTCTAAGTCAGGTCCAAGTCCTAAGTTTTATAAGAATTTATATTTCATAATTTGTTAAGTGTTTTATACCAAGAGAGTGTACAAGGAACATAAACAACGGATACAAGTCAAAAGTCAACGAGATATTACAATCCAATCCTAGGCAAATGGTATCATCCATGTACCCCACGTGTTTTAACAGAGTACGTGTGGAAATTGGATCAACGATGCTCTTAGGAAAATTCCTTGGTGTACAATCATGTTGAACATCGTTCAATTCAATTCCATATGTATTCGGTTACATCACGCGTAATACTCGAATACCTAGATAACCTATCGAATTCACACCAAGCCACGTGATTCGATTTCAAACCCATTTATGGTCATGTGATAGTAGATTATAGGTTTCCAGCGTCTAAGTCCCAATTCCTAGGTTTCAGTCTTAGTCCGAAACAATAATGCAAAATGGCCAATTTCGGCTGACCCTCATGATGGTGTCAGTTGACCGACGTGATGGTCTCGGTTGACCGACACGAACCGAGGGCTAACCGACGGAACAGAAGCCAATTTTTCCTTTGCTCTCTGGTTTTGGAACCGAGGTCAGTATCGGCTGACCGATGTAATGGTTATCGGTTGACCGACGTGAAGGTTGTCGGCTGACCGACGTTCAAAAGGCCAAAATATGGCTCTCCGGTTTTCTGACCGACACGAGGCTCGGCTAACCGACACCAAAATGTCGGTTGATCGACACTGAACCGAGAGCTGACCGACAGTACGAAACTTGTACGGATTCAGGCCATTTCTGAACTCTTCCTTCCCCATTTCGTTTTCCTCCATTCCCAAACCTTTCTAAAAGGCTACAACCTGCATAAACTAGAGCCTCATGCTCTCCCAACAATTCATTCCATCCATTCCATTCCATTCCATAAACAATTCTAGCAACCTATTATCATCAATTTATCAATTTTTCAAAAATCTAAGCTAACATATATTTTTCCCAAAATCAAAATGAAACATGCTTGGAATTAAGGGAAATCTACAAGATACTTAGCCAATCAAATAGAAACAAACATACATGCTTATAAATGAAATGCAGATCTACTTGCCTCAACCAAGAAGAAGATTGGAATTGGGCAAAACTTGAGGAGAAGCCTTTCTACCCCAAAATCAACAATCTAACCTGAACAAATAGAACCTATAACGCAAAGGAGAAGAAAGAAAGGAAAAGAATCAAGATCGGACCTAATCTAACCAAAGAAATAATAAAGTGAGAATATGAGATTGCGAGAAGTCTTACCAAATTGGTACCGGAAGAAAGAGAAGATCGCAAGGGTGAATACTAGCGGATCGGATCGCGGAACTGATCTCTCCGGGCTAGAGTCCTAGCTTGAGAAAAGGAAGAGGAAGAAGAAAAGGCTGCGGTTGTTCTTCGTTGCAGAGAATAACGAAGAGATTAGGGTTAATCTTCGTTTAAGAAGAAGATAGGGAGGAAAAGACTTAATTGCCCATTTAGTGGGTCCGGTGAAGAATGGACCACTTGAAGGGTTTCTGATCGTCGGATCGCGACGAGTCAAGAGACAAAAATGATCAGCACAACGAGACCTTTCCAACGAACCCAAAATCACGGCGTTTGGAATATTTTGGAAAAACACTCAATTTTCCTTAAATTGCAAACTACCCCCTGATAAGATCAAATGAACTCGAAATCGAACGAAACTTCGCAAATACTAATCTAATGCTAAAAGAAACTCGCTCATGATCTAAACCTACTTAAATATCTAAAATACAATTAATTATAATAATAACAATAAAATGGGTCAGGGCCTGATATTGGGCCCAACTGACCCAGTAAGGTCACGGAACTTACATCAGTTTTCTCATTAATGGCCATTGTCCAAAGCAGTACAAGTCTCTCCATATAAATAATTTTGAAACTTTTTAAAAAAGAATTAACAAGAGAAAGGAAATAGAAAGTAAGAAAAAGAAAAAGAAATAAAAAAGAACTAGTAGCAGGCGCATGGGAAGTTGTGTGGAAGGAGACTTGCGCACGAATCCCGAGCGGTGTTTTGCGTCAGTTGTGGGCCCCCTTTTGGATCCCTCTTTTATATTTTCTTTAGATTATTCTTGGGCCCATAATAATTCCTTTTAAATCTTTTAATTCTTCCCATGCGGCACTTCCTAATGTGGGGCCTTTGATACAACTGCACACATGGGGTCTTTCGTTCATCAATTGCTTGATCCAAAGAGATCCGACCGTTGGATGTTATCAGAATGGTAATCCAATGGTAGATTTTTGATCTCTTGGCTATCAAAGTCTGGATACGTGTCATCCATCCACAAATTAGTTTGCTCTGCAATCCTATGCCTTCATCACTAGTAGCTCTTCAAGGAATTGGGGTTGTTGTCCTCATCAAAGCATACCTTGAAATCAATCTCAACAACTTGATTTCATCCCCTTATATCATCCCCTTATACCCTAGAATGTTTAAATCGGACCATTATAACTCAATAAAACCAACAATACCAAAATACCCTAAGTTATTAATGAAATTCTCTTTCTTTATTTTTTCCTCTCTTTTTTATTGGTAAGGATGAAATATATTAAGATGAAAAGATAGTACAACCATGGTTAAACAAGAAAACACCTAACATGGGTGCACTGGTGTAAGAGATATTTACTAGACTTCAACCTAAACTACACAATAGTAGCTCTTAAATTACACTAATGATCAACCCCTTAGCTAGAGAATCTGCCATTCCATTTGTAGACCTACTAACAAACTGAATCGAAGTCCGAGAAAAAAAGTGCTAGATGATGAATCTTGTTAAGGTAGAATTTCATGTTCCAGGGGCCTCAAAAGGAGTTCGCCCAAGAAAAGGCATTAAATGAATCACTCTCCACAATAAGACTTTGCCGATGTGAGGAACAACAGGTTTGATGAGCCAAGATGGCCAAAACTTCTGCTTCATTGGAATATTTAATCCCAACATGCTTTGAAAACGTATTTAACACATTTCCTTTCTAATTTATGAGTATACCGCTAATGCTTGCTATAGCCCCGTTCGCCACGTGCTGCTCCATCCACATGAAACTTTAGGGCTCCAAATGGAGGAGAGCACCAACTTTTTTTTTTTTTTCTTTTTCTTCATTGTTACACCCATTTTCATGCAGGCTCCTCAATTATGCAACACATCTATCTTAAGATCTAGAAATTCCTTTCTAGTGCAAGCCCATTTTACAATCGTCAAAGCCACATGTAATGAGACCTTTTCAAGACAATTCCGCTGTGCTAAAAATTCTGTTATTACCATTTCAAAAAATAAAAAATAAAATCTTTCATTGCTCTCTTTCCATATTGTCCAAAGAATGGAATAGGGAATGATCCTCCACAAAAGAAATCCACACCAAACCAAAGTAACTTTCCTCCATGCCTTAATCAACTCAACTAGTGAATGAGGGAGATACCAAGCCACACCGCTTTCTTTGATGCAAAATCCCAATGAATATATAGATGATCAATCGACTCCCTCTCCCTCCCACAGAGACAACACGTGTCATATTTAATTTCCAATGCTAGCCCCCTCCTCCTTAAGTTAACAGTTGTCAAAATCTTGGTTGCTACCTGGTATGCACTAAGCAACCTAGAAATAAGCTACTTAATATACACACAACTTAAAACTCGCAAGCGCACAAGATCACTATGTAGTATAGTGAATTGTAAGTACGAGGTCGATCCCACGAAGACTTGTGATAAAACAATGTCAAAACTAACTAAAAATTAACTAAAAATCAGAATATTAAATGGAATAATTGAATGATGAAAAGTGGAATTAAACTATTAAAAACAGTAATTTAAAGTATCAAAAGCTAATTGGAAAGTAGCCTAAATCACAACTAGTATGAGAATTGAGAAAACAGTAATAATGAATGAATGAACTAGGGTTTCATCTACTCCCCTAACCAATCCTATGCATGTCCCTTATTATCTTTTAATCAAAAATCAGATTTTATTAGTGACATCTATCAACCTAGACCATGGCATATGTGTCTAGATTATTATTCCCCTAAACCTAATTCATGAGTGGCATACTACATGAATTGCTCATTATGATGCAAAAACTAAGCATGGCATATGTCCTAGTCAAAACAAACATAATGCATAAAAACAATGGGAAAGATAAATGCATGAGTCTAAGCATGGCATATACTTAGATTATTTATGGTTCTAAATCCTAGATGCATAACATTAAGATCAATCAAAATTAAGTTAGCTACTCTTAAAATTAATTGAACATCACATGGTTGGCATGGCATATACACAACTCATCAATTAATAACATGGTTTAGAATCTCAACCAACAAAATTGAAATCTGAATTAAAAGACGCCAAAAGAGACTATATAGAACTAGGCTAGGGTGTATTTCAATTACAGCCTAGCCCTAAAAAATTTAGCTACTCATGTCTTTAATGAAAAATAAACTAGAAAGTAGAGTCATAAGAAGAAAACTAGAAGATGATGAAGTTGCAGTGGATGGCCAGCAGCTTGTTCTCCTTTTCCTCGCTCTGAAAGCTCTCCAAAAGATGCTCCAAAGGTGGCTATATAGCAGCTAGGGTTTTTGGGATAAAGATGGCTGATTTTTGTGATGATAGGGTGGTGTTATGGTGGCTGGAATTATTCTGGACGTGGCTGCTGTAATGGATAGATAATGGCTGCTTTTTGTGCTGGAATTAGGGCTGAACGTGGCTGGGTTTATGGAATGAATGGTGCTGGAATTACTGTTCACGTCCTTCCCTTGTATGCTATTTATAAGTCTTGAAAACAGCCCCTTTTAGCAAGTAGTTCCTTTGTAGAAATAGATCTTGAACCTTCCTTATAATTAGGAAACCTAATTAGATTGAATAAGGAGTCTTCTTTCTTGTTTTAGCAAGCTTTCTAAATCTGGTCCCACTTGTATCTTCTAGAAACTTATTCACATGGACCCACAAATCTGAGATTAATTGCAAGGAATTAAATCTGAACTTTTGACATAAAAGTGGGCCCTATTTGATGCGTGTAACATAAGTGTGGGACCCCTCTTTTAGGACTTCTATCTTGACTTGAACTCTTGCTCCAAATTTTCCTTTCTTTCTTTCCTTGTTTTTCTCCGTTCTTGAACTCCACTTCTAACTTGAATAAGACTTCTAATTTCTGAAATTCTTCTATTTGTAATAGATGTGGAGCACCCTTTGGCGTGTAACCCTAGATTGGGTTTCTTCTTTTTTTTTTCTTCTTTCTTTCTTTTGCTCTTCTTCTTTGATTAGAATTTCTTTCTCTAATTCTTTCCTTCTTTGATTTGAATTGTAAGTTGTCCAAATAATTAGAAAGTCTTCTTGAAATCTGGAATATCTTGAATGGGACCCACCATGGTCCTTCTTTAGGATTCACGCCCATCATCCTCTTCATTAATTCCTCTCTTTTTGCTCCTTTTGACCTTAGCATAAAAATTAACAAAACTATGTAAAATCAAATAAAATAACTATGACTAGCACAAGATGAATCAAATATTAGGGCTTAGATTGCAAACAATTAAGCACTTATCACTACCGCCAACCAGCGAAAGGCCTCTACTTTAAGTGGAGCAAGACCCACCCAAAATTTAAGGCACATGATGACCGCATCTCGCCGAATGGATCCAACTTTCAGTAGGACTTGGAAGAAAAAGAACCAGAGGAGTTTGTATAAACTGTGGATCTGTATCAAAAACAACTTAAAAAAGAAATGAAATTAAAGAAAGGAATGCTAGAAAACACACTGGCATTTTTCCTTAAAAAAAGTGTCCACTGCAGTGGGGCCCGCCTGGCTGCATGACACTTAAGGGAGAGACAACAGTGGCAAGGTTCAGATCTGGATGAAGGGAATATGAGATATATCAGGCTGATCAAATAACCCCCGACTTAGTTTCAAGTCCTCAAAGTTTCTTTACCGAAAAAAAGTCCTCAGTTTCATGGCTAAACATGAAGCGAATTTATTGTGATCAATGTCCGGAACAATTTCAAGTTAGGATCAGTGCCGATTGAAGGGATCTGAGGGTGAAGGGGTCAAATTGCTCAAAGGTGGGCCCCTATATGAAAATCCAAAAATGGGCAAAGAAATAGTGGTTTAGCTGGAGAATTTACCATTAAAGAAATATGTGTTTTTTCTCTTTTTTGTATGTTCATACTCATCATTCGAAAAAAAGGAAAATTATGGAAAAAAAAAGTGTGGGCCATGCACTACTTGTTATAGGACAAATGAGGGGCCCATCATATCTAGATCGACTTCATTACATTGTAATGAATCCATTACGGAGTGGGTTTGGTATCATATAATATTGACCTGTCACGGGGCGGGTCAATTTTGGATGAGATAAATTTGAGAGGTGGTGGTTTGGGTTTACCGTGATCCGTACCAAACCCACCCCATTGCCATCCCTACATTACATGCTCATAATTTTAAATTTTATTCCTTTCATCTGTGAGTATGCAATATGCATGGACATATCTCTTGATGAACAAATTCCTCGTGCACATACCCCTCTAGCATGGGTTCTTATTATATTCACGACAAATTTGCTGCTCATTTAGATAATGGAATGTGGATTGTGTAATTCCTTTATTTGAGGTACTGCTTATTGTGTATCTTTAATCTGTGGTTCTGCCAAGAAATTAATCGTATGTTTATTTTTTATTGCATGGTGTTATTTTCATCATCATCATAAAAGCACACGGATAGTTTGGTTCGAGTTCTAAAGGATCTCATGGCTAGTCCGTATGCACCTGAGTATGACGTTTCTGGGATTACGGACCCTTTCCTACAGATTCGAATACTTAGGCTCTTGCGCATGTTGGGTCAAGGGGATGCTGATTGTAGTGATTGTATGAATGACATTCTTGCCCAGGTTAGCTGCATGTCTTTGTTGGTTAAATTATTGTTAATATTACTTCATGTGTTATTTAATGATTCTGGTGACTCATGTTTTGTTATTATGCCATTTGATGGCTATTTTATTCATTCTTCGTGACAGTTTGGTCACTCAATCAACGTCTATGTGTAATTTAAAATAGATTCATGGTAATTTTTTTTTCTGTTTCTTCTACATGACAAGGTTATTAATTTATTACTATTATTATTATTATTTCATTTTTTTTAGAGATTGATGCATGAAAAAGATGAATGTTTGAACTTTGTATAATTGATATGTCCATTCACACGAAGCTCTTTCCCATTCAGATTGTTGCTTTAGCTCATTGTAGCATCAATTTTGACCGTAGAAACCATGTTTCTATATGTAATTGGGTATGGCATCTGGTCGGGGATGTCAATGGACCTCCTATTACCCGCTTACCAAAGGACCCAACCTAAAAGTCTCTGGTATGAGCCTTTTTTTGGACCTGATTATCAATCTGGTCCGAGTGGGTCCCATGCCCAAATACACAAAATAATACATGTTTGCAATATATTCAGAAATAAATAAATATCAATATGATATCATTTTATACAACAATGGACACTATAAGAGCATACAAAATAACAGTAGATGCTTAGTTTGAAACCAGAAGGTTGCTAGTTCAAGTCATGGTACAAATTGTTGACATATGTATATTACATTCTAATAATAAATATATCTGAGCTGGGCCCAAAGTTGAGTATGCGTTCAGGTCCAGCATGGACCCAACCCTAACCTGACCCATTTACATCCCTACATCTGTTCCTCATGCTCTATTTTTTCAGATATTTTGTTAATATAACCCCTTGATTTGGTCTCTTTCATGATCTACTTTGCATTAATTTTCATATTTAATGGATCTTTAAAATATTCTTAGTCTTAAAAACCATTTAGAAAATTTTTTTCCCATCTTTCACCGAGACCCATGATTTAATCATTAATGCACCTTCATGCTTGCTGGTCTCTTTTCTCTTATCTTGGAAAGCTTACAGGTACCATTCTTTCCCTTGAACTCTCCAAGCATGTCTTTAGCAACCTGCTTAATGCAACCTACCCACTTTTTTTCCGATTGGTAACGTATACATTTTATTTGAAAAATGAAGAGTTAAACACACCACTGAAAAAAGCTTACAAACAAAGGTGAAGTGTAGGTATAAGAGCATTATACCATATGCTAAATAGCCAAAATATCTAAACTCTGCTCTAAAAGGGGTGACCCTATCTATTCCTAGCCCGGACAAAGAGTGTGCGACCCCGTTAGCGGTCTTTGCCATGTACTTGAGTAGCGCTTGAAAAGATGAAGAAAGCAATTTAATATCTTAAAAATGATAGAAGAATTCCCAAGGGTGTTCATTTACTGTATTCATCCAAGAAATAGTACGAAACAAGTCACTTTCCACAATAATTTCTATTGTGGAATCCACTACAATAAGCATGAATAATAGCTTACATAATTGCCAGTACTTCTTTCTCATTTGAATCTTGAACACCCACATGTTTAATCTACATAACAAACACCTCCCTTTTTTCTTACCAAGGACACCACGCTGGCTTCCCTTTGTCCCATCTACATTGAATTTCAAGATTACATGCAGTGGAGGAGACTGATAATGCAATTTCTTTTCCTTGAATTCCCTGAATTCATGCAGACATCCCAATTATACAAAAATATCATCTAATTTAAGGTCCTAGAACTCCTCACATTAAGCCACTTAGCTATCCTCATCACCATGACTTGAAACAGCTCATCCATTGACAAAGATGATCCTCTTAAATTTCTCACCTTCCTCTCCTTATAGACCATTGAACAACCAAAGGAGCAGATTTCTGAAGTAATAACTTACACCGTTTGAAAGGAGCCGCTCTCCAAGCCTTTATCGCCATGCATAACAAAAAAGGCATGCACCAAAACAAACCAAACCTTCTGAGAAGCCAACCCCATAGATTAGAAGAGACACCATAATGTAGAAAAAGATGACCGTCTCTTTCTCCTTTCCACATGAAGAGCAAATGTTGGAAATAGACTCCAAAACAATGCCCCTTCTGAGATTATAAACTCTAGAAACTCTGTTGGCCACTGCCAGCCAAACTAAAACCTTGACTCTAAGGGGACCCAATACCATCCAGCCTTGTGCTCAAGGTTGACAGTTTGCCGAAGAAGACTCCAAAGCCCTGTAGAGAGACTTAATAGTGAACTGTCCAGAAGGATTTGGCTCCCAAATGTGAGAATCTGCTTTTTCCCTACAATTAAATATGTTAGCAAATACACTCCACAAGGTCTCATACTAACTCAGACTGACAAAGACTCATGCTCAACTCAGGCTTCCAAAACCTACCATTTGATTTGGCGACAACTAATTAAAATTTACAATCTTGCTCTTACACTGCCTTTTTACAAGGATGGCATGGAGTCATTTTTTGGGTCATGCCTCATTCAGTGAAGATCTTATTGAAAGTTGGCATTTTTGATATCCTTTCAAAGGGTTCCTTTTTATAGAACTGTACCATCTAAGTTCAATGGTTGATTTAGCTTCAAGTAGAATGGGACCTTTTAGAATCTATCATTATCTGCATTAAGGCACAATTTCTAATTATTTCTTGGGTTTCTCCAACCTAGTAGGAATTTCCAGTCTGATCTAAGGAAAAGCTGTTGGAATGGTGCTATGATGATATTCTAGCTTTTCAGTTTTTCATGTTACTGTTTGGCCCTTCTAAGCCTTGTCTTCTAATTTTCATTTCATATGAGCATCAGTTACCATTTCAATTTGAACCAAAAAGAAAAGAAAAGAAAAATCTTCCTTGGATGATCCTTCACATTATTAATTAATCTCTCTGAGTGATAAATCCCATATCATTGGCCTACATTGTGCTGTAAGAATTTCTCCTTGGATGATTTTATAATCCCTGCATATTGACACTTCTCTACTTCTTAGTAACAAGTAGTCTAGTTGTACATTTTAAGAGGATGATTAATGTTGATTAAGGTGATTGTTCTAATCTACTAGCTTATCATATCGTTTGAATTCCGACAGAGGTGGTACTGGACTACTGGTAGATAAAGTGAAAAAAACTAGAAGGCATTCTTGTGGAAAGGAAAAGGGAAAAAAGATGGAAATTTCGTTTTATAAAATGGTAGGGGGTTATAAACCCTAAAGGTGGTTTGGTTTGGATATAAGAGGAATAAGAGGTAAATAATTGCTCCTAAATAACAGGCGGGTGGAAATTTGGAGGAGAAAAGAAGATTTTTGGAGAAATATGAAAGCATGGAAGTGGGGTTGTGACAAGATGATGTGGAAGGTTTTTGGTTCCTTTGGCACTGATTTTGGACGATCACAACCACATTTTTTGAATGAGTTTTGCATTCAAAGATTAGAGGTACTACTCAATGGACTCAGTAAAGAAAAAATGCGGCCACTTATACTACTAAAATTCATTTGTTATGGTTAAACACATGAATCATTGGACACCAGTTTGTTTTTTTTATTTTTATTTATTTTTATTATTAAAGACTTGTTTCATTTATACAAATACCTTTAGTGTTTTTGGGCCCCAAGGTGAGACTCGATTAGATTCGGCCGAGTCGCGGCTCGATTCGAGGGGACCGATTCATCCCCTGACTCTGAGTTTTTAGACCTTGGTTGGTTGTCTTGTTGGTTCATTTTCTGCATATGGCTTTGGGTTTAAGGTTGTCTAGGGGCTAAAGTACGGTTTTGGGATGATGTTGATCAGAGGATGCTTCTCTAAGATCTTTCGAATTTTTGGTTTCTATGGATTTTGTTTTTTCCTTTTTGAATCGTTGGTTTCTATGGAATTGTAGTTACTCTCTAAATTTTTATCATTCTAAGTTGTTAGGGGGAAAGGTGAGTTGTCTTGTTTGTCAGCCTTTGTTAGAGTTTGGGTTGTTTCTTGAAATGAAAGTAAGTATGTTGATTTGGATTTTTAACCTTCTATGGGATTTTACAGTCAAAGTATTTTCTTGAGTTTTGTATCCGATTTCATGAAGCTATGGCTATTGCTCTGTGAGCATCCTGTAGAGTTATTATTATTATTTTTTTTCATTGGATGAGCATCCACATGGAGTTGAAGTCTTTTGCATCATTTCCTTGGAATGGATGGATACCTCTTTTTATTGATATGTGATTTTAAGAAAGGTCTTGACATCAAGGATCAAAATAGCGGTTGCGGCGGGTGTAGCGGCTAGTGGCTAAAATGCTACGTAGCAGGCGATAAGTATCGGTTGTGGCGATACATAGCGGTGCGGCGGTGTGAATTTTTAAGTGGTCAAATTTTTTGAATCTTGTATAACAACCAATCTTGTGTTTTTTAGTGATTAGAAACCATATAAGGGTAGAGACAATTTAGGAAAGGCTATTGAAGAGAAGAAATAGGAAAAGCAATGTTTAAAATTAAAATTGATTGGATCCACTAGGTTTTAAGCCGCAGCGCCACTATTTTCAAAATAGCGTAGCGGCCTCGACCGCCATAGCCAATAATGCGGCCACTACGCTATGTAGCGGCCGCTATTTTGAACCAGGCTTGACATTGAATAATTTACTAAGGCACTTTCTGAAACGTTTATTTGTTATGACTGTTCCACAACAATCAAGATGAGATAGTGAATCCTGTGTTTACCCACTGTGTTTTTTATGAGGTGGATTTTCATTTTCTTTTATTCTTAATTTTTCAGGTAGATTGGGTTGAGACTTGAGTCTTTGCGTTATAAATTTTTTTTTATTGGGAACAGGATGTGACTTGAAACCCCCGACCTCAAGGCTGCAATAGCGCACCTTTCACTATGCCACGGCCTCTGTCATCTTTGCATGATGATTAGATGTTAAGGATTTAGTTGTTGCAAGAAGTACAGGCTTATGTGATAAATGGTGCCAACAATTGTATTATTGCAAGTTTGGAAAGAAGGAAAGTACATGATTTTTAATAGTAAAAGACATTTATTTTTAATTCTAATTCATTTTATTATTGATAAAAGAATTATTTGTTACCTTTCAAATGGCAAGGGAAAATAAGAAAGAAGAATGGTTGAGTTCTTTTTTGGAAGATAAATTATATATATTCCAATGAAAGAAGATACAAAAGAATCATACAATGGAAAGGTTCCCCTTCAATTGCAACTCACGAAGACGAAGCAACAAAAAGAGAGCCAATCCACGAAAGGGCAAAAGCCGAGAATAGATAACCAGAAGCCGGGTCAACTAAGAAAGGAAAACTCCAAAACTACCCACAAGGTGGGCCAGCTAAGAAGACCAAAAGCCAGGTCGCCACCGCCAGAACAGTTAGTTACTCATTCTTCTGCCAATAGGGAAGATTTGAAGCTGAAGATCTAGATGAGAACATACAGAAGCATCATGGTCTAGATGATTGCAAATTTGAAAAATTTTCTCCTTTACCAGCTGATTGATCTTCCTAGCAGTGAATCTTTTCTTCCAAGGGGAGAGATTTCGATAAGCGTAGATTCATGCAGTGTCTTTTGGTCAACGACAATAGAGAGAACAAATCCTCAATTAAGCTTCCTCAATAAGAGTCAGGGCAACTAAGAATTCATCTCTCTCATGAACAAGTTTAGTCCAAATAATGGTAGGGAGCTTCTATTGGCACAACAAAAATACTCTTCCCACACATAATTTTTCTTTTTTAAAAAATACCTACATTACCCTCCTCCCTTCCACCCACCCTCCTCCCCTCCCCCCTTCCCAGTCGCTGGCTGGGAGGGAGACCAGCCGGCAGGCCCCGACTGGGAGGGGAGAGAAGGTGGAGGGGTACTTTAGGAAAATTTTTTTTCTACGGTGGGGGGAGTAAATTTTTGTGTGCCAATAGAAGCTCCCATAATGGTATCTTGAATACTTTTGACTTTGAGAATCATCATCGTCATCGTTTTGTCTTAACTATGTTGGGATCGGTTACATGAGTTCTGTTTCTCCATTCCGATCTATCTTGAGCCAAATCCTTAGATAAGTTGCACTTATACATATCTATTTTTACCACCGCCACCCATGTCCTCTTTGCCATACCCCTTCCCCTTGATGGCCATCAACCTGCATAGCCAAACTTTTCCTTACCGGCATTGTTGCCAGTATGCGTCTGACATGCCCAAACCATCTCAAAAGGATTTATCTAATTTTATCTCCTATTGATGCTACCCTTAGATGCTCTCGAAAATGCTCATTTCTAATTTTGTCCTTCCTAGTTTTACCACACATCCATATCAACATTCTCATATCTGCTACATACATTTTGTGTATATGTTGCTTCTTGATTGGCCAATATTCTGCTCCATAGGTCATTGTTGGTCTAATTGTTGTCGTGTAAAATTTCCCTTAAGTTTTTTTGGCATTTGTCAATCACAAAGCACTCTAGAAGCAAGTCTTCATTTCAACCATTCCGCTTTTATCCTATGCTCAACATCTTCATTAGTCTCCCCATCCTTACTAATTATCGAACTAAGGTAACGGAAAGATTCTCTTTGTGTTATCTCCAGGACTTTAATTCTCACAGTAGTTTCAACTCTTTGTATATGCTCACTGAAGTTGCAATTCATATATTCCGTCTTTGTATGACTTATTTTAAAGCCTTTGGATTCTAAAGCCTCCCGCTATCTCTCGAGTTTTGCATTCACACCGTTTCTTGATTCATCTACGATGCAGGACAAGATGAACTCTAGCCTAATATGGAATGATGAGATCAATTTGAAAATTAATAATTAATGCTGAATTATAAATCACACCGTCCACATTAGCTAACATTGAAAATTAAATGGGTAATTTGTAATGAACCAAGGCCATGTCACAATTCTTGCGATAAATGCCCTTCTAGTTGTGTTGGAAGGATCTTAATGGAAGTTAGAACTTCCACTTGCTTAGGGAATGGCCAATACACTTGAGTTGTTCCCGTTGCGAGGATTTGAATAATTGGCTTGGCATAATTTATGTGCAATCGAACAATGTGTAATTTGGGGCAAGTATTAAATTCAGATCTGAAATTAGAGTTCCCACAGCGTGTTCAAGGCCCAAGTTAATTTCAGATTTATGGGATTTAAGTGAATTAAGGGTTGTGATGGTGAAGTAATGGAAAATCCGCCAAATATATGGTGGATCAGGTTTGGCCAATAGATTTGGAGGGGCTGATTGGTTCAATTGGGCTGTTTTAGGTCTGGTGGGAGTTCAAATAGGGTTGGTTAGAGGTTCAGCCACTACATCTTGAAGATCCAATGCCGGCGCTTGGGATTTAATGGGTTGTAGGTGGATTGAAGGCACGGAATAGAGGTTTTGATGGTCGGATGGTGGGATCTTGTGGCTGGTGGTCTGGATCTAATGGTTTGGAGGTTAGTTAACAGTGGGAATGATGTAGTTCTACGGGTTGGTGGTTCATATCTAGATATCTAGCGGTTGGATCTTTGCTTGGGCAGCAAGAAACTCCTTGCTCTGAAAGTATAGGGCTTACTAACGGAGAAGGTTATGTAGATCTAAAGCTCTTGTGAGAGGAAAGAAAAATAACGAAGATAAGAGTACCACCAATTTTGGGCTCTCACCAAACTCCGATTCGGATGAGTTACTGAAGATCCTGTGAGCACATAGTGGAAACTTGAGAACTTGAAAAAAGGGTTTCATTCCAATAAAATTCATAATATAACATGCTGAGGAAGAATAATGCCCTAAAGAGGGATGGCATCATCACAAATTAAATAAAACAATAATAATAAAAAAAAGAAATGGAAAAAGAGGGGGGTGGGGGGGAGGGGGGAGGGCCTTGCGGCATTGGAATTTGTGCACAATGGGATATGCGCACAAATCCCAAAGCCTCTCACGACATTAAGTTGTGGACCCCCATTTTCTTTATTATTTTCTTTATTATTTTCTTTAAAACACAGGCCCCTTCTCTTGTAGTTTTCTTTTAAATTCCCTTGGGCCCCTCTTGACTTCACATAACTCTTTTACTTCCTCCAATGTAGCACTTCCTGGTGTGGGGCCTTCAATGCGATTGCACACATGGGGCCTTCTATCCATCAAAAGTTAGATCCAACGAGATCCAACCATTGGATGTCATCAAGATGGTAATCCCACGACGGATTCGCAAAATCTTGGCAATCAAAGTCGGGATACGCGTCATCCATCCATAGAGTATCTTGATCTATAACCTTGCGCTTTCTTCATTTGTAGATCTTGAAAGAATTGCGGGAGTTAGGGTTGATGTCCCCATTATTCTACCAAACACTAAATGATCTGCAAACAACACACACCAAGGTACCTACTCTTGAATATGAGCAGTTAATCGGTATGCTACCGGCCGGAGTGTTTGAGACTGCTATACTATTTTGAAAATAGTGGCGCAACTGTCTAAAACCTAGTAGAGTCAAGCAATTTTAATTTTAAACACTGTTTGTCCTATTTCTTCTCATCAAAAGCCTTTCCTAAAGTTGTCTTTACCCTTATATGGTTTCAAATCACTAAAAAAACAAAATATTGATTGCTATACAAGATTCGGTTTTTATGACCAATTAAAAAACTCATACCCCTACGTAGGGCCGCAACTTCTACTTATCGCCTGTCGCACGACGTTTTGGCCACTGGCCTCTACGCCCGCTGCAACTGCTATTTTGATCCTTGCAGTTAACTCATCCATAATCAGTTCACAATGATAAGTGCCTAGGGCTGACCCTGATGCAAACTTATGGTCACTGGGAACTCACCTGTCTTTCCACAAGTGGTTCTCACACTCGTTATTGGTCCTTCATACATGTCTTTAATAATTTCAATATAACCTCTTGGAATATTCCTTTTATTTAATACCCACCAAATTAACATTATAGGTACCATGTTGTAAGTTTTTCCTAGATCGATGAAGACCACATGCAGATGTTTCTTCTTTGCCCGATATTTTCCATTAATTGCCTAATTGAGAAGATAGCTTCCATAGTTGATATCTCTGACATAAAACCAAATTGATTTTTAGATATCTTGGTCTTCTGTCTTGAGTCTTTGCTCAATTACTCTCTCCCGTAGCTTCATAGTATGACCCATTAAGTTTAATCCCACGAGAATGCCAATAGAAAAATCTTCTTGAGTGGAGATGAGGAGGTTTCAATCATTTTTTCCTTCGCACATGTACACCTTGTTGGTATGACGAGAAGAGCTAGAATGAATTGGAAGGACTCATGAAGCGCCCAGCGTAGGAGAAACTTCAAGCTTGAGGAACAAGACCCTGGCTCGGTTTGAGAAAGAATTTCCTTGATGAGGAGCTCCTCCCATGGCCAAATAGAATTTTTGCAGATTCTGTCATATCTTTCCCTCCATATGGACTAAACAAAGGCATTGAAGCAGTGCTTTGACAGCGTCTGGTTATCATCTCTACTTGAATCACAGCTGGTCAGGAAATTTTCAAAATGCTCCACAATGGAATGCTCTATGGTGGAATTCTTCATCATCCCTCTGTTTCCAAACTTTAAAGAAATGCTGTTCCAGACCTGGTAGCCGTAAAGACAACTTATAAATTGGTGGTTACAAGTTCCCAAAATGCATCTTAAAAAAACACAAGTATGGTTAGATTTGCTTCACAGTTGTGGCAAAAGAAGAGCTCAAGGGTTTAAAACTTTCAAACAAAGTTGGAAATTTGAATGCTTCTTTGTTAGGAGGCGCAACAAAGGATAAAATCTAATTGAAAGGTGGATTCTTGCTCCAATGGTGGTTAAGAAGTTAAACATGGATGGAGGGATGAGGCAATCTAGGTATGATGAAAAGGGCAGTGTCTTGTAACTATTCTTGAAATCAATAGGGATTATGGATTCAACTGTTGCAGAGATGCTTGTGATAGGATAAGGGAAGCCTTGAGAATTTTCAAGAAGTTTTTGAGGATGGCTAATTATTGGCAGGGACTCTTTTAGTTTGTTATCATTGGCTGCTGAAGGGGTTTTGAATGTTGGCATATATTTTGTAGGAAAGGAGTTGGTTTTTTTTTTTTTTTTTTTTAATTTAAAAGGAGTTTGTTATGAATGCTGGAATCCTTCTTCCTTGATAAAATTGCATTGCAGTAGCTGATTCTTGGCGAAGGCAGGAATCAGTGGGTGGGATTGCTACATTGGATCTGTAATACCAAACTAGTTCACTATTTTTTGTCTTTTGGTATTATTTCTTTCTGGTGAAGCATATAGATCTTACATTGCAATGCTTTTTTTTTTTTTCACTTATTTGTTAAACTAAGATCTTAGTAAGAGATGAAAATTTAGTGTATTTGTTTCATTTGATACTCTTAGACATCACAAGGTGTTATATCAATTACTCTAGACGTCACAAGGTGTCATATCAATTAGTCTTAGACGTCACAAGGTTTTATATCAATTAATGTGTTTTCTTTGTTATTCATATTGCATAATCCTTTTTTACCATTAAAAATAAAATAAAATTGTATAACCCTTTTATTTTTAATATTTTGCAATCTCATTTACAAAAATGATATCTCAAAAAGGGGAAAAAAAAAAGGGAAAAACAAACTTGTTTACAACAAAGCTACAATGTGGTATTGCTGTTTGCTTCTAGTTTCTCCTCACATTCAAGTGCAATGTGTCGTTTGATAGATATTGGTAGTGATGGTTTTGAATTTTAGTCATCAATCCATATAAGCAGAAGTTTGTATTGATGCATCTGACAACTTTTGTTGGTGTTGGTTTCTTTCTTTAGGTGGCAGCAAAAACGGAGTCAAACAAAAATGCAGGGAACGCCATACTTTATGAATGTGTTGCAGCTATTATGGGTATTGAAGCTAATAGTGGCCTGCGTGTGCTTGCTATTAATATTTTAGGAAGGTTCTTGTCAAACCGTGACAACAACATCAGGTTAGCTTTCTTTCTCTACTTGACCAAGCACATGATTTTTGCCACTGTTGCAAATCCCATTCTGCAGCTTCTCAATTAAGCAAATTCTTGAAGCTATTTTAAATTTGGGTTTTCTTTTGGGGATCATTGGAAAAATATTGTAAAAGTAAACTCCAATGAAGAAATAATAAGGCAACCCTCGTAGAGTTGTTCTTTGGAATTATAATTTGGCTATAATCTATGGTCTATTGGGCTAGAGGGAAATATTATTGTTTTTAATGATAAGGTCATTTGTCTATTCGGTTGGCGATCGAGGCTTATGCTAATTTTTTTTAGAGTTTCTTCAACGAATTCTTGATCTGTTGGAACAATTGTTGTCACGACCCAAATTCCGGGGCCTTGTCGGATTCCGGATCGTGATTATTTAGCAATATACACCACACATTCATCAAATAATTTCCACAAGGAATCAGGCATTTAGATCAAACTATAATCTCTGTTAACTTATAAAAGTCAAATGACATCCATAATCACTAAATAAGCAAAATTCTATATTCTGACTCGAATCAAAGATGTCCGAAGACATTTAATAAAATTCCCTAAACATATCAACTAATTGAACTTTTCTCGTTCCCTCCTGTCAGCCACGCATGCCGAAATCTACTTGCTGAACATCGTTCTGCTCTGTCCTATCCGCAACGTAATTACCTGAAGGGGATAACACAACATCAGTATTACTGGTGAATGAATTTTCCTAATTACCATCAACATAGAACATAATATCACATAAATAAACAAGTATGAATTAATAGATTAATTACCATTAAAAGTACATCCATTTACATATCTGTGCCCATGCACATTACAACGCCACCAAGGCTTATCGTGCCCATGCACATTACAACTCCACAAAGGCTTATAGTATACATGTATATCGGTCACCATGACCCTGTCTCATTAGACACGTCCACCAAGGACCAGCCGCTATAACGGCCACCATGGCCCGAAGCCATCAATCATCCAGACACAAGTCCAACATCCGAAGTTTAGGATCCTGTGCACAATCTCATAATCACATAGAAATCATAATTCAGTATTATTAAGAATTTACACAATCAGTAGTGTGGCCCCAACCACTTCACTGGTTGCTACCTCACTTCTAATCACAATTGGTATTGAGTGGTATAGAGGTGGCCCATACTAATATGAATAACGCAACATCAACTAATCACAGTTCATATAATTCATCAATGTCCATACAATTTATTATAAACCACACAAAACCTTAATTAATTTGGATAGAAGGATAAGATAGTAATTACATATCAAGTCTAAGGTTATCTCTCCAATCACAGAGCCCATCCAGCCAAGTGTATACCCACAGTACTCATATAGCAAGTGTCTCACGCCTGCAGATACTTAATTATAAAATCCAGTGGGTCCCACTGGATCTAATCCATGATCAGACCTGGTTTACATGGTCGCCCAAGAGAAAATATTCATACTATGGGATCTGATTCACCATCGGATCACTTCCTAGGGCCCACAGATCCAAAAAGTTGCTGGTAGCAACCTTCACCTCATTCACGCCTTGGAATATTTGAATATATTGGACAGTGGGTCCCACTGGTCCAAATCTCAGATGCCACCATCCCTAAGGTTGCCCAGGGGTCCCACATCAGATGACCAGTTCTGATTTCCATTCAGGCAGCCAGGTGGGTCCCAGAATGGCTTGACGGCCAGAACACAATTTCTGAACAGTCGCTTGTATTACATCATAGCAATTGGATGAGGGCCCAGATGAGGAGTGGGCCCTCTCCTCATGGGTCCCGGTCCTTTTGGGTGGACCATGGGTCCCCCTCTGGATCCATGGTCCAGATTTCCCATCCTGTGGGCCATGTGGTCCCACAACCCCAACTAATATTCTGTAGCACTTCTGTCAGGCCTCTGTTTTCTTCAATTTCATGCCCAAACGATGGGTATTTTGGATTGAACTCCATACTGACAGAATACCACACTATTCAACACTTTAGCAATTCAAAGACTGATTTACCCCAGGTCAATGACTTCTGGGTGTCATCCTGTACCCTTCCATTACACAGCACTCAAACAATCCTCAGTACCAAACATCCAAATCATCAGTAGACAGTAACTAGGAAGATTCACTCACCTTTGATACGCGATTGTTGCTCGTCTTCCTGCCGATTGACATCTTCCTCTTCTTCCCCTGGATTCCAACGACCAAGCTCTCCCTCTCAGATTTTCTCTCAAAGGAAAAAGGAGAATATTGGATGGTACTACTAGGGTCGATGGTTGCTTAAATAAACAAAGATGAGGTAGGTCCTAGTCTTTCTCTAATTGGACATAGAGTCCTATCCAATCTCCTCTCATCAACTCCTAATTAGAGTTGTTAAACAACTCCTCTTTCATTCAATAATAATACATGTGAGGCTCTACTAATCTAATAGGAATCTAAAACCCAGGATATTACAATTGTTGTGGAGGATTTCTCTTGTAGTTGTACTTTGGTGATTTTGTTTTCTTTTTTACCCGTACTTTGATGATTTTGTTTTATTTTTTAGCCTTTGAGGTCTGTGTATTTTTTTTAATGTTTCTTCCTTAATAGATTTATTTCAAATGCAAAAAAATAAAAAAAATAAAAAACTTAAAGAAATATAAAGAATTTCTCAAAACCATTAAAAAAAATAATTTTTCAATATTTCATGTTTTAGCTCTCAGGAAAAGATAGCAGGATTGCATTTGAGGCTAATGGAGAAGCGGAGAGGGCTGCTCATGGGTGGTCCTGAAGGAAGGGAGGAATGCTGGAGTGGGTGTTAATGAAGGAAAGGGAGAGCGTCAGGAACGGCTGAAAATATTTGTGCAAGTAGGGGAGAGGGGACCTTGATGTATGTACAGGTGGTGGCAGGAGGATGGAGACAAATCAAGGGAACATGGTTTATCTGAACCTTATAATTGAGAGAAAATATCAGGGCAAAGATTTTTGTGGTGGATAAGTAGATCATTGGGGATAGATCGTTGAGGATAACATGAAGATACCATGTAGGTGTATGGTGTCTCAGGAAAAAACGTTTGCCATTTAAAAAATGGTCAGGACAGAACACCCGATCTGATACTCAGATAGATAGAGGGAGAAAGGAATGAATGTAACTAATTGAATCATTAGGTTGTGGTGAAGTGTGGTTTTCTTGCTTTAATGAAGTGGAAAAATGGAGGTCTTCATGAAATTGGAAACTTGGAACCCAAGGTGAGTTGAGCGAGGAGAACGACTTGGGTGAGAAGCTATGGACACCTTTATTAGCTTTGTAATGCAAGGATTTGAAGATCTAGGGCGATTAATAGGAAAGGCAGTGTCTACTTGCGAGAAGATCTTGGGAGATTAATAGGACAGGCAGTGTCAGCTTGCGAGAAAGCAGTAGTGAGGTAGTACCTTGTATTTATGTGGATTGAATTCAAATTCTAGGCTAAGCCCTAGGTCTGGGATGCAATTGTTAGATATCGCGATCACTGAGAGAGGGGGGGGGGGGGGGGGGGGTGAATCAGTGATTCTTTAAAAACAGGTCCAATTTAACAACAAAAGCAAATCAAATCACACAAGGACACCAGATTTAACATGGTTCACCAAAAGGCTACGTCCACGGTTCAAAGACTGTCCGAACACCAATCCGGGACAGATCTGAATCTATTTAGTCGCACCAACGACAAAGAGCACCGACCCTTAGTTTCAGATAGCACCAACTATCTAGGAAGCACCTACTCCCTTGAGTTTCAGATAGCACCAACTATCTAGGAAGCACCGACTCCCTTTACAATTTATCTGCACCAACAGATAGGATCACCAAACCCCAGACACCAAGCACCAACTTGATGTTCTACAGAATAAGAATAGAAACCTTTTTCTATAGACCTTCCCCTCTACAATCTCTCTCTCTCAATCCCTTACAAATTGAAAATTAAACATAAACAGAGAGACACTTATCTTATGGACGAAACACCATCTTCAAGAGCACATCCTCGTCCACACTTGCTGTAGAAACTTGTAACAATACTGCACACAGCAACAGCACTCTCTTCTCTCCAAAACTCTCTCTCTTTTCTTCTCTTTTCTCTTCTCTTCTTCTCTCTCTGGTGTCTTCTTAAAAACGAGCCAAACATGCCTTTATATAGGTTATGATAACCCTTAAGAGTGTTCAAAATAGGCTATAATTCGTTTAGAAAGAGTCCCAAACAAAATAGATAAGAATGCTGAATTTTCGTGCAAGACTTCTGTTTCTGCGCAACTCTGTCTTCCCGTGCTCGGTCGACATCCTGTGTCTTCGGTCGACATCATACACAGTCTGGAAACAGACAACTATCGTGCTCGGTCGACACCCTGGGGTCTCGGTCGACCGACGACACACTGTGTCACGAAAATAACTGGGAGCTTCCTGAAACTTTTTCTGCAGGTTTCTCTTTGCTCGGTCGACCTCATGGGGTGCCCGGTCGACCGACCACTCTGCTTCAGGAATTCAGAATTCCTGAACTGTTTCATTCTGATTTCTCTTTTAAGCTCTATCAACACCAGCCTATTATCATCATGCTTGTGACAATGTGTTGACAATAATTCCAACTCAAAACAATACTTTGAGATATTAATTTCTTCAATTCTTCAAAGGACTTCTCAAGTCATCTCAAATTCCAACAATCTCCCCCTTTGGAATTGTTGGCAACACTTTTGGAACTTCAACACTTAGAACACTAGTTGATCTTTATGAAGCTTCTTCAGAACCATAGTCTCCCCCTGTCTTAAAAAAAAATCAAGATCTCTAACACTCTTGATACCAATCTCCCCAAAGTTATCATAGCATAACTTCTTCTAAGATAATTTTCTCCTTGCTTAAGTCTTTCTCCCCCTTTGACAACAAGTCCAAAGGGACCAACGAAGGAGCGAATAGGATATTCAAGGAATACTTTGCTCCCCCTTTCAAGCCCATCTCCTAAGGATTAGGAGAGTGAGTAACTCCTAATTTTTTTCGGAGATACTCGAAGACTTCCTTTGGCAGAGGTTTTGTGAAGATATCAGCAACTTGCTCAGTAGTTGGGACATATTCCAACTTTACCTCACCATCTGCAACCTTTTCCTTGAGAAAGTGATAGCGAATTGCTACATGCTTCGTTCTAGAATGTTGAACAGGATTCTTGGAGATGTGGATTGCACTTGTGTTGTCACAGAGGATCGGCGTAGGATCCGTTGTCGGAACTCCTAGATCAGAGAGCATTTGCCGCATCCATAACACTTGCGTACAACAAGTTGCCGCTGCAATATATTCCGCTTCCGCTGTAGAAAGGGATACTGAATCTTGTTTCTTACTGTGCCATGCCACCAACCTGTCACCGAGATAGAATGCACCACCGCTTGTACTCTTGCGATCATCTATACATCCAGCCCAATCGGCGTCAGAGTATGCAACAAGAGTGAAGGATTTGCCTTTAGGATACCAAATGCCAAGCTCCATGGTACCTTTCAGATATCGAAATATCCTTTTTACTGCTGTAAGGTGCGTCTCAGTTGGTGATGCTTGAAATCGAGCCACCATACAGACTGCTTGCAGAAGATCCGGTCTTGTAGCAGTCAAATAAAGCAAGCTTCCTATCATAGAACGATAAGTGGTGTGATCAACGGACGAACCCTTATCATCTTTGCTTAGCTTTGTGTTCGTTGTCATTGGTGTGCTCACTGGCTTGCTGTCTTCCATGTTAAATCGCTTCAGCATTTCCTTGATGTATTTCATCTGTGATATGAAGATACCATGTTTCAGCTGCTGAACTTGTAAACCAAGGAAGAACTTTAGTTCTCCAAGCATTGACATCTCAAATTCTTTCTTCATCTCTTCAGCGAAATTCCTGCACATTTCTTCATCGTTGCCACCAAAGATTATGTCATCGACATAAACAATGACAACCAGCTGTTTGCTCAACTCTGTTTTGACATAAAGATTGCTATCAACCAGTCCTTTTCCAAAACCGATCTTGCGGAGATATAGGTCCAGCCTTGCATACCACGCCCTTGGCGCTTGTTTCAGCCCATAAAGAGCCTTTTTCAACTTGCACACTAGGTCTGAATTTTTGCTAATAAGAAAACCATCAGGTTGCTCAATGTAGACCTCTTCTTCAAGTAATCCATTCAAGAAGGCTGACTTTACATCCATCTGAAATACCTTGAAGGTTTTGTATGCAGCCAATGCAAGAAACATACGAATGGCTTCCAGACGAGCCACCGGTGCAAAGGTCTCTTCAAAATCTATGCCTTCAACTTGAGCATAGCCTTTACAAACCAACCTTGCTTTGTTTCGTATGACCTGACCATCTTCATTCAGCTTATTCCGAAAGACCCATTTAGTACCAATAACATTCTTATCGGTAGGTCTAGAGACTAGTTCCCATGTGGAGTTCTTCTCAATTTGCTCCAACTCCTCATGCATAGCTTTCAACCAACTTTCATCGAGACTGGCTTCAGCCACAGTCTTGGGTTCAATGGTGGACACAAGTGAGTAATTGCTAACTACACTTTGTCTTGTTTTAACACCGACCTCAGGATCTCCAATGATTTGATCCTTAGGGTGTTGCTCTACCCAAGTGCTTTTCTTTCTAGGTGTAGCATCCTCTGAGTCATCCTTTGATTTCTCAGAATCATTAGGTTTAGCCACTTCATCATCAATCTCACTCGAGTCCTCATAAACGGGACTGTCATAATGAGTTCCATTCTTTGATTCATAGTTTTCATCAATTCTAACATCGGCACTTTCTATGATTTTTCTGGTCCTTTTGTTAAGACATCTGTAAGCCTTACTAGATGAGGAATAACCCAGAAATATACCTTCATCAGCTCTTTCATCAAATTTGCCCGGATTTTGTTCAAGACGCTTGATGTAACACTTGCTACCGAAGACTCTGAAGTGCTTGACTGTTGCTTTTCGCCCAAACCATAGCTCATAAGGAGTTTTGACTTCATGTGGCCTGATCAAGCATCGATTCTGAATGTATACAGCCGTATGGATTGCCTCCTTCCAGTATTTGTCAGCTAGCTTGCTCTCAGTTAGCATTGTACGAGCCATCTCTTGAACGGTGCGATTTTTTCGTTCCACAACTCCATTTTGCTGTGGAGTTCTAGGGGCTGAATACTGCCTTTGAATGCCATGGTGCTCACAAAGTTAGTGAACTCTTCAGATGTGAATTCACCGCCTCGATCAGACCTTAAAATCTTGATACGTTTTCCAAGCATATTTTCAACCTGTGCTTTAAACACTTTAAAACGATCAAGTGCTTGATGTTTATGCTTAAGAAACAATACCCATGTCATACGAGTATAATCATCAATGCATAACATAAAATACTTATCTCCATTGGTGCTTTGAGTTCGCATCGGTCCACAGAGATCGGTGTGCACTAGCTCAAGAGGTTTCTTTGAATGATGCTCCTTTGACTTGAACATAACCCTCGTTTGCTTTCCCTTTCGACACGAATCGCAAATGGGGTTGGAAGGCTTTTCAACTGTAGACATACCTCTGACAGCCTTTGAATTGCAAATCTTTGACATGTTATCAAAGTTTAGATGCCCAAGGCGTTTGTGCCATAACCAACTTTCCTTTGTCCGACTCATCAAGCAAGTCTTTTCAGCTCCATCTGACAATGTATAGAGATTTTCAGCAGTCCTAGATCCAGTAGCCACTGTTTTGCCGTTGCTACACTTCTTGATAGCAAAACCATTCTTAGTGAAGACAACTTCGTGGCCTTTGTCACAGATCTGGCTCACACTAAGCAAGTTGTGTCTTTGTCCAGACACATATAAGACCTCGTCTGATCTGATCTTGTTTGCCTTTAGCTGAACAACACTTTTTCCGCAGATTTTGGCACCATCATTGTTACCAAACTTCACTGATCCGCCTTCATAGTGCTGTAATTTGACGAATTTTTCCTTATCACCTGTCATATGGCTTGAACAACCACTATCAAGGACCCATGGTGCTGTCTTCTTTTGTGCATTGAATGCCGTTTGCACAATGAGAGATTCTTTGGAATTACCTTCCCTTTTCTTTGCCCTCCATGCCTTAACTAACTTGGGTTTCTTTTCAACCTGAAATTGGTTAGCAATAGGCAACCTACAATCCCTAGCCTAGTGTCCATAATTATGACACATATAGCACTCAATTTTGTGGCTGTTTAGGATTGAAAAAGGATTCCTAGTCACAAATGGGCTGTTTCTAACATAGAATTTGCAATCAGCTCTTTTATGTCCATATCTATTGCAATGATAGCAATAACCATAGAATCTGAACATTCTTCCTTTCTTAGGTGGCTGGTTAAACTTCACAAACCTTTTCTTATTGACTATCTCAATACTAGGCTGAATTTGAAGCTTTGTAGCCTTGAGAGGTATGGCACTTTGTTTCATAAACAAAGAAGATGCAGCTTTAGAGGACTCTCCGGTTTGAAATCCAATACCAAATTTATTGTGGAAGGGCTTTTGAACTTTCAGAATTTCATTGAGTTTCATTGTCCCTTCAATCGCTTGGAGTGCTTTGAGTTTTCGGCTATTTTCCAAGTTTTCAGCCTTTGCTCTAGCGATTTCAGTTTCAAGTTTCATAGCCTCTTCCTTTTTGATACTTATTTGATTTTGAAGGACTTCCACCATTCTTTTATATTCTTCAACTTGAGTTTTCAAAGCAATAATTGAACTTTCAGATTCATGAAGAAGTTTCAGATTTTTCTTACTTGTTTTTCGTTCCATGCTAAGCTCCTCAAGTGCGGCAATGAGTTCTTCTTCGAGATTGACCTCAGCCTCCTCTTCCTCTTCCGGCTCTTGCTCCTCTTCTTCTTCAACGGTAACCATGAAGAGAGCTTCAGTTGCCTCGGCTGATTCATCATCGTCTGAAGTTTCAGATGTGCTGTCATTATATTGACTGATGAAGCTTTTTGCTTTGCCCCTCTTTCTGAAATTTTTCTTCCACTTACTCTTATCGACATAAGAGTCATCATCATTATTTTCTTTCAGCGGACACTTCGCAGCAAAGTGACCAACACCGCCACAATTGAAGCATTTAAAGGGTAGCTTCCCTTTGTACTTTCCATTGCTTCCTTTCTTCAGCTTTCTAACAAATTGAGCCTCAAGCTCATCATCATCAGTATCAGAATCATGACCAGCAGTCTCTTTTCCCTTTTTCTGAACTTTGAAGGCCGCTTCTCTATCAGATGAAGACGTCTTACCTATGCGCATCTCATAGGCAGTGAGTGAACCATGCAACTCATCCATGGAAAATTCATTTAGATCCTTGGCTTCTTCTATGGCTGAGACTTTTGAATCAAACCGGGGAAGAAGAGATCTTAGAACCTTTTTGACGATGACTGGTTCTTTCATCTCCTCCCCTAGTCCACGAATGTCATTCGTGACTTCATTCACTCGTTGCAAATATGAGTTAACATTCTCGCTTTCCTCCATGCGAAGAGATTCAAATTGAGAGCGATGGGTTTGCAATTTTGCTTCTTTGATCTTCTCATCTCCTTCATGAATGCTTTTCAACTTGTCCCATATTTCCTTGGCTGTTTTGCATGCAATTACTTTGACCAGCTCGCTGTCCACAAGGCCACTAAAGAGTGCATTCTGCGCCTTAGAGTCGTTGTCTGCTAACTTCTTCGTTGCAGCATCATTGGGTACAATGGCAATATTGTAACCGACTCTGACAGTCTCCCAGACATCATAGCCAAGTGACTTAATGAAAGCCTGCATTCTGATCTTCCAGAAGGAGTAATTAGAACCATCAAACAAAGGTGCTTTCTTATTCCCTGTATTGGTTGCCATGTGATTTGACAAGAGATCACCCTTAGCGTGTTAAGCTTTTCAAGGGAACCTTACGCTCTGATACCAATTGTTAGATATCGCGATCACTGAGAGGGGGGGGGGGGGGGGGGGGGTTAATCAGTGATTCTTTAAAAACAGGTCCAATTTAACAACAAAAGCAAATCAAATCACACAAGGACACCAGATTTAACGTGGTTCACCAAAAGGCTACGTCCACGGTTCAAAGACTGTCCGAACACCAATCCGGGACAGATCTGAATCTATTTAGTCGCACCAACGACAAAGAGCACCGACCCTTAGTTTCAGATAGCACCAACTATCTAGGAAGCACCTACTCCCTTGAGTTTCAGATAGCACCAACTATCTAGGAAGCACCGACTCCCTTTACAATTTATCTGCACCAACAGATAGGATCACCAAACCCCAGACACCAAGCACCAACTTGATGTTCTACAGAATAAGAATAGAAACCTTTTTCTATAGACCTTCCCCTCTACAATCTCTCTCTCTCAATCCCTTACAAATTGAAAATTAAACATAAACAGAGAGACACTTATCTTATGGACGAAACACCATCTTCAAGAGCACATCCTCGTCCACACTTGCTGTAGAAACTTGTAACAATACTGCACACAGCAACAGCACTCTCTTCTCTCCAAAACTCTCTCTCTTTTCTTCTCTTTTCTCTTCTCTTCTTCTCTCTCTGGTGTCTTCTTAAAAACGAGCCAAACATGCCTTTATATAGGTTATGATAACCCTTAAGAGTGTTCAAAATAGGCTATAATTCGTTTAGAAAGAGTCCCAAACAAAATAGATAAGAATGCTGAATTTTCGTGCAAGACTTCTGTTTCTGCGCAACTCTGTCTTCCCGTGCTCGGTCGACATCCTGTGTCTTCGGTCGACATCATACACAGTCTGGAAACAGACAACTATCGTGCTCGGTCGACACCCTGGGGTCTCGGTCGACCGACGACACACTGTGTCACGAAAATAACTGGGAGCTTCCTGAAACTTTTTCTGCAGGTTTCTCTTTGCTCGGTCGACCTCATGGGGTGCCCGGTCGACCGACCACTCTGCTTCAGGAATTCAGAATTCCTGAACTGTTTCATTCTGATTTCTCTTTTAAGCTCTATCAACACCAGCCTATTATCATCATGCTTGTGACAATGTGTTGACAATAATTCCAACTCAAAACAATACTTTGAGATATTAATTTCTTCAATTCTTCAAAGGACTTCTCAAGTCATCTCAAATTCCAACAGCAATAGCTCTTTCATAGATATTAAAAGAATGTATAATCCTTTGCTATATTGCCAAGTGTGTATATATATTGTCATTTCTGCTAGTTCTAGTATTTATAATTTATTCCATTCCTTATTTGTTCTGGATGACTTGTTGCATTTCCTTTTTATTTAAGATCTGCCTTTTAGTGTTATTATGTATTTTGAGGCTATGGGTTTTTGACTTTGATTGTAAACTTATGTACAAGCTCTTGCTGGGATTTTGAATTTTGACTGCGATTTATGGACTTTTTGGCATTCCTGTTGTCAGAAGCAGATGTCATGCACTTTTTTTATTTATTTATTTTTTAATCAGCAACAGTAAAATTTTATTGAAGAAAGAGGAAATACAACTTGGCAGAAAGCAAACAGAAAACTCACCTCGTAGTTGTAGCGGTACAGGAGAAATGTACCGGCCACCAACTACAAAATAGAGGCACTTAAATTACAAGTTCTAACTGCCCCTTTGCTTGGCTAAACAATCTGCCATCCCGTTTGCGGATCTTCTAATGTGCTGAAACGTGACCTGCATATTTGATATTAGATGTCTGATTTTGTTGATGAGGAGTTGCATTTTCCATGGCCCCCTCAGAGATTTCACCCAAGATAACATTAGCCAAATCACTCTCTACAATAAGAAAATGATGAAATAAGGTATGAGAAATATGAAGAGCTTGCAAAATTGCCATAACATCCGCTTCATTAGAATCTTTGATCCCTACATGCTTAAAGAACAAATAAATGACTTCACCTTTATGATTTCTTAGAATGCCTCCTATGCCAGCCAACCGTGGTTTTCCTTTAGACGCTCCATCCACATTGAATTTTAATAGCCCACATGGTGGAGAACATTAAGGAACTAAATCTTTCTTCTTTGCAACACCCGTCTTCAAACAAGCTCCCCAACTTTGCATAATGTTATCTATCGTAAGATCTGAAAATTCTTTTCTAGTACATGCCCATTGAGCGATAGATTCTCCCATGATGATTCTTTCCTGTTGAATATTCTATCATTCCTTTCTTTCCAATTTGACCAGAGAATAGCAAGAGGTATAATCCTTCATAAGTTCACCCCGTTTCCAATCATCGGAGTCCCCCTCCAAGCTTCAAACAACATTGCTAAAGAACCTGGAAACACCATCTCACTCCGCATTTGTTGAGAAAGTATCTCTAAATAGATGAAGCTACACCGCAATGAATGAACAAATGATCAATTGACTCCATCTCTCTCCCACATAGGCGACAGGAATCTGAAATTATATCCGACATTAATCCCCTTCTCAAAACATCTGTTGTTGAGATTTTGCCCGCCACTGCCAACCAACAGAAAGCCTCCACTCTAGGTGGGACAAGCCCCGTCCACACTGTTGCACAAGGAGACCGGACTGCAGTAAAAGGATCTCTCTTTGTAAAAAGACCTTGAAAAAAACAGGCCTGCAGAATGGGGCTTCCAAATGCGAAAGTTGGCTCCATTCCTGCATAAAAAAAATATTAGAAAGAAGACTGAACAAGGACTGATGTGCCACCAGCTCTGACTGACGAAGGGCCCTCCTAGTACTAATATTCCAAGAGACCACATTTCCATTCCAAACAAAACAATCTTTAACTGAAGCGTCTTTGTTGGACACAACCCTAAACAATCTAGGAAATAAAATACAAAAAGGACCAACAGCCACCCAATCATCATACCAAAAACAGACACTATCCCCCTTCCCCACACAGAAATCCAGGCCTTTACCAAAGACCTTCCCCTTGACATTAGATTCATCCCCAAAACTAGACAAAACAGCCCAAAAGCCAGACACTCTATAAGTAGGGACTCGTTTTGGAACCCATCCTCATACATCCTCTCCATATGTAGACACTATTACCCTCCTCCACAATGCCTCCGTTTCTTCTCCAAATCTCCACCGCCGCTTCGCTAAAAGTGACTTGAGTTTTTAGAGAAAAATTTCCTAAGCCCAGCCTTTGTACTTAATCACCTCATTCTACTTCATCAAGTGCTTCTTCCTTCTCTCACAATTTCCATCCCATAAAAACTTCCTCCATATCCGGTCCAACTTCTTAATAACTGCCATTGGCATCCTATGAAGCGACATATAGTAGACAAGTAAGTTGGATAAAGAGGAGTGATAATGTCTTTTCCTAGTAGACAGCTTCTTCTCAAACTTTTCCATCATTGGATCTCAAAATGCTAATGACCGAGGATTCGCCCCCATCGGTAATCCAAGATACTTGAAAGGAAGACTCCTCTTTCTACATTGCAAGTTGCCCGCCAACAGCTGAATATCCTTCTCCGAACAACCAACCCCCAACAAAAAAACTTTTTGATAAATTAACCTTTAATCCCAAAGCAACCTGAAAACACCTCAAAATTCTTTTCAATGTCACAATGTCATCCCATCTTGTAGAAGAAAATAATATTGTATCATCTGCAAATTGAAGGTGTGTGACGACATCTCCCCCCCACTAGCTTCAAATCCACCAGTCAAGACCAAATCTTTTGCTTTTGAAAGTAGACCTCCTAGAGCTTCTACCACTATGGTGAATAAAAAAGGAGACAATGGATCACCTATCTTAGTCCTCTCAAGGCCCGAAAGAGTCAAGAAGGTGAACCATTCACCAAGACTGAGAGTGAAGTGGAGGAAACACACCCTCTTGGTACACACCAAGTAACCTAGAAATAAGCTACTTAATATGCACATAACTTAAAATCGCAAGCGCACAAGATCACTATGTAGTATAATGAATTGTAAGTACGAGGTTGATCTGACGAAGACTCTTGATAAAACAATGTCAAAAATAACTATAAATTCAGAATATTGAATGGATGAAAAATTTGTTGAATGCTGATTGGTTGAATGAAACTACTAAAAACACTTAGTTAAACTATTAAAATAAATCAAACGCTTATGGAAAGTAACCTAACACACAAGACGACTACTAGGATTGATAACAATGAGAATGAATGAACTAGGGTTTCATCTATTCCCCTAACCCTATCCTATGCTTGTCCCTTATTATCCCTTAATCAAAACCAGATTTATTGGTGACATTTATCAACCTAGACCATGGCATATGTATCTAGATTATGATTACCCTAAACCTAATTCATGAGCGGCATACTACATCATCAAGTTTGCAAAAACTAAGCATGGCATATGTCCTAGTCAATACACGCATGATGCAAAAAAAATAATGGGAATGATAAATGCATTAGTCTAGGCATGGCATATACCTAGATTATTCATGGTTCTAAACCCTAGATGCTCAACATCAAGATCAATCAAAGATAAGTTAGCTAATCTTAAATTTAATTGAACATGGCATGGTTGGAATGGCATATACACAACTCATCAAATAAAAAACATGGTTTAGAAACTCATCCAATAAAACTGAAATCTCAATTAAAGAATGCCAAAAGGGACTACATAAAATTAGCCTAGGGTTTCAATTAAACCCTAGCCCTAAAAGTTTAGCTACTCATGTTTGTAATGGAAAATAACATAGAAAAGATGGTCATTAGAAAAACTCTAGAAGATGATGAAGATGAAGGGGTCGCCCAGCAGCTTGCTTGGTTTTTCCTTGCTCCAAAAAGCTCCTCCTTGCTGATGTACGGCTGCTAGGGCTGGGTATGTGGTGTGGTCGTCCATCCCCCTTTGGTCCCCTTTTATGCTTTTTGCAAAAGCTATCTTTAGTAAAGAGTTTCCTCCTTTTTAGGCTTTGTTTCCTTTTGTGATTAGACCTCTTGCTTACTTTTTCAAGTAAGTTTCCTAGTTAGATGAGAATAGAAGTCTTCTTTTCTTGGTGTGCAAGACTTTCTAATTCCGGTCCCATTTTATAGCTTCTTGAAAGATACTCACATGGACCCACAAATCTGAGATTTATTTTCAAGGGACTAAATCTGAATCTTTGAACATGAGAGTAGGCCCATATGGGGCGTGCAAGGTGTAGTGTGGGACCCCCTTCTTGGACCTCTAAGCTTAGCTTGGTCTCTTGCTTAGCAACTTCCTTCTTTTTCTCCTTTTTCTTCTCTCCTTCCTTATTTGCTTTCTTGCTCTCCAATTCTTTCTAATTTGAATTTTTAATTATCCAAAGAATTAGAAAGGAATCTTGAAAATTTGAAACAACTTGGATGCGCCCACCATGGCTCCCCCTTCCTGGGATTCACGCCTGAATCTCTCATCAATTCTTTTGCTAAAATTCTTCTCTTTTTGCTCCTTTTGACCTTTTCATTAAAAATAAAAAAGACAATGTAAAAATAAATAAAATAACAATGAACTAGCACAAGATAAATCAACTATTAGGGCTCAAATTGTAAACGATTAAGCACTTATCAAATTCCCCCAAACTTACCTTTTGCTAGTCCTCGAGCAAAACAATAAACTAAACAAGTAAGAAAATTAAGACACTAAAGTACGATTCCTATCCTTCCACCATTAGTCTCAGAGATGTTTGCTCAATACATAATTCAAAGAAGCAAGAGTCTCAAACAGTTTTAGAGTTTATCCAAGTAATAAGTTAGCTCACAATCTGCATCCTCAAAGGGTCGTGTGTAAAACAATATCAACATAACTTTTAATTTAGGCTTTCACACAACCAAATAATCATTTGCATATTAGTTTAACTTCAATCCTCACCATGGATACAGTCGCAATAGAACACTCAAGAACAATGATCTCATGAAAGATACCACATGCTTGAAGTGGAGTCATACACCATAGGCTCCCATTCCATCTCATCTCCACACTAGGACTACACTTCACCTAGAATCAAGTAGGACTTTTACACATGGGTTATCATGGGGCTTGGGCGAAGGGTTAAGAATGAGAGGGAAGAGATAACAAGATCTAAGGAATTTGCAAAGAATCACACTTCCAGTTCCTTTATACACTTTTGATTTTGGCGGCTAAGGCTTGTATTTTGAGCTTCCACCTTTTTTGAGTCACACGTATACCCTCCTTTTGTATTTATTTATTCTTCTTCTTTTTCTTTTTTCTTTTTTTTTATCTCTCTTTCTTTTTTCAATAAATTTGTGGAGATGCAGGGTAACGACAACCTTTCTTTTATTTTCTTTTTCTCAAGCCTTGCACACATTTTTCAGTAAACCTTAAGTTCATCTCTATACTTCCTTAGATAAGGTAAGGATACACATATGGTAAGGTAATTCCCCCAAACTTAGGGGTTGGTACGGGTGAACGAAAGAAATGGCGTAATTAAGGCTCAACATGGGTACCTGGTGATAAACATAAAAGGGAATGGGTAAAAAGGCAGAAACTAGTCAAACATGGCCTAAAATCATCTACTGTGGTTCATGTAGTCGAAATATGCCTCAATTGGATAAGAATGAGCATTCTAGCATGTTATTCCATATAAAATTCTAAGCATGTGATCAAAGAATGATAATGAGATCAACTACAACAAATAGATCAAAAAATGAAATGACAGATCACTCAGCATATAACCCTCTCAAGAATAGGCATATAGGCTCAAATCTCACTAGGTTATACAAGTTTCCACCAAAAGCACCTACTCATTCAATTATGCAAGAGCTTTCAACCTTAAACTATATCAGCATTGTAATCCACATAGTGATAGCTCAAACATGCTTAAATGAGATTTACAGCAATTGAATAGTATAAAGAACTAGCATAAGTAAGCTTAACGAACCATGCAAGACAAATCATCATTTCTCATCATTGTGGTTGGAAGGAACTACGACTCAAAGAAAAATAAATATTTTTTTGATTTTTGAATTTTTTTATAAAATTTTTATGCATTTTGGGACTATAATGACTCTATTAATGACTCTATCTTAACTAAGACTCTTCCCCCAAATTGACATTAAACATTGTCCCCAATGTTTTAAAATAAAGCAGGAAGGCAATACTAAAAACATAAACACAAAAGTAATTAGAAGGAAAAGAAAAGGGTAAAAAGACTTGCTTGGATATGGAGTACACCGCCAGCTCGCAATCACCATCTTCAAGTTTTCCTTGCAAAGATCTGGGCTACCTCCCAGAAGTTCTTGCTTTATAGTCTGCAGCCAGACTTTGCTTCTCTATCAAGTGGAAAGTGAATCTGTGAATGTGATCACATCCACATCCTTGTCAAAAACCTGCTCCCAATAGGGCTTGAGCCTATGTCCATTGACCTTGGACTTGTTACCATTCTTTGGATTATAGATCTCAATAGCTCCATGCTCAAATACCTGAAGGGCCACACCATCTGGACTTTAGCTTCCCTAGAAATAATTTGAGTCTTGAATCGAAGAGTAATTCCTTTTGTCCCACCTCAAACGTCTTCCTCACCAGCTTCTTGTCATGGAACACTTTAGTCCTCTCTTTATACAGTTTGGCATTCTCATATGCCTCATATCTTAGCTCCTCAAGCTCATTCAGCTGCATGTTCCTCTTCTCACCTGCCTCCTTCATTCACAATCTACAAACAACCATGTGTATGCACATAATCTTGTTAGAAGAGGAGTCTAAACCTACAAGGGAAGCACAGAGGAGACTCAACCCTCATATGAAGGAGGTTGTTAAAGCAGAAGTACTGAAACTGTTAGATGTTGGATCATCTACCCAATCTCAGATAGCAAGTGGGTCAGCCCAGTGCAAGTTGTTCCCAAGAAGAGTGGTGTGATAGTGGTAAAGAACGAACAAGATATAATCTAAGTGCTTAATATGAACAGTGGTAATCCACCCTCTCCAAGGCACCAAAACCTAATCTGCCCAACATATAATCTACAAAGTCTCAATCCACATGATCACTAGCCTTTTCCAAATCAATCTTGAAAATAGCTCCTTCCTTATTATCCCTCTTCCTTGAATGTACGGGTTCATTTGCAATAAGTATTCCTTCCAGGATTTAGCTTTTATGAACAAAGGCTCCTTGCTATGGACTATTGATGTGAAGAAGAACCCTTTTCAATCTGTTAGCCAAAATCTTTGACAACAACTTATAAATGCACCCCACCAAACTAATGGGTCTGAAGTCTTGCAAAGCCACCGGATTTGGGACTTTTGGATTGAGGCATATATGAAAGTATCATTATTCTCATTATCCAGTTTGCCCCTTGTATGAAATTCTGACAGCATACGACAAAAATCCTCTTAAGGACATCCCAAGCAGCTTTAATGAGAGTAAATTTAAAACCATCTGGACCTGGAGCTTTGTCACCAGCACACATTGATAAGGCCTGGCTAACTTCTTCCTCAAACTCCCTCTCCAGCCATTCCTTTCGGTCCTCTTGAATCACTTGGAAATCAATACTGTCCAACATTGGTCTAGCTATATCATCCTTTGAATATAAACTTTCAAAAAAGCTAGCAATCTCCTCCTTGATGTCTGCTGGTTTATGAAGCACAGAGTTATCTCTTCTAATCTTTCCAATGTAACTGATCCTTCTTCTCGCATTAGCCATCCGATGGAAGAACTTGGTGTTCTTGTCCCCCTTCTTTAACCAGAAAGCTTTAAACTTCTGTGTCCAAGATATTTCCTCCATCTGATTAATCTTCCATGACTCGCACTTGACTTCTCTCTTTGCCTTAGGCTCATCTTGATCAAGAGGTCTATCCTCTTCTATCACATCCCAAGCCTCCAACTCGCTTTCAAGGCCATTTCTCTTATCATCAAGGCAACCAAATTCCTGTTTATTCCTTTCCTTGATTCTAGCTTTAAGCCCCTGCGATTTCTTCATCAAAACAAAACCTACATAACCTTGAAATTGTAACGGAATCCACCATTCTCTCACCTTCGTAAAAAATTCTTATGTAGGAGCCAGCAATTCTTAAAACGAAAAGGTCTGGGACCCCAATTAACATCATCAGTGGACATCTTGATGGGGCAAATGATTGGACACATACCTGGGTAAAGCCGTTTGAATTGCAGCCTTAAAGTGCTCATCCCATTCCTTTGAAATAAGAAAACGATACAATCTACTCATAGCTGCCCTTTCTTGATTGTTAGACCATGTATACTTCCTCCCCACCATAGGCAAGTCTAGTAGTTCATTTTTATTAATGAACTCAGAAAATTTTTCCATAGAACGAGTGATTCATCTTCCCCTGTTCTTCTCATGAGGGAGCAATACCACATTAAAATCCCCTCCTATACAACACGGTACAGACCATCTATTCAACATATCTGAGATCGAGGTCCAAAAAGTTTCCCTCTCAGAGTTGTGATTTTGGCCTGTAGACATTTGCACCGATCCAAGAAAAACCCCTCCTAACACATCTGAACTTAATAGCCAGCACCCTTTGCAATTTGAGAACATCCTCCATCTTCAGGATATCGTCATTCCAATTTGAAATAAGTACCCCCGAAGCTCCTTTAGAAGGCACCTATTCCCATTTACATCTATGCGACCCCCAAATCTCCTGAACAATTACGGACTCAGGCCAGGAAATAAATGGAAAATGGAGTGCTACTCATGTGGTTTCCTTTCTAAATGTTGTTCCTTGGTTACATTAGTCAGAATTAGCTTTTCAGCTGTTCCTTAGTTACATTAGTCAAACTATCCTTTCAACCCAATCCAATTGTATAAATCTGAGAGCTACCTTATATTTTTGTTCTCTGTTTTTAGTAGTGAGATTTACATACTAGTGATTCTTGTTTCAAATTTGCGAGTTTGCTTTGTTTCTGACATTTGATATTTAAATTGTCACTTGTTGGCCAATATGGTTTTTCTTGTTACATAATCTGCCCCACTTTTTATGAAATGTTGCTGGCTTTTAGCTATTTGTTTCTTTTGACAGTATTATATTCTCTGCTATTTTCTTCATATTGTCTTTGTTCTCTTTATATCATGGGATTGTTTTCCTAGATGATTACATATTGCTTTACATATATCACACTAAAGTTTTTAGCCTGGAATATGTCAGAAATATGCTAATGCCTTCATGAGTATTAATAAGTTTCTTCTTCTTTTCTCAGGTATGTTGCGTTGAACATGTTGATGAAAGCTGTTGCGGTAGATACACAAGCAGTTCAGAGGCACCGAACAACAATTTTGGAGTGCGTAAAGGTATCTATTGTAATTATGAGTGTCCTCTTTGTACTACACATCCAATCCTTGAGATCGTGAAGCTCCATTTTTAACTTGTTGATGCAACCTGATGCAGCTCCAATCGTAGCAAAATAATAAAAAAAAAGGCTCAAATCCTATGATTGGTATTGAATCCTAAGGAAAAAGATTCACATCTATGCAATGAATCCCCCTTAGAGGAGCATCTTAGGATTCATGTTTGAATCTTATGATACAATACTTGTTTCCTTGAATCTTAAGATTCAAGCGATTCGACAGAACGGGAACAGTCAAATATGAAGTTTATATTAGTAATCTTTTACCTTTTGCTTTCTTTCTTCTTTTTTGTTCCCTTTTTCTTTTTTCTTTTAAGAGTTTCTTTTAGTGTTTAACGAACCTCTTTAAGAATTTTTGAAATTTTGTGGAGGCTGCTGAGATAAATAAGGAAAAAACATATGACTGAAGCATTCGGCTGTACATATGGAGTTTTGTCCTGTATTCATTTTATTAATTTTTTCTTCTTTAATACCTTTTTAACTTCAGGAGACATCCTAACATTATAAGGTGTGGATGATTTGGATTTTACTTTTATTTTTGAATTAAAGAGAAAAAAAGGAGAAAACCATTGCAACTTAACATTTTTATCTTAAATATCACAACCCAAACATTAATATGTCAAATATATTTAACTATTCACACATATTATTTATTATTTATGATATATTAATACTTGTCAATGCTGTTCTTCATATGATTGTATCAGCCTTATTTGTTATTGTATTTATGCTGCTATGGATGAAAAATGGATGGTATTCTTAATAACTACTTTTTTCTTTTTCCAAAATCTTTTATAAGAAAATTAAGAAATCCTATATGTGATTTGATTTATCCCTTTGAACAATTTACTATACAATTTTGATATTCAGAACGATGCCCTCAATTCCTTTCAACTGTTCTGCAGTTTCTGCAGGAAAATTCAGCAGCTTGGGGTTTCCTTGAACACCACAGAATCGCAAGAATAGAAGTAAAACAATCACCAAAGTACCACAAGCCAGTACATATTTGAGCTGTGGAAGTAAAAATTATGAAATCTAAACCTTTTCGACACCCTAGAATGGCTGGTTTATTCAAAACATGAAAGTTGTCAGGTTTTTCCTGGAATGGTAGTGTCCTTACATGATGTATGGCAGTTTTTTATCAGAAAAAAAACCTAAACTACTTTACACAGTTGTATCTAACTCAAATTATTTAATATAAAAGAGTCCTAATGAAACTGATATTAGAAGAAAGATAGAATTAAGTGAAAGAAGTTCTGAAGAGGACTTGCTCCAATTTCTTCCCGTGTAGAACTGTGTGCAGGTACAGCAGGAGCGAAAAAGTGAAATTCTGTTTGGGAGTTGATTATCTGCCTATCTAATCCACTCCACCTGTCTCAATTGAATAATATTAGTGAATTATTCCCCTTCGTTAGTGCGACTCCTAACCTGGTAAATACTCTTGATCGAAGGGATCCAAGGTTCAATCCATTGGTTTAATCTGTAATGTCCAACAAATGAAGGGTATTGCGCATTAATATCATGCCCAATTCGAAATTGATGTCACAACTTGACCACCCTTGGGCCATGGCTTTGGGCCACTTGATTGAGATGTGATCAAGTGGGTTCTATGTATATTAGGCGCATCATTCCCTCCCAGTTTGAGGAAACTTGCCCTTGAGTTTGCAAGTTGCTTCAACATCCTCTTGGATCAAACATTAGATACACCATGACAAAGATCCACAGTTATATTGTCATTTCAGATCATTTAATCTACTCTTAGAAGATGGTAAAACCTTTTGTTATTTGACTTGATCAAGTACTGGTTGCTGTTGCAATGTGGGATCTTGTTGCATGTGCCACTGAATTGCGGAATTTGAACTAAAGTGTCCATCGACCCATTAGATCTGTAATTAACAATCTTCTAATTGTATATACACCATTATAGTGTCTAACTAATCAGCGATCATAAATTTAATAGTTTCTGATTTCTTCACAGTTTTGATTGTTTACAACAACTTTGATCTAATTGCAGTAACGGCAACACTGCATTAAATCCATATTGTACTTGATATCAATCATTAAGATCTGTGGTAGAACTGCCTTCTTGATGAACCTCTACTTCAAGATTTCTGTATTTATCTCTGAATCTTTGACTTGTAGATCTTCCATTTCAAGATCTATGTTTGGATCTTCATCTGGTATATCTCTTTCTAGATTTATGCATGGATCTTCATCCACTTGATTTCCCTCACCCAATCCTCATTTGTTAGATCTCTCTCCAGTTCAATGGTTCGATCTCCAAGTGATTGATCTTCCATATCGAGATCTATATTTGGATCTTCACCCGGCCGATCTTCTTCTTTATCTTCATAATCAATCTGTTATCCTTCAAATTTAGAACGTCATTCCACAATTTCTTTAAGCCATTTTGAATCATAGTTTTGTGATACCTTTGCTGATTTACGAATGTGGTTCTCGTCCCAAAATAATTTATGTTCCATCTAATGTTCTATTGCTGATTTACGAATGTGGTTCTCGTCCCAAAATAATTTATGTTCCATCTAATCTTCTATTGATGCATTTGCATGTCTCATAGACATGTTTATTTACCTGATCTACTATAAAATATCGGCAAGCCGTTTTATTAAATACTTGGTGGGTGGGGTCCAAAACCGCACTCTTATACTAAATTGATGCAGATTGAAAGTTGAAAGGGTTGCAATTGCAAAGAAAGACCTCAAATATGGTTGAGGGTAGAGTATGGCCCCTTTACCTGACCAAGAGCCACGAAAGAAACAAAATGGTAGAGAAATGAACAACTAGTAACCTATGATGCCCAGATACGGATATGGATACGGACACTAATACTGGGATTCGGGATGACTCCTCACTTTTGAAAACCTAGGACACGGATACGGATACGGGTGTCCTAATTTTTTCTTTACATTACTTTTGAATAAATGAAATTATCATTATTTTCGGCCCTTTCTAGTTTTTTTATGGTGAGAAGTAAAAATATTAGAAGAATTATATGAAATAAAGGACCTTATGAGTAGGATATGTTAAACTTGGTTTGTAGAAGTATCGGTGCAGCATTAGGTACCAATACAGGTGTCGTATCGGTACAATACGGATACATTCGGCTTGTACAAGTATCCGGGTATCATAGCTAGTAACCTGTGAGAAATTGTTGAAGCTCCAAGAACTCGTCACAAAATAAACCAGAAAGGGCTGATTCATTGATAGAAAATTTCGTCTGGTTGTGAATGGAACAGTTCTTTACATCTCATCTCTTTATAACTAGAAGAATCCTAATCAATCTGAACCATTATAGAGAAAGCTCAACCCTAGCCATCTAGACATAATAAAAATAAAAAAATTGGACAAAAACATCGGCAAAATCATCTCTTATACCCTAGTAAGCGATTGGACACAACTTTCTCTATATGAGCCAGAATCAGACTAACTTGTGCTTGTGGAAAGCTAATTGAATAAGCTATCCAATGGATCCAATTTTAGGTCATTCTGTCATCATTTGACACATGAAATCTGGCCATTATTGAAGAATATGAAAAGTAAACTCACAACTTGCTCACCCATAAGCCATGACTTTTGGCCACTTGACTGAGACTTGTGATCAAGTGGGTTCCATGCATACAGGCTGCATCACATTTCATAAAGTTAGGATTCCCTGTTACATCTTGATACGTAACATGAGCTTTATTTTGACTATGGCAAAACAAGTTTAAGGTTTGCATTTTGGTTCTAGTTGTACATTCATGTGATCTGAACCTTGGACGCATTTGGGAGGCCTACAGAGTACGGTCCACATTGGCCACATCTGTACAATATGCAGAACCCCAAAGTAGGGCTCTTTGCTGTGCAAGGCCCTTTAGTCGAGTATTCCATATTTTCTAACTAATCTTCTATTATGCATGACAGTTCTCTGTGGCATTCTATTTCCACTGTGATTCCATTTTTCTGCGTAAAATGGAAAACGAGGACTTCATTTTCTCTAGTTTCAGTTTTTATTGTTTGGAATTGTGACACATTTTCTTTAATGAAATGCATTTCTATGTTTTGTGTAAGATTACTGAACATGGTTCTCTATCCCCTGGGGTCAAATCTAATTTCCCCAAAAATTATGGAAAGTGCTGTTACCATTGAGAATGAAAACCGTGGAAAGTGTTTGCATGGAATAATGGAAAATTATTCTTCCTGAGTAACCAATTTTGTTTTCTGTGGAAAATTTTGGCCGAGTCCAAGTGATGAAAGGGCTTTAAGATCAAATTGTGGGCCAAGCAATATTTGGAGAATTTGATCTAGCCCACAGGGCTCTAAGCTCTACTAATATAAAATGTCCTTTTCCATTCTGGCTATTAATGTTAAAAAGATCTGATGTTTTGATATTTGGAAAAAGTTCCCATTAAAAAAAAAAAGATATTTGGAAAAAGTTCGAGATTGTAAGGTCTACAAAAATCCCCTTGGGCTGAAGGTCTTCAAGCTGTTTAAAACCATTTTGGATGATCGTTTAACCCTTCCACTTTCTACCTGTTTCGCTTCTTTAGACCTTAATTGTAAATGTGATTTGAAAATACCACTCAAACTTAGAAAATCTTTTGAAGAAGGATTGAACATGAAGTAGAACTTTGATCTCCCTCGTTTGAAATTTTCAAGCATAAAAATTTGATGTGATAACATCAAGCAATATATAAATTCATAATTAATATCTTAGATTTACTGAGAGATGGTTCTGTTTGTCATTGATTTCAGCTATAAGGATTATTTGTATGTGACACCTATGATTAATATGGCATCTGTTGTAAATTAGTTATTGATTTCAGTTGCAAGACTACTGATATTTAACACCTTCCATGACTAATGTTCTATTCGTATGATTTATCTGTGTGTTTCTCACGTGATATCCTTTTTATATTAAGATGATTTTGAACAAATCTCTGTAATTTAAAAGGTAAATTTTATGAATTTGTTTATGTACTTTGTAGGATTCAGATGCTTCTATTAGGAAAAGGGCCCTCGAACTTGTTTTCCTTTTGGTGAATGATAGCAATGTGAAGCCTTTGACGAAAGAACTTATTGAATATCTGGAAGTAAGTGATCCAGATTTCAAGGGAGACCTTACGGCCAAAATTTGCTCAATTGTTGAAAAGTAAGTGAGAAGTTATATTTTGAGTTTTCTCTGACTTGAAACTTCCTTTTATATGTGTAAATGTATTTGTATGTATGTATGTCTGTCTGTCTGAGGAAGTTCTTCCTATGAACTGATGATCAAGGACACAGTAACCTATACATTATTTGTTAAGACATAAGATCAGAATTGGTACATGGTTGGACTTAAACCAGGACAAGAGAAAGTTTAATTGTTTAGATAATCTAATTCGTTAGCTCACTGTGCCCTTCCATTGGGAAATTTCAAACTTGGTGGAAATTTATCATATTTGTTTGAACCTTTTTTCTTTTCTTGGTTAGTTTAGTTGGAGTAAATGCCTCTTCTTCCCATGCTTCCCTTTCTGGCTATCACCAGCCTAGAAAAGGCTCCACTGATGGAGATGCAACTGTTTCCATACGAATGAACGTTCTAGGGCATCATGGGAATAGGGCTCTAAAGAAATTTTTCCAGAAGCCCTTCGTAAGGGCATACATACTTTCTGAGAGTGGTATTAATTAATATATGGAGGTTATAGAAAGAAAGAAAATAGTGAAAAAAATCCAAAGATTATAAAAGGGCCTAGATAAAACAACTGTTATCTACTCCTTTTTTGGCTAGTGAATCCGTTTTATCCGCACTGCTCAATACATGATGAAATTCTTCTGTGACTGGACAATGCCCCAAGGGGGAAAAACGACATTAAGAAAAGGTCAGAAAGACAGATTTGAAGTTGTTGATTTTTCTTTGAGCTATCCATCCACCTATGAAGCGTTATGAGGACATTCAAATCCGGTTAGTGGGACCAAACCAACTGAAAGGAGGGGAGAGAAGGGATTACTAGCCTCAGGCTATATCATTTGTGTTAAAGATTATGGGTCCATCGGGCCAAAGGCCCACTTGTAAACTAAAGCCCATTTCCTTTAGTCAATATCTAACAGATTCTGTATGATAATTTAGGATAAGAGCTGACTGTAATTAGGATAAGGGCTGACTGTAATATACCTAATTTGTAGCCCAAATCAAGGATGTACAGCATAATATATAGAGATCAATCGATCCTGGGAAAATCATCCCATTCTATTCAACTTGTCTCATCTTTGCAATCTCTGACATGGTATCAGAGCCGACACAAGTTGCATGTCATATTCTGGTTGAAGACATCTTCCATCAATCAAGAGTTCCAAGTCATCTTTCTTTCATGAAGTAGTCCCTGCCAAGATTTTTTCATCACAGATCCATCAGAACAGCTTCTGATCTGTGCCTGATCAAGCGTGGCCCACCGCCGAATCAATCCTGTTTCCACCAGCGACTCCATGTTTTGGATCGACAAGCTTTGAAGAAGTTTTTGATCATTTTTTGAGAATTTTCTATCATCATTTGAGGTAGGTTATACCTCCTTCTCTGTCTGACGTTTTTGGATCTGTTGGTTCAAATTGTTTTCATCAAGACCGTCCAGATTTGTGGATCTGCATCCGATTTCTTTCAAATTTGGACTGCTGCTAGTATCTTAGAGCCTCTCCAATCTGCACTAATCTGATCTGTGATTGAACCAATCAGTGGGGCCTACAGACAGATCTCGTCAGGAAAAGTAGGGTCGTCTGGGGTATTTTTTTGAGCATCTGTGTTCTGTTTTGCACTACAAGCACTGTTTTGCTTCTGAAGCTCTTTTCTACATACTTTTGCTAATCTGAAACTTCCATTGAACTTATCAGTACCTTTACATCTTGATCAGAGGTTCTGTTCTCTGGATTCTGGTTGATTTCTTAGTAAAATTTTCTCATTGTTTGATAAATTTATGCAAATGGAAAAGTCTGATATCAAATTGATCCGGTTCAATGGTAAAAATTATCCATCTTGGGCCTTCCAATTTGAACTATATCTTGAAGGTAAAGAATTATGGGGCCATATATCTGGTGCTGATCCAAAACCAACTGCAGATGAAAAGAAAATTGTGTCTTGGAACACAAAAGATGCAAAGATCAAAACCTGGATTCTTGGGTCCATGGAGCCCCAATTTTTCATGAATTTGAAACCATACAAATCTGCCAAAGATATGTGGGAATATCTAAAAAGGGTGTATCACCTGGGGAATTCAGCACGACAGTATCACTTGGAATATGAAATTGCAAATTATATACAAGGAACTTCATCCATTCAAGCATATTATTCTGGTTTCCAGAATTTATGGACAGAGCTAGATGAAATCAGATATGCACATATCTCTGCACAGGCACTTCCTGATTTACAAAAACTACTGGAGACTACTCATCGGGATCATTTTCTCATGAAGTTAAGGCCTCAGTATGAGACAGTGAGATCTAGTCTCATGAGTAGGGTACCTTCCCCATCCCTAGATGAATGCCTCAATGAATTACTGAGAGAAGAACAAAGGCAACTGACTCAAACTGATATTCTTCAACAACCAAATCCTGGTACTATAGAAGTTGCGTATGGAATACCCACTCAGTCACAAGCATCAACCACTCCAGTGAATGTTGTTTATGCTACAAAGGGAAAGCAACCAATCAGAGACATTAGCAAAGTCCAATGCTTCAAGTGTCAAAACTTCGGCCATTATGCAAATCAATGCAAGCATAAAATCTGCAGTTACTGCAAAGCAACAGGACATCTAATCAATGAATGCCGAAAACGTCCTCAGAACAGAAATCCAAAGGTTTATCAGGCTATCATTGCTCCCTCTGGCAATACAGATTCTTCTTCCATATCCTCTCCTGCTATCGCTTCTGCTGCTCCAGTCACCCCTGAAATGATCCAACAAATGATCCTTCAAGCATTTTCCACCCTTGGTATATCTGGTAAAAAATACTACTCTTCTCATTGGTATTTTGATTCCGGTGCTTCCAATCATATGGCATCTTCATCCAAAAACTTCTCCAAACTTAAACCATATGATGGAAGCATTCAAGTTCATGCTGCTAATGGTACAAAAATACCAATTACATCTGTTGGTGATATTTCTCATTCTTTACCATTACATGATGTTTTTTGTTCACCAAGTCTTTCTACCAATTTGATATCTGTCGGCCAATTGGTTGATGACAACTTCAATGTATCTTTTTCTTCCTCTGGTTGCATGGTGCAGGATCAGGAGACGGGGAAGGTGATAGCGAAGGGGCCTAAATGTGGGCGATTGTTTCCTCTTCACATTTCAACACCGAATCCAGATATGTCTTTGTTTGCTTCCACAATTGCCTCTAAGAATAATGTGCAATTATGGCACAATAGATTAGGACATCCCAATTCCAAAGTACTGTTGTCTTTATTGAATTCTGGTCACATTAATAAAATGAAGTTTTTAGCATCAGATGTTGCTCTTGATTGCACTGTTTGTAAGCTTGGAAAAAGTAAAATCTTGCCATTTCCATTACATGTTTCCTCTGCTACAAAATGCTTTGACCTAATACATAGTGATGTTTGGGGTGTTGCACCAATTATCTCTCATTCACAATATAAGTATTTCGTGACTTTCATTGATGATTATAGTCGCTTTACATGGGTTTATTTCCTACATGCAAAATCTGAAGTCTTTGATGTGTTTAAAAGATTCTTGAATTATGTTCAAAATCAATTTTCAACATGTATTAAGATTTTCCGTACAGACTCAGGAGGGGAATATGTGTCTGAGAAATTTCAAACTTTTTTACAAGAAAAAGGGATCATCTCCCAACGGACATGTCCCTACACCCCCCAACAAAATGGAATTGCAGAAAGGAAAAATCGTCATCTTTTGGATATGATCAGATGTTTGCTATTAGAATCCTCAGTTCCACCTAATTTTTGGCCAGAAGCATTAACCACTGCAACTCATATCATCAATCGTCTTCCTTCTCCAAAACTACAAAACACATCTCCGTATTTTCGTCTTTTCCAAAATGAACCAAAATACACACATTTACATAATTTTGGTTGTGTTTGCTTTGTTCATCTTCCAACACATGAACGTTCAAAATTATCTGCTCAATCTGCCAAATGTGTCTTTCTTGGTTATGCTTCTCAGCAAAAAGGTTTTGTTTGTTATGATCCCAGGGTAAAACGTATTCGGATTTCTAGGAATGTCGTGTTCTTTGAACACATGTATTTTTTTCATTCCGTTCCTGAATCCCTTTCCGAAATAACATTTTCTAAAGTCCCATCCTTTGATGATGAATGTCTTCCTTCACCCATGAGATTTAATCCAGACAAAGTGTATACTCGTCGACGAGGAACAAATGCCACAAATTTGCCTCTTTTGCCAGAACAAGCCTCGGATCCTGCTCCAGCGCCTGATCCACCTCAGTCTATCCCTCGCCGATCTTCTCGTATCACTCAACCTCCAGATAGATATGGTTTTTCCCATTCTTCATATTTGACTACTTTATCCTCTGTTTCAATTCCTAATTCTTACTCACAAGCAGCACAGCAGGAATGCTGGCGACAGGCTATGGAAGAAGAACTCAATGCCTTACAGCAGAACCATACATGGGAGGTTGTTCCATGTCCATCTTCGGTTAAGCCAATTGGAAGTAAATGGGTATTCTCTATCAAATTAAAGGCTGATGGTTCTTTGGATAGATACAAGGCAAGACTTGTGGCCCTTGGCAACAGACAGGAATATGGAATTGACTACGAGGAAACATTTGCACCTGTAGCCAAGATGACTTCAGTTCGTACCATTCTTGCAATCGCTGCATCCCAATCTTGGCCCCTGTTCCAGTTTGATGTCAAAAACGCATTTCTTCATGGAGATCTGAAAGAAGAAGTTTATATGCGTCTGCCTCACGGTTTTCCAATATCATCAGCTGGACAAGTTGCTCGTTTAAAACGTTCTCTTTATGGACTCAAACAAGCACCACGAGCATGGTTTGACAAATTTAAAGATGCATTACTCAAGCTGAAATTTCAACAGAGTCCATATGATCCATCTTTGTTCCTTCATCAACAATCATCAGGAATAACTATTCTTCTGGTCTATGTTGACGATATCATAATCACAGGAACAGATACAGTCATGATTAAAGATCTCCAGACTTCTCTTCATCAATCTTTTCAAATGAAGGACCTGGGGCCTCTGACATATTTTTTGGGATTGGAGGTTCAACACTCTGAAAAAGGGTTGATTCTACATCAACATAAATATACTATGGATTTAATTGAAACGGCTGGTCTATCAAAATCTACACCTGTGGATACTCCTCTTGAAGTAAATCTTAAACTCCATAGTGAAAGTGGTGACCCTCTTCCTGATCCTACATACTACCGTCAGCTTGTCGGTAGTCTCATATACCTGACTAATACCAGGCCTGACATCAGTTATGCAGTAAACTTGATGAGTCAGTATATGACTAAGCCCCACAATCTCCACTTAGCAGCGGTTCGACGAATCATCCGTTATCTTATTGGCACTCCTCACAGAGGATTATTCTTTCCTGTTGGCTCTGCAATGACATTGACTGCCTATTCTGATGCGGATTGGGCAGGTTGCCCTGACACACGTCGTTCCACAACAGGTTGGTGCATGTATCTAGGGGACGCTCTTATTTCCTGGAAAGTAAAAAAGCAAGACAAAGTTTCCAGATCATCAACTGAGGCTGAATACCGAGCCATGTCCGAAGCCTGCTCAGAAATTCTATGGCTTCGTGGCCTTCTCACAGAACTTGGCTTCACACAAAGGTCACCCACACCTCTGCATGCGGATAACACCAGCGCAATTCGGATCACTGAAAATCCTGTATTCCATGAACGAACGAAACACATCGAGGTTGCTTGTCACTTTATCAGAGATGAATATCTTCGGAATGTTATCTCTCTTCCATTCATCTCCTCAAGCCTTCAAATTGCTGATATTTTTACCAAAGCTCTTCCACGTCCGCGCCATCAGTTCTTGTCAGACAAATTGATGCTTGTGGACTCACCGGCATCAATTTGAGGGGGGGTGTTAAAGATTATGGGTCCATCGGGCCAAAGGCCCACTTGTAAACTAAAGCCCATTTCCTTTAGTCAATATCTAACAGATTCTGTATGATAATTTAGGATAAGAGCTGACTGTAATTAGGATAAGGGCTGACTGTAATATACCTAATTTGTAGCCCAAATCAAGGATGTACAGCATAATATATAGAGATCAATCGATCCTGGGAAAATCATCCCATTCTATTCAACTTGTCTCATCTTTGCAATCTCTGACAATTTGCAGGCCTGATCTTTGAATAGGAAAAAAAATGGACCTACAGGGTCCCAAATGAATTGGCTTATTCCAAAAAAGCCTTGTTCTTTGGAAGATCTATCTCGTGTTAGGTATTGCATGGTTCCACACTGCAAGAACTCTGAATCATTCTCTTGAAGCTCATCCTTTTTATGATAAATGATCCACTTGCCCCGAAATGACCTGGCCCAATGTGGAACTCCCAATTCATTTGTCCTTTTGTTACAATCAAATTAGGGTCCCTTCTAGGGAACTGAGTTTTCAATGTCTATAGAGGGAAAGCCATGTGCAATGAAAATGAAAGCATGGTTTGGGAAGGGATCTTCTTCCCTTATTCTATTGCAACATGGAAATTATCACCCATGATCCGATCAAAGAATCTCCAAAGAACTGTACATTGACATGAAACTTACTTGAGGCATGCATTGAGCTCTTCTTGATGACTTTTCCATCAAAGGAATACTCAAAAGATTCTCAATGCTTCCTTCACATCTTCATTTGATAATCAACCTTTTCCACAATATCTTCCCTTTCTTATCAATAGGTACACATTCTCAACTCTTCATCATCATCATCAATGGATAGTTGGGAATGTTTCCTTTTTGATGAGAAACAATGGCATTAAGATCTAGACGAGAACTTTTTCAATGGACTATGTTTCCAAATCCTATGGTCTCAATTGTCATTTCAAATGAAAAGATTTGCTAGTATATTTAATACTTGCACAGTAACCTGTACTGAGCACGAGTATATCCATCAAATCAAATATCCATACAATTGGAAAATAAGCATTGACTTGAATGGTGGCCCAAATACAATGCACAACAGTAAATTTTTAGAAAGAAAACAGAAGAAAATATGACCATACCTATTTTCGCAATTGACAGTAGGCAGAGTAGAAATGGAAAATGAGGAGTTTTGTAGAAAACGAAAGAGGAAAAGTGGGGAATAGACGTGGGTAGTTATATGAGATAAAATAGGTGTTGCATGAGATAAGAAGTGGGTTGTTAGAAGAGATAAAGGAGGAGAGAAGAATAACTTATGGTCTAAATTGCAAGGAATGGTCCAAATTAGATTGAAAATGCTTGGCTTTAATATATTATAATTGAGTTATCGACACATACTCCCTTTACTTTAACAAATATACCTCACCCCTCACACCACTTGCTCCTTCCAACCATTCAAAATTCTCAGAGACAAGAAATTACTTACTGGGAACCTCTCGATACTGTCACTTGAATTTGTTGTTGAACACTTGAATTTGTTGTTGAAATCATTCTCCTTCATCCATTTATCTTCTCTCTCTCTCTCTCTCTCTCTACACACACATTGCCCTATCCTTGGGGATTAAACCTAAAGGGCGTGTTTGACACTTAATTAGTTAAAGTGAAGTGAAGTGAATCTAGACAAAAAAATGACAAGGGGTCATATCAAAAGTACACAATTTCAATATTTCCTCCTAATTTTTCAAAAAAAGTAAAAAAAGTAACATCCTTTCTCCACTAAAAGACAAAAAAAAACTCCACTTTTCTATACAAAAAGTCAAAAAGATTCCATACCAAACAACTAAAAATAAAACACCATCATAATACCTTATATTTTATTCTCTCTTGATTTGATGCTTCACCTCACCATACTTCAATTCACCACATATCCAAACAGGCCCAAAGGAGAAAATGGGACCCTGCATACTTAGCATCTTAGCCCTATAAAGTCTACCCAGCATTTGTTTAACTTGCCTTGTTCCTGTATTTTCTAATTTCTATCAATGATCTCATCCATGTGAGAATCAGACTCTTCTCAAAACATCAACCATTTGTTGAAAACGGGACTAAATTAGCTTTTCCTACCAAATAGATTTTCTTGTCCTCTACACCATCCTGAAGAAAACTCTGTTCGATTTTTCTCTAATTTTTTTGCTATTATGACTGGAACCTTGGGTGAAGACATAGGAGATTGGGGGATTAGCCAATGTGGCCTCTTTCACAATGCCAGCTTATGCTTAAATTTGCTATCAATGGGTCCCAAATAGTTAGAGAATGAGGGTTAGCATCCAAGCCTAACAAAGATAGGATAGGATCAAGGGAAATAGGCCTCGTTTTATTTGATAAGCTCTGCCAATGGATTAATTGAGTTTGCTTGAAAACCTCTTTATCACTATGACAGTTTTACTAGGACTCACCTTTAATTCATAAACTACTTTGTTGCATCTGAGAATACCTTTAGTAGCTTTTGTTCAGAAGCCTTGGCCAAATAGAAAAGAAAAAAAAAATTGTATCATCTGCTCACTAGAACTGTGCAATTTTGATGCAAGGCATCTGCGAGGACGTGCCCATGGCGCTCATGTAGGACCCAAAGAAATCTAGGACTTCATTTTTTTATTTATTTATTTAATGAGTTGTAATTAGGATTAGCTTTCTAACTTCATTAGCATTCTTGGAATCTAGATTTTTGTTTTCCTTTATATAGAAGCATTGCAAGACATTGAAAGCAGTTTTGGAGATTGAGTTTTGTTCCTCTTTTTGGGAGTCTTTTGAGGACATCTTTTTTTTTTGTGTTTGGGAACTTTGCAAAGATTTGATTACGCCCTCTTGGGTTTGCATCACTTTGGTATGAGCCAAATCCTCGGAGAGCATTGTGTTTCTTGATTACCCAGGGGCAACGAATTCGTGAGTTAATTTTCTTCTTCCTCCACCCTTTCTATTTTCTTTTTCAAATTTTGTTCACTCCAGTGAAGCCCCAAACACAACCCTTAAAACCCCAGCAAACCCTTCGATTATCTATTCCAAAACAACTCCAACCCATATCCAATTGCAAACCCTATATTTTTTCACGAAAATCCCTAAATCTGAGCCCAAAATCTTGCCAAAACCTAAGCATTATTAACTCTAATTTTTTTTTTTTGATCGGTAGATTTGGAAATGCATTAGATATAAAAGAGTACATAGTAGAAAAGAAACAAGACCAAACATAGTAGAAAAGAAAAGAGCATTATCCCTAATTTCGAAGTTTCCTTTTTTGAGTTAATTTCTGTAGATTGCTGCAGTTTCTATACAGAGGCCCAAATAACCCCTAAAACCTTTACAGAACCCTTCAAATTCAACCTAAAATAATCCCAACCCATTACCCTACAAACCCCTTTGGCTTTTTTTTTTTTTTTTTTATTCAATTCCATCCCCATTTGAACCCCAAATCACTCCTCACAATCAGCTTTAATTTTCTATTTGAAAATTCCACAAACTTTTTTCCTATTTAAACTATTCAACGAAAACGCTAATTGACCCTTTTCCCCTCTTCCCCAAAGTACTCTCAAACCCTAATCCATCTTATCGAAACCCTAGTACTTATTAACTGCAAGTCTAGTCTCAAAAGTGCACAAAACCAGCTGCTAGACTACAAAAGTCATTCAGAACAACTCCTATCCTTTTCCATTGAGGCTTTCCATTGCGACTCAAACCTTTCTAAATCTGCTTCGTCCCCTTCTATTTGCACAACGAAAGAAAAGGAGAGATGCCTCTGAAGAAACAAGTGGAGTTGACCGTTTTGATCATGGAAATGAGTGAGTGAATCTTGGATTTGACACAGTAACTAGATGAATTAATTGTGAATGGGGCACAACCAGTTGTCCGCTGAGCTCACTATAGGCCATACGCAGTTAGTAGAGATTTTAATCAAACTAGTGATAACGTAGCATGTCTTACACGAATTTAGCAGCTGCTAACTTGATTGGATGCTTGACTTACAGATCTTGAGTGTAGCCATATGGGCAGCAATCATTGGGGAGGGGTGAACATCATGAGGAAGAATCCATTTTTTGAAATCAACATAACCTAATCCTCGGAACAATGATTGGGATTTGGATATCAAAATTATTATTGAAAGAGGCAACCTGAAACATTCATAGATTCGCTAGTGTGTGTGGAGAATGTGTTTTCACCCAAACCCATGATAGATGGAAAACACAAGGGACACTAGTGGCTGCTGGATTCTGTGGGTATGCAACTATTTGATGAACATTGTTGCAATGATGTAGACGATGTGAAAATATTGATCCAAGTGGAAACATGGGGAGAGATGTAGAATCTGATCAAACAGTCAATTATTAAAGGGGCCCATTCTCCAAGCTACAAGACTTGAAGTGGCACAACAAGTCAGAGGTTGAGTACAATAGGAATTTTTCCTAGTCCAAGCAAGGTATGATTTGGACCAACCTGAGGATGTCATAACATGTAAGTATTATAATGGCCCTAGATTGGATACACGACATCAATTGGCTATTCTAATGTGAGTTTCGGCGGGCCTGGGCCAAGGTGGCAGATCCTGTTAAAATCCGGTGTTCCCATCACCCGCCAAAGAACACTCGGGATACAAGGGACTCCACCATTGCCACATCAGAAATATCTAAGTCCTGACCCTGGGCTTATAAGTCAAACCCCGTCTTAACTCAACATGACGCGCTTTAAATCCGTGCGGCCCTATATCCTATAAGAACTCCAAAGTAAGGCGTGCTCAGGCGGGGGCAGTATCGGGATAGGTGACTACCTGAGAAGTCATCGTGCATGCACGTGGGCCAAAGCAGACAATATCATGCTGAGTTGGGCGGGGCTCTGACAATCGGTACTAGAGCAGAGGACGGCTCTATTTCTGATGGGAGTGTATATAGATTTTTTTTTTTTAATTTATGAACTTTAGTATTGGTTATTAAATAATTCAATAAATGCCCGGTTTTATGCTTATGTGTTGGATTTGATTATGTTGGCTTATGATGTTCATTAGTCATGGTCCGGAATCTGAATGGGCTCCGGATTTGGAGCGTGACAAAAGTGGTATCAGAGCTGAGGATGGCTCTATTTCCGGTGGGCCCGAGCCAAGGTGGAACATCCTGTTAAAATCCTATGTACCCATCACCTGCTGAAGAACACCCGGGATACAAGGGACTCCACCATCCCCGCATCGGAAATATCCAAGTCCTGACATTGGGCTTTTAATTCAAACCCCGTCTTAACTCAACATGACGCATTTTAAACCCGTACGGCCCCGGATCCTATAAGAACTCCGAAGTTAGGTGTGCTTGGGCGGGAGCGGTACGGGGATGGGTGACCGTGTGGGAAGTCCTCGCGCATGCACTTGGGCTATAGTGGACAACATAATGCTAAGTTGGGCGGGGCTATGACAATCGGTATCAGAGCCGAGGACGACTCTATTTTAGGTGGGGGGAGAGTGTGAGATCCTGTGTGCCTGGGCCAAGGTGGCAGATCTGGTTAAAATCCGGTGTGCCTATCACCCGCCAATGAACACATGGGATACAAGGGACTCCACCATTCCCACATTGAAAATAGCCTAGTCTTGACCCTGAGCTTGTAAGTCAAACCCCGTCTTAACTCAACATGACGTGTTTTAAAGCCGTGCGGTCTTGGATCCCATAAGAACTCCGAAGTCAGGCGTACTCAGGTGGGAGTAGTACCGGGATGGGTGACCACCTGAGAAATCCTCGTGCGCGCACGTGTGCCAAAGCGGACAACATAATGCTAAGTTGGGTGGGGCTGTGACAACCATAGTTTCCAAAATTGGAATTGTATCGCAAATCGTTCATACCCATGAATCGAATCGAATCGAATCGCAAATCGTATTGTGAATCATAGGATTTTTTATTTTTCTAATAAAAATGAAAAGAAAAATAAAAAAGTAACTATTTATAACCATCCATGTTCCCATTTATAGCACAATATGAACATAATAACAAGTCTGTCATACAATCATATCAAGAACATCATGACATTATATATATATGTATGAAATAAATGATGTGTAAATAGTTAAATAAGGTTAAAGTATCAATATATATTTTTTATTATCTTTAAATCAAAAAATAAAAATAAAAATTAAATCCAAACCATCAATCTTACACAGCAGGAAATCTCTTGAATTTAAGGAAGTGTTAAAAAAACCAAAATAGATTGAAAAAAGAAGAAGATTTAGACAAGCACCATAGTACAGTCGAATGCTTTAGTTAAATGTGTGTTCTTTATTCATCTTTAAAACCTTATCAAAGGTGCAAAAAATTCTTGGGTGGTTTCGTTAACTGCTACATAGGCTTTTAAAAATAAAAGCGCTAAAAGAAAAGAAAAAAATAAAGTAAGAAAAAGGGTAAAAGATTTTTATTAACTTATTTGTTGTAGCTATTCTCGCTTAGCCGAATCGCTTGAATCATAAGATTCGATGAAACGGGTATCGAATCGTAGGATTCACACCTGAATCCTAAGATTCATTTGTAAATGAGATTCATTGGATAGATACGAATCATTTTCCTTAAGATTCGGGATACGAATCGTAGGATTCTGATAACTATGGTGACAACTAAACTTTGAAACAGTTCATGAAGTGGTACAACATGCAATAAAAGCAGAAGAGATAGCTAACCATCAAGCTCCTAACTTGCATCATTTAAAGGGATTGACACATTTTTTTTCATCATTGAATAAAGGTACCCTAGACAAAATAAGTCCAGATTTAAGATCAAGTTTCCAATCTAATGATGAGCCTAGGAAGGACAAGAACAACTCGTTCATATGTTATAATTTTCTAGAAAGAGATCATTTATCATTGCAATGTTCAACCTCCGAAAGTTTTGATTCATGTGACAGAAGAGGAAGAAGATGAAAAGCATGACCATTGAAGGTTTGACCATTGAAGCAAAGGAAGAGCCTTGGATTCTAGGGTTTTGTTTTCTTAGATATATAAGCATTGTAAGATATTAGAAGCAGTTTTGGATATTATTAAATTTTTCCTTCTTTGATTGATGTTTGTTCCTCTCTGTGAGTCTTTTTGAAGGCATCTTTCTATGTTTCGACAGCTTTGCAGTTTGCAGAGGTTCGATCTAATCCCTTTACTGTTTGCTTCAAATTCTGAAGGCATCACTGCCCAGTTCAATGTCATTAATGAAGCATAACTCCTTGGCCTTGAGGGGAAGGGACCCAAGCCTTTCTGTCACCATCTTAATGAGAAAGGCAAAATTGGATCCCCTTGCCTTAAACCCTCTAGAAGCCTTAAGAATATTGGTAGAAGTAGAACCATTAATTAGGATTGAAAATGAGTTCGTTGATATGCACTTCATTGTCCATCCTCTCTGCTTGTTTTCGCAGCCCATCTGACTTAATGCAATGTACAAAGAGGCAATAGATGTGATCACAAGTGTTCTCCAAATCTATTTCTAGGACAATCCCCTCTTTTATCGATATCTCTCTCAAAGAAATGAACTGTTGGCGATAAGGACACCATCCAAAATTGGAAAATCATTCACAAAAGTACCTTGATAGGGACTTTATGACCAAGAGTCCTTAAGGCAATTATCTAGGACCGCAGATAGAATCTTACATAACTTACCATGTTTATTAGTCTGAATTGCTTAAGCTCCACTGAATTAGGCACTTCGGATTCAATGAAAAGGTCACATTTGAACCCCCTTAATTTACCTCTTTTATGAAATTCTAATAGCATATCCAAGAAGCCTTGCTTCAAAATTGACATCCATATTTGCTAAAGAGAAGTTAAAACAATCCAGTTCTTGTGCTCTGTCACCCCTGTAGCTCAGATAATGCCCATTCTACCTCTACCTGAGGTTTTCTGAGCCGTATAGTTTTCTCTAAAGGAATAGAAAAAAACTTGATGCCATCAAATTTTGGCCTTGAGAAAGCATCAATGGTGAAGAGAGTAGCAGCATGGTTAGCCACAAAACCCTTAATCCCAGATGGATTCAATAGAATCCTGTCATTTTTCCTTAATCCTCAATTAAATTTCTCTTTTTCCTTGTGTTGGCCATTTTGTGGAAGAATATAGTGTTTTTGTACCCTCTTTTGCCATAACATCCTAGTATTTTGGCTCCTAAACAATTCTTCCATTCTATTTTTATCCCACGTATCTTTATTCACCAATCTAACCTTCTTCCCTTAATTGGATCTAGAACTCTTTCTTCTTGCGTGTATCCCACTTCAGAGCTCTTTTGCCAGCCTGCCTTATCATCTTCAATCATGCAATTCTCATTTTTGTTCCAATCTCTTAATCTAGGTCGAGTTATTGGAACTTTAAAAATCATTAAAAAATGAGTGGAACTTAAAAAGTTTGAATCCTGCCCGTCGTTGCACCGAAAATTTATTCCATTATACTTAGACTATGTCATGAAAGCCTTTTTCTGGGACTTGAGGGCCGACAATTTTCATATCTAAAGGGAAGCTGACCTCGTTGTTCGCAGATGCATTAAACATAACTGGGCAGTGATATGACATAAGCATGGGCAGAGCCAATAGAGGAACCACAGATACTGATTTTCCATGCTTTTGAAAGGAGAAAGTTATCCAGTCTGCACATAACCGGGCCATCCTGGTGGTTTGACCTTGTATATTTAATACTGAATGTAGGGAGGTTCTACAACTCATTAAAACTTATGAATTCTGAAAAGTTGGACATGCTAGATGACAGTATTTATCCTCCTCTCTTTTCATAAAATGAAGTAAATTATGTTAAAATCACCCTCCAATGCACATTGGATTGCCCGTCTGATTCTTAGCGGCTGAAGCTGCTCCTATAAAGGCCTTTCACCTTCTTCATTGGTGCCATACACATTAGAAAGTATCCATGTGGAGCCATCAAACAGTGAACTCAATTTCTTGACAAAATCTTCTGGGATTTTGAAAAATCCTTCCTCTTAACTGAAAGCATATTCTAAAAAACTAGAAGAACTACCCGTCCCTTCCAAGGAACAAACCCCTACTTGCAACTGCAGTTGCCCCAATGATTTGCATCAATGTCATCAACATTCTGCAACTTGATTTCCTGCAGAAGCAGAATATCCATCTTCCTTTTCTTGACCATCTTTCTAATGATCACCCTTTTTCTTGCCTCCCTTGCCCTCTGATATCCCAAGTAACTATTATATTTGGATGCTGGCATTTTCCCTCCTTGAAGCTATTCATAACCCTGTACCTGATTGTGGCAAGATGGACTATCATATCTGGTTAGACATGACCTTCAGTCTTCGCTTTTATTTTTTATTTTTTATGATAGCATTGCCTTCTAGTCTTTCTATATATCTATTTCCATCATCATGCACTGTTCCATATCTATTTCCATCATCATGCACTGTTCCATATTTATAAACACTTGTAAATTCTTTTTGAGAGAGTACATTTGTGAGACTTCTCATTTTGCAGGTTTTCTCCAGATAAATTATGGTATATTGATCAGATGCTTAAAGTACTTTCTGAGGTACGCAATCATGTCATGACACAGGTCACATCTTTTGAATTTAGGATGCAGTTAAAAAATTTCCATAGTTTGTTTCGACCTTTTATTTTCATGAAGTTTGGTTTGTCTTTTGTGTAATTCTGTTTCTTCCCTGATTTTTTTGCCACGTTTGTATCTATCTTTCTATCTATCTGTCTGTCTCTCTATCTGTTTGTTTGCTAATGATAGGATACTTGGAACGGAGATATCATGGCATCTGCACTAATGTAGTCCTCAAAGCAAAGCAGGCTAGTTCATTATGAATCTAAAATACCTCCCCAAGCATTTATTTCTCTTGGTGTTGTTGAGGTCATTAAGAGAGGGAATATGCACTCTCATATGGATATGAAAAAAGAAAATCATATTATTTGCTATTGCATGGCCTTTACATCATAATCTATTGAGTTCAAAATTTTGGAGGACCATTGCCATAATGTATTGATTACTTTGTCGACATTGTGTTGTCTGTGATTGATAAAATTGCAAGTCCTTTCATATTATTTAAAGTAAATGTACATCATTACACAAACTATTTTCATCTGCTCTCTCATCTCCATACTTAATCCGATGTGATTGAAGCTGTCTGCCTTTAGTTTCTTATCTACCCCCTTTCTGAACAGTCTAGTGATTTTGATATTATGAAGAAAAAGAAAGAGGGTAAAAATTAACTGGATGACTAATGAAGCCAGATAAACCTACAATGAAATTACAATAATTGGAAGGAACTACTTATAGAGTTATATGAAACACCTACTCCCTGTCTAGCTATATAACCACTTCTCATTTGAAAATAAAAGCGAAGCCAATCCACAATGTCTCTAGTTTCCTCATGAAATCAGCTGGCTGCCAAGGAAAGCTTATACCCTTTGAAGCCCTTGAAGTAGCACATCAAGAATATTCCTCCATGTTGGCATTACTTGGGTTTAACTTTGCCAACTCCCAACACCTACATAATATTTGTTAAAATGTAAGTTGGTTTTGATGCATGAACCTGATGGTCCCAATAACTGTTAAATATGAATTTGTTTTTGGTGCTTTGCATTCCAAGTGGGATTAAGTGAATTTGGTAAAAAAGGAAGTTTAGGACTTGAATTGATATCCTTTCTCCCGAAGGGATTAATTATGGTATTTCCAACATTTTTATTTTTCTTTTGTAGTTTCTATTGTTAACATAGTGTATGTCTTTCTATGCTGCTCATCTTCTCTATGGCTTCTCGTAGGCTGGTAACTATGTAAAAGATGAGGTGTGGCATGCCCTTATAGTTGTGATAAGCAATGCCTCAGAGTTCCACGGATATACTGTAAGGTCCCTTTATAGAGCATTGCAAACTTCAGGTGAACAGGTACTTTACATTGAAATTCTATGACTCTGATTCATTTAAAAGTATCATTTGTGTTCTTTCTTAGATGGCTTAGCTTGATTGTGCAGGATAGTCTTATTCGTGTGGCAGTTTGGTGTATTGGAGAATATGGTGAAATGCTTGTTAATAATGTTGGGGTGCTTGATGGAGAAGAACCAATGACTGTAAGTTGATACCTTTTTTTTTTTTTTCTGTTTGAGAATAGCATTTCTAAATTTCATTTTGAGAAGAGTAATTCACAAGTAATAAAACAGGGAAAAAGGACACAGTATCATCGATGCATACTGTAGCAAAGTAAAAGGATGACTGTGAGTTGAGCCTTCCGGTAGCTTGTTCATTTATCTGCTAAATGACACCATCCTATATGTAAAACAAGCCTGTCTCTGCATTGAGTGTGTGAATGCTGATGATGGACCGTATCTGAAGAGATATTTGAAAATGTATCTACTGTGCAAAAAATTTCAGCATTTCAAATAATTCAGAGATGATGGTCTATATCTGCAGAGAGATTCGAAAATGTATCAACTGTTTGATTCCCATCACTCAAGCTATACTTTTTGAACAGTCTTTTCAATACTACGAAAAAATGACCAGAACTATGTGTCCAAGTGAAACACAAATATGAAACATGAATCCTAAAACCAGTCTTGGTAGTGACTGTTCATATTGCCTATTAATTCCTGTACACACAACAGTGAAAACATTGAATATGGGTGTGATCTTCATCTAATGCACGAGTTGAACATTGAACATTAAATATGGGTGTGATCTTCATCTAATGACGAGTTGTATTCAACCCCAGCCTGGACTGAACAACAGTTATTTTTAATAAAAAAATGTTAATCTTTTTTGAAAATCCCTTTATGCTGAATTGATAATGAAACATGCCCTGTGCAGACTGAATCATCTTCTCATTCACACCGAAGGCTTGTAGAAAATCTCAACTAGCAATGCTTAAAAAAAAACCGACTGAGGAATGTATATAGCAACCCCAATAGAAACACACTATTTTAATAAATTTTCAAGCTATAAACACTATTCCAATGAACATTCAAAAAAAAAAAAAAAAGAACACTATTTAAATGGAAATTCCAGTTTCTCCCCAACGAGATTAAGGAGCTATCCTCAAGATTGCATGTGCTTTCTCATTATGAGGTTAGCGCAGCCAATAGCATGGAAGATGCTTTGGTTAAAAAGGGGTGGATAGAGTGACTTTTTGGGTGGGTTTGATTATGTAATTGTATTTGTGGGGCGGGGGTATAATGCTCTTATACCTTTGTTTTTCTGTGTAGGTTTTGTTTTGTGTATGGTTTCTTATCTTTTTTTTTTTTTTTCTTTGAATGGCTACTTTCATTAAAAAAAAAAAAAAAGCAATACAAGAGATGAGTACCGACATGCTAACAAGGAAAATAGGAAAACAAGGGAACAATAAGAAAAAACAAAGCCCCAGACTAAACACTTAAGGTCTTTCCGAGGAGAAGGCCAACTCCTTCCAATTTAACGTTATTTGATCTATGGAGTATCCTCTAAAGGACGGACTAATGGACACCCAAAGGGCTACTGAAAACTTAATTCTCTCCACCAAGCAAATGACACTTTTTTCCACCCCTTAAAAGCATCTTGAGTTCTTTCCTTCCATAATGCCCAGATCACCGCAAGAAGCGTCAATATCCACATTTCCTTCCCTCTCGGGACCCCCATTGGAGCCTTTCAAGCCTGGAATAGCTCTACGAGAGTCTTAGGGAAGACCCAAGAGCAGTCAAACCACTCAAGCACCAACCTCCATAAGGACTGAGCAACTTTACAATTGAGCATAAGATGGTCGACTGATTCCTCTTCTCTTAAGCACATAGGACAGCCATTAACAACTGTTACCCCCCTTCTCCTTAGGTTATCCATGGTAATAATTCTTCTCGTGAGAACTAACCACCCAAAAAGTATCACCCTGGGGGGGGGGGGGGGGGCTTCAATTTCCAAATGCTTCGCACCACACTCCTCTCCCTCGAACTATTAGATATAGCCGAGAAAAAAGAGGAGACTGAGAATTCATGGTTCCTTATCTTCTTTAATAAATTGTCTAGCCGTTGCACATCTTTGTGGGGCGCACCTAGTCCATGGCAATTCGTGGAAGGCGGGGATCGAAAGATTTGGATGTGACCCAACTGTGTGCAACTGTTTGCAAAGTTCCAAGTCCATCAAATCATCGTAATCCCTTTGTTCTGGGTGCTCGAGTTCAATGTTTTAGTATTGTCTTTTTTTCCCTTCAATCCAACGGTCAGTCACACTCGGATTACAGTAAAAAACATGGGATCAATGACATTGGAAGAGGTAGGGAGGGAGAGAGGAGAAAAAAGAGGGAAAGGGGAGGGGGAGGGCGGGGGGGTGTCGGTCTGGGTTGGAGTTTCTTGTGTGTGTCTCATTCGGATTGATCATATAGGAAGGCTGGCTCATAGTGGTTGTGCTCATTTAAGACACGTATTTGAGCTCACTTGAAAATTCCTTTCTCTCTAAACACACATGTGGGCGGTGTTCCCGTGCGGATGTCTCCTATAGGAGACCGTGTGAGACAATGTGTGGGGCCCACTTGTGGCCCCATTAATCATGGCCAAGGTGGGGGACGGGACCACCCCATAAATAAAACTTGAAAGTCAATCCCATCATCCTAAAACTCTTGATCTATGGCCCTCAAATTAAATGGTGTTAAAATGCTCCATTTTATTCTATTCACTCCATTAGTCCAACTCTATTCGGCATGGTGTAAAGCTAGGGTTGTAAACGGGTCGGTTCCGGTCCGGGTCCAGGGTGGAATTGGAATTGTTTTCTAAGAAGGGGAACCGGAACCGGACCCGGTTCGGAACCAGAAAACTGGTTCCGGAATCGGTTTCAATAATATTAATGGGAACCGGAACCGTTTGTAAGGCGGGTTTGGTTTCAGTTCTGTGTCTGGACTAATACCTGTATTTTTCTTTTTAAAAAAATTATGCTTTTTCCACATTTCAGTTGGATCACCTGCAAACACAAATGTGACTTTTTGTCTATCAATAACAGGCAATTTTAACCAAAAACTTAGAAATCACATCCAAACTCTTGTTCTCTAAACCATCAAAATTCCAAACATCACATCCAAACTCTTGTTCTCTAAACCATCAAAATTCCAAACATCACATCCAAACTCTTGTTCACTAAACCATCAAAATCCCAAACAAAGTCCAACCATTACAAATCATCAAAATCCCAAACATCACATTCAAAGTCAAATCATCACAAATCAAAACCTTACAAAAACACATTCAAACTACAAGTCTACAACAAATAAGACATCATCAGCCCATAAGCTTCTTCAATTCTATTCTTCACAGTCAGTCATCACTCATCAGCCATGGCATGCTTCACCTAAAAAAACACGAGTTAATAAAACTCTCATTCAAAATGACTATTCAAACCAAAATTAAAAATAAGTAAATGTGTGACTCACTAATCATTCCAAAGGCACACTGTCACTGTCATTTGATGTTATATTTGAAGTCTCTTCTTTATCAAACTTGGCTGCATTTGTGATTGTGTACTGATGAGATTGAAGATTTGAAAATTAAACTTAATGTTAGAAATCTTAATGAATCTAAACCCAGAATAATTCATATAGAAGTAAAAGAAAAAAAGTTACCTTTTGTGGCGGAAAACATTAGAGACAAAAGGGTTTAGGCTAAGTCGATGCAAAACGGAATATATGGAATGCAAGTTTAGTCAAAGTAGGACACCTGGTAACATAGAAGTAAGTTTGGGCACACAAAAGATAGTAGAAAAAGAAAACTTTAGGTACCTTGGATCTATGGTGCAACAGGATGGAGGGATTGATACTGATGTAAGTCACATGATTCAAGCCGGGTGGACCAAATGGAGGAGTGCTTCGGGGGTCTTGTGTGATCGGAAAGTCCCCCTCAAGGTTAAAGGAAAGTATTAAGGTGGCGGTACGGCCAGCGTTGTTATATGGATCAGAGTGTTGGGCAGTAAAGCATAATCATGTCAAGAAGATGGAAGTTGCGGAGATGAGAATGCTAAGATGGATGTGCGGGATCACAAGGAGAGATAGGATTAGGAATGAGGAGATTAGGGGCATAGTAGGAATAGTACCGATTGGAGATAAAATGAGAGAAAATCGGCTGAGATGGTTCGGCCATGTTAGAAGGCGTCCAACAGAGGCACCTGTTAAAAGGTGTGAAAGCATGGAGTTTGCCAAGAGTAGGAGAGAGAGAGGGAGACCCAAGAGAAGTTGGAAAGAAACTATTAAACATGATCTTGCCTACATGGTTCTAAAGGAGGACATGGCCCTAAACAGATTTGATTGGCATCGTCAAATCCATATAGCCGACCCCACCTAGTGGGAAAAGGCTTGGTTTGGTTTGGTTTGTTGAACTTCTCAACCAATCTTGACAACACATCAAAGTCTCTACTGTAGCAGGGAGGTAATTGCTCCTATAATCATCAATTGTTCTGCCACCAGTGCTAAATGCTGACTCTGATGCAACGGTGGATACCGGAATTGCCAAGATATCACGAGCCATTCGAGCAACTTCCCGGTATTTGGCTGCATTGGTTTTCCACCAAACTAGGATGTCAAAATCCCTTTCATCTTCATCGGGCCATAGTCCTTCATCCAAATAAAACTCCAAATCTGACTTTCTTTCAATGCATTTATTTTCTTTGATAAACCCTTGGAGGCCAAGTTTCCATTTATTAAGAGAAACAAGTGGAGAAGCAACACTTGATACTGTCCCAGAACTATTGCTAGCATCGCTATTGGTACTTCCAACATTGGTTGAAAGTCTTCCATCAAAAGCATTCCTGGTTGACTCAATGGCATATTCATTGTAAAGGCTTGTCAAAGCAAGCCTAACATCCATAATCCTCGCACCAGACTCATCACCATAAATCAATGGAAAGTAATATTCGATTACTTTAAACTTGAATCGAGGATAAAAAACTACAGCAATTGCTAACGGTGTGGAAATGATATTCCAATATTTTCTAATTTCACAATCATTTTCCCAGCCATATCTTTGATAAAAGATTCTGAACTAGTGCACCATTCTATCAAATGCAAGTGAAGCATGCTAACATCTGAGAAATACAAGTTTGCTGTTGGGTACTTAGTGCCTGAAAATTTTTCGGTCAACTCAAAAAATACTTGTAAACATTTACATATTTTTTTAACATATTCTCATTCCGCATAACTTGGGCAAATTTGTATCCACTGTCACAATCACTTAAGCGTTCGAAAGCCTCCTTGAACTGTATCGCCGTTTCTGGCATCTTAAAAGTAGAGTCCCACCTATTCAAACTATCAGGTCAAATTTTCCTTCTTGGAGCTCGTACTTGCCTTGCGATTTCATTAAACCTTTGTTCTCTTGATTGTGTCGCTCTGATATATTTTACACTTTGACGCACTTTAAGAATTACCTCACGTATGGAATCCATGCCATCTTGAACTATCAAATTTAAAATGTGAGTGGAACAACGCACGTGGAACATATCTCCATTGGACAAAATTAAGCCCTTAGTCATGAGCTTTGACTTGAGCTCCCGAACCACAACATCATTGGAAGTACAATTATCTAAAACAATGGCACATTTTTTTTTTTATCGATGTCCAATTATATAATCTATCTAAGATGCAATTACAAATTACTTTGCCGGTGTGGGGAGCTTCAACAGAGCTAAATGCAATGATCTTCTTTTGCAAATTCCACTCATCATCAATAAAATGACATGTTAAACACATGTACCCAAGATTCTGGTTAGAGGTCCACATGTCAGTTGTCAAACTCACCCGACATCTTAGATTGTCCAAGAGATCATAAAGCTTTTGTTTCTCCTCATTGTGATTTTTTATAATATCATTCTTCCAAGTATTCCGTGACACGATTCTAAACAACGGTTGAATGCCTTTTATGAAATTCCGAAACCCCTCATATTCTACAAAGCGAAATGGCAATTCATGCATTATGACCATGTGTGCAAGATCATGCCTACTTTTTTCTTGATCAAATTTGAAATTTTGAATTGCACTAACTCCTCATTCGTTTCCTTCCCCGATTTGTAGAATTTGTTGCTTTATATCTACTTGCCCTCGCTGCTTTAGTTTGTAGAGCACACAATGTTTTAAATGTTTAAACAAATGTGAAGTTCCATCTTTGCTGTTCCCATTCAGTAATTTCTTAGATACCCTAGAAACTTAAATGGAAACATTGGTTTCCGCATCGTCAATATCAATGGGTTTTGACATTTTATCTGCATATAAATAATTACAAAATCTATTATAATTATATGATTATATGTATGAGCTGTCATTCACAATGAGATCACACAGCAAAGCACATTTATAAGATCAATCAACTTGCAATTACTGAGCAAATAGAAACAAAAAATAGGATTGTATCAATGGATATAAATTGCATATGATTACATCTATGGATCTGTGAAGTTTAAACCTACCCGTTCCAAGTACCTAATGGCACAAATCATCTAGACAGCAGTTCAATTGAAAAAATATATATACAAGAACTCCACCATTAATGTGTGCTATGTTTTGAACTTCTCAATACATATATTCGGTCAGGCAAGCAAGACCATCACCAAAGGTTTTTGCAAATGGCATCACTTCACAATACATATATGCATTAATGCCCAAAAAAAAATGTCCTCAACAGTGAGCCCAAAATAATCAGGTCGCATTTGAAAATCCCCTAAAATCATTCCTATTCATTAATGGACGGCACAGCTCAAATCTCAAATCAAGCTCTAATGATTCAAGAAAAACAGCAAAGAAAATAAGAACAGAGGGAGAGGAATTGAAAGGAAAAAAAAATTGTATTCTGCCTTCAAAGATTATCATTTGCTGTAAACAGTAATAAAGGCATCTGTAATCATCTGATCCTAAGATTATCCTCGAATTCTCTACTCTATTAACTGTCTGGATTATCACATTAATCCTTCACAGACTGTCTTGGGACTGTTATGAACACACAAACTTCTTAGGATAATCATAAGAATGTATCTGTCATCATAATACAACAGAGAAAGAATATCATTTGCTCCTAAAATGCTCCTCTGTTGCTTACATCTGATAAAAAAGAACTGAAATGGTATCCTCTTTTCCTCCATAACTACTGCTTCTAAAAAAGTAACAAAACAATAACAAAATGAGAAGATGATTCGATTCATCTTGTACCTCACAGAGATTGGGGGGAAATTGAGAGGGATTTCTTGTACCTCACAGAGAAAGCCGGAGAGGGAGAAATGGACAGAGCCGGAGCAGGAGAAATGAACGCAGCTGTAGAGGGAGAGAGGGCCGGAGCCGGAGCGGGAAAGAGAGCTGGAGACGGACAGAGGAGAGACGGCGGCAATGAGGTTTGGGGATGGAAGAAAACCCTAAGAATGGGGGGGTTCTGTTCTCACTTGTCACGTGACCTACTGACCTAACATACATACTAAAGCATTTATGTTAGTGTATATTGGGTCGGGTCCCGGGTCCATGGGTCTGAGCCACTGTGGATCCGGAACCGGACCCGTTTAGGCATCAGTTCCAAAAAAAGGATCCGGAACTGGAACCATTTGCTTATCGGGACCAAAATAAGGACCCATACCCGGAACCTAACAGGTCGGAACCTTCAGGTAATTGGAAATCGGGGACCCATTTACAACCCTATGCCCATGGGACCGTGACCTAGGGGTGGTGGTTTTGTTATTTATTTATTATTATTATTTTTTGAGGCTGGGGCGGTTTAGGATGGCAGGCTTGGATTGATCATGTGGGGCCCTGTCCCCCTGTTTGTCTTGCACCATGAGAATAGCATGTGGGGCCCACCTATGCACTGATCCAAATAGACCATACCCGCCTCTCTTATATACACTGGATTCCATGGGTTTGCACCGATCTGTATGGATTGGACTATTGTATTGAGAGCCATTTATTTATAAATAAAGCTGTTATACTTGTGAGCCACAAGTCAAGGGGTTAGGGTGCTGATTTTTGTGCCGGTCAGGACCGGGATTAGTCGGTGCCACCTTTGCCGGTCCTACAAAGTGTCAAAAAAATATAAAGTGACTCAAAAGTAGAAGAAGAATAATTCCATAATGAGATAGTTGTTTTGGAATTTCACAAGTAGTTTCTAGGACATGACATGTCTCTTTTTCTAACTTATGATGGATATGATTCATCTTAGAGACATGACACGTCTCATTAGAAAACAAGCCTTGTACGGTGGCCTGACCTGATTCGGATCTATCCAGCACCATGTCGATCCGTTTTTGACCGGGATTCAAACTATGCCCCTGCACACATGGATCTTTCCATACCCCCCATAATCCCATGATCTGTGGGACCCAGCAAGCTACCTCTCAAAAGAAAACGACAGACATATTTGGATAATTTCTCCAAAACGCCCCTCTTTTAGCCAATGAAAGTGTGACACGTGTCATCAATGATACACTTATCCATTCTCTCTCCTAAACATTCTTCTAGAAAGGTGGATCTTTTATAGATTATCTTAAAATCCTAACAAATCATTGGTTATTAGATATAGGGGCAGAAACTCCCCTTTTGAGATAGAGGAGTTTTTGAGAATTTCTCATGTGTGTGTGTATAGAGTCCAAGCTCTCCTACTCAGATTTCCCTTTTTGGCCACAAGGGACCCGCTTATTATCAATTCAACCCCATACCTGACCCTGATTTGCGAATTAGCACAAGCCTAAATTGGACACTTCCAATTGTTACCGTAGGATTGAAATCCTAAAAAAATGATACGTTTTAAAACTATTAAACTTGAGGGCCATGGTCAAGGGGTTAGAATGATCTATTTAGGTTGATATTTTGCAAATTCAGTAGGTCCCATTGAGATCTTTCCAGCCCCCACCTCCCCATGATCGGCATTGCCATAGGTTGGCCCCAAAAGGCTGTCTCTCATAGTTGTCTGTTAGGAGGGCACAACCCATATGCATAGAACAGTTCTCTTGTGCGGATGTTTTATATAGGAGCACCGTGCAAGACAACTATTGGCCCCACCAATTTGATGTAGTTTGGATTGAAAAAGATAGTTGTTGGCCCTACTAATCATTTTGCTAGGGTAGGGGTTGGTTTGGACCGAAAGATCTAGTTGGGCCACCCTAGCTTTGAAATTTCATGTCAACCAATGGTCTTAAACCCTTGCTCTATGGCCCACAAGTTTAATGGTTTTTAATTAAAAAAACCACACTCACACAATGGTCCAGTCCATTCAGGTTAGTGAAAACTCCACAGGACCTGTGACATAGGGCGTGGTTTGGATGGTACATTCAGATTGATCATATGGTGGGCCCCACATGCAGTCTCACAGTATAACTCCATGTGAGACAAATGCATAGGAGGAAATGCCATTTATAAATATTCACCATTTGATGTAGGCCCTAGGGTTAGGGCTTGCGTGGAGTTCCGAAGCACATGTTTGCAGACACCTCAATACGTCTCCACATAGACCTCAACACGAGGACACACCTGCCCAAGGGAAAACCCACGATAATTCTATTCAAATAATCAAAGTGGTCTTCTCTCACCCTATCCAAAATAGAGTTCTACCTAGATGGTGTCCTCCCCCTCCAGGTGCCCTTAAGATAAATTTTTATTGTCGTGCTTGTGGTAATCCCAGCCCCGCTAGTTTAGGGGGAGTCATTTGTGATTCTGAAGGGACCACCATTCTATGTTACTTAGGCCCAGTTGGTTTTGGCACCAACAACAAAGCTGAATTAATGGCTCTTAGAACTGGCATCCGTGAAGCTTCAAAGCTCAATCCTCAATGGCTTCTTGTTGAAGGAGACTCCTATTGTCTAATTCAGTGGGCAAGCCAATCATCAAACCATCCTTGGATCCTTGCTGATATTATTGAAGAGGTGGTTGAGCTTTCGCAGGAGTTAAACATATCTTTTCACCACATTAAATGATCGGCTAATCAGGAAGTGGATAAGCTCGCCAAAGAGGGAGTGCTTAAAACTGCTTTGATTGTTTCTATGTAATGTGCTTTCTAGTTTTTTTTTAGGGTGACCACGGTTTTGGGTTGGTGGATGTGCCCGTCTTTTTGGGGCATTCCCTGTCTTTCTTTTTGTTTCTTTGCTCCTTCCCTTTGTTGTGGGTTTTTCTAGTGTCAGTATATTCTCTCATACTGTATAGTTTCTTTGTGCAATTCAATGCACAGTAACCATTTTCAAAAAAAGAATAAATAAATAAATAAAAACAAAGACTGAGATTCTCATCTCTACAAGTAATATAAATAGGAAAGCAAACTTAGGCTCTAAGAAGCTAACTAATTTGGAAACTAATAAATTAGAATATTATCCTAATTACATTCTTAAGCAAAAAAAAAAAAAGAAAAAAAATAAAATATGGGTGGTCCCATGTAGGATGAGCATCCGTTCTGCATCATTTCCCCCATAGGTCGAAAGAAGAGTTCGACCTCGAACTCAGTTCTTCTTCATGTTGCCTGTGTAGACATGATGTACGTGAAGCACTTCCTTTGTGGCATGGGCCCTTGATCTCTTCTTTGGTGATTCTGGTTTCTTTGGATGGAGTGTAACTTCCTTTCCACCATGCATGAATGTGTACGTGTTGTCGCGCATACCATGATTGCCATTTTTCTCATACATCCATGGTCGGCCTAACAAGATATTACCACTATCCATTGGGAGCACATCGCACCAAACTGTATCTTTATGACCTTCATCAACTGCAAAAGTGACTTGGCATGTATGTCACACTTGTACTTCATCACCGGTCATTAGCCACTTGACAAAGTAGGGACGATTGTGTTAGTAAAGCTTCAGCTTCAAGTGATCAACAAAAGTTTGAGAGATGATGTTTTCACATCTTACACCATCAATCACAACTATGCAATTTTGCCCACGTATTGTACCTGTTGAGTGAAAAATATTTTTCTGCATCCATTTCTTCTCGACAGTGGGTGTAGAGTCGAGGACCAAGAGAGCTTTGCCATCCTTTTCGGCTTCTATTTCCTCCACTTTCTTTGATTCTTCGTCTTTATGATCATCTCGTGTTTCCGGTTCGTCGAGTGCACCTTCCATTAAGTTTATTCGTTTTGGACGTTGAAACGAACGGTGCCCCTTTTGCTTACAATGAAAACATGTGAACCTATTCTGATCTTCGGGTTTGGAGAAAACATTTTCGAATGAACTGGCACTTGGATTATAATCTAGCTTTGATAGGGTCTTTTTTGTAGGCCATTTAGAGACACCAAATTTTCAGGCTTTATAATTTGCAATGTCTTCAACCTTGATGGCATGCTGGATGATCTCATCAACATTATCAAAATTCTTGAATGCAAGGACATGTTGTATGTCAATTCTCAACCCGTGAAAATATCGGTCAACCAATACATCATCAACCTCATTTAAACCACAACGAGCTTGCATTGTCATAAACTCTTTAGAATACTCAACCACTGTCCTGGATCCTTATTTCAAGTCTTGAAAGCTTTACATGGATCTCTTGAATAATTGACACGAAGAAACTTTTGCTTCAATAGATTTTTCATCTGAATCCATGTCTCAACGAGGTCTATGTTTTGATTCCTTCTCTTTTTTTACAACTAGGTCCACCATATCGCAATATAATTGTGAAATCGAGTTGCTAGCAGAGTGACTTTATGGCCTTCAGCCATTGGCTTATAAACCAAACCAAACCAAAACAAGCCTTTTCCCACTAGGTGGGGTCGGCTATATGGATTTGAGGATGCCAATCAAATCTGTTTAGGGCCATGTCCTCCATTAGATCCATGTAGGTAAGGTCATGTTTAATAGTTTTTTTTCCAACTTCTCTTGGGTCTCCATCTCCCTCTCCAACTCCTAGCAATCTCAATGCTTTCACACCTTTTAACAGGTGCCTCCGTTGGACGCCTTCTAACATGGCCGAACTATCTCTGTCGATGTTCTCTCATTTTATCTCCAATCGGTGCTATTCCTACTTTGCCCCTAATATCCTCATTCCTAATCCTCTCTCCTTATGATCTCCTTGTGATCCCGTACATCCATCTTAGCATTCTCATCTCCGCAACTTCCATCTTCTTGACATGATTATGCTTTACTACCCAACACTCTGATCCATATAACAACGCTGGTCGTAATGCTATTTTATAATACTTTCCTTTAACCTTGAGGGGGACTTTCCGATCACACAAGACCCCCGAAGCGCTCCTCCATTTGGTCCACCCGGCCTGAATCCTGTGACTTACATCAGTATCAATCCCTCCATCCTGTTGCACCATAGATCCTAGGTACCTAAAGTTTTCTTTCTCTACAATCTTTTGTGTGCCCTAACTTACTTCTATGTTACCAGGTGTCCTACTTTGACTAAACTTGCATTCCATATATTCCATTTTGCATCGACTTAGCCTAAACCCTTTAGTCTCTAATGTTTTCTGCCACAATTCTAGTTTAGCATTCACTTCTTCCCTCGTCTCATCCACTAAAACAATGTCATCTGCAAATAGCATACACCACGGCACCTCATCCTGGATATGTCTTGTAATCTCATCCATAACTAGGGCAAACAAGTACGGGCTTAACGCTGAGCCTTGGTGTAGACCAATCGTGATAGGAAACTCCTTAGTTTCGCCGCCAGTCGTCCTTATAGATGTCACGACTCTTTCGTACATATCCTTTATCGCCTCAATATATGCGACACACACTCTTTTCTTTTCCAGAACTCTTCAAAGAATCTCCATAGGAACCCGATCATAGGCCTTCTCTAAGTCAATGAACACCATATGTAAATATCTCTGACCTTCTCTATACTGTTCCATTAACCTCCTCAGGAGAAAGATAGCCTCCATGGTTGATCTCCCAGGCATGAAACCAAATTGATTCTCTGAAATGTTTGTGGTTCTTCTCAGTTTTCTCTCAATAACTCTCCCATAATTTCATCGTATGGCTCATTGGCTTATGTGTGAAGATATTTTCGATGCACACTAACCAATCCATAAATTCATGTCTTCAATTTTCCATCATATTCGGAAATCATGAGTTTAATTCCTAAATCTTGGATCAACATTGACTGCCTATTGATTTCGTGGATTCCGAACATTTCCTCCATCTCGGTTAATGTCCTCGCGTCGATTATTTTTCAAATTTGTTATTCTGGTATCCATCCTTAAAAGAGTTTCTTGGAGTTGAGCAATCGTTGCGGATAATTGATTAACATTTTTGGATATTTCTGTAACGGTTCTGTCAATTCATCCATGGTCGTGGATGAAGACTTCACATTTGTCTTCTTATGTACCACCATATTTTTATGCAATCTAAAAAAAAACTTAACTCAACCTGATGTGTAGATCTGCATTTCACGAGTGTGTTGTTGAAAACAAATTTCAGATGGCACTGGAATCGGTGAAACGAGTTTCCTTTATTGATCCGGTCAAGGTACTGGATGGGCTACTGCTGATGTCATTGTATGATGTCAGATGCTGCCTCTGTTTCAGGCTGGTCTTCCTCTTGAAACGGGTGAAATCTGACCTAAATCCGACTGGTTTGAATTTCTGGCCCGACCACCAAAAACTAAAGATATCACGTGGCACGTGATTCTCCTCTTGTACTTAGTGTCGATGGAAGAAAGAAAAGGAGTTGAAAACCTTTTCGGTTCTACGTTGTTGAAACAAGGAAACGGGAGTGGGGGATGGAGTCGTCTTTGCAGATGGAAGACGACGACGACATTGCGGTGGTCATTGACGGCGATGGCGGCAATGTTGATCGTGAGCGGCGAGAAAGGTAAGCTTGATCCCCTTCTCTGTTTGTTCCTTTTCCTCCTTTCTTTTTCTTGTTTTTATTTTATTTTATTTTTTTAAATGTGGGTTGGGATTGGAAGGCGAAGGGGGTGAGTGGGGTTCGGCTGGGGTTATGGAAAGTAGGAAAATGGCAGGGAGTAGGGGGGGTGGGATCTGGACGGATCGGGGTTTCGGGAAGGGCGGGGCGAGGGATTTGTGGTTTGGCAGAGGGATGGATAGTGGATTTCAGGTTGGATTAGATGGTTTGGGGTTTTCGGTGATGGTAAAGTTGGGTTTTGGGGAGGGAAGAATTTGGTTTAGGGGTACGAGTATGAGGGGGTTCTAGAATGGGGACGGTGAGATGGAAGGGATTGAGGAGGAATAGGCTCCGATCGGGGATCGGAGCGATGTGGATCTTCGCTCTGATACCAAATGATGCAGGCCCTAGGGTTAGGCCTTGCGTGGAGTGCCGAAGCATGTAACCGTAGACACCTCAATACGTCTCTGCAATGACCTCAACGCGAGGACTCACCTGTCCGAGTAAACAACCCATGATAATTCTGTTTCAATAATCAAAGTCTGAGATTCTCATCTCTACAATGTAATATAAATAGGAAAACAAACTTAGGCTCTAAGAAACTAAGTAATCTGGGAACTAATAATTTTAGAAACTTATCCTAGTTACATTCTTAAGCAAAAAAAAAAAGGGTGGTCCCACGTAGGATGAATATCCGTTCTGCATCACCATCATCATCAAACCCATATTCCAATTATGTTGGTGTCAACTATAAATTTTGTTTCTCCATTATAGTCTATCTTGGGCCAAATCCTTAAATAGGTTGTAGTTCGTCTATCTTTACTACTTCCTTCCACGTCCTCTTCAACCCACCCCTTTTCCTTGAGGAGCCATCAATCTACATAGAAAACCTTTTCCTCACCGATGCCATTGCTAGCTTACGTTGGACATGTATGTACCATCGCAAACGAGTTTCTCTTAATTTATCACCTATTGATGCTACCCTTAAATGCTCCCAAAAACGCTCATTTCTGATTATATCTTTCCTAGTTTACCACATATCCAGCTCAACATTCTCATATCCGCATCACTCATTTTTTGCATGTGTTATTTCTTGATTGGCCAACATTTTGCTCTATATGTCATAGCTGGTCCAATTGCTTTCTTGTAAAAATTTTCTTTAAATCTTGTTGGTATGTGCCAAACATAAAGCACTCCAAAAGCAAGTCTCCACTTTAACCATCCAGCTCTTATACCATGTCTGATGTCCTTAATCTCTCCATCCTTGCTAATTATGAAGCCAAGGTGTCAGAACAATTTTCTTTGTGGTATTTCATGAGCTTCACTTCTCACAAAAGTTTAATCTTTTAGCAAATCCCATTGTAGTAGCAATTCATATATTTTGTCTTTGTACAAATTACTTTAAAGCTATGATGCACAGATAATTAAAATGGGCAACTTATGGTATCTGATATTTCACTTTTTATGTGTAAAATCTGTGTCTCTACCATGTCTCTGGCATGTCCCTGCCATATCCATGTCGTATTTGTGCATCATAGCATTAAAGCCCTTGGGTTCTAAAGTCTTCCGCCATCTCCAAGTTTTGCATTCGTGCTTATATCTTGATTCATCCACCAACATCTTGTTATCAGCAAACAACATACACCAAAGTACCTCTTCTTGAATATGATTAGTTAACTTGTTCATAATTAGTGCAAAGAGATAAAGACTTAAAGTTCATCACTAATGCAAACTTATGGTCACTAAAATCTCACTGTTTCTCCACAAGATGTTGTCACACTCGATATCGCTCCCATATGCATGTTTGACGTAGATGTGACAAGTTTTCCACTGGCTGTCAACTTGATGCAACCCTCTTCCCTTATCCGGGCTTGGGACTGGAAGCAAACTGGCACAGTTTGCTTAATTTTCCAATAAAATTGTGAGAAAGAATTGTAAAAATTGATAATTCCGTTAGTGTAGAAATTTCCTAAAGAAAAAAATTAAGATGACTATATCCATATCTATGATAATTTCATCAGTGGAGAAATTTTCTAAAGAAAAATTAAGATAACTGTATCCATATCCATGTCCTAAATTTCAAAACTGCAGTCATATTCCTAACCCCTATTTGCTTGTTCATATCTGTATCCTTATCTTGTCATTATAGCCCGCACCACACATCAGTTCTACCTTTAATATTGCCACACGCTTCACTTTCTTAAGATCAACCAGCTTGCTGTGAGAAAATATTCAAAGAACTCTTCACCTTCCATCTTGTCATTATATTCGTAAATTTCAATTTTTCTTTTAACTCCTTTCAGCATTATCACATACAGCCCTTTCCATGATCCGAGGTTGTGTCACTGGAAACCTAGTGCCAAAAGGATCTATAAATTCATCTTCCTCTGCATCAAAGTTTACATCATCGCGATATCTGGCATTCCATTTGCTGCAAGATCAGGTTAAGAGTTCTACTTGTCTCCTTAATTCTTGGATATCAGCGTCTCAGGGATCTATGTAGTTGGGTACTTCATTCTCAACAGCTTGCCTACAGCCACATGCTCTTCAAGGAGGCATATGACAGGTTATGAAGACAATGGTAGGATCTGATTGTGATGATACCAACTAGATGTAATTTGGATTGAAAATCCGATTATTGATAATTCCAAAATTCCAAAATATACACTGAGAGACTGAGAAAACTTAATTAATTCAATGAATGCTAACCTCAATCGCTGATTTATTCGCTGCAAATCCTCAATCCAGGGGAGAATAAGTGAATCCAATGGAGAAGTAACTTTAAAATAAATTTATTAAAATATACTGGAAGAATACCCACTTGGGAGTTGGGTGACTGGCATAAGTCGTGGGCTTGCTCCCCATGTCAAGGGTTCAAATCCCACCCTAGACTTAGTGTGTGTATGCTCCCGGGGGAATAGTCCCACCGGGTTGTAGGGTTATATACCATGGGGAAACCCTAGTCATAATTAAAAAAAAAAAAAAAAAAAAACTGTACTGGTCATCCTAAAAATAGCATATATAAAATGCTTAAGAAAGCCTAACAAATAGGAGATTCATCCAAACCATTCATCCAAAACTTGCATCAAATCTTAAAACAATAGTGGCTAGGATAATTTTGCATGCAGCGTATCCACGTCGGACCAATAAGGTACTTGTATCAATACCTGATATGACAAGGATACTTCTATGGTAAAAGTGTAGCATATCCTACCGTCAAGTCCATTATTTCATATTGCTCTTTTAATTTTCTTCCTTTTCAACATAAAAAATATTGGAAGGGAGTATGTAAACAATGATGAAGTTCAGAAACGTTCTAAAGAAAAAATTAGGATAGCAGTATCCATATCCATGTGTCCTAGATTTCCAATGGTGCTGAGTTGTATCTCCGGTCCTTGTATCCATAGTTGTATCTCCGGTCATTATATCCATGTCGATGTCCGTATCTGTATCTGGGCATCATAGTCAAAATCCTTAAAACAATTAAAATAAAGAAAACTTGTAGTTGCTGGAATGTCCAGAACTCCTAGGAGAAAACTGACTGTGGGTCCAATGTGGCCCACCATGTTGTGAGATGGACCCTGCCAATAATTAGGGGACCCTTGGGCGACCCTACTGTTGTATGGGTTCCATTGGGTGGGCCAATTAAAGCCTACTTGATTGAGGCACAATAAACAGCTAATTTCTGCGTAATTTTCTGAACTGTTTGTTTGGACTGTTCCATGGGTCTCCATTTTGATCTAATCAATTGAAGTTTTAATCCAGTCATTACAGGCCCTCTCAATTCCTTTATACTGCTCCATGAGTCTTTTGGTCATGGACATAATGCAGTCTTCAGCTAATTCATTGTCAGCCAGTCTGTGCCATTCCACTCGACTGAGTCAGTGCCAACTCAGTCCTGTTGAGGCCCTTTTGGGATCCTCGTCCCAGGATTGTATTGACTAGACCAAGTCAATTAACTCGAGATGACAGTGCTGGACGAAATTTCAAACCTTGGCCCAGAGGTCTTGCTAACATATGAGACTCTGGCCCTTATAACAAAGTCCCACACACCTACATAGCCTCTCTAGGCAGGTCCAATGAGTCATGGGTGGGCCAGGACCAGGACCAGGCCAGCAGTTGTGCTCGGTACTGGGCCTGGATGGGTATCCCACCTTTGATTGGTTTTTGAATTTTGTTCTTTTCAGTGTCCATGTTGGGGTCATTGAGTCTTCTCTCTTTTCAATTACATTTTCAGATTGAAATACCTAGGGGCTTTTGATATGGAAGAACAACCTAGATGAACTTTTAGGGCTCTAGAGTCTGAAAACTCATTTAAATATCCCTTTATAGCAGTTGATCAGCATGTTGCTTGTTATTTTTTCTATTACTACATATGGATGCAAGCCCTAGTTTGGGATTTGTAGTCTCTTTCTCAGTTGGTCATTGATTTTTGTTTTCAAGTACTTCTACTTTGCTTTGAGAAGTTTGTTGGTTCTTGCATATTTTCTGCTTATTCTAGCTGTGTGAATTGTTTCGGTTGGGGGTTGACATTCTAAGGTGAAGTCAAAGTTTTGGAACAGCACTGGATTCATTCTAACTTGGTTGGGGCTGCATCATCTTGTTATTTGCCAGGGCATCGGTGCCATCTGTGCCCACATCTGTCACTTGAAAAGTAAATGCTACATTTGGTACTTAAGAATGCCAATATGCCATGCCTGGGTTGGGTTGATTGTTGTGATATTCATGACCTGGGAATGCCATTATTTCTAGAAGATAGAACAAGAATGAGATTGATGTCGCTTTAGTTTTATTTCTTTCATGCTCATTTTATTTTATCATTTTTGAAAGTGAGCAAAGCTGATGTAAGTTTTGCATAGCAGGTAACAGAATCTGATGCTGTGGATGTTGTAGAAATGGCCTTAAAACGCCACATGACAGATGTAACAACACGAGCAATGTCTCTGATAGCTCTTTTAAAGCTCTCATCTCGTTTCGCCCCATGCTCTGAGTAAGTATGTTCTTTTAGTTCGACATTTCAGTCGTTAGCTTCCTTTTATACAGTGTTTAACATCTTCTTACCTTTTTGCAGTTCTTTAAGAAATCTAATTGAAAACAATGCTATGCTTATTAACCTCTTGATGCTTCGTTTACAGGTTTATGTGCATTGTGGTTTATTTATTGTTTTACCTAAATATCCATATACTTGTCATTTCCTTTATTTGCTACCTGGTGATTTTAACTTTCTAACCTATATAAATATGTATTTTATATATGTAGTCCATAATGATATGCTGTAATTTCTTACTTCTATCTTGTTAGCTGCTGTACATGCCTACATGGTGTTGTAAGACAGATTTATTAACCTCTTGATGCTTCGTTTACAGGTTATGTGCATTGTGGTTTATTTATTGTTTTACCTAAATATCCATATACTGGTCATTTCCTTAATTTGCTTCCTAATGATTTTAACTTTCTAACCTATATAAATATGTATTTAATATAGGTAGTCCATAATAATATGCTGTAATTTCTTACTTCTATCTTGTTTGCTGCTGTACATGGTGTTGTAAGACAGATCGGACTCTTCTGTAATTTTGGAAAATTGAGGGGCTATGATGTAAATACAGAAAATACTTGTGGGGTTTGTAATTCTTTGAGGAAGTCATTGATTTTTATTCATTGAGATGGTTGCCCAGCCAAATTGGGATGACCTTGTTTTTCTCTCTAGTTTCTCTTCTTTTCTATTTTCTCCTTTCTCTCCATACCAAATTTCCCTAAAATTCTCAGACCTTTCTTCACTAAAAAATTAATTTCTTTCAATCTGTAATTTCATTTAACTTCTTTCATGTACTCCTTAAACTTTAACATCTCTCAATCTAAATTCCAACTTTCGGCAATTTCCTTTAATCTTCTTTCACACGCTCCATACACTTTTAGTGATTTGGAACACAGTGATGGGCTGTATCATTTTTGAATGTTAGAAGCGATTTTGTGAAATATCATTAATTTCTTTCTTTATGAGTTTGAGTTTTAGATTTTTTCTAATTTTTTATTTTTCTTAGAGAAATTGTACTATCAAGCTTATGCTTTCAAAGGTTATCTGCATTGGTCCTCTTTCACAACATCCGATGTTGATATTAATGCAAGTTAATTTTGAGATAAATAACTGCCTTTGTAAGAGTTGAAATGAATAATTAAAGGCAAAACTACCATCACTAGTATTGAAAGTACCATTGTACACTAACAAATGTGTTGAAAAACTTAATTCATAACACTACATTTGCTTTTACACATGCAAGCACACTGTCGCACCCCAAAACCAAGGATGGGATCCTTGGCAAGTTAGCATAATATTCAAGTATAAATAAGAAGGTGAAAAATAATTGGAAGATAACCACTAGTTGTGCTCACCTGGAGGCTGAGCTAAATTAAACATAACCATGGAAAATCCTGAATCCTTACATATAAGATATCAACAACAACCAAAATTCATAAACACTCCATGTAATGTTCTTTCTACATCCTTGGATATTTAAAAGATATAGGGCCTAGTAGGCTACGTCCCTCGGACTATCATTGTTTCTTGTGACCTCCCGCACTGATATCTGGAACGACCCGAAATCCGGGGCACCGTTGGATTCCGAACCATAACTAGCAAGTAGCATAACCGCAACATAAATCAAATTATTCAAGCATAATTAACTAGGCTTTTGCCTAAAATCTGAGCCTTTAAAAGATTATCCATTCAAATAGTAATGTCCACATAAATAAACTACATAATTTCAAAAAATAGTCTTTATAATTTAAAAGGATCCACTAAAACATGTTTCTAGTTATAAGTTGTCTCTGAGTCCCCGAATTCTCAGCTGCAGATGCCAAAACCAATTTATTCATCGTTAGAATCCTCTTACCTTTCTATGTTTAGATTACCTGGGATTGGGGCGAAAACACTCTCAGTAATACTAAGTGAATAGATTTCTACATAAACAAGATTGTGTGCAGCAATATAATAAAAATAAACATTTAATTCAGATATGGAACAATAAAGTAACATGTTTGTACTAATTCAGTTAAGGTTTTTAATTCTAACCATGGGACCACCACCTAACCACCATGTGCACAGGATTCCAAAATAAACATACACCTCAAGGGTGCCTCCAAAACACAAAGGGTTAACTATAGTCAGTCGAACGGCTGACCTATAGCCAAAGAAAGTGCAACTGACTTATTATGCAACCTCTTGAACATAAGGGATGAACTATAGTCATTCGAACGGCTGACCCATAGCTAATGAAAGTACAACTGACCTAAAAGTCCGAGAAATTAAGCAGATGGCTTAAAAGCCAGGTCAGAAATCCATCTCTCTGCCTCACATGCTGGTGCATGTAGGGGTGTCCAATGGGTGGGTCCAACTAACCTATCATTCAACTGGCATATAGTTCATAATTCACAGTTTCTTTTGTTGCATTATATAATTAGGGTAGTTGAAATCTGCCCTTACACAAAAGTCCATATGTTTCACGCCCCTCACTGACTCGTTATAGGTATCTGATTCGTGTAAAGTCAATTTCCTACTAACCCAATCTTTAGGAATAATAAGTTTAAACACAATGTCTTAGCCTCAACATAACTGAATTAAACAAGACTACCACTCATAGTGCTAACCAATATTGCATAGGTTTATGGACCATAAAAAACCAATTTCAGCAATGCATAAGATCAATCTCAATGCTTCATACAGGAATTCAGATCTGTATATTATGTTATTCATGTATTATGCCCCCTTTGTATAAGTCAATCAGTCCTTGAATACATGGTCCTAATGAAGCACCACAACACAAACACGTAATGAATTCATTAAGTATACAGTGAATATACCAGGGGCAATGCATTGCAATTAAATAAACGATCATGACTAGACTCATAACAGCAAAACAAATCCCATGGATCGAGCTCATCATGTGCAGAGGCTTCATCACACCTCTTCCCTGAATAATTAGATGATGGGCCCCACTAACCCAAACCGAAGATGGACCTGATCTCCTGGGTCGACCAGAGCCCCTCTATAGGATCTATGGTTCTGATTTGGCATCAGATAGCCCCCCTCTGGGCCCCACAGCCTGCATATACATGATAAAACTCATAGACAGAGACTCACACCTCATGTAAGTGAAGTCCACTCCACATGGGTCCAGCACCACCCTGGTCGCCCAAGGGTTCTGTTGCAGATCTTTGGTTCAGATCCATCATCCAGTGGGCCATGGGGTCCCACAGCCTCTGTCGACTCGCAGTGTTCCTGATGGCCTGGAATTTGAAAATTCCATTTCCTGCACTGATTTTCTTGTTTGATTTGGTTCTTTCAACAGAGAATCATCATATAGAAATCATCTAAACTTTAGAAACCCAATCATCCCAACTGTTAATAGAGATTGGTTAACTTTTGTTGTTAAGCTGTGGGCTGGGTCTGTCGACACCAATTCTAGTTCTGAAACATGTGATCAGTTATGGTAAAATTCAATATATCAAGATCTAATGCCTCAATCAGTGCTGGGAAAACAAACAGTGCAGATTTACATAGTAGTACAACAATTGATTCACTCATCTTGAAGGAAAAGCATCACATCGTGTATATGAGGAAACCTACTCACCTGGTATCCACCATGTTTAGCCCTATTGACTTGGGGAAAGATGTACGTAATCCCCACGGTTGATCCGTTCCTTCCTTCCTTCTTCGAATTCTCTCTAATTCTACTCGTAATCAAGATGAATTGTTTGGTATTGTGGGAAGAATGGGAAGGGATAAGGACTTATAAATAGTCTTCTAAGGTTACAGTGCATAGGAGCTCTGACGTGCAGGGAGTCTCCCAAGAATTGGAATACTATTCCTATCATAAGTCTCTCACTAAGTGTGTGTCGATTTCTCCCATGAATAAGAAGTTGGGTCCCATTCTCTCTCTATATAAGAAGCCTTAGAACCAAGGGGCCTACCTTAATGTAATTATAAATCATGAATAACATAAATATACATATACAATCTATTAGATAATTATGAATAATCATCAAAGAATATGCCAACAGGAATTTAATTCGACTAAAATCTGAACTCTATCAGGATATTACAATTTCAAACCTTACCACTCAACCAAAATAAGCTTCATCATCATGTACTATCCCTTCACTCCAATTCTTATTACCTAAAAGTGTCCAATGCAAGAATAAGTACATAGCAAGGATCAAAATAGTGATTGCGGCGGGTGTAGTGACCAATAGCCAAAATGCTACGTAGTGGATGATATGTAGCAGTTGTAGCGATATGCAGCGGTGTAAATTTTTTAAGTGGTCTAGAAAATTTGAATCTTATGTTTTAGTGAATCTAGTGTTTTTTAGTGATTTTGAACCATAAAAGGATAGATAACTTTAGGAAAGGCTGTGGAGGAGAAGAACTAGGAAAAACAGTGTTTTAAATTAAAATTACTTCTCTTTACTAGGTTTTAGACCATGGCGTTGCTATTTTTAAAATAGCATAGTGGCCTCAACTGCTATAAAAAATAATGCGTAGTGGGCTAGTGGCTGCTAGTTTGAACCGTGTTACAGAGAGGTTAGTGGGAAACAATCCTAAGTCTACTTGCAGTTATAATATTAAATTAATTTATAATCCATATTTGCTTAAGCATAAATAACAGGCAAGAAAATAGCAAATTGTTAGACTACTCAGAAACCAATTTCAGATAGCATGAGTTATGAATCATCTAAGAACCTCACGTACCAGGGTAATACACCAAAGACATACCACATGAGTTAACTCCCCAGTGGTGTGGATAATTTAACAGATAGATCAGAGTTGGTACGCCAGACATCGTAGTCGATTTAGACCCCTAGGGCCAGGGCCATGAGAAATGATCTTAGACTAATGTCATTTGCATATATTCATGCCAAAAAGAGTGCATAACTGATTTCCATCTAGTGTTAAATTTTCCTCGTAATCCTATTTGGTTGTAGTGTACAGACATGTCTTTTGAAAGTCAAACCCATTATGTAAATGGCAATCACGAAGACATAAACCATACATCCTTCTATTCTGGATGAAGGTGTGTATGCCATACTGATTTTTATAGATATCAGCTACTTCATCTCTATGTTTCATTGGGTAGATACTTGTGATTCAAGAGACATCATCTATGAACGAGCAAAAGTAGAAATATTCAATTATGAAGCAGAAGATACTCCATGCAGCTTTACTCAATGAAATGCATCATTCTATACACATTAATAAATTGGTAACCTTCTCAAAGAAAGAAAGCTCTCCCCTCAAGATTCCTCTATATATATATATATATTTTTCTTCGAAACATTGGGCGGAAAACAATTGTCTGAATCTGATAGTTGCATTTTATCTTTCAATGATATTAGGTTTTTTGTTATTTGTACCTACATTACATTGATCACTCCTATGGATTTGACTATTTGTTCCAAATTTACTGGATGCTCCTTTGCCGCAATCCTTATCATCAGGCAACTTCTATCTCACATCCACAATCACTTCCCAATAGAACTTGAGGCCTAGATTGCCAACTAAAAATAAATTCCTGATATCCCACTAAAGATAAATAAACAAACCTCATTACTGATGCAAACGTGTTTGACTGATGCAAAAAGAGACTCAGGAAAAACAGAGAACCAATGTTTCTGGAAGTACACAAGCATGAAGTTTACATCTTCAATGCAATTTTTTCCCGTTATATACAAGATCACAATGTAGAAAAGGAAGAAAACCATGTAAAGAAGGTTGTCAGATCTAGTAGTCATTTCAAGAAAAAAAAAAAGGTTGTCAGATTTGAAAAACTAAAATCAAGTTTGGGTCATTTGGGAGACAAATAATTAATGAGTTTCAAGGTATTCGCTATAAACCTTTTCTTTAGTAGGTAAGATGAGTTGAACCTGCTACCTTTTGGTTGCCAGAATGAGCTTCTTCCAACTGTTTGATAGTCTTTTCTTCACTATAATCATTGTTTAAAATTATCATTATGAAGTATCATTTAACCCACAAGCATCTTTGTTGATGCATGGAGGCATGGTATGATCCGATAAATTTGATATTGCTTGAGAATTGAATGCTATACTTCTCACTTAATAGGTGAAGTGTTGTTTCTATAAATACTGTCTGATACTACTAAAATTCATATAATTTGCATAATGAAATTACAAAATACTTTGACATATCGCAATTAGAAAATCGCATAAATCAAGGGAAATACAAGGCCTGACAGTCGTATCATGTTTGGATTTAGATGATAGTGAGAGATGCATTATTTTACTGGGGATGTGGTTTATGAAGTAGTGAATATATGTGTGTGTGTGTGTGTGTGTGTGTGTGTGTGTGTGTGTGTGTGTGTGTGTGTGTGTGTGTTTGTATGTTTCTTTTATATCTCTTTCTCTGATATCATTTATTCGTGCTATCACGGACCGTCTTTTTTTCCATTTAATTCCCAAAAATTTTACATTTTCTATTTTGAAAAGCATGGGCGGTTTTCTTTAACTGCTTGTGTAGGAGGATTCGAGAAATCATTAATCAACAAAAAGGCAGCCTTATTCTTGAGTTGCAACAACGTTCCATTGAATTCAATTCTATTATTCAGAAACATCAGAATATCAAGTGGGTATTTGTTCTATTTTTCCTATTTGGTTACAGTTTCACATAATTGTTTTACAATACTAAAGATATTTCTGGATGTGTGTAATAGGCCTGCTTTGGTTGAACGAATGCCTGTGCTAGATGAGGCAGCTTATATTGGAAAGAAGGCTAGCTCTTCTTCTGCAACACTGTCAACTGAAAAAACTAGTCATTCAAACTCTTCAGGAGTTACAGTTAGTCTTCCAAATGGAGTGACCAAGCCTCCAGCTGCTCCCCTTGTAGATTTACTTGATTTGACTTCAGATGATGTCCCAGTATCTAGTTCGTCTGGTGGTGATTTTCTGCAGGACCTGCTGGGTATAGGTTTGTCGCCAAATTCATCCATGCCAGGTTTGTTTCTGCCCATCTTGCTCTTTTTTTTCTTGCTTTTTCCCTTGTAAAATCATTTCGTAATCTCCATATTTCGTGAGGGAGGGAGGGAGAAATCCGGGGCCCTCGAATCCTGCATCATGAGTAAACAAGTATCACATTCATATTCATAAGTTAAATTAAATAATCAAAATGAGAATTCAGGGCTTAAATTTATAAATCTGGATCTCTACAATTAAAAGTCTAAACAAATCTTGAACAACTAAACATAACCAACGAATATTAATAAATTGACTATTAAGTCCACAACTGTCCAAATAAACTTGACTATTAGTTCTAGAACTGCTTAAAATAATTAAATAATTGTAAGACGTGAGGCTGGTCCTCTAATCCAAATAGTTGATTGTCGCCTCTCAATGTCACATGCCAAATCCTACAGCTTCTCTGTTATCGAAATCATTGTCCCCTTTAACAGTCCGGTTACCTGGTAGGGGCAATCCAGGGGTCAGTAGATACTGAGTGAATAGATAACAAAATCTAATTTGTGCTAACAAACAACAAATTAAATACTATTTTACATCAAATTTGAAGTAACATCCATAAGGTCTCGCTGTAGTCAGGGCAAGGTAAATCGAGTCAATTCTAATGACAACCACCTAGTCACTAGTAGGCACAGGCCCAAAAACGCATGCACCTCAAGGATGCCAAATATAACAAAATGGTACCTTAAAAATATTTTTGTGCACATAACAAAATGACCTACGAGGGTCCAAAGAAAAATTGACCACGATGTCCAAAATTATCAAAAGGGTACCTATGCATCAAATTCTCCTAAACAGATCTCACAAAATTGGCCATTGTATGGGGACGTCTTCCCATAATGTGCTAGCGGTCTAGGGGCGTCCTAAGGTTTTCTCCAATTAACCAAGTAACTCCTAGTTCATCATGGTCTCCGAACTCAAACAATCACAATCTCCTTTCAGAATTTGATATTCAAAGTGTCCTCAACACCTATAATGAGTTAATTTGAAATCGGCCCACTTACATGTAATCTGGATTTATTTTGCCCCACACCGTTTCACTATTGGTATCCGGTAGTGTAAGGGCAGTCCCATAACTAACGCTTTACAGATTTGAGGTAATAACATAGTTTACAAGACATGCTTATACATCTAATTCCATAGGCTATCCCATTTGAGTCACAAAAATAGCAAGCATTGATTCAATTCTTATGGAAACCACACCACAAACCTAGATAACATTTTAACTAGAGGGTATCATTCACATAAAAAAAAAAACAAAACATACATCAGTTCATTAACATCAAATAATACGAAGGATTCCTCATAACTCAGCATGGCACCAAGGGATACTCAAGCCAAGATCACACTTGTAGGGTCCGGCCATGTCCAAGAACCCCAATCTAGGGTTCGGCCAAGGGATTTGATCCTTTCTAGGATTTTCTCCAACACTGTTCATCTTATCCTATCTTTTCTTGCAGATTTCATCGATGATCAAAACATAATTCAATATAACTTCCATAATATGACAGATTAGGATAAAACTGCCCCAGAATTTAAACTTAGAATTTTCTTATTATAACCAAAAACCCAAAATTTTGATTTGACAACCTAGAGACCAAATTAGGGTTTTGGCCACGCCCCAAACCCATGTTATTCAGCTCGGCCAGTCCCTGTATGCAATTTCAATCATGTTCAAACCTCCCATCTTTCACATGCATGCATCAGTAACCCTAGAACCTAGAGTTCAGATCTACAAACACTTGTCACTTCTAATGATTTATCATGAAGAGGCTGGGATCATCAATAATAAGAAAATCAAACACAAACATAAAGGAACCCAATAACTAGTGTGCCAGATCACCAAAAACCACCAAAGAACACTATATAAGGTTCGATCAACCCTCATAAACCCTGGGTTGAGTTTTGGCCAACATGGATTCCTATGTTGGGGATTCGACTCAACCCAAAAAGCCCTGAATTTGCAGTCGGCTAGCCCCAAACTTTTAGTTTGGGGTTCGGCCAAAGGATTTCTTATCATTCTTCATCATTCCATTCAAGCTATCACGGATCAACACATATCTAAGCATGAAAACACACTAATCTCAAAGGAAAACACATTAACACAAGTAGATTTAGATTTTACTCACCTTGAATATGCTAGGGTTGCTTTGTTAATTTTGGGAAAGGTGTAGGTCACAACAAGGCTTCAAATTTGTTTCTTCTTCTCCTTGCTTCTACTTGATTCTCTTCAAGATCTTACTAGTCTCCTTGTCTAGGAACTAGTGTTAGGGCTTTCTAGTTGAGGGAGTGAGAGAGAAGAGAAAGAAAGTGAAATTGGATGGAGTTTTAGGGCTGCTGATGTGATGGGCTAGGGTTTAGAAAAAAGGAATGCAAGAGATAAGAGGGAAAGAGAGGGTTGACAATGGAGTCTCATATGATGGGTTTCTCATGCTTTTAATAGGTCGAGTACCATAGGTTTGCTCGAAATATGATTCGAATGTCCTGATACAACTAGGAATACTTTTGCCGTACACAAGTTCTCATCAAATCCATATTTCCCCAAGTCGACATCCTCCTTTCTAATACATAGGCCCCAACTATTCTAAAGACTTCTCCTAATACTCATGGGTCCTACACTCCTAGTTTTTTATAACTCTCTTTAATAAATCAGACTCACTTACACTACTACCATTAATTAGAGAAATAACCTCATCAATAACTAGTGATCAAAATAAATACATATGACATGTATATAAAAAATTATTATTATAATCTTAAATAGAATTCATATAAATATGTATAGAACCAAGTCTAATATTCCAATAAATTCAAGAAAATCAAGGAGTTAACTCTGTACAATTGTTGTTGAATATTTTGGCCCTATAACAGGACATGGGGGTTATTTTACACACACACAGAGGGGGGAGAGAGAGAGAGAGAGAGAGAGAGAGAGAGAGTTATGCCAAGAATCACATAATTGGATCATGAATGTCAATCAACAGCGAATATGTTGGGTAAGTGCCAATTCATGAGAGGCAGTGTGTGAGGGGCTTGCTTGATCATAGTTGGGCCTGGTGGGTCCCACAGCCACGAGACCAGACTATGTCTGGTACAGATATTGATGCTTCATAATTGGCGGTCTGAAAAACATGTTAATCCACGATGAGTAGAATATGGATGAGTGTCAATTTCGGTGAGTGCTTATTTATGCGAGGTAGCGAGTCTGAGGGGTTTGCTTGGGCCCCGAAAGAGTGTAGCTCATTTTATTTACGTGGCCAAAGCCAAAGCCATTGTCATTTACTGAGATTTGAAGATCTTTGTCATGTAGATCTGATGGTTTCATGCTTGAAATGAGCAGAAAGTAATTGTGATTTTTCATTATTTTCTGCAAAAACTAGCAATTATTAGCTGTGATTTCTTTTTGCTACGTTGACTAAAATTATGTTGGAATACAACTGTTTCTTCCTCTTATGCTTTTCAAGATTATTGTGATTCTGTTTACAATGCTTTGTTCATGATGATCAAATTGATTTTCTTCTTTGAGTTGTTCATATTGATGGCGCTGTTGTTTCCCATCTTTTTATGTCAAGGTGTAAGCCAGGCCCCACCAACAGGGGGTGCAGATATTCTGCTTGACCTTTTATCAATTGGAACACCATCTCCTGTTTCAGCACTTAATACAGTTCCGACCAGCCAGGATAACATGTCATCAGTTTCTCCTCTGGAGGCATTGTCCACAGTTCCTTCTCCAGTTCCTTCTGCGCAAGTCTCTCAAAGATCAATGTCGGGTTCTGTGAAGGGAACTATTGATCAATCTAAGCAACCTGCTGGAGTTGCTCCAGTGATGGATTTGTTGGAAGGTATATCGTCCAATCCATTATCACCAGGTATTGAAGTTCTAAATGTCCAGTGCACAGTTTATACATCTTGATTATTTTTACATTGGTTTGGTTCTGGGATTTACTGACAAAATAATCATTTTTATTCTTTGTTTTCAGATGAAAGTTATCCGCTTTATCCATCCATCATTGCGTATCAAAGCAACACGTTGAAGATAGCATTTAGCTTCTCAAAGCAGCCTGGAAAACCACAAATTACACGGATCCAGGCTACATTTACAAATCTGTCATCAAATGTTTACACAGATTTTGTTTTTCAGGCAGCAGTGCCAAAGGTAATGCTACATAAAATTGCTATTGAATTGTCAAATTTCCATGTACTTTTCATGCAGATATGATCAAATGCTTTCTCGATACTACCTACTGTTTACAAGACATCAACTTGTTCCGTTAATCTTATTATTCTACTGATATGTGAATTAGAGTTATACTAGTATGTTGATTTGATTGTAAAATTACTTACTTCTACCGGTATAACAATATTTTTTTTCCGTTGTGCTTTTTATTATGTTATAAAAAAATTGTGCTTATTATTATTATTATTTGGGAATTGATCAAAGTAGCATTTTCTAATGAGTAAATTCAGCCTAAGATGTTTTCCGTATCTTTGGTTGACTTCAAACATAACCTTGCATGAATTTAATGAAGTGGATGTCAGCAGACATAGTATTTGTATGCAGTGGCTTAGTAAACAGCTAAAAGTCTCTCTGGTATTAATTTTTGAATATGCTTGATTACCCTTTTCTTACAACACTATGCAAAAAAATTGTATACTATGTAATTGGCTAAAAGTGGATGTTGAGTTGGACTAAGCTTTACTGGAGTATTGACATCTACAAATTTCATAATTAATGTAAATATTTTTTTTCATTATGTTTATATATTTTTCTATGGCCCGAAGAATGGAATTAGTTCTGATTCTGTTAGTTGTTTGTTGGAGTCTTTGGTATAAGTTGTCTATGTGAGCCCTGATTAAGATTTAAAGACCTTTTGATCTGACAAATGGCTTCTCAAATCTTGCAGTGGTAATCAGAGAACACTGGTCAGTTCGAGTCCAAAGTAGAAAACATGAGTTTCACTAGGGGTGTACACCGGGTTCCTAAACCCGGTCCGACCCGGCAACCCGGCCCGGCCCGGAGATAATCGGGCGGGTGACACTTGTCATTTCTTAACCCGACCCGGTATTTATTTTACCGGTCCGGGTTCCGGGTTACAACTTTTGGGCTATTCGGGTTATCGGGTGACCCGATAACCCGGTAACAAATAAAATAAAAAAAACATTAAAACTAATAAAATATCTAAATTTAATAAAATATATGAATTTGGATATGATATTGATATATAATATATATAATTATATATGTATAAATATATTTATACTAAGGGAAGTTCGTTTTTAGTATGACCCATAGAGACCCAGACTTGGGCAACCATTAATTAGTAGCAAGATGGTCCATAGATTTCCAGGGTAAGGCTAACTGGGTAATCAGGGTTCTGTTAACCTAAAAGGTTGGACACAAACCTACAGATGAAACCTCTGCGGCTGAGAATTCAGGTAACCTGTTATGGACCTGAATGGGCCCATATGGACTATGCACCTGAATCTGAATGTCTTCAAAATGGGGCACATAACCTACTTTTTCAAGTCAGGTCATTGGGTAGTTGGGAGAAAGGTGATCAATCCATTGCGCTCCCTACCACTGTCTAGATGGCCACAAGAAACATGAAATGAAAGCATATATGGTGATCACCCCAGTTTTCCAATCTATACAACTGGAGCATCATAACCCATCAATGGTGGGATCCACCAGCTGATCACTTCTCACATCATAGAGGCTGTTACTGTGTACAGAAGAAACTCAAATGCAACATATAACATGGCAAATGAATCTATACTTGAATTCAGCTGATTATGAGCTGAAGTGTACGCTGTAGCTGACAGCAGTACATGGGATCATGGATTACATTGTTCAAGTGAGGCCATGGGTTTCAATTCAAGGGTTGGAATTGGAATGGGCCACAAATATTTGCAAGGAAAGGATCCATTTAAAGCCCTCCAGGATTCAAAACAAATTTGACATTTGTCTAGTCAACTCAAAATAAAATAAATAAATAAAAAAACATGGGTAACCAGGTCACCCGGGAACCCGACCCGGTAAACCCGGTAACCCGAACCCGGTAAACCCAAATATGGATTACCTGGCATTCGGGCGGGTCTCTGAAGTCTATAAAATTACCGGGTCGGGTCAAACCCGGCCCGATAACCCGGGACCCGGCCCGGTGTACACCCCTAAGTTTCACAGGCGAATCCTGTAGATCATAATCATCATGAAAGCCTTGTCCCATCTATGTTGGAGCCTTGTCCCATCTATGTTGGGGTCAACTGAATGACTTTCATTTCTCAATTCCAGTCAACCCTCGGCCAGATCCTCGGATAGGTTAAACCTTTTCAGATCTATCCATAGTTGTCAACTCTGATTTGGTCCCCATTCCAGATTGTGGCCTTGTAGTGAAACTTCCAGCGTTCCAGTCAATTCCAATGTTCCATTGCGAAGGAGAGCAATTGGAAAATAAAACAAAAGAAAAGGATACCTAACCAAACCAAACCAAACCAATTGGAAAAGAAATAATACCTAAAGTTGAAAAAAACAGTAGAATGCCAAAACAGTTCTTTTTGTGTGAAATTTGGCTAGGGCCCCATTTCCTATTAGAGTGAGATTTTGTTAGAGCCCATTTCTTATTAGAGTGAAATTTGGCTAGTGGGGTTCTATTTCCTATTAGAATGAAACTTGGCTAGCGTGCATATATAAATATGACATTTATTTATTTTTATTACAAGCACCCCAAACCCCTGTAGAAGATAATGTGGCTTAGGCCCACTAGGCCCAGCCCAGCCCATCAAGGGCATTGTATATAAGATCCCACGTATGGGATCGTCTGCTGATTTTTCTCATATTTACTTCCTTGTATAGATTATGAGATTTATTCTATTCCTTGTATAGATTAGGAGATTGTTTATTGATTATTCTGATTGCCCTTGATTAGGGTATAATGTAACTATAAATACACAATCGATCCTCTCTTTGTGGGATCAAGTTTTCTCCCAATATTGTCTTCATCTTCTTCCTATAATCTCATCACATATTATTTCATGGTATCAGAGCTATGGTTATGATCAATCCCTCTTCTATTGTCTTCTATCATTGATCATTCTTCTTCCTGAAGTGAAAACTTCTCTCTCATAGTGTCTGATCATCCCTGATCAGAGGTGGCCCACCTTTGATCATCATCATCATCACAGCGGAAACAGCCTATATTGTTCGTCTGGTTATTCTCTTATTTATGGAGATTTTTTCAAGATTTTTGGATCATCAGAAGTAGGATATCCACCTCATTTTGTGATATTTCAGTTTTGTCCGGCAATTTCCATCACAGCCGTTCAAATTTGTGGATTTTGATCCGATTTGAGTGAAACTTTGGCCTGGAGTTGCGAAAATAACTTGTCCTTTCATTCCATACCCCTGATCGGGCCGCGATCAACTATTCAGATCTCACAAGGAGATCGACACAGTGACGACATTGACGTGTTCTCGTCAGTTTGACGCTGTTCTCGTCAGTTCTTCTCTGTTTTGCTTCTGTTTCACTACTGGCCCACCAGCGATGATCACAACATCACTAACAGTTATCCCTATGTTGGTCGACTCATTTTTCTGGGAATTATAGTGATTTTTCAGGATTTTTTCCATCACCTTTGAGATAGTTTCCAACCTCTTCTTCATCTGACGGTTTTCTTAGACAGATTTCATCATCACCGTCAAGATTTGTGGATCTTTTTCCAAATCTCATCAGATTTGGACCTGAAGGGAGTACATTTGATCCACTTTACAGCGATCAAACCTGATCTGTTATTCGATCACCCTGTGGGGCCCACGTGTGGATTCACCCGCTGACGATAGGGACGTCAGGCTTCCCTGTACTCTGTTGCTGCTACTGTGCACTGCTGTTTGCACCTTCCTCACTCTCTGGCTACCAGCATCCACCTAACAAGTATTACCACTGAGTTTTGGACCTGCTACTGCTGTTTCTGCTACTTTTTGGCTGTGTTTTCAATAGTTGCTGCTGTTTCGATTTGCTGCTGGCAAGCTGTGGGACCACGCATCTCTCCTGCATTGTTCATCTGCTATATTCCACATACCAATTGTGCTGTTAGTGCTGTTTTGATTTGTTGGCAGTACTGTTGCTGCTGCCACTGTTAGCCCTCTTTGCTGCCGCCACATATTTGCTGCTGCTGTTGCTGTTATTACATATTTGCTATCCCTTGCTGTTAGTATTGTTCCTGCCTCTTTTATACTATGGACAATTATGATGCTAATGGTGATCGGTATCAATCTCACTCTCCTCTAGCATTTCCAGCTTTTCATTCTTCAATATCTCTGTCTTCATCCGTCACCCCATCCACATGGTTTCTAGATTTAGGAGCATCGAACCACATGACTTCTGTAGAAAGTAGCTTTACAGCCTCTCACCCTTACCTTGGAAAAGAAAAAATCACCATTGCTAATGGAGACCAATTAATCATCTCTGGAATTGGTACCATTATTTTATCTGGTGTCTCTGGCCAGTCTCTCCACCTTCCCAATGTCTACTTTGTTCCCAAATATTCAGCCAATTTACTTTCTGTAGGACAACTTATTGATAATGGGTACCATATTATCTTTTCTTCCACTGGTTGTGTCATACAGGGGCGGCAAACTGGGAAGGTGATCGCAACGGGGAGTAAACATGGTCGACTATTTCTGCTGGACATTGGACATCATTCTCTCTTTTCTTCTTCTCCTCAGTTAGATAAATTGTGGACTGTGTGGCATAGTCGTCTTGGTCATGTGAACAATGCGTATTTACTTTCCCTATTTAAAAATGGTTGTTTAGAACCCACTTTTAATAATAAAGTGATGTCCTCTTTCCTTCAATCTAAGTGTGAAACGTGTTGTTTGAGTAAGAGTCATATCTTGCCTTTTCCTATTCATAGTTCTCGTGCGTTATCATCTTTTGATATTATTCACACTGATGTTTGGGGAATTGCACCGACCTTGAGTCGGACAGGCTTTAAGTATTATGTGACATTCATTGATGATCATTCTCGTTTCACTTGGATTTATTTCATGCGCTTCAAATCTGAAGTTTTTTCTTTCTTCCAAAAGTTTTACAAAATTGTTCAATCTCAATTTCAGAAAGAAATAAAAATTCTTAGGTCTGACTCTAGTGGAGAATACATGTCCCATGATTTTTCTGCCTTCCTTTCTGATAAAGGAATTATTCACCAAAAATCTTGCCCGCATACTCCACAGCAAAATAGTGTTGCGGAGAGGAAGAACAGACATATTCTTGAAATGTTCGTTCTCTCCTCCTTGCATCCTTAGTTCCTCCCACCTTTTGGTGTGATGCTGCACAGACTGCTGTATATCTCCTCAATCGTCATCCTAGCTCCGTTCTAGGAAAGACTACTCCATATGAAGCTCTCTTTGGTAATACTCCTTCATATTCTCACTTGCGTGTTTTTGGTTGTTTATGCTTTGTCCATCTTCCACCTACAGAACGCACTAAGTTGTCACCTCAAGCTGCCAAATGTCTCTTTCTAGGTTACAGTACTGAACACAAGGGATTTCTATGTTATGACCAATCTGAGAAACGCATGCGAATATCTCGTAATGTGATCTTCTTAGAACACATTCCTTTCTTCTCTTTGCGTTTGGATACACATCCTGTTGCTGTCTTTTATCTGCCACAATTTCCTGCAACTATTTCTCCACCACCACCTATTACCAAAGTCTATGTCCGGCGTAACAAGGTTCCTCCTGTGGGGCCTCCTTCTCCTGATCATCTCCCAATACTGCCTCCTACACCCTTAGGTATTAATACTTCCTCCACTGATAGTGTTATATCCTTGCGACGCTCTAGTCGTCCTTCTGTTGCTCCTGACAGATATGGCTTCCCTGCTCTTTTCACTTCGTTGGATAGTGCTCCTATTCCCACCTCTTATTCACAGGCTTTGAAGATTGCATACTGGCAGGATGCTATGACTGAGGAGTTGCTTGCTCTTGAAGCAAACAACACATGGGACTTGGTACCGACTCCTGAACACGCCTCTGTGATTGGCAGTAAATGGATCTACTCTATAAAGGTTAACTCGGATGGGAGTCTTGATCGCTACAAAGCCCGATTGGTGGCGCAGGGTTACAAGCAGGAGTATGGCATTGACTATGAGGAGACATTTGCACCAGTGGCTAAAATGACCACCGTTTGTACTCTTTATTGTGTCGCTGCGGCCCGCAACTGGCCTCTATGGCAAATGGATGTCAAAAATGCTTTTCTTCATGGTGACTTGAAAGAGACTGTCTACTTAAAACCTCCTCCGGGCTATGCTTGTCCTCCTCAGCATGTTTGCAAATTGCGGAAAGCTCTTTATGGGCTTAAACAAGCTCCCAGGGCTTGGTTCGATAAATTCCGTGCCGCAATCCTTCAAGCCGGATTTCGTCAAAGTCATTCTGATAATTCTCTCTTCCTGCGATGGACACCAAAGGGCTACACATTTCTCTTAGTATATGTTGATGATATGATTATCAGTGGCAATGATACTGCAGGCATTACAGATCTCAAACACCACCTTACTCGCCACTTCAGGATGAAGGATCTTGGTCCTTTTACATACTTTTCGGGGCTTGAGATTTCGCGTACCAAATCAGGCATTCGGATCCATCAGCGTAAATATGCTACCGATTTGATCACCTCAGCAAGACTTGATGATGCTCACACTTTTGATACGCCGTTGGAATTAAACAACAAACTCAGTGCGGAGGATGGCCTTCCCCTGGATGATCCCTCCATTTTCAGGCGGATAGTTGGTAGTTTGCTCTACTTAACTATGACTCGACCTGATATCTCTCATGCCGTTCATACGGTTAGCCAATTTGTGAGCAATCCTCACAAACCACACCTTGTTGCTGCGTTGCGCATACTTCGCTATGTTAAAGGCACTCTTACTCATGGTCTATTTTATCCTTATGATACCTCTCTGCGCTTATCAGCGTATGCAGATACCGACTGGGCTGGTTGCCCTGATTCTCGGCGCTCTACCACTGGCTGGTGTATGTTTCTTGGCGACTCTCTGATTTCGTGGAAGTGCAAGAAGCAAACCACTGTGTCCAAGTCTTCCGCTGAGGCCGAATACGGGCAATGTCATCCGCAAGTGCTGAAATCATCTGGCTGCGCCGTCTTCTCTGTGAATTTGGTGTCATTGTTGGTAGTTCTACACCTCTTCATGGGGACAATACCAGTGCTACTAGAATTGCTAATAATCCAGTCTTTCATGAACGGACGAAGCACATTGAGATTGATTGTGACTTCATCCGTCAGCATGTTGTCACTGATAAGATAACCTTGCCTCATGTCTCTACTCATGACCAAGTTGGCGGATATCTTCACCAAAGCTCTTCCCAAGCCGCGCCATCATGACCTCACTCGCAAATTGCTGTTTTCTGCATTACCACATCAATTTGAGGGGGAGTGTAGAAGATAATGTGGCTTAGGCCCACTAGGCCCAGCCCAGCCCATCAAGGGCATTGTATATAAGATCCCACGTATGGGATCATCTGCTGATTTTTCTCATATTTACTTCCTTGTATAGATTATGAGATTTATTTTATTCCTTGTATAGATTAGGAGATTGTTTATTGATTATTCTGATTGCCCTTGATTAGGGTATAATGTAACTATAAATACACAATCGATCCTCTCTTTGTGGGATCAAGTTTTCTCCCAATATTGTCTTCATCTTCTTCCTATAATCTCATCGCAGATTATTTCAACCCCCACCCATAAAAAAAAAAAAAAAAAACACACACACACACAAAAATGCAATAGTCCAGCATTGGACTGGAGTAATTATGAAAAGGTGAAGTGAAAGGGAACCATTCCACATTTTTTTATCCAAACTGAACAGAAGACTGAAGGAAGAGAAAGGTGCCTTCCTCCATTTATTTTTCGAAATTTTTCAAAACCAGTGTTTTCTCCCTCAGTGGGCCAATAAAATCATTTTCTAATCCTTCTAACTTGTAGATCTATGTTTTCCATAGATCAATCCCAAATGGTTTGAGCATTTTTCAAATTTTTTTCTATTTATTTTCGAAGTTTAGAAGTGTTATTTTAAATGATTTTTTCCTCAGTGGGCCAACTAAATCACGTTCAAATACATTCTAACTGTTAGATCTATGTTTTCCAAGCCTTCGCAAAATTACATTATTCCATTGATGGAGAAAAGTTTTAACATTTGTGTTTGAGCTTTAAAGTTTTGCTTTATTTAAACTTTACTTTATAGATATTGTGTTTTGTGCAGCTGTGCTAAATTGCTTATTTGAAATACAATTTAGGAATGCATAATAGTGATGAGATTTGATCCAGCTGTTTGATTTTTAGCATTTATAGTTTCTATTATAGGTTACCACCATGAATATATGTACACAAATAGATCAATACTATTATTTTTATAATCATACAGCAATACAAGACCTCTATGCAGTGAGGGGTACACTACGCACCGCTATCTTAGTTACTAATGGAAAAAAAAAAAAAAAATCGAACATTTTCCAATATTCTAGATTTTTTTTTATATTTTCTGTACTTTTTGAGCTCCTCTTCTCTATTCACACTGCAGCACTAATATGCCCAACACAATTGCAGACTGGAATTCTGTTTCACCCTGGCCTAATTCCGGAATGTACCAGCCAGAAACTTGCCGACTGGAATTGCCCAGAATTTGGGTTGGAAAATTTGAAGGGAGTTTCTTTTTCCACCCTAGCCTAATTTTGGAACATTCCGGTCAGAACTTGCCAGAACAGAATGGAGTTGAAAAGTATGGATTTATCCTTTCTATTTCCATCCATTTCCTCTTTGGCCGACTCCTTTTCCTTGAGTGGTTCAACCTGCATAGAAAATCTTTTCCTTACCAATGCTGTTATTGGCCCGTGTTGGAAATCAATACATAACCTCCAATAGTTTTTCAGTTTGATTGGTGCAAAAATAAATGGTTGACAATACGAGTTTAAATGTTATAAAAAAAATGTTAAAGATAATTTTAACATCATGTAGAAAATGCCAAGGTTTTCATTGTGAGGGTCCCTTACATGCTCCTGATTTATCCATCACCGAAAATGAATAGAATTTCACACGTCAATAAACAAGCTCTAATGGATTGAGAAAACAGAAAAGCAAGGGGAAATCTCCAAAAATGTACACATTGATAGATCATATAAATGTTCTGTATAACGCTGTTCTGAAATACTAAATGATTCGATGTGCTTTACTGCGTCAGCTTCCAACATGTTTGTTTGTATCAATACTGGTTTTCTGTCTACTGATTAACAGTAAAGCTCGCTATTGAATTTTAGAACCTAGTTATGTTTGACATTTTAGATGAGCTAAGATTGATTTTATTGAGAGGATGCCTAGATCATTCAATGACATCGACAAGTATTATCTTGACTGTTCTGTGAATGACTTCAATCATTGAAGTCATCCTGCATTTATTTTATTTTTAGAAGCTTCAGTGCATTTGGGCTGTTTGTTCTTGGCTACTTAGAAATTGCATGATGAGGCATTTGGACCTTTTGTTCAACTCTAACCTGCCTAGAAAGAGTGAATCAAACACATGGAGGGTAGTTATGTGATATATTCTTTTTATTTTTGTAGTACAGTCCTAATCATTTTAGTTTTATCTTCTATATTTCTGCAACCTGTGAATTCACTTTCAACTTGTTTTTCTCCTCAGTTCATTCAGTTACACTTAGATCCAGCCAGCAGTAATGTTCTTCCTGCCAATGGCAATGGATCAATTACACAGAGTTTGAGTCTCAATAATAGCCACCATGGGCAGGTATGCATGATTGTTAACTTCCCCTGAATTTTGTGACATATTGTAGTATTGTACTACTACTAGTTTGTGTGTGAAATATTGGTTAAATCTTCATATTCTTGCATTTATGGTTTCCTTATAGAGTGATTTCTTGGTATTTGATGCAAGATGAACAGATGGTGAACTAATTTAATACACAAAAGTGAACGGCACAATTAAGATGATAAATTTAGACATCCAAATTATGTGACATAATAACAGGTGATGAACTTTGAGCTAGAGAAGCCTGGATGGAACATTTAGATGCAACAATAGATAATACAAAACACCTCTACATATATTTTCCTAGAGATCAGTTTCTATGCCTCTCAAATGAGGCAAAGCACAAGGTGCACACAATATGCATATGCTAGTTGGGGCTTAAGGTAGAGACACAGGCAATGCGCTCCTAGTTTTGCTCCACTGTCAAAGGTTAACAACAAACAATATATTGATGTATACTGTTTTGGTAGGCTCCTCACTGGCTAACAGGTGACATTGTGACTGGCGTGAATGGGTGCTCGAACCCATAACCGCCCCTGCTATTCATGGGGTGACTTCTTTTTTCCTTTCTTTCCCTTTTTCTTTTGATGCCACTACTAGCACAAAAATACCATGTTTCCAACACAATGTTGGATGCTTCATCTGGCTCAGTTGTGTAAGAGTCTCATATATGCTTTATTCATGTTCAATCATCTTATACTATTGATCTGCATGTTATTTTTTATTTTTAAGCACAAAAAATTTGCTCCTTCAGTTTCTCCATCTGGATCTCTTTTTTCATTTGTAGGATAAGTTTTTATTAGATTAGATTATTGTCTCTTCAGCTGATCCCAGATGGATGAAATATGGCTCTGATGATGATGATATCTATATAAGGTTTAACGTTGTCATTCGAAAAAATAAAACAACTTTACTCTACAACTGCTTCTTTTGACCCCTATATGTGTTAATAAGCCCGGAACTTTATTGTATTGGACTAATAGTTCTCAGCTTACAAGTACCAAATCATCAGGGCCTGTTTGTTGCATCGAATACATAGGAATTGGATATATGGGAACTTATGGTCCAATAAGCTCCGCCGCGGGATTATTAAAGGGGCGAAGGATATGAGTTGAGAGTTGAAGGATATAAGGTGGAGATGTAGATGGGTGCTTAACTTTACTAGGTTTCAACTTACAAGGGTGGTGACTGGGTATTCATTTCCCATCTTCCCTTGGTTTACCTTCCATTAAAGGGGACGTTATTTGATGGTCATTTTTGGATATTCACATTTGATTAATTGATTCTTCATTATTAACCACTTACAGAAATACAAAGTCTTAGAATACCTTGGAATTTATTTACGTGAAACATACAGGCCCTCGGTTGCCTCAGTTTACTGAAATCAACTATCTGTCACTGTTTTTGCTCCCTTGCTTTTAGTATATATTTTCTTTTATACTATTAAATGTTAAGCTTCAGTTTTTGACTGATTTCTTCATCTTCTGTGAATTACAGAAAGCCCTTGCTATGCGCTTACGGATAAATTACAAAGTGAACAATGAGAGCAAGAAGGAGGATGGACAGATAAACAATTTTCCTTCCGGTTTGTAAAGGTGAAATCCTCTTTTTGATGGTTAGGTTTGTAAAATGGCTTTACTACACTTGTATGCAGATCCCAGATGCCTGTGCATGCTCACTCTCTTCAATTATTTGGAGTTCTTCATAATTCTTAGCCATTGGATCCGACTCGCAGAAGTCAAAATTTGGCGCCAGGCAGTTGCCTTGATTTTGTGGTTTTTATGTACATTATGTCTCTCCCTCCCTCTTCCTGAAGCATATCTTGTTGACTGAAACCTTGAGGGTTGCTATTAGTTAGTCATCTCTGTTTTGACCATTTGAATTTCACGGCACTTGTTGGTGATGTGATTGAAGAGTGATTCTTGTGGCTCAAAGATGTTAAGGAAAGCCTGCTGCTGTTGTTTTTATTTTTATTTTATATCCTTTTCCAATTTTCTGTCCAGATACAGAACTGTGAAATTTGTATCAGGAGCAAAGAAACTTCAAGATATAACTTTTTGTTTATTCTCTGAATCATAGTTAGAACTTAACCATGTTGCATTTACGGCATACAGAGTTGAAGCAACTGGTACAGGCAGAGAATGATTCTTATGTAAGTTGAGGGTCCAAAACCAATGTAAGTTGAGGGTCCAAAACCAGTGAATAACTCATCTCTACCATCCATCTGATGCTCATGTCCCTTGATCTTTACCATTGAATTGAGGAGCCATGTACTGCTATAACTCATACTGCTATAACTCTTGTTGAAGATGCTGAAATAGGTAGGCTACTTGATGGTTACCAAATTGTACGAAACAATCGAAAATAGTCCAGTTTGACCTGAAACAGTCTAGCAGTCAATTTGGGGAGGTTATAGGGAAGGTGACAATCAGAACTGTCTGTAAAACATTGGTTCCTGTTGAATCATCAAACCTCCCATGGTTTGATGCAAACTCTGTATGTCCAGTCTCAATGGTAACAGAAGAAAGCTGTAAAATTGCAGCATTAGCATCTGTATAAGCTCGTCTATGTTGGTATAAACTTCACAACTGTCCAGTCAGTTCAATCCACATTTGAGGAGCTGCACTTGATTGAGCCATTAAAATGGAGGTTCAAATCTCAATATTGGACCGGAGAATCGGACCCTCTATTCAACCAGGTGAGGCCAAATTGGTGGTAAACTGGTAGTAGCGATTAAGAGTTTTTCTTAATTGAAAAATAAAAATGATAGCATGTATCAATCAGCCTGTGACTGGTTCCGCCCCACTGCATACATAATGCAACAGCTTCTCATCTACAATATAAACCCTGCTTGATGATAATAAATAGAGAGTTACTTGCAGTGACAGATTCACAGGAATTGGGCCTGACTAACAAAGGCAACCAAAGCCTAGTCACTGGTCCACGAGATAAGATGTAACAACTAGATAAGGCCCCTTTTGTATCTCACATGTAACTCCATGCTTAGGCGTACTCATTATTTTGTAATAGAAAAGACCAGGTGAGTATCCGAAGTTAGTCACCAAACGCTATTTCATTTCTTGTAATATGGTATCAGAGCCACCTTGTCTCCTCCGATAGTGATATTCCTCTTCTCAATAGAGGAGAATGCACATACTCTGAATAGAAGCTTTTTGTTGCTGAAAACTCTCGTCGCCTTCTCCGACTTGAATCTACCAAGCCTTTTGTCTGATCGATTCTTCAGTTCAATCCCTAGTATTTGGCACGTGGTTGAGACGTCTTTTTTGTTCTCCAAACCCTCTTGATCACCCCTAGTTCCTGCTCGATGAGAAATTCCTGTTCATCTTTGGTGGCCGTGTTCATCTGGAATTTGACATCTAGACCATTCGCTGCAATGCATCAGTGCCATTACAACTTTGACTGCAGAGGTGTGATGTCAATCTTTATAGTGATTCTTGGTTTGCACATCATCATTAGAGACCTTTAGAATTATTTTGCTAGTTGTGGACTCTTGAGGGGGTTATTATTTCACCCCTTCTCTCACATTTCCAACAATTGTATCATCTGGAACACGCATTTCTGGACATGCCTCTCCCTTAATTCTAATCATCTAATCAATTGAATTTGAATTTGAGGACGGGAGCTAGATTTTTCTTTTTCAAGACACCTGAAACCAAGACAATTCTAAAAAAGTCACTTGGATCCTTAATTTTCTTAAGCCAACACTGGCCTCCGTCTTCAGTCATTTTAGAAAGCCTTTGATATGTGGGCTCATTTGGAAAAATTATATCAAGTAAAACAAAGCCTGAAAATTTTACAGGATGGCCAAATACAGTCTAAGAGATCGTTCTATCCAAGAATGTTATAATGGTTTCCTCTGGACTAAAGAGGGATTCAAGGATAAAAAACTCAGTCCTCAACAATCACTTGACATGGTTTTACACATCCAAGAGGAATCTCATTGGTTTTGCCCTGGTGATAAGATGCTTCAATTCTTTCCTGGCAGCCCAGGGTTCGAACCTGGGCATTCACCTTCCCTCACTCGAAGGCTGTTCTACCTCATCCAAGGTCTACCTCCCTCACCTCACCTCACTAGAGGGCTGGGTCCTCCGTAGATCTTGATGCATGTGTTCAAGAAGTGCTTCACGAGGATTTAAGGATGAAACCCCAAAATATGATCCAAAGTGACCCTCATACACTTTGCTTGCACCATGATCAATTACTTCCTACACTTTTGACCGGCCGAACTACAAAGGGTAGAGACCCAACCAATATTTGACGCTTTGGATGTAAGGATTTTTAGAAATTTTGTTCAAGATTCAAAAAAAACAAAAGGAATATTTGTTCCTAATGTAAAGGCCACGGACATGTTATCTTGAAAGAGTCAACCGCAGCACAGGCAAGGCCATAGACTTATCAAACATTCTTCCTCGAGGACTAGCAAAAAGCTGGTTTGGGGGTGTGATAAGTCCACAAAATTATAGCTTTCATTCATCATTTTATGTGACTTTGTGGACTTAATTAGGGTAATTTGCATTCAATTTCATAGAAATTCATAATTTCATGCATTTGAGCATCAAAGTCAGAATCTTGGTCAAATTAGGTCAAAATTCATTACATTGAATGACTTTTGTAAAATTACAGATTTTCATCTCATTCATTACCCAAAAGTTTTTTTTTTCACTAATGCATACCTGCTAATTTTGATATCATATGCTATTTTTGGAAAGTAGGGTATTTCTTGCGTATTAAGTAGGCATGTAGGGTCCCATTCATAGTCCATCCAAATTACTCACACTTGATTATTATTGAGATCATTTAAGTTTATTTGTGTTGGAGAAATCAAGAGTGGGACCCACATTGGTGAGATTTGAGAGAGATTAAAGGTGGGACACCCTTCATGGTGGGCCCACATATCTTGGCATCTTGGTGGAGTTGGAAAGCTTGAAAATTCTCAAAGAGAAAAGAAGAAACTCATATTTGCAAAGATGGTATTGACTTGATAAATTTGGAAACCAAAATCAAGAAAGAGAGAAAATTAGAAAGTTTGTGAGGGGTATTGACTAGTCAAATTTGCAAGCAAGGAAGCATGCCAAATATGGAAAGAGAAGCAAAGAAAGAGTCCAAGCATGCCTTGGACATCCAACATGGGTTTCACACAACCCATTGTATGGCAACATAGAAGTTCCTTTAATTGCACAATTATTCTCTCGGGTTTTTCAGGGAAAAAAATTAAAATGGCCATAGCTCTCAAATCGAGTGTTGGATTTGCGTAATCTACCTACCGTTGGAAATATCTTTTCGAGTAGATATCCATAGAGCCCAAGATTGCATCAATCGAAGCTGTATTGAGGGAAATGTGACCTCGGGAAGTTGGCTGTTATAATTCTAGAAGGGAATTGCAAAAAGTTTTCAAAATTGGCAACATGAGAGAACTTTGAGGAGTTCAATTTGGCAAGACTTGGATCCCAAGAGACCACACTTAGTAACAAATCCTTTCCAATTCAAGTTGTTTCTAATTAAAGAGGATTGCTTGGAGATTAGGCCAAGAATAATCTCAAACAAGGTAACAATACCAAAGACGGAGATCTTGCTTGGAAGCTAAGCCAACAAGAATCAAGTCATACAAGGAAATAATTCCTTGCAAACCAAGAGGCCAAAAAGTATAAAAGGAGCATCAAGGGGGATAGAACTCGATGCCTATTCTCCTTCAAAAAGTACTTCAGTCCTTCTCTATCCCTTTTCTTCTTTCCCCTCTTCTTCTTTCCCCTCTTCTAGTTCTAGTTCTCCATATTTTTTTATTTTCGGTAAGCGTTGGGCCTTGTCCAAGCAATTACTTGAAGGAGAAGATCGTAAAGATGTAATTTTTAATTACAAATCAAGAAGTATTCTTTGCAATAGCGGGCTAAATCCTTTGATTGAGGCTATGGATGAAGATAAGTGATTACGTTTTATTTGTCTAGTAGTTCTAACTTGTTTGCATATTTTATGTTTTTAATAATTAATAGACTTGTCTTCGTGCCCAAGACAAATCTTCATTCTTGATTTCTAAAAACAAAAGTTAATTTTTAACTATCCATGCTTATGTTTGATAGGCCATGCTTAGGAGTTAAATCTTTTTGATGGTATATGCTTACTTTTGATGGGTAGTGCTTAGATTTTTATATTTTATTCTTTTATGTGGTGAAGAAAGTCTTGGATTTTGGATTTTGGATTTTATAATTAAAAGAGTCTTTAAAGTTAGATTTCCAAGTCAAAAACATTGATTTGTCTTTGCTTTGACGTAAAAATTGGAACAAGTTAAAGTTACTTGATAAGTAATTGGTAGAAGCTTATTGGAATCCTATGCTCTAATCACTTTCATTAATTGGTAGTTTTCATCTTTCTAAATTAGTTGCTTGCCTTTATTTTTAGAAAATTTCCTTAATTGATAATTAGTTAGTTTCCTTAATATAAAAAATTCTTTAATTAGCTCCCTGTGGATTCGACCCTGTTCGCGAATCGTTTTGGGACTACCGGGGTCAGCGGATGTGAGAATCCGTGGGGTCCAACCCTTTTGTGACCGGAGACGAGTGAACAGCCGCTTTTCTTTGATGTAGGGTGTGCCAAATTCTCTATTCTACTTGGAAACGACAAACGATGATCCGTAAATCCACTTTTTCAAGCAAAAAAGAAAATAAACTTTTTTTCTAACTTCCATTGCACATGTGTTAAAAAAAGAGACATAATTTAGATTTTGGATGCCGTGAAAGGTGAATTTCATTTGTTTGCCATGAAAGGCGATAGAGAGACGAAAGACAGAAACTTTGGAAGTATTTCTATTTTGGTTCCTAGTTGCACAAGACTTTCTAAATTGGCTCCAACTTTTACATTCTTGGAAGCTTTCACCATGGGCTTCATCCCAAAATAGGATGTTTTCAAAGGGGAGAAGATTTTGTAAAAATTCCAAAAAGTAAGCCCCACATGGGTATGCAAGGCTGGTGGACCCCACTGATCTTGGACATCCCATTTTTTCTTGGATTTCTTTCTTCTTTTGCAACAATCACAAAAGAAAAGAGTTTTACTTGGTTTTTTTTACAAAAGGAGTGGATCACGCAGGGGGTCACCTCTTGGACGTCCCATATTTACTTGGCTTTTTTACTCTTTTTTTTTTTTTTTTTTACAGAAGGGGGAAATTTTAAATTTGTGTACTTTGGATATGACCCATTCTCTTTTCTTGTCTGGATAATGGCGGCTTTACCTCACCTCACATCCAAACACACCCTAAGGTATTATCTAAAGTATGGGCAATGCATCATGAGGGTGCTTGTGAGGCCCTGTTCCTAAATTATGTGATCAGGTGCTAATTAATAGTGTTTAGTATGTGATTAGCTAGTTTTTCGTATTAGGTTAGTGGTTAGTTAGTTTTGTAGAGTTTTGAACCTAGTTGGAGACCTAGAAGAACATTTTTGTAATATTTAGTGAATGTAAGTGGTTATTTGCAGTATTATGAGCTTTGAGGTTTTGAGTTCTCTAGACAGAGGGAGTCGTATTGGGGCACTTCTAATCTTCAAAGACAACTCTTTTGATGGAGTAGGAGCCTATTTGGATACATGCAGAATATAATATTTTCCTAATATAATAGTGTAATATTATAATATTGGAGTATTATCATTGTTTGGCATTTTTTAAAAAATGCAACAGATCTTAATTTTTTTTAAAAATGCAACAAATCTTAAACTAAGCCATTTGGCAGTTGCTAAAGATTATAATATATGCTAAAACAAAGTCATCACAGATTCGGAGTCAAACAAACAATGATATGAAAAAAATTAGTTTTCTGTCAAAGTTCACGAGGAATCAAGACGATAACTACAATCCATTACAAACATTTTATTAATGTTCAAGCCTTCTAGTGCAAATGTTGTATTCATCCCACATTGCATTTGCAATTGCTTCCCACATTCTATTGGCCTCTCGACGTGGCCCATCCGTACTATAATCATCATCTGATTCACTGATATCCTCTTGTTCAGAAGACTAATTTTCACATTGAAGGTCTTATTCTTCATATACCTAATCTTCACCATTAGAGTGGAAGTGAATGAAGTTGTATAAGGTGCAATATGCAATTATTACATATGAAACAGTGTTAAATGAATTAAAAGAAGTGTTCATCAATATCGTGATTGATTTTTTCTTACACCAAAAACACACTCAATTGCATTCCATAAAGAAGAATAGTGAAGGTTAAAGAGTTCTTTGGCATCTTGTGGGCATATACTTCCACGAGCAAACTATCTCAAATGATATCGCACTCCTCGGTATGGGGCAATGTAATTAGGAGTGTTCCCATACCCCGCATCAAATAGATAATATTTACTTGATAAAACACATGCAAGATTTTGATTAATAAATAAATGGAGTTATTTGATGAAAGTAAAATAAGATTATATGCCTCGTGGTACTCCAAGTCATCTTTCTATGCAGCCCTTAAAACAATAGTGTAAGTGCAGAAAACTATGACTCACAATAACAGGGATGCCTGATAGGACTTATCCAAGTAGAAGAAGATGATCTGCTGCCTCAGGACCTGAAAGAGAAGAAGAAACAGTCAGAGGACCCTGGCCTGGGCGGCGCAAGGCACTCCGATGCCTAAGTCAGTAAGTGGACTGGAACAAAGGAAGGAGAGGAAGAAGAGAGGCAGAGTAATGACTCTCAAGTATGGGTTGCGTACCTTGCATGTAAAATAGTTCTCTATTTATAGAGGATTCATGAGGATATTTTGGATGATATTTCGATGTGGGTCCCATGATTTGATAGGGAAGTCTCTATCAGCCCACAAAGCAATTAATGCGGTCCATATCAGCCCACAAAGTAATAAATGCCAATCGGATTAGCCCACATTGCATTTAATGCATGTCATGTTGGGCCAGGTCCTGTTGGAGGCCTTTGGCAGTAGAGGTCCCATCGGACCATCCTCGGGCCTTGTCCTGATGTGGCTTCAGCCGCTGGATGCCGCCCTGCCAGTGATTTGGCGAAGATTGTGGTCGGCTGGACGTCGCATCTGTCCCACTGACTCGCTCCCTTATCCTGCCATGTGTCCGATGACGTGGCGATCGTAGGGCGCGAGTGGGGGCTCTTCTCTAGTTTGGCTTCCATCCCGAGCTCCTTTGGCCGAGGTCAAGCTCTTTAGCCGAATTGGTCCTCTGGCAGCCGAGCTCGGCGCTAGCAGCCAAAGTCTGTCTGACAGAGGCGAATCTGGGTGCCATGTGGATGGCATGTGGATGGCGCGTGAGAGTGCTTAATCCCATCTTACGGCCGTGGTTAGCATAATCCTGGAGCTTTGAAAATCTCCCCACACAATTGCCCCCTAGCTTGTGACTTCTTAAGCGCCCTAGCCTTTAGGGGTCAGAAGCTAGAGAATCCGTCTGGAGATACCGTGATCATTGCCTGGCGCCACTTCAATTCCTCCGAGGTAATAAATGTTGCGTCCTGTTTGCCTCTGGAAAAGAACTGGCGGCTAGACGTGTCACTCCTTCACTGATCGTGTCATCAAATCGACGAGACAGACGCGGATCGCGATGCTTGCCTTTTTTGAACTCGTAAATGGCGCCCAAAGAGGGCTTCCTTCCCCTATAAATAGGGTTGCCTTTTTTCGTTCTTCTTGCTGATTTTCTTTGCTCTTATTTTCGATTCCCGATCTGGTCTTCGAACCCTGCTTCGGTTTCTTTTTGCCTTCTCGGGATCTTTCTGTAGTGCTCTGGCGAGGACGACCGAAGAGCGTACCCAGGCTGATTCTTGATTCGCGTCTTTGCTTCAGTAAGTGACTTCGTGCCCCTGTCTTTTTTAGGGCTTCTGCCTTTAGGGTTTATTTTCGTCTTCTTCTTCTTGTAGAAATGGCCACCCCTAGGTTTCAGTTAGACACAGATGAGGGCATGGCTAGGTTTAGGGCTACCTTCAATATCCCGGAGGGGGTCCGCCTTAGGCCGGCGACTCCCTGCGATTATGCCCTACGCTGTTGGTCTTTTGGTTGGATGCCCTTCCCTTTGATCTCTGTGATTGAAGGCGGGGTCAGATTTCCTCTGCATCCCCTGCTTAGAGCCTGTCTTGACGCCTGGTGCATCACCCCGTGCCAGCTGATGCCCAATGGCTTCAAGGTCATCATGGGCAAGGAGAAATTGAACGAAATCTTGGGGATTAATCTGGGCGTCCACGATATCGAGGACTTGTATGACATCTGCAAGGCTGGGGGAGACAACAACTATTATCTTCGAGTGAAGCAGCGCCGAAGGGGCTTCGTCCTGGCCTTGGAGGATTCTAATAAAAACACCGAAGAAGACCTCTTCTGTGTTTCAGGGAATTGGGAGTTCGGCGCTGGCGAGGGAAGGACGCCCATGGTACCTCGCCATCTCGGGACCGTCCCAAGTAAACACCGACTCTTTATTCTGTTCCTTTTTTGCTTAACTTTCATATTGCCGAACTGATACCCTTGGTGTTCACTGTACAGAACTGCGAGCGAGGAAACGCCGAGCTACAAGTGACGGTTGGAGAAAGAACTTCGACGACCACAGGAAGGTCGAGAGATATACTGGGCACGAGACCAGATCGGCCTGGAAACTGCTGGGATACACGCCGAGGTACCGCGATCATTATAGGAGGATTGGAACAGCGCAGGAGGACGAGCTGCAAGCCGACCTTCCCTCCATTTCTTTGGTCGTGCCTGCAGGCGTGCCTTTTTGTTAGTTTTATGGACTCAATCCAGTAGATGATATAATAAATTGATTAATTTCTTTATTTATCAGTATATTCATGCTTTCCTTTCATGAGATGAATGGTGATTTATTATATACTTGCACATAACCAATACGAATGACATGATGGTTCATGAGATGAACCGGGGTCCACAAGTATATTAGATGTAACACATGTGTATGGATGAGATCCACATACGGGAGACATGTGTGACAAATCTTATACTTAAAATATATTCACAACCAGTGATGAGACTGGACATCTCATACTGACAAGGTTGCAGTACTTTGATCACTATGAGATAGTGTGACTTGTCTCGATCATCAGAATGGAAGATTCTGGATCATAGTGCTGGTACATTGGATGTATTGAAGGACCATGAGAAGCACCTTATAAACACTGTCTTTATTTTAAGGTCTGCTCTCATAATTCCCTAGCAATAGGCTCTCAATCCTGAGACATTAATGAACTCAAGTTTCTATCTATTCATTTGCTTTGAGTCACCAATGAGTGAGGCCAACTGTAGGTCAACACCTCGGTGATTTGGGTACGTGGTAGTAGAGCTGTGGGAACATTCAATAGTCAAGATGGAATCTATTCAATAGTCAAGATGGAATCTATCTCTAATATCCCCTTGTGCCAATTAATGGATTTATCATTGGTAAGTGCGCACCCATTCCGATTAAGAGTTAATTGGAAAGGTACCTATTGATCATTATAATTAATTGGGGCTCAAGGATAATAAGATATGGATCTATTTTGGAAGACAGGTCCAATTGATCCATGGATATTGATAGAGGGGTCTACTTGTGGTAATGAGGAAGTTTAGGGTCTTCTATGTAATATTCCTAAGACTGGAGTTCAATTGCATTTATATAGTGGAGTTATTTGCAATTAACTGTGGGCCCGGATTACACATGAGATGTGGGGTCACGAGTCCCAGTTGGAGCCAGCTTTCTAAGGAATCCCTAGTGGTCCCCACGCTAGCCCAATTATTAGAAAGTATCTAATTCTAGTTGAACTCTAAAAGGAAAGTTACTATTTCTATTTGAAGTGAGACTTCTAATAGTGGTAATAGTAGACTTACTAATTTTAATAGAAGTAAGACTTCTATTTTAATTAGAAAGGAATTAGAAAGTTACTAATCATATTTGAAGTGAGACTTCTAATTATGATATGGTAAGTTACTAATTATTGTGGAAGTAAGACTTCTATTATAATTAGCAAAGAGGAGGCAACTTGAAAAGGCTATAAATAAGAGGGGAGGATGCCTTGGACGTCCCATGCATAAATCCACATTGGGATTCACGCCCTAAGCCTCCCTAGTGCAATAGTTGCACATGTTCTTCCTCCTCTTCCTCTTCTAGTTCTCTTTCTAGTTCCTCCCTAGAGTTCCTAGTAGTTTTCTCTTGGAGATCCCACCATCTTCTTGAGAAAAGGAGAATCTGATACGGGTCATAGCGTGGAAGATCAAGAGGTCTTGGAGATCCCTATTTGATTAGTGAAAGCGTTTCATCATCAAAGAAAGACGCAACTCCTCCATTAGAGCACAACCGAGCTCCAAAGGTATAATCTACTTCCATGCATGTTGTAGATTTATTTGTTGCTTATATGTTGCTGTTTTTATCTTCTAGATAAATTGTTTTACTGATCATGATGACTGAGATTGAGGACATAGATCTTGGATTGGGTTTTGTAGCCTTATGGATAGTTGATCCCTGCGTCAAGTGGGTCAAAAGTTTTTGAAACCTATCCTAGAGGCCCACCCTATTTCCAACACTTTTATCGATCCTGCTGCGAGCCGAGCTGCGTCTGGAGCTGAGGCATCTACTTCTTCTAGTTCGGGATCGCCGAGTTTGAGGGAGGTAGTGGACGCTTATACATCCGAACCGGAGGAAAGGATGGAGGGCAGCTCAAGAATGACTGGAACCAAAGACTTGGCGGCCAAGTTCAAGCGCGGGTCTTCATCTTCTGCAACGCCTTCTCCCACCAGTGCCCGCATGACTTTGGGCTCGGGGGGAGCTGCTGTTCAATCTACCTCGGCTATTGCTCCGATTGAAGGAGTGCCGAGGCGCTCACCGGATCGTCCGAGGGACGGATCTCCGCCGAGGAAGAGGTCCAAAGTGGGGGAGAAAGAGTCGGGGGCCGAGCAGGCTCCTAAAGACAAGGCGCCTGCACGCACCTCTGGTGGCAAGGCACCCCCTGGAAAGAGTGTGCCAGCGAGCAGGGCAGCTGCTGAGACGGCTCGTGACCTCAGTGTCACTGTGGGGCAAGGGTCCGGATCGGCCTCCGGTCCTCGTACTGCCCCGGCGGCATGGAGGCCTAGACTGGAGACCCGGCCTGGGAAACCTTTGAATATGGAAGACCGGGTGCGGGGGGACTGTCTCGTCATCGGGGCTCTTGCCAAAGCCTGTGCCCTACCGCGTGACATGGAGGTGCACGCGAAGTTTGATACTGAGAGTCTGCTGGGGTCGGCGATTCAGTCCTCTCTCCTGGCAGGTACCCTTGATAATTTTTTTGATGTATTTCACTTCGGCTACTCCCATCTGACTTGCTTTCTTCTGCAGAATGTGCAGAGGCTCCAGACAATAATGGAGAGGAGCGACAAGAACGTCTCCAAGATCACCCAGCTGGAGTCCGAGAGGGAAAAATTGATGAAGGAGCTGCGAGAGCTGAAGAGGAGCAGTGCCGAGGCGACTGCGCAGCTAGGTGTGGCGCTGGCCAGCATCACCGATCTCACATCGGCAACCATCAGTTGGAGGGCGAAATCTGGGCGAAGACGAAGAAGATTGCCGAGTTGGAGACAGAGCTGGCCAGAGCAAAGGCTGATTCAGCGTTTGAGTCAGCAAGGCAGCGTGGCGAAGTGCTCGCTGGTCGTGCCGAAGCGAAGAAGCTGAAAAAGGAAATTGCCAATCTGAAGGCTAGGCACGCCGAAGTCAAGCAGCTTGAGAAGGAGATTGCCGACCTCAAATCCTCGCAGCAGGTCGAGGCCCGGTCTTTCTTTCAGAAGGGAGTGGACCAGGCTACGGAGGAATACGAGAGGCAGGTGGAGGAGATCACCTCCATCTTGTTTGAGGAGGGGTGTCTGGCCGCTTTGAGACGAGCGGGGGTTCCTGAAGAGCACCCTATCTATCAGGATCTGCCAAAGTATTCTGGCCCAGAGCTCGAGCCGAGTCCTGCTCCGCTGACTGAGGATGCCCCAATGGATGCTCCTGTAGCTGGTCCTATCTCGGATGGCGCTCCACCTATTTCTTCTGCTGGCGATGTTTTGGCTGCACCTTTGGGTAACGCTCCTTCTGTCCCTCCTGTGGGTGATGCGCAAGAGAAAGCTGTTGTCGTCGCCGAGACTACCGGTCCACCAGAGACAGTAATAGTCCTGGTGGAGTCGCCGAAGCCGCTGTAGCTTCTTAATCTATGTTCATCTGCTGCTTTCATACTTGTAATTTTTCTATCATTTTGGAATGGGATGTAAAGTGAACCTGTTTGTAATCCCCTTCAGTTTTAATGAAAAACAGAGATTCTTTACATGTGCTTTCTTTTTCTCCATCTTTTTGATCTCGGCTCCTTTGCGCTTGAGTCCGGCCGAGTGATGTGATGCGAGAATCTTGAGTTGGAGAGGGAGTACCGTACGGTTTGTTAGTTTTATGGACTCAATCCAGTAGACGATAAAATAAATTGATTAACTTCTTTATTTATCAGTATATTCATGTTTTCCTTTCATGAGATGAATGGTGATTTATTATATACATGCACATAACCAATACGAATGACATGATGGTTCATGAGATGAACCGGGGTCCACAAGTATATTAGATGTAACACATGTGTATGGATGAGATCCACATACGGGAGACGTGTGTGACAAATCTTATACTTAAATATCTTCACAAGCAGTGATGAGACTGGACATCTCATACTGACAAGATTGCAGCATTTTGATCACTATGAGATAGTGTGATTTGTCTCGATCATCAGAATGGAAGATTCTGGATCATAGTGCTGGTACATTGGATGTATTGAAGGACCATGAGAAGCATCTTATAAACACTGTCTTTACTTTAAGGTTTACTCTCATAATTCCCTAGCAATAGGCTCTCAATCCTGAGACATTAGTGAACTCAAGTTTCTATCTATTCATTTGCTTTGAGTCACCAATGAGTGAGGCCAACTGTAGGTCAACACCTCGTTGATTTGGGTACGTGGTAGTAGAGCTGTGGGAACATTCAATGGTCAAGATGGAATCTATCTCTAATATCCCCTTATGCCAATTAATGGATTTATCATTGGTAAGTGCGCACCCATTCGGATTAAGAGTTAATTGGAAAGGTACCTATTGATCATTATAATTAATTGGGGCTCAAGGATAATAAGATATGGATCTAGTTTGGAAGACAGGTCCAATTGATCCATGGATATTGATAGAGGGGTCTACTTGTGGTAATGTGGAAGTTTAGGGTCTTCTATGTAATATTCCTAAGACTGGAGTTCAATTGCATTTATATAGTGGAGTTATTTGCAATTAACTGTGGGCCCGGATTACACATGAGATGTGGGGTCGCGAGTCCCAGTTGGAGCCAGCTTTCTAAGGAATCCCTAGTGGTCCCCACGCTAGCCCAATTATTAGAAAGTATCTAATTCTAGTTGAACTCTAAAAGGAAAGTTACTATTTCTATTTGAAGTAAGACTTCTAATAGTAATAATAGTAGGCTTACTAATTTTAGTAGAAGTGAGACATCTATTCTAATTGGAAAGGAATTAGAAAGATACTAATCATATTTGAAGGAAGACTTCTAATTATGATATAGTAAGTTACTAATTATTGTGGAAGTAAGACTTCTACTTTAACTAGTAATAGAAGAGAGTTACTAATTGTTAGAGAAGTGAGACTTCTATTTCAATTAGAAAGAGGAGGTGGCTTAATTGCTTTTAAGCTATAAATAGAGGAGGGCAAGGCTTGGACGTCCCATATATACATCCACCTTGGGATTCACGCCCAAGCCTCCCTAGTGCAAGTGTTGCACGAGTTCTTTCTCCTCTCCCTCTTCTAGTTCTCTTTCTAGTTCCTCCCTAGAGTTCCTAGTAGTTTTCTCTTGGAGATCCCACCATCTTCTTGAGAAAAAGGAGAATCTGATACGGGTCATAGCGTGGAAGATCAAGAGGTCTTGGAGATCCCTATTTGATTAGTAAAAGCGTTTCATCATCAAAGAAAGACGCAACTTCTCCATTAGAGCACAACCGAGCTCCAAAGGTATAATCTACTTCCTTGCATGTTGTAGATTTATTTATAGCTTATATGTTGCTGGCTCTATCTTCTAGATAAATTGTATTTACTGATCATGATGGCTGAGATTGAGGACTTGGATCTTAGACTGGGTTTTATAGCCTTCTGGATAGTTGATCCCTGCATCAAGTGGGTCAAAAGTTTTTGAAACCTATCCTAGAGGCCCACCCTATTTCCAACAGTTTCCACAGGTGTCTGCTCTGATATCTGTGTTCCGAGGCTCATAAGTAGCTGTAAGTACTGGAGTAAGGCCGAGGCGGAAGACGAGCAGATGGCTCCACGTGGTAGCCATCGGAACCATTGGTCAACTTGTGGTAGGCGTGCACTCCACGTAAAGCAAGGGAGACCTCGCCTCATTGATGGGTCTTTGAGTTCTGAGCCCTTCCTCCCTCTATAAGTTGGGGCAGCAGGCCTGCCATGGGAGAGAAGAACAACCTTGAACCAGAAACTTTTCCTCCTTTTCGTTTCTCGCAGTGATGGAGATCCGTCCGCGCCTGCCAGTCGTTCTAGCAGTTTCGCCTTGTAGAACTTTAACAACCTTTGCCCCGGACGAACCTCTTGTGATAGAAGGCAGCTTCCTCTGGGAGGGACTATCGCCGGAAGTCGTGGTCTGCGCGCTCTCTGAAGACGATCCCCATGGACTACGCGCTCTCTGAACGCGGGTCCACAGCCAACTCCCACCTATGCGATTGTGCGGTGATCATCTCCTGCCTATGCGACTGGGAGGTGATCATTCTCTGGTTGGGAGTTGGTTGCGCACTTGATCCTGCATGGTCCTGTGTCGGATCATGCTGCAGGGACTTGTCTCGATCGTCCAAGGTCTTGCACGGCATCATGCCGGAGGGTCTCGTGTGGGATATCAAGACCTCCGTGAAAGTCCGGGATCTTAACCCTAGAGGGGGGGGGGGGGGTGAATAGGGTGATCTACAGATGTTGACTAATTATGACTAATTTTAATTTCTTTAAAATAAACCAGTCACATGTACTGATTATGACAATAGATGCGGAAAAGAGACAAATCAATCACCACAACCCAATCACCATAACACAAGGATTTATAGTGGTTCGGCCTCAATGCCTACATCCACTACCGGCTTGTGTATCCAACGCCCCACCGGATTTCCACTATTGTGCTTTTCAAAAGGCTAAGCAATAACCTCTACAATATGCTTTCCAAGGATAAGCAATAACCTTTACAATGATGTTTTTCTAGGCTAAACAACAACCCTTACACAATGCTTTTATATGGCTAAGCAATAACCTTACAATCAAATGATTTCTCTCAAAGAAAGTGTTTTCACAAAACACTCTAGGAGATTACAATTAAAGCTTAAGTAAGATGCCTCTAAGTAGGCGGATATGAAAATGTAAATCAACTCACACAAACACACTAAGAATTACAAAGATGAATGCTTATGAGGTGTGTGTGTGTGTGGAACTTCAACCAAGATAAAATTAAGCCTTAATCAAATTATGCTAAAAGCATTTAAAAGATTAATGCACATAAAAAGGTATGATTGAAGTAATATGCAAATCACATGTACCAAACACAAACTTGTAGAAGATATGAAAAACAAGGGTTCACAAGTTGTATGAAACAATGTAGTCTAAAACATGTGATGCATGTGCAATGTTGTTTTCAAAACCAAATTAATTCAACAAAGGTTTAAATGAATGAAAACAACAAGGAAAGATTCAAAACATGTTAATGGATCATGACATAAAAGAAATCAAAGATTTTGACAGTGCATGATTAACAAAGTTTATAAAACAAACTTGTTTTGAAATCAAGGTGAAGAATCCTTTGACTTAAATCAAAAGATTAAGGAAGTAGAGGATTCAACACATCATAGTTTATATGCTTAAAAACATTTACCAATAGTTTAGACAAAGCATAAAACATATGAGTAAGGAAATTAAAGCTTACTAGAGTTTAAATTCTTGAGATCAAGCTTTAGCCTTTCCTTTTGACCACACAAGCTTCCTTAGTTCATTCCTTTTGCTTAGGCATCAAAAACACCAACAATGGCCTCTATTCTCATCATCTTTTTTCTTTGAATGAACTTGCTTTTTATAGAAAAAGTGGTTCAACGGATGGCTGTCGGTCAACCGATAACTAGCTATCGGTTGACCGATGACTCAACGGTCATATGCAACGGTCATATTTTTTAAAGTTCTCCTGACCCTTTTGCATTCGTCGGTTGACCGGCCTTCATCGGTTGACCGATGAGGAACCGATAGCCGAGCCGATAGCACACTGATCATCAAAAAAGGTGTTGTCTATTTTTGGAACCGATGAGTCTCGGTCTGAGATTTTATGCACTATCGGTGGACCGATGTGAGCCGATAGGCTGACCGATGAGAACCGATGGAGTTATCGGTTCACCTTGATCCACTTGTGGGTCGACCGATGGGAACCGATGGCTTGACCGACAGACTGGTCAGGTCAATTTTCTGAATATCTGAAGTTTTGAGAAATGATCTTTTTGACATGATTAAAAACTCAGATTTGAAGGGTGTCCTTTTGCATTGTTTTCATCAAGAAAAACATGATAAAAATCAAGGTTCAAATCAACCAAAAAGAAGTTTCAAATCAAAACATGAGTAGGTTGAGTTAAAAGATGATTTTCAAGAAGAAATACGCGGAATGGAAATGAACCTAATGATATGACTGTTATGCAAATGCAAGACATCAAATTGCAAATACTTAGGGTCTAACAATCTCCCCCTTTGCAATTTGATGGCAACTAACACTCAACCACTCATTAAAACTATCAACTCATCACATTTGTCCACTCCTACTTCTTCTTACTTCAGCTCCCCCAATGTTCTTGCTCTCCCCCATTGTTCATTATCTGCTCCTTCTTTTCTCCCCCAATGTCCTTGCTTCAACTCCTCTTTATCTTCTTTAGTCTTCATTTCCCACTTAGTCTTTATGTTTCTTCTTCTTCTCCCCCATTGACATCAAATTGCTAAATAGTCTGCAAACACTCATGCAAACATATACCTTTCTCATAGCATAATTTTGATATCTTCAATGTGAAGGAAAGAAATAACAATAACAAAGATATTTTATGTAGATGGCACATGGATCAGAAGATGTCATTCAATATATAAAGATTCAAAAGTCTTACACTTTAACAAATGACATAGACATAAAACATAACCATTCATTAACTGAAAATAGAAGTTTAAATGACAAAGTCTAAACTGATTATCCAGCCTTTTTCCCAATACAAAAGCACACCACCATTAATACACCAATTGAAACACAAAATGTGGTAACAGGGAAAGTAAAATCCTAGTCAGACTCTGGAGATGGAGGAGATGGAGATGGTGATCTAGCGACGTCATCTCTTCTACAGCTCTTTGAGATCTTGGAGAGGTACTTGAATATTTTGCTCATTGTCTTTGATTGTTTCTTCTGTTTCCTCTTCAAGTAAGCTATATCTCTTTCCACGGCTGCTTGCCAATCAGAAGATGTGCCAGGGGTAGAAGGACCAGCAGTCTGCCTTGAAGATGAAGCCTGCGCAGGAGGAGCTGGAGATCTTGGTATCTCTTGTCTTAAAGGAGGCTCTTGTGCCAGGGGAGGATCTTCTGCTATGGGGATGTGAGGATTTGGGATGAGATTCATTTGATTCAGATTGGTTACGGAGAATGGAGCTTTGAAAATGGAGCTTTCTCCAGTAGGTATAGGAATACGAAACTGAAGAGCAATCTGAGTCATTAGATACCCATACGGAATGGCATTCTTTTGTGCCAATGAGTTTCGAAATTTGATAATTGTATGGCAAATGAGAGAGGGTAGACAAATGGGAGTGCCAGTTACAACCTTAGACAGGATACTAACCATGAAAGCTGTAAGCTCAGTCCTATTTCCACCTCTAGGATACACATTGTAAGTGAAAAGATTGTGAATAATCCTATTGATTGGAGTTAGGGAACTAATGGTTAGATGGTGTTTCTTTTGATCCCATTGACAGTTGAAGCCACATATGTCAATGGTGGCTTTGATCCTCTCATCCTCCGAAGGTGTGTCACTCACATATGTTACTCCCGTAGGAGTACAAGGAATCCCCATTATCAGTCCTATCCTCTGAGGTGTGAATACTTCATCTCTATCCATAAAGGAAATGGTGAAGGAACAAGCATTGATAGAGTCATTCGTGCTTGTGATAGATGCATACAAGAATTTAACTATTGAAGGGTATGCAATATCACCCCACAGAAGTATCCTCTCCCACCCCACTTGACCAAGCACATCGTTCAAGTTGAAACCCATGGAAGAAATCTTTTCCACTATAGTCCTTCTCTCAACTACAACATTCCTCCTTTGAAGACTTTGTAAGATATTTGAGTCAAGTCTCAAATTGGTTGAAGGAGGAGGGGGTGATGGAGATGAGCTTTCATTCCCACTGTCTTCTATAGGTCTGCTAGAAGAGGCTGTGGCCTTCCCCATCTTTATAGGGCGCCTAGGGGTAGCCTTCTTGGTTCTAGGAGGCATTATCACAAATACTTGGTGTGCACAGTGTGGATATGATAGAAGGATTTGAATTTTTTTTTTTTTTTTTTTTGAGAATGAATGTGGACTAAGGTTTTAGGAAGATTTGAATTCACTGTTACCTGAGTCAACCTTGGAAAGGGGAACAAGGACAGATGATTAAATCTGAATAAGGCAGATGTGGTTGGGTTTCTCAAAATGGAGCACAACAGCTTGGAGAGACTGACCACGTTTTTGAGGGCTTGGTAGACTTGGCTGAAGCTCAGTAGATCTCTTAGGAACTTGGAGAAATTTGCACAGAACGTCCTCACGTTTTGGAGAGGGAATCAGTCACGCACAGCAGCCAAGAAGATGAACAGTGCAGACTTCTGACATTGAAATCCGATTCGGAAGATGCCCAATCGATGCTTACTAAAGATCAATGTTTGAAGATGAATGAGGATCTCACTCTTGGAGAAGGAGAACCAGCAGACACAGCAACCTAGGGCTTTGGAGACGAAGCAGGAAGAACCAGAACAAAAAGGGATTTTTCTGCGCGCAGGGTTTTAATCGAAGCACTGCTTCATCGGTCCACCGATGACTTAAGTATCGGTCGACCGATAGATGTAGAAAAGTGGGCTAATCCACTGAATTAGCCTTCTTAGCTAATGATCATTGCTTAGTGTGTTTTATGGTTGATTTAACTTATGAAGAACAATTTTTAGATCATCAAATTTTTGATTTAAATTAATCAAACACATGCATTTTCATATCAAGTACCTTTTGGGTTCAAAAATGCGTTTTCAAAAATTAATTTACAACCAATTTGAAATTCCAAACATATAGAGAGTACCTAGAAAGATTGAACCATATAGACTTAGGACCAACTAGGTATGTAACTTAAGAGAGTGAGTTGGTCTAATCTAATTAGTAGGCCTTAGTATTTATCTAATAGCCTAACCTTAGGCATCCATCTAAGGTTTTGAGCCTTTGAGACTATGGTTGAGATCTCACCAACTATAGGAGATAAATATAGGTTTCTTTTAGACTTGACATCATATCTTTGAGGTGTGACAACTTTAAGATTAGATTGATGATTAGTCTTTGATAGTTGGTGTTCAACTTTCTTTTTATTCTTCTTATTTCTTTTAACTTTTCCTCCTTCCTTTTGTCTTTTGAATTTTAGTTTTAATCTTTCAACCTTTTTCAAAAGTTCTTTCATTTCCAAGGTTAATGGAGGGAGGGTGTGAGGTTTCTTATTGATAGATTTGTTTTGACCAATCTTTACTTGGTTGGTCTTTTTAAAATCTATCTTGGGAGACTCTTGTTGGAATGGTTTGACTTGCTTGAACTTTCTAGAGTCTTCCTTTGATTTTGATGCCTTAGATTTTCCATTATTAGTTTTATAGATGGGTTTAGACAAATGATTTTTCCTTAATTTGCACTCAAATTTGAAATGCCCTTCATTACCACAATAATGACATTTTGTTTTGGGCAATGGGGATTGAGTGCATGAGAATGAGGGTTCACCTCTCACAAATGAGTTGGTGAAATTTGGGTCATGTGTAATATACTTATTGAATCCAAGACCCGTCCTATCTCTTTGTGATTTACCCAATCTAAATAATTTTTCAAATTTCTCTTCTCCTTGGGTAAATTTGCACTCATACTTTTGTTTGTGAGTTTCAAGTTGAGTGACTTGATTTTTAAGAATTGAATTTTCAAGTTTAACTTTTGTAAGTTCAATTTCAATTCCATTAAACTTGTTTACTTTTTCATAAGCAAGTTTTAATTCAAGTTTGAGTTCATTTACATTAGATCCAAGTTGTAAAGTTTTTATATTACCTTGAGCATTGAATAAATTTTCTTTGGTGGTTATTAACTTGGATTCAAGGTTGACAATGTCTTCAACTTGATTTTTTATATGATCACTTAGAGTTGAATTTTCTTTGGTAAGTCCTTCACAACTTATCTTAGATACATTTAATTCATCTTGAAGATTTAACAAATTATCTTTAGAAATTTTCAATTTGGATTCTAAATGGATAATGTTCTCATCTTGTCTTTTTAATGTATCTCTTAGATTTACATTTTCTTTATTTAGCTCATTGTGACTTAATTTTATTTCATTTAGTTCATCTTGAGCATTTGATAGATTGTGCAAAGTGATCATGAACTTAGAATCTAGGCATTGAATGAATTCTTCTTTCTCTCTAAGTTTATCTTTTGAAGTGTCAATTTCCTTGTTTAATCTTTTGGATTCTTCTTTTAAACTTTTGTTGTTCTTATCAAGCTTTAGGAACAATGTATATAGTTCATTATAAGCATGTTGAAGGTCATCTTCATATTCATTTTCATCTTGGGATTCATTAATTCCAAAGTTTGTATCTCCAATAGATGGAAGAGATGGTGGTCTAGAAGAATCTACACAAGTATCTACACAATCTAAAGTAGTGGAATCCATTCTAATGATTTTCATAGAAACACAACACTAGGGTTTTGACTCTAGGTTTTTACACCTAATCAAGAGTTCCAAAACGCTTGATCCTAATATAGAGCACGAGGCTCTGATACCAATTGAAAGTCCGGGATCTTAACCCTAGAGGGGGGGGGGGGGTGAATAGGGTGATCTACAGTTGTTGACTAATTATGACTAATTTTAATTTCTTTAAAATAAACCAGTCACATGTACTGATTATGACAATAGATGCGGAAAAGAGACAAATCAATCACCACAACCCAATCACCATAACACAAGGATTTATAGTGGTTCGGCCTCAATGCCTACATCCACTACCGGCTTGTGTATCCAACGCCCCACCGGATTTCCACTATTGTGCTTTTCAAAAGGCTAAGCAATAACCTCTACAATATGCTTTCCAAGGATAAGCAATAACCTTTACAATGATGTTTTTCTAGGCTAAACAACAACCCTTACACAATGCTTTTATATGGCTAAGCAATAACCTTACAATCAAATGATTTCTCTCAAAGAAAGTGTTTTCACAAAACACTCTAGGAGATTACAATTAAAGCTTAAGTAAGATGCCTCTAAGTAGGCGGATATGAAAATGTAAATCAACTCACACAAACACACTAAGAATTACAAAGATGAATGCTTATGAGGTGTGTGTGTGTGTGGAACTTCAACCAAGATAAAATTAAGCCTTAATCAAATTATGCTAAAAGCATTTAAAAGATTAATGCACATAAAAAGGTATGATTGAAGTAATATGCAAATCACATGTACCAAACACAAACTTGTAGAAGATATGAAAAACAAGGGTTCACAAGTTGTATGAAACAATGTAGTCTAAAACATGTGATGCATGTGCAATGTTGTTTTCAAAACCAAATTAATTCAACAAAGGTTTAAATGAATGAAAACAACAAGGAAAGATTCAAAACATGTTAATGGATCATGACATAAAAGAAATCAAAGATTTTGACAGTGCATGATTAACAAAGTTTATAAAACAAACTTGTTTTGAAATCAAGGTGAAGAATCCTTTGACTTAAATCAAAAGATTAAGGAAGTAGAGGATTCAACACATCATAGTTTATATGCTTAAAAACATTTACCAATAGTTTAGACAAAGCATAAAACATATGAGTAAGGAAATTAAAGCTTACTAGAGTTTAAATTCTTGAGATCAAGCTTTAGCCTTTCCTTTTGACCACACAAGCTTCCTTAGTTCATTCCTTTTGCTTAGGCATCAAAAACACCAACAATGGCCTCTATTCTCATCATCTTTTTTCTTTGAATGAACTTGCTTTTTATAGAAAAAGTGGTTCAACGGATGGCTGTCGGTCAACCGATAACTAGCTATCGGTTGACCGATGACTCAACGGTCATATGCAACGGTCATATTTTTTAAAGTTCTCCTGACCCTTTTGCATTCGTCGGTTGACCGGCCTTCATCGGTTGACCGATGAGGAACCGATAGCCGAGCCGATAGCACACTGATCATCAAAAAAGGTGCTGTCTATTTTTGGAACCGATGAGTCTCGGTCTGAGATTTTATGCACTATCGGTGGACCGATGTGAGCCGATAGGCTGACCGATGAGAACCGATGGAGTTATCGGTTCACCTTGATCCACTTGTGGGTCGACCGATGGGAACCGATGGCTTGACCGACAGACTGGTCAGGTCAATTTTCTGAATATCTGAAGTTTTGAGAAATGATCTTTTTGACATGATTAAAAACTCAGATTTGAAGGGTGTCCTTTTGCATTGTTTTCATCAAGAAAAACATGATAAAAATCAAGGTTCAAATCAACCAAAAAGAAGTTTCAAATCAAAACATGAGTAGGTTGAGTTAAAAGATGATTTTCAAGAAGAAATACGCGGAATGGAAATGAACCTAATGATATGACTGTTATGCAAATGCAAGACATCAAATTGCAAATACTTAGGGTCTAACACTCCGAGCATCAGGCCGAATGGAAAGGCCTTCTGGCTGAAGACCTTCAATCAGTGGGTCAGGAGTCTGAGCTTGCTCCCAAACCAGAGGGTGCTGGAGAGCTCCTGATACTGAAGATCGGACTGAAGAGTCGGTGAAGATCAACATCTCCCAGAATCTCCAGGGGAGGATCAGAGTTTCCAGACTTCATTTCTTTTCTGTTTTCAGAGGACTGTGAGCCTCCTTACTGTATTCTGCTTCTTCTTTTCTGTAACTCTTGTAATGAAGAAATTACATTCAATAAAAAGAAAGAAGTTCCTGATGAGATAGACTGTTTGTTCTGCGTCTTTGTATTCTTTTTTGCTTTTTTCTGTATTTTTGTGCTGCTTTTCTGCAGTTTTGTGCTTGCACTGCTTTTTTCTTTCAAAGACTGTCATTGGCAGAGATGCGCTGTCATTGGCCGAGATGAACTGTCATTGGTCGAGATGAGCCCAGTGTCTCGAGGGTCTCGGCTGTGCGAGCCTGAGTCCGGGATCAATCTCGGGGGGTATATGAACCCAGAGCTTTAGGGACAACTGGATGTATGAATCCGAAGCCTTCCCAAGGTGGCTCAACCTAGGGTTTTAGGAGCGACTGGATGTATAAATCCTAAGTCGGTCCATGGGCGCGTGAACCCAGAGTTTTTTAGGGACGACTGGATGTATGAATCCGAAGCCTTCCCAAGGTGTCTCAACCTAGGGTTTTAGGAGCGACTGGATGTATAAATCCTAAGTCGGTCCATGGGCGCGTGAACCCAGAGTTTTTTTAGGGATGACTGGATGTATGAATCCGAAGCCTTCCCAAGGTGTCTCAACCTAGGGTTTTAGGAGCGACTGGATATGTAAATCCTAAGTCAGTCCATGGGCACGAGAACCCAAAATTTAGGGACGACTGGATGTATGAATCCAAAGCCTTCCCAAGGTGTATCAACCCAGAGTTTTAGGAGCGACTGGATGTATAAGTTCTAAGTCGGTCCATGGGCGAGTGAACCCAAAATTTAGGGACGACTGGATGTATGAATCCGAAGTCAATCCCAGGGTGTATGAACCCGGAGCTACCGAACTGAGATAAGATGACACAAATTTGAGAAATGCTGCTTTCATTGATCACGAAACTTTTATTACATCTTAGAAATAGAACTTTTTTAAGTGTGATGCGTTCCACGGTCTCGGCAACTGCCTGCCTTCCAGGTCTTCAAGTTTGTAAGAAGATCGTCCTACCATTGAGACCACCCTGAATGGGCCATGCCAGTTCGGGGCCAGTTTGCCTTCATTTGGGCCTTTGTCTGCTGGCACGGTCTTCTTCAGCACCAATTCTCCTACTGAGAAGCTTCTTTCTCTGACTTTTTCATTGTATCCTTTGGCTAGCCGTTGCTGATAGTCGGCCAGTCGTATGGCCGCTGCATCTCGGCGCTCGTCAGCTAGGTCCAGCTCCATTGCCAGGTTCGTCTCGTTTTGGCCTTGGTTGACAAGTTCCGATCTCAGGGTAGGGAGGCCAATTTCTAAGGGAATGACCGCCTCCATCCCATAGGCCAACGAGAAGGGTGTCGCCGAGGTGAATCGTCTTGGAGTTGTCCTGTATGCCCACAACACGCTGGGAAGCTCTTCTACCCATCTCCCTTTCACTTTGTCCAGTCGCTTCTTCAGGCCGTCGAGCAGTACTTTGTTAGAGATTTTGACATGACCGTTGCTTTGTGGGTACGCCGGTGTGGAATAGTGATTCCTGATGCCATGCTCTTGACAGAAGTCTTTGAAGAATTTGGAGCCGAACTGAGTCCCATTGTCCGAAATCAGGGCCCTGGGGATGCCGAACCTCGTTATGATGTTTTTCCACACGAAGTTCTTGGAGTCCCTTTTAGTGATGGAGGACAGCGGCTCAGCTTCTATCCACTTCGTGAAGTAGTCTGTAGCAACTATCAGCCATCTCTTGTTCCCTGGAGCTCGGTGAAGAGGTCCCACAATGTCCAGCCCCCATTGAGCGAAGGGCCATGGACTAGTGAGGGGACTCAGGTCTTGCGCTGGCTGGTTAAGAGAATGGGAGAACTTCTGACATTTTTTGCATTTTCTGGCATATACCTGCGCATCCTTCTGCATGTACGGCCACCAGTAACCTTGGCTTATTGCTTTGTATGCCAGTGACCGCCCTCCGATGTGACTTCCGCAGGTTCCTTCATGGATCTCATACAGAAAGTCGTCCACTTTGCTTGGATGGACGCATTGGAGATAGGGACCTGTGAAGGATCTTCTGTAGAGTTTGCCTTTAGGAGATAGCCAGAATCGAGCTGCATTGAGTCTGATTCGATGGGCTTCATTCTTGTCCTCGGGGAGCTGGTCACTCTTTAGGTAAGAGATGATTGGGTCCATCTAGCTCGGGCCGAGATCAGCGCACAGGACTTGCCGAGGTGACTGCAGTTCTAGGCTTGATCTCGGTATCGATCTGACCTCAACGGTCCTTTTCTATCCTGCTTCGACAGCGGAGGCAAGGTTTGTAAGCGCATCAGCATACGTGTTGGTATCTCTAGAGATTTGCCTGACCTCGGCTGTCTGGAAGTGCGAGAGCAGTTTCTTTGCGAGGGCTAAGTAGGCCGCCATCCTGTCGTCCCTGGCTTGGTAGTCTCCAGTGAGTTGGCTAGTTACCAGTTGTGAATCACTGAAGACCACCAATTGCTGGGCTCCGAGGATTTGGGCGCTGTTCAGCCCTGCTATCAGAGCTTCATACTCCGCTTCATTGTTCATCACTTTGAAGTCCAAGGTGAAGGCTTGCTCTATGACCAGTCCCTCTGGCGATTGGAGGACTATGCCGGCGCCAGCTCTCTTGGAGGTGGATGAGCCGTCGACGAAGACCTTCCATGCCGAGACAGGAACTTGGTTCTGAGAAGATTGTTCGACCTCGGTGACTTCGCGCTCATGCCCTATGCCCTCCGGTTCGGTGCCGTGCTGGGTCGAAGCCGAGCTCGGGGAGACGAACTCTACAATGAAGTCTGCCAGGATTTGGGCTTTGATCGCAGTCCTGGGACGGTACTGGATGTCATACTGCCCCAGTTCAACTGCCCATTTTGATATGCGCCCTGAAAAGTCAGCTTTCTTGAAGATAGATCGGAGTGGGTGCTCTGTGATGACCATAATAGTGTGTGATTGAAAATAATGGGAGAGCTTGTGGGAGGCGCTGACGAGCGCCAACGCAAGCTTCTCTAGCAAAAGGTATCTGGTCTCGGCATCTAGCAGGATCTTGCTCGTATAGTAGATTGGTTTTTGGACACCATCATCCTCTCTGATGAGGACAGAGCTCACTGCATGATCCGAGACCGCAAGATATAGATACAAAATCTCCCCCTGAGTTAGGGTAGAGAGTAAGGGTGGTGAAGATAAATAGGTTTTGAGTGCTTCCAATGCTTGGTTGCACTCGGGGTCCACTGAAACTTGAAATTCTTTTTCAGAAGTTGAAAGAAAGGCCGGCACTTATCTGATGATCTGCTGATGAAGCGATTGAGTGCCGCAGCCATGCCTGTAAGCTTCTGGACCTCTTTGGTGGTAGATGGACTTTGGATACCCAGGATTGCAGTAATCTGATCCGGGTTGGCCTTTATCCCCCTCCGCGTCACTAGGCTTCCGAGGAACTTGCCAGAAGCTACGTCGAAAGCGCACTTAGAAGCATTCAGTTTGAGCTTGAACTTACGGAGGATGCTGAAGACTTGGGCCAGATTGGCCAGATGGTCGCTGGATTGCTTGGACTTGACGACCATGTCGTCAATGTAGACTTCGACAGTCTTGCCGAGCTGGGCCTGGAACATTTTTGTGACGAGGCGCTGATAAGTTGCCCCCGCGTTCTTCAGCCCAAAGGGCATCACCTTATAGAAGTAGGTGCCGCGGGGGGTAATGAATGTCGTTTTCTCCTCGTTTGGCTCATACATTGGAATCTGGTGGTAGTCTCTGTAGGCGTCGAGGAAGCTCATTCTGTCGTGGCCAGCAGTGGCGTCGATCATCTAATCAATCTTGGGAAGAGGGAAGCTGTCCTTCGAGCATGCTCTGTTGAGATCTGTAAAGTCTACGCACACTCTCCACTTTCCAGTCTTCTTTTTCACTACCACTGTATTGGCCAGCCAGACCGGGTACTGGACCTCCCGGATTGTGCCTGCCTCTAGCAACTTGTCGATTTCTTCGACCACCACTTCCGTCTGCTGCAACCCCGTCCTGCGAGCCTTCTGTACCATTGGCTTGTGGTTGGGATCCACGTTCAACCGGTGACACATGACCTCGGGGTCGACTCCAGGCATCTCGCTCGGGGTCCAAGCGAAGACATCCACGTTCTGCATTAAAAATCTTGAGAGCTCGGCTCTCTCTGGTTAGGGCAGCTGGGTGCCGATCAGGAAAAATCTATCAGGGTCTGATGGGTCAAGCCTGACTTCGGCAAGATCTTCAATACGCTTCTTGTCAGGATCTCGGCTGATCTCATCCAGCCCCCTTTCGAACTCTGCGAGGTTCACTCGCTCTGGCTCCTTCTCCCCAGAGACCACGGCCGACATGCACTGCCTGGCCAGCTGTTGATCCCCTTCAACTGTAACCACCTCCATTCTCCCATCCTCTTCGAGTATGAACTTCAGCTTCTGATGGAGAGAGGAGGGAACTGCTTCCATCTTGTGGAGCCACGCCCTGCCCATAATAACATTGTAGGGGGAGGGGGCGTCCACCACCAGGAAATCCGTCATGACCGAGGCTCCGCCTACTCTAGTCTCCAGAGTAATTCTCCCCTTGGGGTAGACCGGCTTGGCGCTGAACCCGATCAGAGGCGTGCGAGCTTCCTTTAGATCAGTCTCCTGGAGCCCCATCTTCTTGAAGCAGCTATAGTAGAGGACTTCGGATGAGCTGCTGGGGTCGATGAGGATCTGCTTCACTGTGAAGTCCCGCAGCTTCATCGTTAGGAGCAGAGGATCGTTGTGGGGAAGCTGCACTCCCTCGAGGTCTCTGTATGAAAATGAGATGGACGGGTGCTCGCGCCGAGCTCGCTTGGACGCCGGTCCGAGCTCGGCTCTCATCACCTCTTTCCCATGTGAGGCCTGCCTGGCTTCGGCACGAGCCAGGGAGCTGCCCCTAGCTGAGGGAGAGGGAGCTAAGGGCGCCAAATGGGTGACATTGATGATCTTCTCAGAATCTTCGCTATCTGGATCCCTAACAGTGCTCTGATGAGGTCGGCCACTGCCCCCGGCGCCAGCATCTCCTGCCTTGATGAACTCCTCCAAGTGACCTTCTTTGGCGAGCTTCTCCAGGAAGAACTTTAAGGTCCTGCACTCCTCGGTTTTGTGCCCATTTTGCTTGTGATAGGCACATAACTTGGTCTGGTCTCGGGTGGAGGCTTCACTCTGCATGGGATGAGGCCAGCTGAAGAACGGCCTGTTCTTGATCTTGTTCATGATTTGGTGGATCGGCTCCCTAAAGACGACGTTCACGGCCTGGTAAGCGTCGACAGGAGGTCTGGTCTTCCTGCTGCCCCCATATCTGGACGCTGCAGTCTTTGCCGAGCTGGAAACCCAGGTCTGCTTTGGCTCTTCCTTTTGAAAGGGTTTCTTTTCTCTCTGCTAGGGCTGGTTGCCCCTCTCCCTGGGTCCTGGGCCGTGATTCTCCCAGGCCCGGACCTCATCCTCCTCCCGGGCGACATAGCGCTTTATCCGGGACATCAAGGCCGGCATGGAGGTCGCGGGGTCTCCGGCCAGGTCTTTCCTCAGCTCGTTCCCTGGCAGCAGGGCATTCCGGAAGGCGAAAATCATCACTTTGTCTCTGGTATCCTCAATTTGGCTGTAGATCGCCCAGAACCGCCGGGCGAACTGAGTAATGCTTTCGCCCTGCTTCATTTTTAGGGCAAGAATATCAGCATCAGTCTTGGGGACGACGCTGTAAGCCTGGAACTTCTTCAGGAAGGAGAGATGGAGCTGTTTCCAACTCGAAATGGACTTCTCTGGAAGGGCGCAGTACCACTTCAAAGGGAGGTCGCCCAGACTGGAGGAAAAGATCTTGCAGTTGAGATGGCCCTCGTTCCCCCAGATAGACATCTTCTGAGAGAAGTGTCGGAGGTGAGCTACTGGGTCGGACACTCCATCATAGGGGACGAACCGCGGGATAGAGAACTTCTTGGGGAGAGGAGTCTCTTTGATATCCCACGTGAAGGGAGAGGCCCCCAGATCGGTGGGGCCGCAGATCTCTTGCTGGTCTTGGGCAAGAGCAGCCATCTCCATATTGTGCCGAACGTCCAGTTTGATACGCCTGTCGAGCCGCTCCTGCTCGACGTCCTCCCGCGGTGACACTGCTTCCGACTTCCGCTTCGAATGGCCTCGGCTGTGGTAGTTGCGAGCCTGGTCATCTCGGCCGCGACTGTGGTAGCTGCGAACTTGGTCGTCTCGGCCGTGATGGCTTCGACCATTGCTCGCATGCTCGTTGTTGGGCCGGCTATGCTTCTGATCCAGAAAAGCTCTCAAATCCTCGCGGGAGGGCTGGACTACCTTGCTCGGGGCAGCTTTCTTTCCGCCTTGGGGCCGGGAAGGCTGGCCTGCTGAGGGAGCCCCTGCTGCTTTCAGTTGCTGCTGGAGCTGGCGGATTATTCTGTCCTGCTCCTGGATGAGGGCATTCTGAGCCGCGATATCTCCTTCGTCATTGAGGTCTCGCTGACGGCGTGGCTCGTTGACTGCTACACCTTTGTTCTTTGGGGGACATGCGTGTCGCCGCTCATCACGTCGGGGAGGCGTGATTTCATCACCCGGGGACGAATCTTCAACAACAACTCCCTCTTGGAAGGGAATCTCGATGAAGAGCTGCGAGCCTATGCGCCCCTTGCCTGTAGATGCGCCATGCACCGTTCTGGACCGTCCTTGAGGAGGGGCGTCCGTCGACGGGCCTGGTTGCTCGAGCGCTGCTCTCGAAGATTCTCTGCCTTTCTTCGGTCTCGGAGGCATGGTATCTGGGAAGATTGAGAAGGTCGGGAAGGTTGGGATATTACTTTCCCACAGACGGCGCCAATTTTAAGTGCATAAAACTATGACTCACAATAACAGGGGGCCTGATAGGACTTATCCAAGTAGAAGAAGATGATCTGCTGCCTCAGGAGCTGAAAGAGAAGAAGAAACAGTCAGAGGACCCTGGCCTGGGCGGCGCAAGGCTCTCCGATGCCTAAGTCAGTAAGTGGACTGGAACAAAGGAAGGAGAGGAAGAAGAGAGGCAGAGTAACGACTCTCAAGTATGGGTTGCGTACCTTGCATGTAAAATAGTTCTCTATTTATAGAGGATTCATGAGGATATTTTGGATGATATTTGGATGTGGGTCCCACGATTTGATAGGGAAGTCTCTATCAGCCCACAAGATATTAGGGACCCAAGTTGTATGGAAGATACAAATGTAAGAGAAGGAGAAAGAAGTGCAAAAAAATCAGGAAAAGGGGCTGGAAAACACCCTTGACGAGCTGGACAGCAAGCTTGGGCTCGCTATAGCGAGCCAGTCCTCTGCCTGGCGAGTCAGGCAGAAGCCCAGCTCGCTATAGCGAGCCTGGGCCCGCTATAACGAGCCAGGCTTCTGGAATGGAGTCTGTTTAGCCCATTTTCTGGGCTGTTTGCCCAGCTGTTTTGAGGCCTATTTAAGGCCCTATTTTAAGGCCCTGTTGGGGACTGTTTTAAGCCCTGTTGGGGGGCTGTTTCAGGGGCATGTTGAGACCAGTTCTAAGACCTGTTTTGAAACCTGGTTTAGCCTGATTCAAGGCCCTGTTCCAGGTCTGTTTCAGCTGGTTTAAAGGCCCTATTCCAGGTCTGGTTTCAGCTGGTTTAAAGGCCCTGTTCCAGATCTGTTTCAGCTGGTTTAAAGGCCCTGTTCCAGGCCTGGTTACAGCTAGTTTAGGGCCCATGTTCCCTACCCATCCTAGGCTCATTAACAGTCTTCTCTTTGGCCCTTGTCTCCCCATAGTTTGGAGCCCAATTCAACCCTCATTTGACATATAAAAGCCCAGAAAGGATACCTTGATTTGAACTACTGTGCATAGTGAAAATTTATTGAGAAGGTGATGAAACTTCTTGATGTTAAGTTACCTGGGAAGTTATTCAAGTCTTTACATACACTTTATCTCCTAAATTGTTAATGATCTTCAGTGGCACCAAATTCCTCAATTAATAGCGACATTAGGAGACTAAGTGTGTGTTGAGACAAACCATGGTAAGCCTTTGAACCATTACACGCTAAATTCATTTCATGTTAGAAAGCTTTGCCAAGTCCATTTATAAATCAATTTAAATGTTTTGAGTGCTTTACCACATTTATAGATATTGATAAGACTACTCATCTATTTTGCTCGGATTCGTCGATATGTGAGATATGTATTTGTTCGGAGTAGTTTTCTTATCGATTTTGGAAATATATCTTATGAACGGACTTGTATTACTTCGAGGTTTCGAACTTTTACTCTAATGGCACCACTAAACTTAGGTTACCTTATCGGATTGATCATCCGGCTTGGAATCTTTAATCTGTTCACCAGCTGCAATTTGGATTCTGTCTGTACCGACCATGGCAACGGTTTATATCCGGTCCCACGTGTAGTGGCTACGGTTCTGTTTGATAACGACTATGTTCGTTCCGGTCCCACGAGTAGTGGCTACAGTTTTGTCTGCTCCCGTTACTTCGGTAACAGGAGAATTTAGCTATACGTGGTCAGCCAATGTTTTTATACATTTAATGTTTTATCTTATGGTTCTTGTTTATTTCACTTATCATAGCATTGGATTTGTAAACTATTAAGATGTCTATCTTTTAGTTAGTCATTTCAATTATTCAGGATTTAATCGTGGCTCTCATTTATTTGATGTTTTACTTTCCTATCATCCTATTATTGTTATATTTGCTTGCCAGACCGTCGTGTCTGACCCTGTTTGCTTGGTGCCAGATGCCGAGCCCCTCGCATTTGAGGCGCACTTCGAGGCGGAACCCATAGTTCTTGTGGTGGGCGAGTGGCAGCCCGATGATGTCGTTTAGACGTCGGGTTGTTTTTGGAGCTGCGACCACATTTTGGGGAATAAAAACTATTCTTTGTGGGATTTTGTTGTAGCCATTGTTGGCTTATTCTTTTTGGGGAAAAATTGTAATTATTGGCTAACTTTACTTTTGTATTAACTTTAAACCAACTTTGGGGCCTACCGATGGAAAGTTTCTCTTTTTGATGCAAGTCTTGTGCGTTCTCATCTTATACCCATATGTGATAGACTTTTATGTTTGCTACAATGCTTCCGCGTAAGTTATTCATATGAATGTGATTCTTATTAATCACTGTTGGATCGGATTTCGGGGATCCTTACTGTAAGACCCCGACCCCCAATTTCTCTGTTTAGTATTGTTTTAATCGTGGTTTAACTTTTTAAGCGAGATTTGAGTTGGTTTGACTTTGTCTTTGAGTTTGACTAGATTTTTCATAGCCTTGGAGATTTTGAAGACCGTTGACTTTAGTTTGACCAGGTCTTTGTAAAATGTATTTTTGTGAGAAATTATTCTTATTTTGGGAAAAATTTCAAATTTTGCTCCTTTTGACTCATGTTATTGAGTTTAACAACTTTCATGTTTTGACCATTTTGATTTGATGCTCTGAAATCGCGTTTTTCGAGAAAAATGGGCAAAAATGACATTTTCACTAAATCTGTCCATAAATTTCAAAAATTCAGAAATTGGGGAAAATATACTTTTTGGAAAGTAAATATTTCGATGATCGATTTTGTCTTCTTCGTCGATCTCATTCGGGACCCACAAATATTAGTTTCAGCCTTTGTAAGATTGGGGCCCATGGGGCCCAGCCCACTTACCCTTTATAAAGCCTTGGGCTCTTCTTCTATCCCATTTATTCTTCTTGCAACCCTAGGCTCAAGAGAGAACCCTTCTCCTAGCACTTTCTCTCTCCTCTTTGTAACCTCTCTTCTTGAGTGCTAAATGGAGGATTGAGCTCCTAATCCTCTTCTCCTCTCTCTTGGCTTTCCAAAGATGCCATTTTCAAGAGATTTGAGCTAGAGAAGATCCCTCTTTCAAGCCCTTCTTCTTTGTTTGAGCTACCAAAGGTTAGCAATGGCATTTCTTACTTGAGATCCTTGTTTTTCAAACCATTTGGAGTATTTTCTTTTTTATGCAAAGGGTTTTCTTTGAGATTTGCAATGGATTTGTTTTCTAGGGCTTCTTCTTGAGTTATTTTTGGGGGTTTTGTGATTTTGGAGCTTAGGACTATAGGAAGACCATCTTTGACTGGTTTATCCCCCATCTTGACCAAGGCAAGTGAATATTCAACTAATATGGTGATTATGTTTAATGTGAGAAATTTCACGGCATTTCTTTCCTATTGTATGTTCCCTCATTGATTTAGAATTCATCTTTGAAATGATCTAGCAATGGTTTATGCTTTCTTTCGTTGAGATATTGTTTTACAATAATCTATGCGTTGCTCTTGAAATGATTTATCTTGATTTAGCATCATTACATCTCAAGGTTTTTATATCTTGATAATTGAAGAAGATTACCTTAGAATTTGATTTGTTTGATGGAACGGAATGATTTAATGTATATGATGATTTGATGGAGTTTGTTATGTTCATAGGGGACCTAATTCATTGAAGAATTATTGTAGAAAAGGAGGGAAGAAAGAAAAAAAAAAGGTGTGCAAAAATCTGCACTTCAATCGGACCCAGACAGAACTGGGTCCGCTCGAGCGAACCCATGGGCCGCTCGAGCGGCCCAGGTTCTGGGAGGGGTCCTCTCGAGAAAGCCCTGGGTCGCTCAAGCGGACCTGGGCCCAGTCCCGGGTTCGTTTGCAGCCTGTTTTGGGGGCTGTTTATGGGATATTTGTGGACCTGTTTAAGGCCCATTTAAACCTCCTTTCCTCAATGAATTCTTGGCCCATTTGATCCCTCCTATGGCTTGGAAACTCTCGAACAAATGAAGAGAATTGTAACATTATGAAATGTGCAAATTCGAGTGATAAATGAGAAGAAGATTTGAGTAAATTGTGATACTTGGAAATTGTGAAATGGGAATGAGAACAATGAATGAATGAGCATATGTGAAATTACCCGGGAATCTTTCAAGTCTCAATGCGCACTTTATCATTTAAATGTTGTGGATTTTCATTGGCATCAAACATATTCTCTTATTAACCAATGTTTAAAGGTTAAATGTGTATTGAGATTTTTCCTTGGTAAGTCATTAAGTCTTTCTACACTATTCCATTTCATTTCAAGTCAGAGAATGTATTTGTACTCTTCGGTAAATTAATTTGAATAACATCGGTGATTTGTTATAAAATCATGTGGTTTTCCATGTTCGAAAGGATTGATCGTATGATTTTATACAAATTACTTTGATGTGTATTTGAGTGGTTTACCATGGAAATTCGTATGTCTTCTACGAATCGATTTGAAAGGAGATTGGAATGGTTCGCCACATTCGGGATTTTATCGATAAGACTACTATTTTGAAAATAAAACCTCGAGGCCAGACGGTGCCAGAGCTTCGTAGTGCGAGCCCATGAGCCAAAGAGACTATTATTTCAAAAATAAAACCTCGAGGCAAGATGGGGCTAGAGCTTTCTAGTGTGAGCCCATGAGCCAAAGGGGTTATTATGGTTTGATTTGTATCGGTTGGGTTTTGAAAACTAAAGGCACCACTAGGCTTAGGTCACCTTGTCGGGGTGATCACCCGGCTTGGGATCTTTAATTTGTCTGCCAGCTGCAGCTTGGATTTTGTCTGTACCGACCATGGCGACGGTTTTGATCTGCCGATCCCACGTGTAGTGGCTACGGTTTTGATTCTGTTTCCGGTCCCACGTGTAGTGGCTACGGTTCTGTCTGCTCTTGTTACTTCGGTAATAGGAGAATATAGCTATGTATGGTTGCCAATGTTTTATCTGTTTATTAATTTATTTTATGATTCTTATTTGTTTATACTCAGTATATTCTTTGAATTTGTTATTGTTTATGAAATCGGTGTTTTATCGCATTGTCTCTATTATTCAGGATTTTAAATGTATTTCCAATTATTAAATGTTTCACGTAGGTTGTGATCTTTTGAGATATTTATGCTCCAAAAACTGTTCATTTATTTGCTTTGATATTTATGTTCGGCCTTTCGATCGTTCTATCATGATTTATTGCTATTATTGTTTAGACTCTTTAAATGGATTTACAATGATTCCATAAGGTTTTATGAATGCCCATTTCCATATTACTTGTTTATTTGCTTGCCAGACCGTCGTGTATGACCCTGTTTGTTTGGTGCCAGTTTCCCCTCAGTCTGTTTTTAGGTGTTTGATCGGAGGAGGCGGTGGAGCCGCCGGTCTGACGTGAGAGGCTGCCCATTGATATCATCTAGATGTCAAGTTTGGCACCGGAGTTTGTATCTAAATATTGGGGGTAGTATTTCTGTTTAGTTGGATATTTTGTATGGCTTTGTTAGCCTTTTTCTTGGGATTTATAATTAAGACACTTGTTAATTGTAATTTGAATATGTGGGAAATAAATAGTCCTGTTGCTACCAGCTCAGTATTTTATGATGTATGATCTGTACCAGTCTGCTCATGTGATGGCTTTATGATATTGGTTGAGTGCAACACGGAATCCGATGGCCACGGACTCCGGGTCGCAACGCCATGGCTAGCATCCGCGAAAATATGTTCTGATCGTGATGGAATTTTATTATCCTCATTCACGCAGATCTTGGGAAATGCAACAAAAGTTTTAATAAATCCCAAAATTTTGCATCCCGAGGTCGGATCACTGGAGGGCCCGGTTTCGGGGTGTGACACTTACCGCGGAAACATGTGGGAAACTAGCGTGTGCGGGCGGAATTTTCCGGCCCGTCGACCCCGGATTAAGGTCTCGTTTAACAGGTCCTCGGTTCGGGGGCGTGACAGGCTTGGTATCAGAGCGAGAAATATTTGAGGCAATGAAAATTGGATTAGAAACATAAGGACGTGGCAAGGATTCGTTAGAATTTCCATTAGTTAGCATCGATTGGGTTTGGGAACGCCTTATTTATTATATTTTGTTGTACTAACAAGTTGTTTTGCAGCACTATGCCTCCACGTAGACCTCCAGTGAATGCAAATGCATCAGGCAGCAATAATGACAGTGGGGTTGAGAATCAGATGACATGTCAATTTCAGCAGCTTATGCAGATGTTAGTTGAACAACAACAACGAGCCAATGAGAATTAAGCTAGATTCCAAGAGCAGATGGCAAAGAAAGACGAAGAGTTGACACAGGTTCAGAGGCAGTTGCTTGAAGTTTTGGGTAGGAGGCCAGAACCAATGCCTAATGTGGAAGCTATGCAGAACAGAGACCGGGATCCTAATATCTTATTGAGAAGTTCAGAAAGAGAGGTCCTAAGGAGTTCACAGGACAAGAAGATCCTCTAACAGCTGATGACTGGTTAGCCCACACGGAGAACATCTTTGATATCTTTGTATGCACAGGCAGATAACGAGTTCATCTAGCAGCTTCCATGTTCACCGGATTAGCTGATATTTAGTGGAAGACCATTAAGGAAGGTTATCAAAATATTGAGGATGGGATTGCTTGGACCACCTTCAAACAACAGTTCAGTGAGAAGTATGTCCCCGTACACATCAAGAAGCAGAAGGCAGCGGAGTTTCAGTTGCTCAAACAAGAAGACATGACAGTCCTTAAGTACCTTACGAAGTTCGAGAAATTGTCTCATTACGCACCGGAGCTTGTGGATACGGAAGAGAAGAAAATCACTAAGTTTATGGATGGACTTAATCCCATCATCTTGAGGGATGCTTTAGGTGTGGTACCACCGACTACTTTCCAAGAGGCTATCAAAAGAGCCTACAGGTTTGAAGACATCAATAATCAGATCATCAAGGATAATCAGAGGAAGAGGCAGCAGTATTAAGGAGGGCAGAAATCTTATTAAGGCAAGAGACAGAAGAAGCAGCAGAATACTCCAGCTCAAGGTGGGTGTGAGCATTGTGGCAAGAATCACCCTTCTCAGCAGTGCTACAGAGTTACTGGTGCGTGTTTTAAGTGCGGTGGCACAGATCACCAAATGAAGGATTGCCCAAATAACAGAAATCAAGGCAATAGGGCACCTCAGCAGCCACCAAGGCAAGCACCTCAGCAGAACTAGCAGGCAGTTCAGAATCAGCCAAGACAGCAGCAGAATCAGCAGCCCCGTCAGCAACCACAAAATCAGAATGCCCGTCCACCGCAACAGAATCAGAATGTGCAGCTAGGAAGGCCAAATCAAAACCAGAATAGACCGCGTCAGCAAGGCCGCCTCAATCATCTCAATCAAGTGGACGCAGAAGCAACGGGAGATGTTGTGGAAGGTAAACTCCTAATTTGTGAAGTAGAAGCTAAAGTGTTGTTAGACCCGGGATCTACTCACTCTTTCATATCCCATGTGTTTGCTAAAATGATTAGTGTGCCTGCTAGAGAGTTAGAGTTTGTTTTGACTGTTACTACTCCGGTAGGGAAACAAGTTGTGTGTAATACATTTTACCCTAGTTGTTCAGTGAAGATAAGAGATGTCATATTCCCTACAGAGCTTATTACCTTAGTTATGCATGACTTCGATGTCATTTTAGGCATGGATTGGTTAGCAGGACATCATGCCTCTATGGATTGCTATAGCAAGACCATTGCTTTTAGCTTGGATGGGATATCCTCCGAGGTGAAATTTCAGGGAGAGAAAAAGGTTTCTCCGGCTAGGTTTATTTCAGCTCTTTCTGCAGCTAAGTTGTTGAGATCAGGATGCGAAGGACTCATTGCATTTGTCACCAAGGATGAACAGTCCCAAGGGCTGGAGAACATCCCGATAGTGTGTGAGTTTCCCGATGTTTTTTTGGAAGAAATTCCAGGTTTATCACCTGTCAGAGAGATTGAGTTTACAATAGAATTGATGCCAGGGACTGCTCTGATCTCCATTGCTCCTTACAGGATGGCTCCAACAGAGTTAGGAGAATTGAAACTACAGTTACAAGAGTTACTAGACAAAGGCTTTGTAAGGCCAAGTGTTTCCCCATGGGGAGCCCTAGTTCTATTTGTCAAGAAGAAAGATGGAAGCTTGAAGATGTGTATAGACTACAGAAAATTGAACCAAGTGACCATCAAGAACAAGTACCCTTTGCTAAGGATAGACGAGTTGTTTGATCAGTTGCAAGGAGCAGAATTTTTTTCGAAGATAGATTTGAGGTCCGGATACCATCAGTTGAGAGTTAGAGAATCAGACATCCCGAAGACAGCTTTTCGGACCAGATACGGGCACTATGAATTTTTGGTGATGCCCTTTGGACTAACGAATGCACCAGCAGTATTTATGGCCCTTATGAACAAGATCTTTGCACCCTATCTAGATCAGTTCACAGTCATCTTCATTGATGACATACTAGTGTATTCCAAGTCAAGAGATGACCATGAGCAGCATTTGAGGACTTCATTGCAGTTGTTGAGAGATAATCAGTTGTATGCGAAGATTGGGAAATGCGAGTTTTGGCTAGAGCAAGTCACCTTTCTTGGTCACATCATTTCTAGAGAAGGACTAGCAGTTGATCCAGCAAAGATATAAGCAGTCATCAATTGGGAGAAGCCGAAGAATGTGACTAAGATTAGGACTTTTATGGGGTTAGCAGGATACTATAGAAGATTTGTATAAGGATTTTCATCCATTGCAGCACCCTTGACCAAGTTGACCCGAAAGAATGTACCGTTCGTATGGTCAGAGAAATGTGAAGCTAGTTTTGAAGAGTTGAAGAAGAGGTTAACTTCAGCACCTGTCCTCACCTTACCTTCGGGGAGTGGTGGTTTTGTTATCTATACGGATGCTTCAGATGTAGGACTTGGATGTGTTTTGATGCAAAATGGGAATGTGATAGCGTATGGCTCGAGGCAATTGAAGGAACAAGAGAAGAAATATGCGATGCACGATTTGGAGTTGGCAGCAATAGTGTTCGCGTTGAAGATGTGGAGACACTATTTATACGGAGAAAAATTTGAAGTTCATTCGGATCACCGTAGTCTCCAATACTTGTTCTCTCAGAAGGAATTAAACATGAGGCAAAGAAGATGGATGGAGTACATCAAAGACTACGATTTCCCGATCATCTATCATCCGGGGAAGGTTAACGTAGTGGCCGATGCATTGAGTAGAAAATCAGTTTGTTTGGCTAGTTTGCAAGGGTTTTACAATTTTCAGCAATTCGAAGAGTTGAGAGTAGATTTCTAACCTTTGAGGGAAGGAGTTGTGTTGGTGAATATGACAGTGTCTGAGCCAGTCTTCATACAGAAAATCAAGGACAGTCAGATGCAAGATCCAGACTTGGCAAAAATTGTGGAGCACATCTCGGAACGCCCAGATTTTCAGATCATGGGTGGAGTTTTGTACTTCCGTGGCAGGCTTTATGTTCCAAAGATAGACAATTTGAAGAATGACATTATGGTAGAAGCTCACAATACAAGGTATTTTGTACACCCGGGGAGCACGAAGATGTACCAAAATTTGAAGAGTCGCTTTTGGTGGAACAATATGAAGAGAGAGATAGCAGCCTTCGTATCTAGATGCATGACTTGCCAATTGGTGAAGGCAGAACATCAGAAGCCACCTGGTCTTTTGCAGCCCTTAGAAATTCCAGAGTGGAAATGGGAACACCTGACTATGGATTTCGTCTCGGGTCTACCGACTACAAGCAGAGGGAACAATGCTATTTGGATCATAGTAGATCGGTTAACGAAGTCGGCACACTTTATTCCTTTGAAGATCGGGAAGAAGATGCACATGTTGGCTTTGGCACAAGCCTTCGTGAAGGAGATCGTTAGTCATCATGGTCAGCCGGTCTCCATTACTTCGGATCGAGATAGTAGATTTGTCTCGAGATTTTGGAAGACCTTACATGAATCGATGGGAACGAAGCTTCAATTCAGCACAGCATATCACCCGCAAACCGATGGTCAGTCGGAGAGGACTATTCAGACCCTTGAAGACATGCTTAGAGCTTGTGTACTCGATTTCAAGAATCAATGGGATGAGAATTTACCTATCTGTGAGTTTGCCTGCAACAATAGTTACCATTCAAGCATAGGGATAGCCCCTTTCGAAGCGTTGTATGGCAGGAAGTGTAGAACCCCAGTGTGTTGGGAAGAAGTCGGAGAACATAGTTTTCATGGACCTTCTTTCATTGAAGAGACGAGTGATAAAGTCAGAATTATTCATGAACGATTGAAGATTTCTAGAAGCCGACAGAAAAGCTATGCTGATGTTCGGAGGAAGGATCTACAATTCCAAGTTGGAGATAAAGTATTTTTGAAAGTATCTCCGGTCAGAGGAACACTGAGATTTGGGCAGAAGGGCAAATTATCTAAGAGATTCATTGGACCGTATGAGATCTTGAGTCGTATTGGGGAAGTAGCATATAGATTAGCCTTGCCTCCAGAACTTTCAGGTGTGCACAATGTGTTTCACATGTCAATGCTAAGGAAGTATGTCTCGGACCCTTCACACGTGCTACATCACGAACTGCTGGATGTTCGAGAAGATGCCACCTACATTGAGAAACCGGCAGAGATTATTGACACCAAAGAGCAAGAGCTGAGAAACAGAACAATTCAGTGGGTAAAGATTCGTTGGGAGAATCATGGACCAGAAGAGGCCACTTGGGAACTTCGTGATCAGGTCCAGAAGAAATACCCTCAGCTATTTCCAGAGGTTACTGATCATTTGGAGGACCAAATGTGATTTTTAGGGGTGGAGGATGTCAGACCCCGACCTAAGTTTGGAATATTTAATTATATCTTAACCGTGATTAGTTGGTAAACGGGGGTTAGTGGATGATTATCTTATTTTCTTAAGCTAGATTAGAATGTTTGAATAGCTTTGGGAATTTTTGAGAGTCGTTGACTTAGGCTTGACGCGGGCCGGGGCGCCCGTGTGTTGTGTGTGAACCTTTGGGGTTTAACTTTGATTTTTGTAAAATCCCAATTTTGTGCATTTTGACTCATTTCATTTAGATTATCAACTTTCATGTTTTGACCATTTCGATTTAATGATCAGAAATTGCATTTTTCGAGAAAAAGGACAAAACTGACCTTTCACACAAAATATGTACCCAAATTTCGAAAATTTCAGAAATTGACAAAAATATAATTTTTGGAAAGTAGAAATTTCGCTGATCGTTTTTGTCTTCTTCGTCGTTTTCATTCGGGGCCCGCAAATGCTATTTTTAGCCTTGTGAAGATCGGGGCCCACAAACCCATCTTATAAGAGATGAGCTCTCTTCTTCTTCCTTCATTTCTCTTTTCCTGCACGGTTTGGAGCCAAGGGTTTTTCCCTTTCCCAGCACTTTCTCTCTCCTCTAGAACACCCATCTCTTGAGGATCTCTTGAAGGATTGATCTCCTAGCTAGGTTTCTTCCTCCCTCTTCAAGCTTTCCAAAGACACCTTTTTCTAAGGATTTGGGCTAGGGCAAGGTTCTCTTTCAAGCTTCTCTTCTTCGTTTGAGCTTTTCAAGGTTAGCAATGGCTTTCCAAACTTGAAATCTTTGTTTTCCTCTTCATTTAGAGTGTTTTAATCCCACATGCAAGAGTTTTCCTTGGAGATCTACAAATGTTGATTTTAGGGTTCTCTTTTGGAAACTTTTGGGGTTTTTTGTAGATTTGGAGCTTGAGGCCCTATAGAGTGGTTTGAAGAGTGATTTATCTCTCCTTTTGGCTTGAGGCAAGTAAATTTTCATATATTGAGATTGATTGATCTTCAATATTGTGAATGTTGGGTTTTTCTATGCATCTCTCTTCAATTCTATTTCCCCTCTTTGATCATTAGATGGATTACTTTGCTACGTTCATGAAATAGTCTCAATTATCTACCTTGAGTTGTTGGTTTCAACAATGTAAAGATTTTGGTTCAAATATGTTTAGCTAAATGATGTTTAATGCTTTGTTTAAGTTTGATTTGTTTGAGGGTTTGAATGAATTATTGTGATGGCTCAATGGAGTTGAATGAAGATATGAGGGACCCAAGTTGTATGGAAGATACATATGTAAGAGAAGGAAGGAGAAAGAAGTGTAAAAAAATCAGGAAAAGGGGCTGGAAAACACCCCTGACGAGCTGGACAGAAGACCAGCTCGCTATAGCGAGCCAGTCCTCTGCCTGGCGAGTCAAGCAGAAGCCCAGCTCGCTATAGCGAGCCTGGACCCGCTATAGCGAGCCAGGCTTTTGGAATGGAGTCTGTTTAGCCCATTTTCTGGGCTGTTTGCCCAGCTGTTTTGAGGCCTATTTAAGGCCCTGTTTTAAGGCCCTGTTGGGGACTGTTTTAAGCCCTATTGGGGGGCTGTTTCATGGGCCTGTTGAGACCAGTTCTAAGACCTGTTTTGAGGCCTGGTTTAGCGTGATTCAAGGCCCTGTTCCAGGTCTGTTTCAGCTGGTTTAAAGGCCCTGTTCCAGATCTGTTTCAGCTAGTTTAAAGGCCCTGTTCCAGGCCTGGTTATAGCTGGTTTAGGGCCCATGTTCCCTACCCATCCTAGGCTCATTAACAGTCTTCTCTTTGGCCCTTGTCTCCCCATAGTTTGGAGCCCAATTCGACCCTCGTTTGACATATAAAAGCCCGGAAAGGATACTTTGATTTGAACTACTGTGTATAGTGAAAATTTATTGAGAAGGTGATGAAACTTCTTGATGTTTAAGTTACTTGGGAAGTTATTCAGGTCTTAACATACACTTTATCTCCTAAATTGTTAATGATCTTTAGTGGCACCAAATTCCTCAATTAATAGTGACATTAGGAGACTAAGTGTGTGTTGAGACAAACCATGGTAAGCCTTTGAACCATTACACACTAAATTCATTTCATGTTAGAAAGCTTTGCCGAGTCCATTTATAAATCAATTTAAATGTTTTGAGTGCTTTACCACATTTATAGATATTGATAAGACTACTCATCTATTTTGCTCGGATTCGTCGATATGTGAGATATGTATTTGTTCAGAGTAGTTTTCTTATCGGTTTTGGAAATATATCTTATGAACGGATTTGTATTACTTCGAGGTTTCGAACTTTTACTCTAATGGCACCACTAAGCTTAGGTTACCTTGTCGGACTGATCATCCGGCTTGGAATCTTTAATATGTTCACCAGCTGCAGTTTGGATTCTGTCTGTACCGACCATGGCAATGGTTTATATCCGGTCCCACGTGTAGTGGCTACGGTTCTGTTTGATAATGACTATGTTCGTTCCGGTCCCACGAGTAGTGGCTACGGTTTTGTCTGCTCCCGTTACTTCGGTAACAGAAGAATTTAGATATACGTGGTCTGCCAATGTTTTTATACATTTAATGTTTTATCTTATGGTTCTTGTTTATTTCACTTATCATAGCATTGGATTTGTAAACTATTAAGATGTCTATCTTTTAGTTCGTCATTTCTATTATTCAGGATTTAATCGTGGCTCTCATTTATTTGATGTTTTACTTTCCTATCATCCTATTATTGTTATATTTGCTTGCCAGACCGTCGTGTCTGACCCTGTTTGCTTGGTGCCAGATGTCGAGCCCCTCGCGGTTGAGGCGCACTTTGAGGCGGAACCCATAGTTCTTGTGGAGGGCGTGTGGCAGCCCGATGATGTCGTTTAGACGCCGGGTTGTTTTTGGAGCTGCGATCACATTTTGGGGAATAGATACTATTCTTTTTGGGATTTTGTTGTAGCCATTGTTGGCTTTTTTTTTTGGGGAAAAAGTGTAATTATTGGCTAACTTTACTTTTGTATTAACTTTAAACCAACTTTGGGGCCTACTGATGGAATGTTTCTCTTTTTTATGCTAGTCTTGTGCGTTCTCATCTTATACCCATATGTGAAAGACTTTTATGTTTGCTACAATGCTTCCGCATAAGTTATTCGTATGAATGTGATTCTTATTAATCACTGTTGGATCGGATTTCGGGGATCCTTACCGCGGAAACCTGTGGGAAATTAGTGTGTGCGGGTAGAATTTTCCGGCCTGTCGCGCCACGACCCCGGATTAAGGTCTCGTTTAACGGGTCCTCGGTCCGGGGGCGTGACAGGTCTCCAAGACTGTTGGAACATTTTCTTAAGATGGAATATGTCCTCTAAAAGAGAAATATTCCCTTGTGCTAATGGAACTTATCATCGATAAGTATGCACCCGTCTTGATTAAGAGTTAATCGGATGGTATCGATGGTCAGTGTAATTAACTGGGTCACAAGGATAATAAGAGGTGGATCCAATTTGGTTAGACAATTTAATTCCAATGGGTCCATGCATATAAATGATGGAGGGGCTTGCTTGCAGTAATTGGAAAGCTTATGGTCTTCTTGTAAATATTCCTAAGACTAGAGTGCAATTGCATTTATTTAGTGGAGTTATTTGCAATTAACTGTGGGCCTAGAGTTCACATGAGATGTGGGGTCCAAATGCTTCAATTAGAACTAGATCTAAGGAATCCCTAGTGGTCCCCAAGCTAGCCCTAAGAAGAAAAAATTATATTCCAATTGGAACTCATAAGGAAAGGAGGAGTATGACACATAAGAGAATTAGAAGTGAGACTTCTAAATATATCAATAGAGGAAGTTCTCAAAAACTATAAATTTAGAGCATAGGGTTGGACATCCCATATGCATACTTGCGCGCCCAAGTTGGACGTCTAAGCTCTCAACTTTTCATTCTTTATTCTCTCCGTTGGTTTCCCCACTTGAATGCCTAGGGTTTTTGTGAGGGTGGGGCCTCAATTTTAATTTGAATACTATATTTTAGCCTAGAGTATCTATTTATACTAATTAATAGGGTTTAGTAAGGGTAGATGGGTATTTTCCTAGGTTTTAGTTTGATTAGCTTTGTTGTTTAATTTATGGAGTCAATAGGGTGTCCTTTTTAATTTCTAGAGTTAGTTAGTTAGTTAGAGTCCTAGCTGCGAATTAGAATTTACTATAGGGGGGTCTCCACTTGAGAAGCTTCTAGAAATCCTACCCAAAGACCTAAATACCCATGGCTTTAACCCTAATCCTATTTGAACTAAAAGGGCCCTTTGGTCATTAGCCACTCAACACAACCTATATAACTAAACCACCTATCTCATATGTATGTTACTTTCTCAACTCAATTTCCCTTTCTTTTCTTTATTCTTTCCTCATTTCCCTCCAACACTCTCTCAATTTCCCTCCAATTCTCCCATCTCCCTCCCTTTCTCTCTCTAGAACCATAGATCTAAAACTTCAAGAAGAAGAAGTAGACCATCTACAGTAATCTCAACTGCAACTTATTATAAGGATCTATCTCTATCTTGCTAATCTCTTCTCCCTCTTCTAATCAAGGCATGTACCCCTTTTTAGTTCAATTTCCCCGGGAATCTCTCTTTCTCTCTCTAGATTTCCTTCCTTACAGTAATTCTCTCATGGATGTGGGTTTAGGTATTAGAGATCACTCTAGATCTGTGTTTTGGGGCTGGCTGTGTGATTGGAAAGACCTTAGAGCTTGGATTTGCTATTTGGAGCTTTGGAACTCTCTTCTCTCTCTCTTTCTCCTTGCAATTGTATTGAGGCAAGTGCAATATACTCAGTTAGCATAGATGCATGTTTACAGTTGTTGATTCTGTAATTTCCCATTCAAATGATGTTAGAGTTGCTAGATCTACCTTTGAACATGTTTTTATGGATTTTTGGCCATTGATGGATGGGTTGATCTCATTTTGAAGATCAATGGCCCATGGGTTGGATGGTTGGATGTATATTGAAGTGCTTTTTATGTTTCATGATGTTCCTATGATGATTGGACGAGATTGGATGGGATTTGGTGGAAAAATGGATTGAAGAAGATAAAATCCAGAAATCTGGAGTTGTTGCAGATCCGATGTACTCGGTCGACCGACCTACAGTTGGGTCGACCGATCACAGTGAAATCTCAAAAATCCAAGTCCCAGTTGTACTTCTTTAGGATTTACAGGTCCATTGTGCACGGTCGACTGGACCCTATTCTAGAACAACCGAGCACATAGGATTTTCCATAAAATACCTGGGAAGCTGGATTTCTATTTGGACCCAGAAATCAGTGTTCGCTGTCGATCGACCCCTGTGCTAGGTCAACCGAGAACACAGGATTTTTCATGTGAAAATGGCTGAGAGCTGGGACATCACTTCACCAGGAATTTTAGTGTGCGTGGTCGACCGCCCAGGCTAGGAGGTCGACTGAACACACGGGAATTTCCTGGAATCATACATTGTTTGCCAGGTGCTTGAACCCCCATTTTCCAGAGTAATCGGTCGACCGACCAGGCTAGGAGGTCGACCGAGCACACTACGCAGAGGGTTGACCTAGGAGTCAACATCCTGATAATTCAGTGTACTCGGTCGACCGAGGACACTGCAGTCAGTGATTTTCCAGTTTTCACATATTGAGGTTGTGATCATTCGTGGGGCCCATTGACCATTCAAATGAACTTATATAGATGTGCTAAGCATGAGTCAATGGTGTGGCTCAACCTTGACTCATGGGGACACCAAGTAAGGTCTATGTTGTGGATTGAACGATGATTCAATCCTTAAACATCGTCGAAGATGTCCGTAACTTCTGAGCACCAAACACAGCATCCATTGGGATCTGAAACCTCATTTAGAGATCGAATTACCTGAGATGGACCTGGACCTAAATGTGGACCAATACTTAGGTTGGACTGTTGGTATTTCCTATTGACTCTCGTACTTGGAGATTTATCTCATTTATTGTATTACTGTCACTCTGATGTCCTTACTATTGCTTATAACTGTTAATTGAAATGGGAAATGGATGACCTGAGCCTAGGACTACTTAGAGGTGACCTGATGATGTGATTGGGTGAACTTTGACCCATGTTTGTGGCTAGGCGGGCCCTTTTATGGCCTAAGTTTGGATGTGGAATACCCTAGAATGGAGAGGTTGGATTGTACTAGACTTGTAACTCATTATAAATGAGTATGGACTGTTTACCATTGGAAATGGACTTGGGTGTCTCGTTTGGACTGTTCTAGACCAGGCCATGTATTTGGTGGTTCTTGGTATGGATCCAACTATTAGACTTGGACTTGGACTGCGTCCCATGGACGGATTGGGTACTTGGACCTCTTAGGGACTTGGTTAGGACCTTGTTCATGCAAGGCAAAGCCTAGATATATAGAGACCTTTATTGTTTCTTGAGTCGGCATAGACATTCCCTCAGTTGTTCTAAGCTCAGCCTTTGGACTGATCATCATTGGTAGGAGCTATTTTGAGTGTTGAGTGGGCTATCATGATGAGCTATATTGTAGACGGATGGTGTGATACCGGGTCCGGTCTCCCTAGTGTTGAGTGTGGTGAGGATGTTGATTGTGATTGTGGGGCTCGTCATTCTCCAGCACTGGTGAGGTTTACCCGTCACGACTATGTTCAGTATGGGAGGGCCGCAACATAATATCCCGCGGTATTTAGCTTGTGTGAATGTGTGATGTTGTATAGATTAGATATTATATTTATTCTGATTCTGAATACATATCTTGCTCAATTGCCTAGAATCTATATCATTGTCACTTTCTTTAACTCTATGACTGTCTCTACTTTTTTGATGCATACATCCTATGTTACTTGTATACAATGACTTGCCAGATCTTTAGATCTAATCCATTCTTGGTGCTTAGGTTTGAACCCCAAATACGAGGACGGTGCGCTCGCGCTCGTTGAGGCACCCGTAGCAGGAGACTACGGATGGGGACCAGCCGACCAAGAGGTCAAGCTGGAGGTCGGAGAGCCGGCACCTGGGGTGCGAGAGTTCTTTTATTTGTTTGGGTTTTCGAGTGATTTTTGTAGTGAGCAGAGTAGTAGTTGGAATATGTAATAAACCTTTGTTTCTTTTAACTTTGACATTTTAGGCTGGATTTCAGCCCTGTTACATTTGATATATCTTCTATGATAGCTCATGCTTCCGCCATCTTTATAATTGCTTCCGCTTTACTCTTTATGCTTCCGCAATTTAACCATTGATATTATATTGTTCAAAAAGTTTTAAATTGGACCTCACTGTGGAACTACAATCTTGGAAGTTCTAGGATTTTTTAGGAAGTAGGGCCCCAACTTCAATACCTTGATGGTTTTCTCGGTATTCGATCGGAATTGGGACGTTATAGTTTTCTTCTCAATTTAGATCCCACTATTCTCTTTGAGAAGTTCTCTACGAAAGGGCCATAGCGTGGAAGATTACAAGGCCTATGAGATCACATATACGAAAGAGTTTCATGGAAATCAAGAAACATCTACTTCTCATTTTGAGCACAACCAAGCTCCTGAGGCATTATTGTAGTAGATCATCTTAGCAGTGTGTGTTTGTTTAGGTTTGTTTTATTGGTAGATCCTCACATGAGATGAGGATTTTAGATCTTGGGATTAGGTTCTTAGACTTTTGGGTATTTGATCCCGGTATTAAGTGGGTCAAAAGTTTTGAAAACCCATCTAGAATGCCCACCTACTTCCAACAAAAATACCCAAGGGCCTAAGTTTGGATAAGATGCAAGTAACCATGCGCCACATGCCCTTTCAATTTATTCGGGACTAAGTCATGTGTTACAAATACTAAAGGGGCAAGGTCGGGTACAGTATTCTCATAATTCTAAGTTTTGGCCCCCTTATGGGAAGGAAACCCATGTCAGCGAGTCTCAATGGCTAGCCCCGCTATGGTTTAGGTTCATGCCAAAAGATCCACTTCGGTTCACAAGTTTGGGTTTAAAACTTCACAAATTTTCTCTTCTAAAATTTTAAAAATTTTTAGGGTCATATGGGTGAATATGGGCCCAATTTAGGCCGGGTATCGCGGGTCCCACAGTCGGGCCCGCTGGCCACTATACAATTGGCCGCGTTGGCTGGGCACACCAGCCATGTGAACAACCTACCAGTTGGCTGGCGCACCCAATCGGCATGGTCAGTGTGCACTTGCCAACAGGGCCAATGCAAACCTACTTGTTGGTCGGTCATTTGCAGGTACAGCTACCTGTTCATAGCAAGCCAACCACAGTTGGTCGGTCACCAATATAACATACAATAACATCAAAGCTGATACAAATAACATAAAGGCATTTACTTATATTTCAATTACAAAGTGTGTTAGAGTTTTAACGAATGTCTAAAATACCATAATGACATGTGTAAGAGGAACCTATGCTCATAAGTGGGATATAAAGTGAGGCTCTCAAATACGAACCCAGCAACACCACATTACTGCTACGCTCCACTAGGGGCAACCCCACAACTGGGAAATCCAATAGTACCGCCTCAACTAACTACACAATGGGGCCCACTGCCTAAGCACCAAATGTAGCATCATCGGAAAAACCAAGTAAATAGATATGAGTAACAATGTGACATGTGCAAATCGAACTGATGTAAGAAGGTACATAGATAATACATAAACGAAACATAACTAACCATCATATGCTATCAGAATGAATGCATCTAGGGGAACCCGGTACTGAGACAGGTTGGGCAAATGAATGCAACCGAGGCGAACACAGTACCCAGACAAGATGTTCAAACAAATGTAACCCAGGCAAACCCGGTCAAACACAAACAAGCTGGTATTGTGGCGTGCATACACCTCCCAATTTGCCCACGATAAGTACAAAGTCATACACATGCACAAATGAACCCAAACCTACACATACACACACACAAAATCAAACCTACACATACGCACCCACACGCACACCCAAACCCACACATACGCACACATACGAACCCAAACCTACACATACAAACACACCTGAACCTACACATACACACACATACCCAAACCTACACAAATACACACACACACACCCCTAAACAAGAGGTCCGATTAGTCCTACATAGGGTGCTCCCATCACATCGTCAATAGAGCCACAAGGGAGCCCACCCTGCGAGCATATTGGTAGAGGGCATTAGACCGACTAACGAAATGAGTGTATGCTCCAGTCATATAATATTCGGGAGGTCCTAAGCTAACCATAGTTTGTCCAATCCTATAATTCAGGGGCCAAGGGAAGTAAATACTAACCTACCTAAGGCTAAGATCAATCATCACACATAGGGCAAATACCGTCTAACTCGGTGGTTACATGGGTCTGAAATGCCTTTCATATTCATTTGGGGCTTCTGAAGTTGATGACACCCCGGGGTTCCACTATGCCACCCACTTAATCCAATATGGGTCCCACATTCTACACCGCACAATCTACGAGGGGATGCTAAGCCTACACACTCTTTTGCTAGAGGTCCAATTCATATTTGTTGTCCAAGTAGGTCTAAGGTCATAGTTTCAGGGGTAGTGGGTCCACTTCCTAAAATCCATAATTCTAGAAAGTGCGCTATGGTTGATCGTAAGCCTCCTACGGTTGACCGTAGGGCTTCAAAAATGACCTGTCATGGTTAGGCTGAGGTGTTTGGGGTCACTTTTCCCCCATTTCCAAGGGGGTTTTCTCCACTTCCTAAGGCCAGTTTGAAGTCCTTATTCCATCCTTTTTTACACCATTTAATACTCATTATTAGCCCTACCATTAATACATTTCAAATCCATACCCACAATCCAAACATCTTAAATGAGCATGGATGAGATATTGAACATGTTTAAAGCACCAAAACCAACAAATGTAACATGCACACCCTATTATTAATGTCTATATACTTGCCTTAGCTCTATTGCACAAAAACCCCTCTTTCTTGATGCCTAGGCTTTCCAAATCTTGATCTCCACCACACCGCACTCTAATCCAATGCTTAAAAACGCTCTCTTACATGCCAAACAAGAAGAAAAACATACCTAAGACATCGATGCAAGGTTCTAGCATGAATATAAATAAATACAAGGAGATTGAAAATGGGTATGCTTACATAAATGTGATAATGGGGAAGGAGATGATGAGGATGAGGAAGATGATGCTCTAAGGAAGCTTGGGGGGCCTTGGCTTGGCCTTGAAATCTTGCACAATGGTGAGGAGGTGATGGAGGAAGAAGGGAGAATTGGAAGGGAGATGGGAGAGTAGAGAATAAAAGATGAAGTGTTGTGGATGAGATGAAATGAGATGAAATGTAATTGTAAATGAAAGAGAAGTGAAATGAGATGAAATGTAAATGAAAGAGGAATGAAATAAAATGTAAATGAAAGAGAAGTGAAATGATATGTAATGTAAATGAAAGAGCAATGAAATGAGAGAAGGGAAGGATTTTAGATTTGTAAAGATAGTTTGTGGGAGTTTACTAATAAGGGCCTAGCCCCATTTGTTAAATGGGTTTTGGGAGATTAGAAGGAAGGGCTTAGGGTCATTTGGAGGTGGGTTTCAAGATGGGTTCAATAGTATGATGGGTATGTTAGAGTTTTTCTTTTGTTGCAATTTGAAAGGATGCATTCAATTTTATAGCATAACCTCCCATTCATTCATTTCCTTAAACTTGGGATCTTCATGCAAAATCTTCATTTATAATCTTTGTTTTTATCATATGTTATGCATGTTTTTAAATCATCTTAGGCATTTTAGTTTTCATGTTTTTAAAACTCTTAAAATGATTTAAAACAGGTTTCCTAGCTTGATTCTATGGCTTAAAGTCCCCACAAGAAAATCTCTCTTAAAATGGTTTTTCGGTTACCTTGCGGCTAGCCGCTTGAATAGTAACATCACTATTCACTATTCACTAGCCGTTTGAACAGTAACATAACTATTCACTGTTCACTGTTCACTGTTCACTAGCCATTTGAACAGTAACATCACTATTCACTATTCACTGTTCACTCGCCGTTTGTACAGTAACACTATTCACTATTTACTGTTCACTAGCCATTTTATAACTGTTGGACTAGCCGTTGGCAACCTTTTTGGCTATAAAAAGGGACCTTTTCTTTTGGGAAGAAAGTTGAACTTTTGAGGGGTTTTGAGGCCAAGGAAGGAGGATCTTTTAAAAGCATTAGTAAGGGATTATGGGGCTAATCCATTGATTCAACCTTTGGTTCATCTCAAATGGGTGTGCTCTTTTTTCTCAATATATCCCATGCTTTGTCTTAATCTTTGTTTTCTTTCAAAAGCATGTTATAAGTAAATGAATGTTGTCTTCCTATCATCTTTAGAACTTTAAACTTGTTTTTCCATAGGACTACAACATATGATTTGTAATTCACATGAGTTTGCTTTTTTAATGGTTCAAAACTAACTTGTTTGATTTAAGTTACATTTGTTTAAACTCAAGTTAGCTTATCTTTACAAACCATGTGTTCTTCATTCTACTCTTTCTCATACATATGATTAACATCTTTGCATCATTCAAAGTTTCATCTTTCTAAAAAGAGATAGTGCGATTTCTAGTATATGCATAAATTATAGACTTTCTCATTCATATGCATGTATCTAGAGATTGATATTTCATTTTCAATTCAGCCTATTTAGAGGCACTTCATTGCACTTAATTGTTCTCTTATCCATGCATCAATAGGCATTTTATTTAAGAGAGAAGCCTCTTGTTGTAAAGGTTGGTGCTTAGCCTTGAAAAGCACATGTTGTGTTGTAAAGGTTCATGCTTAGCCTTGAAAAGCAAAGTGATGTATTTGTAAGGTTTGAGGTGATCCTAAACCTTAATTTGTGTTAGTGGAAATCCAGTAGGGTTACCGGGAGTGGGTGTAGGCACGTTGGCTGAACCACTGTGAATACTTGTGTCATGGAGATTGCTCTTTTGCTTACCTTATGTGATTGATGCTTTTATTGTTTCTTGTTTCTTGTTGTTATCTTCTTGTGAATGATTAACTTAGAGACCTCTCTTTTTCATAAGATAATTAATATTCAACAAAGCATAAGTGACTTAAAAGCTAAAAGAATTAAAATTGGTCAAAGTCTTTGAGCTCACCCTATTCACCCCCCCCTCTAGGATTCGATCATGGGCTTTCAATTGGTATCAGAGCCTAGGTGCTCTTGTTTAGGTCTAACAACCTAGAGTTAGAATCCTTAGAGTGTGTTTTTCTTTTGTGGCCATAATGCAAGCTCAACTAGGAGAAGGTCATGCCACTAATAGACCACCTTTGTTTAATGGATCTCATTACCATTATTGGAAGATTAGGATGCAAGTCTTCTTAGAGTCTTAAAGTCTAGATGTGTGGATTATCATAGAAGAAGGGTACCATTGTTGGAATTTGAGATGACTTGAGAAGCTTTATGAAGAATTGAAGAAATTAGTATCTCAAGCATTGTTTTGAGTTGGAATTATTGTCAACACATTGTCACAAGCATGATGTTAATAGGTTGGTGTTGATAGAGCTTAAAAGAAAAATCAGAGTTGAAACAGTTCAGGAATTCAAAATTCCTGAAGCAGAGTGTGCGGTCGACCGGGCACCCCATGCGGTCGACCGAGCAAAGAGAAACCTGCAGAAAAAGTTTCAAGAAGCTCCCAGTTATTTTCGTGACACAGTGTGTCGTCGGTCGACCGGGACCCCAGGATGTCGACCGGGCACGATAGTTATCTGTTTCCAGACTGTGTATGATGTCGACCGAGCAAGGCAGGATGTCGACCGAGCACGGGAACCAGAGTTGCGCAGAAACAGAAGTCTTGCACGAAAATTCAGCATTCTTATCTATTTCGTTTGGGACTCTTTCTAAACGAATTGTAGCCTATTTTGAACACTCTTAAAGGTTACCATAACCTATATAAAGGCATGTTTGGTTCGTTTTTAAAAAGATACAACAAGAGAGAAAGAAGAGAAGAGAAAAGAGAGAGAGTTTTGGAGAGAAGAGAGTGCTGTTGCTGTGTGCAGTATTGTCAGAAGTTTCTACAGCAAGTGTGGATGAGGATGTGCTCTTGAAGATGGTGTTTCGTCCATAAGATAAGTGTCTCTCTGTTTATGCTTTAATTTTCAATTTGTAAGGGATTGAGAGAGAGAGATTGTAGAGGGGAAGGGCTGTAGAAAAAGGTTTCTACTCTTATTCTGTAGAACATCAAGTTGGTGCTTGGTGTCTGGGGTTTGGTGATCCTATCTGTTGGTGCAGATAAATTGTAAAGGGAGTCGGTGCTTCCTAGATAGTTGGTGCTATCTGAAACTCAAGGGAGTAGGTGCTTCCTAGATAGTTGGTGTTATCTGAAACTAAGGGTTGGTGCTCTTTGTCGTTGGTGCGACTAAATAGATTCAGATCTGTCCCGGATTGGTGTTCGGACAGTCTTTGAACCGTGGACGTAGCCTTTCGGTGAACCACGTTAAATCTGGTGTCCTTGTGTGATTTGATTTGCTTTTGTTGTTAAATTGGACCTGTTTTCAAAGAATCACTGATTCACCCCCCCCTCTCAGTGATCGCGATATCTAACAATTGGTATCAGAGCGTAAGGTTCCCTTGAAAAGCTTAACACGCTAAGGGTGATCTCTTGTCAAATCACATGGCAACCAATACAGGGAATAAGAAAGCACCTTTGTTTGATGGTTCTAATTACTCCTTCTGGAAGATCAGAATGCAGGCTTTCATTAAGTCACTTGGCTATGATGTCTGGGAGACTGTCAGAGTCGGTTACAATATTGCCATTGTACCCAATGATGCTGCAACGAAGAAGTTAGCAGACAACGACTCTAAGGCGCAGAATGCACTCTTTAGTGGCCTTGTGGACAGCGAGCTGGTCAAAGTAATTGCATGCAAAACAGCCAAGGAAATATGGGACAAGTTGAAAAGCATTCATGAAGGAGATGAGAAGATCAAAGAAGCAAAATTGCAAACCCATCGCTCTCAATTTGAATCTCTTCGCAGGGAGGAAAGCGAGAATGTTGACTCATATTTGCAACGAGTGAATGAAGTCACGAATGACATTCGTGGACTAGGGGAGGAGATTAAAGAACCAGTCATCGTCAAAAAGGTTCTAAGATCTCTTCTTCCCCGGTTTGATTCAAAAGTCTCAGCCATAGAAGAAGCCAAGGATCTGAATGAATTTTCCATGGATGAGTTGCATGGTTCACTCACTGCCTATGAGATGCGCATAGGTAAGACGTCTTCATCTGATAGAGAAGCGGCCTTCAAAGTTCAGAAAAAGGGAAAAGAGACTGCTGGTCATGATTCTGATACTGATGATGATGAGCTTGAGGCTCAATTTGTTAGAAAGCTGAAGAAAGGAAGCAATGGAAAGTACAAAGGGAAGCTACCCTTTAAATGCTTCAATTGTGGCGGTGTTGGTCACTTTGCTGCGAAGTGTCCGCTGAAAGAAAATAATGATGATGACTCTTATGTCGATAAGAGTAAGTGGAAGAAAAATTTCAGAAAGAGGGGCAAAGCAAAAAGCTTCATCAGTCAATATAATGACAGCACGTCTGAAACTTCAGACGATGATGAATCAGCCGAGGCAACTGAAGCTCTCTTCATGGTTACCGTTGAAGAAGAAGAGGAGCAAGAGCCGAAAGAGGAAGAAGAGGCTGAGGTCAATCTCGAAGAAGAACTCATTGCCGCACTTGAGGAGCTTAGCATGGAACGAAAAACAAGTAAGAAAAATCTGAAACTTCTTCATGAATCTGAAAGTTCAATTATTGCTTTGAAAACTCAAGTTGAAGAATATAAAAGAATGGTGGAAGTCCTTCAAAATCAAATAAGTATAAAAAAGGAAGAGGCTATGAAACTTGAAACTGAAATCGCTAGAGCAAAGGCTGAAAACTTGGAAAATAGCCGAAAACTCAAAGCACTCCAAGCGATTGAAGGGACAATGAAACTCAATGAAATTCTGAAAGTTCAAAAGCCCTTCCACAATAAATTTGGAATTGGATTTGAAACCGGAGAGTCCTCTAAAGCTGCATCTTCTTTGTTTATGAAACAAAGTGCCATACCTCTCAAGGCTACAAAGCATCAAATTCAGCCTAGTATTGAGATGGTCAATAAGAAAAGGTTTGTGGAGTTTAACCAGCCACCTAAGAAAGGAAGAATGTTCAGATTCTATGGTTATTGCTATCATTGTAATAGATATGGACATAAAAGAGCTGATTGCAAATTCTATGTTAGAAACAGCCCATTTGTGACTAGGAATCCTTTTTCAATCCTAAACAGCCACAAAATCAAGTGCTATATGTGTCATAATTATGGACATTTGGCTAGGGATTGTAGGTTGCCTATTGCTAACCAATTTCAGGTTGAAAAGAAACCCAAGTTAGTTAAGGCATGGAGGGCAAAGAAAAGGGAAGGTAATTCCAAAGAATCTCTCATTGTGCAAACGGCATTCAATGCACAAAAGAAGACAGCACCATGGGTCCTTGATAGTGGCTGTTCAAGCCATATGACAGGTGATAAGGAAAAATTCGTCAAATTACAGCACTATGAAGGCGGATCAGTGAAGTTTGGTAACAATGATGGTGCCAAAATCTGCGGAAAAGGTGTTGTTCAGCTAAAGGCAAACAAGATCAGATCAGACGAGGTCTTATATGTGTCTGGACTAAGACACAACTTGCTTAGTGTGAGCCAGATCTGTGACAAAGGCCACGAAGTTGTCTTCACTAAGAATGGTTTTGCTATCAAGAAGTGTAGCAACGGCAAAACAGTGGCTACTGGATCTAGGACTGCTGGAAATCTCTATACATTGTCAGATGGAGCTGAAAAGACTTGCTTGATGAGTCGGACAGAGGAAAGTTGGTTGTGGCACAAACGCCTTGGGCATCTAAACTTTGATAACATGTCAAAGATTTGCAATTCAAAGGCTGTCAGAGGTATGTCTACAGTTGAAAAGCCTTCCAACCCCATTTGCGATTCTTGTCAAAAGGGAAAGCAAACGAGGGTAATGTTCAAGTCAAAGGAGCATCATTCAAAGAAACCTCTTGAGCTAGTGCACACTGATCTCTGTGGACCGATGCGAACTCAAAGCACCAATGGAGATAAGTATTTTATGTTATGCATTGATGATTATACTCGTATGACATGGGTATTGTTTCTTAAGCATAAACATCAAGCACTTGATCGTTTTAAAGTGTTTAAAGCACAGGTTGAAAATATGCTTGGAAAACGTATCAAGATTTTAAGGTCTGATCGAGGCGGTGAATTCACATCTGAAGAGTTCACTAACTATTGTGAGCACCATGGCATTCAAAGACAATATTCAGCCCCTAGAACTCCACAGCAAAATGGAGTTGTGGAACGGAAAAATCGCACCGTTCAAGAGATGGCTCGTACAATGCTAACTGAGAGCAAGCTAGCTGACAAATACTGGAAGGAGGCAATCCATACGGCTGTATACATTCAGAATCGATGCTTGATCAGGCCACATGAAGATAAAACTCCTTATGAGCTATGGTTTGGGCGAAAAGCAACAGTCAAGCACTTCAGAGTCTTCGGTAGCAAGTGTTACATCAAGCGTCTTGAACAAAATCCGGGAAAATTTGATGAAAGAGCTGATGAAGGTATATTTCTGGGTTATTCCTCATCTAGTAAGGCTTACAGATGTCTTAACAAAAGGACCAGAAAAATTATAGAAAGTGCCGATGTTAGAATTGATGAAAACCATGAATCAAAGAATGGAACTCATTATGACAGTCCCGTTTATGAGGACTCGAGTGAGATTGATGATGAAGTAGCTAAACCTAATGATTCTGAGAAATCAAAGGATGACTCAGAGGATGCTACACCTAGAAAGAAAAGCACTTGGGTAGAGCAACACCCTAAGGATCAAATCATTGGAGATCCTGAGGTCGGTGTTAAAACAAGACAAAGTGTAGTTAGCAATTACTCACTTGTGTCCACCATTGAACCCAAGACTGTGGCTGAAGCCAGTCTCAATGAAAGTTGGTTGAAAGCTATGCATGAGGAGTTGGAACAAATTGAGAAGAACTCCACATGGGAACTAGTCTCTAGACCTACCGATAAGAATGTTATTGGTACTAAATGGGTCTTTCGGAATAAGCTGAATGAAGATGGTCAGGTCATTAGAAACAAAGCAAGGTTGGTTTGTAAAGGCTATGCTCAAGTTGAAGGCATAGATTTTGAAGAGACCTTTGCACCGGTGGCTCGTCTGGAAGCCATTCGTATGTTTCTTGCATTGGCTGCATACAAAACCTTCAAGGTATTTCAGATGGATGTAAAGTCAGCCTTCTTGAATGGATTACTTGAAGAAGAGGTCTACATTGAGCAACCTGATGGTTTTCTTATTAGCAAAAATTCAGACCTAGTGTGCAAATTGAAAAAGGCTCTTTATGGGCTGAAACAAGCGCCAAGGGCGTGGTATGCACGGCTGGACCTATATCTCCGCAAGATCGGTTTTGGAAAAGGACTGGTTGATAGCAATCTTTATATAAAAACAGAGTTGAGCAAACAGCTGGTTGTTATTGTTTATGTCGATGACATAATCTTTGGTGGCAATGATGAAGAAATGTGCAGGAATTTTGCTGAAGAGATGAAGAAAGAATTTGAGATGTCAATGCTTGGAGAACTAAAGTTCTTCCTTGGTTTACAAGTTCAGCAGCTGAAACATGGTATCTTCATATCACAGATGAAATACATCAAGGAAATGCTGAAGCGTTTTAACATGGAAGACAGCAAGCCAGTGAGCACACCAATGACAACGAACACAAAGCTAAGCAAAGATGATAAGGGTTCGTCCGTTGAGCACACCACTTATCATTCTATGATAGGAAGCTTGCTTTATTTGACTGCTACAAGACCGGATCTTCTGCAAGCAGTATGTATGGTGGCTCGATTTCAAGCATCACCAACTGAGACGCACCTTACAGCAGTAAAAAGGATATTTCAATATCTGAAAGGTACCATGGAGCTTGGTATTTGGTATCCTAAAGGCAAATCCTTCACTCTTGTTGCATACTCTGACGCCGATTGGGCTGGATGTATAGATGATCGCAAGAGTACAAGCGGTGGTGCATTCTATCTCGGTCAAAGGTTGGTGGCATGGCACAGTAAGAAACAAGATTCAGTATCCCTTTCTACAGCGGAAGCGGAATATATTGTAGCGGCAACTTATTGTACGCAAGTGTTATGGATGCGGCAAATGCTCTCTGATCTAGGAGTTCCGACAACGGATCCTACGCCGATCCTCTGTGACAACACAAGTGCAATTCACATCTCCAAGAATCCTGTTCAGCATTCTAGAACGAAGCATGCAGCAATTCGCTATCACTTTCTCAAGGAAAAGGTTGCAGATGGTGAGGTAAAGTTGGAATATGTCCCAACTACTGAGCAAGTTGCTGATATCTTCACAAAACCTCTGCCAAAAGAAGTCTTCCAGTATCTCCGAAAAAAATTAGGAGTTACTCACTCTCCTAATCCTTAGGAGTTGTGCTTGAAAGGGGGAGCAAAGTATTCCTTGAATATCCTATTCGCTCCTTCGTTGGTCCCTTTGGACTTGTTGTCAAAGGGGGAGAAAGACTTAAGCTAGGAGAAAGCTATGCTTAGAAGAAATTATGCTATGATAACTTTGGGGAGATTGGTATCAAGAGTGTTAGAGATCTTGATTCTATTTTTTTTAAAAGACAGGGGGAGACTATGGTTCTGAAAAAGCGTCATGAAGATCAACTTGTTTCTAAGTGTTGAAGTTCCAAAAGTGTTGCCAACAATTCCAAAGGGGGAGATTGTTGGAATTTGAGATGACTTGAGAAGCTTTATGAAGAATTGAAGAAATTAGTATCTCAAGCATTGTTTTGAGTTGGAATTATTGTCAACACATTGTCACAAGCATGATGTTAATAGGTTGGTGTTGATAGAGCTTAAAAGAAAAATCAGAGTTGAAACAGTTCAGGAATTCAAAATTCCTGAAGCAGAGTGTGGGGTCGACCGGGCACCCCATGCGGTCGACCGAGCAAAGAGAAACCTGCAGAAAAAGTTTCAGGAAGCTCCCAGTTATTTTCGTGACACAGTGTGTCGTCGGTCGACCGGGACCCCAGGATGTCGACCGAGCACGATAGTTATCTGTTTCCAGACTGTGTATGATGTCGACCGAGCAAGGCAGGATGTCGACCGAGCACGGGAACCAGAGTTGCGCAGAAACAGAAGTCTTGCACGAAAATTCAGCATTCTTATCTATTTCGTTTGGGACTCTTTCTAAACGAATTGTAGCCTATTTTGAACACTCTTAAAGGTTACCATAACCTATATAAAGGCATGTTTGGTTCGTTTTTAAAAAGATACAACAAGAGAGAAAGAAGAGAAGAGAAAAGAGAGAGAGTTTTGGAGAGAAGAGAGTGCTGTTGCTGTGTGCAGTATTGTCAGAAGTTTCTACAGCAAGTGTGGACGAGGATGTGCTCTTGAAGATGGTGTTTCGTCCACAAGATAAGTGTCTCTCTGTTTATGCTTTAATTTTCAATTTGTAAGGGATTGAGAGAGAGAGATTGTAGAGGGGAAGGGCTGTAGAAAAAGGTTTCTACTCTTATTCTGTAGAACATCAAGTTGGTGCTTGGTGTCTGGGGTTTGGTGATCCTATCTGTTGGTGCAGATAAATTGTAAAGGGAGTCGGTGCTTCCTAGATAGTTGGTGCTATCTGAAACTCAAGGGAGTAGGTGCTTCCTAGATAGTTGGTGCTATCTGAAACTAAGGGTTGGTGCTCTTTGTCGTTGGTGCGACTAAATAGATTCAGATCTGTCCCGGATTGGTGTTCGGACAGTCTTTGAACCGTGGACGTAGCCTTTCGGTGAACCACGTTAAATCTGGTGTCCTTGTGTGATTTGATTTGCTTTTGTTGTTAAATTGGACCTGTTTTCAAAGAATCACTGATTCCTCCCCCCCCCCTCTCAGTGATCGCGATATCTAACAACCATTCCCCCACTATCACTGAACAAGATGCGGAAGGGTATGTTATATCTATCAATCATACGCCTAAGAGAGAATGGACCCAAGGAGAGAAAGATAGGGCTAATTTGAATGCTAAGGCAAAAAATGCTTTATATTGTGCCTTGTCTCAAGAAGAGATCAACTGGGTAGTAAACTATAATACAGCTAAGGAAGTTTGGGATACCTTAGAGACCACTCATGAAGGGACGAATCAAGTTAAAATAGCAAAAATAAAAATGTTGACTACAAAGTATGAAGAACTCAAAATGCAAGAAGAAGAAACCTTTGATGAGTTCTATACAAAATTTATGGAAATTGTCAACTCCCTCATTGGTCTAGGAGAAATGATGGATGAATCCAAGGCTGTTAGAAAAATCTTATGATCTCTCCCGAAAAGGTTCAAACCCAAGGTTATAGCCATAGCTGAAAGTAAAAATGTTGACACAATCAAAATTGAAGAACTTAGAGGAAATCTTCTTACTTATGAATTAGACTTTGAAGTCCTTAGCAAGAAGAAAGGTGTAGCTCTTTGCTCCCAACATAAAGAAAATGATAATGAGAGTGAGAGTGATGAAGACATAGTCATGCTCACTAGGAAGGTTAAAACATTTTTAAAGAACAAAAAGAACTTCAAAAATCCTGAGGAATCAAGAAATGAAAATTTTTAGAGGAACTCTAGGGGATCTTTTATCAAGAAGGATGTGCAATGTTACAATTGTAAAGGATTTGGTCACATCGCTCAAAATTGCTCTACCCCTAGAGAGTCGGAAAAGAAAGATAAGAAAGGAAAGAAAGTTTTAAACATAACTTGGGATGATGATGAAGATGAATGTAGTGACAATGATGAACCTCAAAATGATGAAGATAATGATAACTCCACCTCTTGGCTTCTATTTACACCTATTGAAGAAAATGAAGATCATAATGTACTAATAGAAGACACCATAGGGAAAGATGAAGCAAATGATGAAAATGATGAAGATGATATACATCAAGCCTATGAGGAGCTATATGATCTATGTGAAGTCATAACCAAGAAGAACAAAAGTTTAAAAGTTGAATCTAAAAGGCTTGTGAATGATGTAAATGCTTTGAAAGATCAATTAACTTTGAAAGACAATGAGATAAAAAATGTTCAATCTAAGTTGACTACTTCTAATAACAATCTAGCTAAAGCTGAAAAAGAAATTCATAAATTACAATGTTTGCTAGAATCTAGTCAACAAGAATCAGAATCTCTTCTAATGAAACTCAAAAAGGGAAAACATGTTGTTGATAAATTTACCTTAGGAAATGATAAATTTTACCAAATGTTAGTTATGAACAAAATTTTTGGTAACAAGAATGGTATAGGTTTTGAATGCTCCTCTAGTAGCAAGAAGAATAACTTTCAACATATTACTAGGACTCATCTCAAACCTATAGACAAAAACTTTTTTACCTCTAGATGGACTTGTCATTTTTGTAATCGTATTGGTCATCTAGTTCCCAATTGTCCCTTTAAGACTGGCTGTCTCAAAATCATCCCTCTAGAGCTCTTTTTAAGTTTGTTCCCAAAACCACTGCCTCTACATTCATTAAGGCTACTTGGATTGAAAAAGAGAAAAGTTTCAAGAACTTCCTAGTTCAAACTGCTCTAAAAGTTAAGGAAAACTCTAGATGGTTTTTGGATAGTGGGTGCTCAAAACATATGACTGGAGACCGATCTAGGTTTATCTCCTTTGAGAACTATGATGGAGGAAATGTATCATTTGGAGACAATCGGAAGGCTCAAATTATTGGAAAAGGTTGTGTTGGAGGAGATCAAATGCCTACCCTAAAAGATGTTTTCCTTGTGGATGGTCTAAAGCATAATCTTTTGAGTATTAGTCAATTATGTGATAAAGGAAACAAGGTTATATTTGATAGCAGATCATGCAAAGTTCTGAATGAGAAATCCCACAAAGTTTTACTCACTGGATTACGGACTAAAAATAACATTTACACCATAGAAGAATGTTGTGAAAATGAATCCATGTGTTTAATGACAAAGGATCAAGAAAATCAGTTGTGGCATCAAAGGATGGGTCATATAAATCACAAACTGATGAAGATGTTATCCAATAAAGAAATTGTTAGAGGAATACCCAAATTAGATGATTCTAAATCTAAATTGTGCAAAGCATGTAAATTGGGTAAGCAAATCAAGAAAAGCTTTAAAGGATTAAAAGATATATCCTCTACTCGTCCCCTTGAGCTCATTCATATGGACCTTATTGGACTTGCACCTGTGCAAAGTATTGGTGGAAGAAAGTATATCCTGGTGATGGTAGATGATTATTCTAGATTTGGATGGGTAGCCTTTCTTCACGCAAAATCAAATGCAGTAGATAATATTATAAGGATTTGCAAGAAAACTCAAGTTGAGAAGGATTGCAAAATTAAGAAGATAAGAAGTGATCATGGAGGAGAATTTGAAAATGAAAGATTTGCTTATTTTTGTGAAAGCCATGGGATTAGCCATCAATTTTCTGCTCCAAAAACCACTCAGCAAAATGGAGTGGCTGAAAGGAGAAATAGAGTTATCCAAGAAATGGCTAGGACTTTGCTTAATGAGAAAAATCTTGCTGGTAACATGTGGGCTGAAGCGATCAATACTGCTTGCTATCTTATTAATCGAGTTTATCTGACAAAGAATACTATCAAAACCCCTTATGAGCTTTACTTTGGAAGAAAACCAAATCTGGGGTACTTAAAAGTTTTTGGAAGTAAATGTTCTATTCTAAGAGATAGGGAGCGGTTAGAAAAGTTTGAATCTAAATCTGATGAAGGGATCTTCTTAGGATATTCTGATAAGAGCAAGGCTTATAGAGTGTTCAATCACAGAACCATGACTGTAATGGAGTCAGCTCATGTTGTCATTGATGAGACTAATATAGTTAAGAAATCTCTACATGATGATGAAGAAGAGACCTTGGTTAAGCAAACTACACCATCAAGAATTGAAGATAATATTCCCTATACATCTACTATGCCCACTAAGTTATTAAAATATCACAACTTGGATAATATCATTGGAGATATCAGGAGTGGGGTCATGACAAGAAGACAAGTTCATAATCTGTGTGCTCATTATTCCTTTGTCTCACAAATTGAGCCCAAGAACTTCTCTGAAGCAGAAACCAAGTCTGAATAGATTGATGCCATGCAAGAAGAATTAAATCAGTTTAAAAAGAATGAGGTGTGGGATCTTGTACCTCTACCTGAAGGCAAAAGTCAAATTGGCACTAAATGAATTTTTAAGAACAAGCTGGATGAATCAGGAAATGTGATAAGGAACAAAGCTAGACTTGTAGCCAAAGGATACGCTCAAGTTGAAGGAGTTGATTTTGAGGAAACATTTGCTCCTGTAGCGTTTGGAGTCTATTCGAATTTTATTGGCTTATGCTAGTAGCATGAGAATTAAACTGTTTCAAATGGATGTGAAGAGTGCCTTTTTAAATGGTAAAATAGAGGAAGATGTATATGTTACCCAACCTGAAGGTTTTGAAGATCCTCATCACCCAAACTATGTGTTTAAATTGAAGAAAGCTCTCTATGGTCTAAAACAAGCTCCAAGAGCCTGGTATGAGAAGCTCACAAATCACTTACTTGAAAATGATTATAAGTGTGGAAATGTGGACAAGACCCTCTTCATTAAAAAGGTTGATCAAGATATTCTTATTGCTCAGATATATGTTGATGATATAGTTTTTGGTTCCACATCAGAACAACTTGCTCAAGGATTTTCTTAATTGATGAGCTCTACTTTTGAAATGAGTCTGGTAGGACCCTTACAATTTTTTCTAGGATTACAAGTCAGTCAGACTGATCATGGTATCTTTCTCAGCCAATCCAAGTTTGCCCTAGAAATAGTGAAAAAGTTTGGCTTAGGAGACTCTAAGGCTAGCTGCAATCCCATGGGATCTACTACTAAAATCTCTAGTGATCTTCAGGGTAAGAAAGTAGATCAGAAACTTTATAGAAGCATGATTGGGAGCCTTCTTTACCTTACAGCTAGTAGACCAGATCTCTCTTTTAGTGTTGGAATATGTGCTAGGTACCAATCTGATCCTCGTGAGTCTCATCTTAAGGCGGTTAAAGGAATCATAAAATACATTCATGGGACTTCTCACTATGGTATCTGGTATCCCCGTGACTCCACTCTGCAATTAACTGGATATAGTGATGCAGATTGGACAGGATCTATAGATGATAGGAAGAGCACTAGTGGCTGCTGTTATTTCAGAGGAAACTGCTTAGTAGCTTGGCATAGCAAAAAGCAAAATTTTGTATCTTTGTCTACTGCAGAAGCTGAATATATTGCTGCAGGTAGCTGTTGTGCTCAACTGTTGTGGATGAAACAAACTTTGTTAAATTAAAATGTTCCACAACAATGTATGCCTATCATGTGTGACAATTCAAGTGCCATTAGCATCTCTAAGAATCCTGTTCAACATTCTCGCACTAAGCACAATGACATTCGTTATCATTTTCTGCGTGATCATGCTGATAAAGGCAATATTGAGTTAATTTTTGTTCCAACAGATACTCAATTGGCTGACTTATTTACTAATCCCCTTGGAAATGATCGGTTCATTAAATTGAGAGATCAATTGGGCATTGGCCCATGCCCTGATTTCTAAATTTCTGTTGGCTAATCACCTGTTACCACATTTTACTTCTATCATATCACTTATTAACAGGTGCTACTAACAAGGTTTTGTATTTTCTCGTTGGTGGGCAGGATCCTTTGCAATTTTAGATGTCAAAGGGGGAGAGAAATATTAAGTGGTCTCAAATTGAGGGGGAGAAGATTCAAGGGTTATCTAGTTGAGGGGGAGAAGCTTTGCCTAACATATCTTTTTTGTGTAGCATCTGTGTGTCATTGCTCTCGCAAGGAAAATCCAAAGCTCCAAAATATCCAAATGCTCCCGAACATCCAAAGCTCCTTGAATGTCCAAAGAAGATGATGTTCAAGTTTTCATAGGAGATTGAGAGAGAGTTCAAGCTTCAAGAGTTGCCATCAAATTGCAAAGGGGGAGATTGTTAGAGTTTTTCTTTTGTTGCAATTTGATAGGATGTATTCAATTTTATAGCATAACCTCCCATTCATTCATTTCCTTAATCTTGGGATCTTCATGCAAAATCTTCATTTATAATCTTTGTTTTTATCATATGTTATGCATGTTTTTAAATCATCTTAGGCATTTTAGTTTTCATGTTTTTAAAACTCTTAAAATGATTTAAAACATGTTTCCTAGCTTGATTCTATGGCTTAAAGTCCCCACAAGAAAATCTCTCTTAAAATGGTTTTTCGGTTACCTCGCGGCTAGCCGCTTGAATAGTAACATCACTATTCATTGTTCACTAGCCGTTTGAACAGTAACATCACTATTCACTGTTCACTGTTCACTAGCTGTTTGAACAGTAACATCGCTATTCACTGTTCACTGTTCACTAGCCATTTGAACAGTAACACTATTCACTATTCACTGTTCACTAGCCGTTTTATAACTGTTGGACCAGCCGTTGGCAACCTTTTTGGCTATAAAAAAGGACCTTTTCTTTTGGGAAGAAAGTTGAACTTTTTAGGGGTTTTGAGGCCAAGGAAGGAGGATCTTTTAAGAGCATTAGTAAGGGATTATGGGGCTAATCCATTGATTCAACCTTTGATTCATCTCAAATGGGTGTGCTCTCTTTTCTCAATATATCTCATGCTTTGTCTTAATATTTGTTTCCTTTCAAAAGCATGTTATAAGTAAATGAATGTTGTCTTCCTATCATCTTTAGAACTTTAAACTTGTTTTTTCCATAGGACCACAACATATGATTTGTAATTCACATGAGTTTGTTTTTTTAATGGTTCAAAACTAACTTATTTGATTTAAGTTACATTTGTTTAAACTCAAGTTAGCTTATCTTTACAAACCATGAGTTCTTCATCCTACTCTTTCTCATACATATGATTAACATCTTTGCATCATTCAAAGTTTCATCTTTCTAAAAAGAGATAGACTGATTTCTATTATATGCATAAATCATAGACTTTCTCATTCATATGCATGTATCTAGAGATTGATATTTCATTTTCAATTCAGCTTATTTAGAGGCACTTCATTGCACTTAATTGCTCTCTTATACATGCATCAATAGGCATTTTATTTAAGAGAGAAGCCTCTTGTTGTAAAGGTTGGTGCTTAGCCTTGAAAAGCACATGTTGTGTTGTAAAGGTTCATTCTTAGCCTTGAAAAGCATAGTGATGTATTTGTAAGGTTTGAGGTGATCCTAAACCTTAATTTGTGTTTGTGGAAATCCAGTAGGGTTACCGGGAGTGGATGTAGGCACGTTGGCCGAACCACTATAAATACTTGTGTCATGGAGATTGCTCTTTTGCTTTCCTTATGTGATTGATGCTTTTATTGTTTCTTGTTTCTTGTTGTTATCTTCTTGTGAATGATTAACTTAGGGACCTCTCTTTTTCACAAGATAATTAATATTCAACAAAGCATAAGTGACTTAAAAGCTAAAAGAATTAAAATTGGTCAAAGTCTTTGAGGTCACCCTATTCACTTCCCCTTTAGGATTCGATCTTGGACTTTCAGGGTCTAACACATGAATGCCATGTTTGGTGAAAGCTACTCAATACACCTAATTATGCTACAAAACTAGATTAATCAACACTAACCTCAATTAATCATGCCAACCACCTAGTTAATGCTAGGGGCCTTACATCCTACCCCCCTTAAGGATATGTAGTCCTCCAAATGATTAACGTACCTCTAAAAGAAAATAAGAATATTGTTGCTATACTCAATCTTGGGCTTCCAAGTTTTTTCCGAATGTTGGTGATCCCACTGAACTTGACCCAATGAATTGTCATGTCTCTTGGCACTTACTGCTTGGTGTCTATGGTCCTGATGGTGCTCAACGTGCGTCGCAGCTACCTGAACATCCAACCACACATGCCTTTTTAACAAGAAAACATGAAGGCATCTATCAATCTAGATAACTCAGGTGGTAAGATCAATCAGTAGGCCACATCATACAGCTTGCTCCTAGTCTAAAATGGTTCAATATGCTCTTGACCAACTTCTTTCTCTTTACCCAAACCTTAGGGTTCCACAAAATGGAGAGACCCTCCACGACACTTGATAGCCAATATGGATCTGCGGGTCTTCCTTCCTACTGTCGGTGTAGCTCTTCTGGCGGCTCCTGACGATCTTCACTCTCTCTTGAATTGGCCTGATCTTCTCGCTTGTATTGCTAATCACTAGCGGCCCATGGAAACTCCACACACCAACTTCTTCTCAATATAACAGGGTTTTGCACCTTTTTATACCAATGTTCATCTTAAATGACATAAAGCATACGTGCAGACTTAATCGATCAATCCAAAATCACCCCAAATAGCATTATATTCTTCTTCTAGTCTTGAACAATTCAACACAAGATCCATAGTCATGTGCTCTCATTTTCCACTTGGATATCTCTAAATGGTGCAAAACGTATGGAGGTCTCCTATGCTCTATCTTAGTTTGCTGGAAAATGAGGCACTTCGAAACAGATTCTGCAATATCTCTCTTCATCTTGTTCCACCAGAAGTGGCTCTTCAAGCTTGGTACATCTTCGTGCTACTTGGGGGGGGGGATGGTAGATCGGATGCGGCGTGCTTCTGGTCGGATCCCATTCTTCAATTGCAGCACATCTGGAACATGCAACATGTCTCTGCGATACAAAACACCCTCAACGAACTCAAAGTCTAGTCTCACATCCATATTCTCTAAGATCATGGTCGACTCCCGGTTACTCATTTGGTCCTTCTTAATTCCCGAGATCAACGTGAGTTCCATCTAAAAAAGATCTTCTCCCTTTGATCCTTTTTAGGCATCTCAACTCTATTGTCAACAATCTTTCCTGATCTCAGTGTATAGATCGCATGCACATGCTCATTACTCTCTATCGAACACTGGCCTCTGGGCTGTCCTTTTGGATTGGCAATGGTTTGGCTCAAGAATTGGCCATTTTCTATCTCGGACAACTATAAGGTGAGCTAACTTAATTGGGCCTCTAGTTTTGCAATGGACTGGTTCTGGGCCTGGTTAGTCTGCTCTTGGATTTGAATGAATTTGGTCAACAGGCTCTCCATATGAGAGGCTTGCTGAGGGGTTTGTGTTGGTGTAGAGTAGTTAGGCATTTGATCTGGTACTGGTGTCCTACATTGGTTGCTTGGAACTGATGCTGCTGGTCAAATTGATTCTGCTATGTGGGCTGCTGAGGATAAGGAACCATGGGATGATTAGTTTGAGCAGGTTGCTAGTATTACTGCCTAGGATACTGCGGTTGGAATCAAGGCTGGCCTCCCTGGGACTGAATAGGCTCGGCTTGACAGTGCGAGAAATTAGGGTGAAACCTATTGTCTGGGTGGTAGGTTTGACTGAAAGTGTTAATAGTTGGTTTCCGGAAGTTTCCGTATGAATTCAGCGCATTGGCTTGCTCGGCCTTGACAAGTGGCAGACTAAGGCAACTCTCAACCGTGTGCTCACAACTATCGCATAACACAAACATGATGTGGTTCGCTCATACTTCTCAAGGTGGGCTCATGTTGCTGAGGAGTGGGTTGGCATGACATCATAGACATAGATCCTATCTTTTTGCTCAAATTTTCCACTCCCTGAACTAAACTGGTCATCACATTTTTCAACTCAGGGTCCTGTTTGATGTTGTACATTCCAGGCTTCTGGATCCCTGTCTCATCTCTCCCAAAATCTTTCCTATTACTGCTTCAATTTTGTGAATTTTTTATAAGCTTGACAAGAAATTCATATGCTTGATCGGCAGCCTGATTCATGAATTCTCCTTTGTGCATTGATTCAATCAAGATACGCTGGGGGTTCGTAATACCTCTATAAAAGAAATGTACCAACTCTCTTCTGTCAATCTCGTGATGTGGGCATTTGATCAATAGGTCATGGAATCTCTCCTAGATTTCGGAAAACTCTTCTTCGAGTCATCCCCTAAAGTTCCTGATGGCACTCCTAAAATGCTCAGTTTTGATCACTGGGAAAAATCTGGACATAAACTTTTTGACAAGCTCATCCTAGGTGGTAATGGAGTTTGGAGTCAAGGAATTCAGCCAGGCGGCTGCATGATCTTCTAGCGACAGGGGAAACAACCTAAGCTTCACGGCTTCCCTATCCAAATTTTGATTTTTAAACATGTGGCAGATGGTCAAGAATTTGTTCAAATGAATATAGGGCTGCTCACACTCTGATCCATGAGATTTTGGTAACATGTTGATGGTGGCGGTCCGGATCTCAAATTGGTCCACATTATTCTCTGGCAAAACCATACAGCCAGGTGAAGTGGATGAAACTGGTGCAAATAGTTCATTAAGGGTCCTTTGCCGAAGGTTTTGGGCAGCCATTGTGGGTACTATGGGTGGGGCGGGTAAAGCAAGGTAATCAATACTCACTAATCGGCCTTGATCACGTATCCACACTCGGATACAACTGCGACTAACCTAGCAATGCAATGGTCCGCTCAATGAAATGAATGCAACATAACAAAAAGTTTGAAAACTAAATGAAAAGCTAATCTAAACTAAGGTTACCTAAAAGAATTCTAGATAGCTCCTAACTATGAAGAGGACACTCTGATCTCTAATCCGGACCTATGAAACGGAAGTTCTGGCCAATTAACCCCCAGGTAGATGGTGGGATCACGGCGCGTTAGGCTAAGGCTCCTCTTAAAAACCAACTCCTCGAACAACAAAGCTGTCTCCCTACTTAGCAAGATGGGGGCCAAGGGACAATGCTTGCTTAAGCACCAGAAAATCTGCTAAGGCACACAATTGGCACAATCGCGGTGGTCTTCCCTAATGAGCTCAAAACCTAAGGTCACATTTCTTCTCAATTTTATTATGGTTTATTGGTTCTAAACTAAGTGAGAATTAAGATGAAATCCTAAGAACAAGGAAACGGTGATGAAATCTGAATCCTTATCTTGTTGGGGTAATTTGCCCTTTACTAGTAGTGCACCAAATTACAAGTGTATTTGAAACAATTACACTATAAAGCAATGAACAACCAACAAAGTAAACCCGCTTGCAAGGGATTCACGGGGGTTAGGAAATGAAAACCTCTCGATTTATTTTAGGGGACGAATCGTTGTCGTCGACTCACACCATGGACACCAATTTTCATGTACGAATGTGAGAGGCCGCAACGGTATAGTCCGACTGTCCTCTTTCCTTACAAGCAATTTATTACAATTCTACTAAACAACTAACTACTTAAAGAAAGTAAATGGCTCATGGGCCAACCCGCAACCAAAATTATTACAACGCCTTTAATGAATAATAAGCCTCACAATCACTCAAATGATTACAAATTTAGTAACAAATACCTAATACAATCAACTAAGAAAGCCAATAAATATCTAAACTAATCCTAAACTAAGGAGCAAGTAAAATCTTCAAGTTCTCCAATGCACTTTTCAACTTTCCTTCGCTCCAAGTGAGGAATTCCTTACAAAACAAACACAAACAATGTGTAGGATCCGCAAGGAAAATAAAAGAAGATAAAAAGTACACTAAGCTAAAAATGAGTTTAACTCTATGGAATTCAAAGCTTTCCAATGCCTATCCCCGGCAACGGCGCCAAGAACTTTATCAACACTTATATGTGCAATGCTTAACTGCAAGACTACGGTATCGTCAATTAGTAAAGGACTAAAGAGTCCAGAGTATCGATCCCACGGAGAAAGGATGGAAGAAGCAATGAATCCAATTAAAGTAGAATTCTAAGATATATAGCTTATATAAACAATTGAAGTGAATAATTTAAACTAATAAACTATGCAATGTAAACAACTAATTAACAATCTAAAATATGAAATTAATAAGATCTAACAAGTTACACTAAACTAGTGGATGAATGGTGGTGGAAATGAAAGATTTAAGGTGAAGATGTGGTGTGAAATGTATAGGATTTTAAAACAAGTGATGTGAAATGTAGATCTAACAATCTAGAAGTGAAAATAGCAAATCAAATAAAGATTACAATTAAGAACAATCAAAACAAGAGATTAGGCAATCCAAAATCCACTAAGTACATAATTAATCCAACCAATCATGTTCTAACTCAACTCCCAAATCTATAATCTAATTAGTAATATCTTGCCTAAATGGATTGGATGATATAACAATGAAGATTAAAGTAAAGAAAATAAATGTCAAGATCCTAGATCATCATCCAGCTACCCTAACAATAAATTATCAAAATCAAGTTACAAATGATCAAAGATAAGGGCTCTAGAGCATGCTATGTGAGAGAAATTAATCCAACTACAAAGCATCAATTGAGATTATCCAAGCATCAAGTGTAGAGATAGAGCATGAGAAAATAGAGAGATTAGCATAATTAGATCTAAAATCTACGAATCAATTAAGGCACAAGTAGGGAACTTAAACTAAAATATGCATGGAATTGAACTAATCACATTACTTAGCATCAAAAGGAGAGCCTAATCCAAAGCTTTAGCCACTAAACATCAAGAAGAGCTCCGAATCTTCATTAATGATATTCAATTACACACTCTCTCTAGATTAGTAACACTTAAGCTCCTAATTATAATCTAAGGTAGCGTTTGGTTCGCTGGAATGGTTATAGGTGAGAATGGAATGGAGACCAGAATGAGTCTGGAATGGAATGAGGCAGGAATAGGCATTTCCATTCCAGCATTTGGTACGCTAAGGAATCAACCCAGTTGATTCATGTTCCTGCGTTTGGTACGCTGGAATGAGTCCTGGAATGGAATAAAATTTACATAAGACTGACCAAAATACCCTTGTTAGATTTTTATCTTTGGCTCAGTCAATGTATAGATTATAATATTATTAAATAGGTGGGGCCCACACAAGCTCTTCTATTTTATAATCTTATAATAATAATAATAATAATAATAATAATATAGATTATATTATTATTATATAAGTGGGCCCCACTGTTGGATACCGCGATCACTGAGAGGGGGGGGGGTGAATCAGTGATTTCTAAAAACAGGTCCAATTCAACAACAAAACAAGTCAAATCACACAATGACACCAGATTTAACGTGGTTCACCGAAAGGCTACGTCCACGGTTCAAAGACTGTCCGAACACCAATCCGGGACAGATCTGAATCTTATTTAGTCGCACCAACGACAAAGAGCACCAACCCTTAGTTTCAGATAGCACCAACTATCTAGGAAGCACCGACTCCCTTTAGTTTCAGATAGCACCAACTATCTAGGAAGCACCGACTCCCTTTACAATTTATCTGCACCCACAGATAGGATCACCAAACCCCAGACACCAAGCACCAACTTGATGTGAAAACAGAATGGAAGATTAATTCTGTCTACAGCCCTTCCCCTCTACAATTCTCTCTCTCTCAATCCCTTACAAATTGAAATTAAAGCATAAACAGAGAGACACTTAACTCATGGACGAAAACACCATCTTCTAGAGCATAATCTCGTCCACAATTGCTGTAGAAAGATGCAGCACAACAGCACACAGCAACAGCACCAGCTTTCTCTCAAGAACTCTCTCTCTTTTCTCTTCTCTTCTTCTCTCTCTGGTGTCTCTTCTTGGTGTCTATTTAAGAACGACCCTTACATGCCTTTTTATAGGTTTTGATAACCCTTAATTGTATTTAAAACGGGCTACAATTCGTTTAGAAAGAGTCCCAAACGAAATAGATAAGAGTGCTGAATTTTCGTGCAAAACTTCTAATTCTGCGCAACTCTGGTTCCCGTGCTCGGTCGACATCCTGGCTTGCCCGGTCGACCGAAGACACTGACTGAAAAACAGACAATTTCGAGCTCGGTCGACATCCTGAGGGCTCGGTCGACCGAAGACACACTGTGTCACAAAAATAACTGAGAGGTGCCTTTTTCTGTTTTCTGCAGGTTTCTTCTTGCTCGGTCGACCGCATGAACAGCCCGGTCGACCGCGTGCTCTGCATCAGGAATTCTTAATTCCAGACTGTTTCAATTCTGTTTCTCCTTTTCAAGCTCTATCAACACCAGCTTATTATCATCATGTTTGTGACAATGTGTTGACAAGAATTCCAACTCAAACTAATACTTGAGATGCTAACTTCTTCAATTCATCAAAAGACTTTCAAGTCATCTCAAATTCATCTCAAGTTCCAACAATCTCCCCCTTTGGAATTGTTGGCAACACTATTGGAACTTCAACACTTTCAACTCCAGCTTGCAGCTCTTCCAAGTTCTTTTCAACACTCACTTGGAACCAATTCTGAAATTCTGAAATAACAACCGTGCATTTTCAACAATCTCCCCCTAGCTTTCATAGCATAACATCTCTACTTGCTATCATAGCATAACATCTCTCCTTGCTATCATATCATAACATCTCTCCCCCTTTGACAACAAGTCCAAAGGGACCAAACCGAGGAGCGAATAGGATATTCAATGAATGCATTGCTCCCCCTTTCAAGCACAACTCCTACGGTTTAGGAGAGTGAGTAACTCCCAACTTTTTCCGGAGATACTCGAAGACTTCCTTTGGCAGAGGTTTCGTGAAAATATCAGCCACTTGCTCAGTTGTTGGAACATACTCCAACTTGACCTCTCCATCAGCAACTTTATCTTTAAGAAAATGATAACGAATTGCTACATGCTTTGTGCGAGAGTGCTGAACAGGATTCTTAGATATATGAATTGCACTCGTGTTGTCACATAGGATCGGCGTAGGATCCGTTGTAGGAACTCCTAGATCAGAGAGCATTTGCCGCATCCATAACACTTGCGTACAACAAGTTGCCGCTGCAATATATTCCGCTTCCGCTGTCGAAAGGGATACTGAGTCTTGCTTCTTACTATGCCAAGCAACTAATCTTTCTCCAAGATAAAATGCGCCGCCGCTAGTACTCTTGCGATCATCTACGCATCCAGCCCAATCGGCATCAGAATATGCAACTAGAGTGAAGGATTTGCCTTTGGGATACCAGATACCAAGCTCCATAGTACCTTTCAGATATCGAAAGATTCTTTTCACTGCTGTAAGGTGCGTTTCAGTTGGTGCTGCTTGAAAACGTGCAACCATACATACTGCTTGTAGAAGATCTGGTCTTGTAGCAGTCAAGTAAAGCAAGCTTCCTATCATAGAGCGATAGGTGGTATGATCAACGGACGAGGCCTTATCATCTTTGCTAAGCTTCGTGTTCGTTGTCATTGGTGTGCTCACTGGCTTGCTGTCTTCCATATTGAACCGTTTCAGCATTTCCTTAATGTACTTCAATTGTGATATGAAGATGCCATGTTTCAGCTGCTGAACTTGTAAACCAAGAAAGAACTTTAGTTCTCCAAGCATTGACATCTCAAATTCTTTCTTCATCTCTTCTGCAAAATTCCTGCACATCTCCTCATCATTGCCTCCAAAGATTATGTCATCAACATAAACAATGACAACCAGCTGTTTGCTTAACTCAGTTTTGACATATAGATTGCTATCAACAAGTCCTTTTCCAAAACCGATCTTGCGGAGATATAGGTCCAGCCTTGCATACCATGCCCTTGGCGCTTGTTTCAGTCCATAAAGAGCCTTTTTCAACTTGCATACTAGATCTGAATTTTTGCTGATGAGAAAACCATCAGGTTGCTCAATGTAGACTTCTTCTTCAAGTAAACCATTCAAGAAAGCTGACTTTACGTCCATCTGAAATACCTTGAAGGTTTTGTATGCTGCCAATGCAAGAAACATTCGAATAGCTTCCAGACGAGCCACCGGTGCAAAGGTCTCTTCAAAATCTATGCCTTCAACTTGAGCATAGCCTTTACAAACCAACCTTGCTTTGTTTCTAATGACTTGACCATCTTCATTCAGCTTATTCCGAAAGACCCATTTAGTACCAATAACATTCTTATCAGTAGGTCTAGGAACAAGTTCCCATGTGGAGTTCTTCTCAATTTGCTCCAACTCCTCATGCATAGATTTCAACCAACTTTCATCGAGACTGGCTTCAGCCACAGTCTTGGGTTCAATGGTGGACACAAGTGAGTAATTGCTAACTACACTTTGTCTAGTTTGAACGCCTGCCTTAGGATCTCCAATGATTTGATCCTTAGGGTGTTGCTCTACCCAAGTGCTGTGCTTCTTAGATGAAGTATCTTCTGAGTCGTCCTTTGATTTCTCAGAATCATTAGATTCAGCCATCTCATCATCAATCTCACTCGAGTCCTCATAAACTGGACTGTCATTATGAGTTGCATTCTTTGGTTGATGGTTTTCATCAATTCTCACATCAGCACTTTCTATGATTTTTCTGGTTCTTTTGTTAAGACACCTATATGCCTTGCTAGTAGAGGAGTAACCCAGAAATATACCTTCGTCAGCTCTTTCTTCAAATTTGCCCGGATTTTGTTCGAGCCGCTTGATGTAGCACTTGCTGCCGAAGACTTTGAAGTGCTTGACTGTTGCTTTTCTTCCAAACCATAGCTCATAGGGAGTTTTGTTTTCATGTGGCCTGATCAAGCATCGATTTTGAATGTATACAGCCGTATGAATTGCCTCTTTCCAATACTTGTCAGCCATCTTGCTTTCACTTAGCATCGTACGAGCCATCTCTTGTACGGTGCGATTCTTCCGTTCCACAACTCCATTTTGCTGTGGAGTTCTAGGGGCTGAGTACTGTCTTTGAATGCCATGATGTTCACAATATTTAGTGAACTCTTCAGATGTGAACTCGCCTCCACGATCAGACCTTAAAATCTTGATACGTTTTTCCAATTGATTTTCAACCTGTGCTTTAAACACTTTAAAACGATCAAGTGCTTGATGCTTATGCTTAAGAAATAATACCCATGTCATACGAGTATAATCATCAATGCATAACATGAAATACTTATCTCCATTGGTGCTTTGAGTTCGCATCGGTCCACAGAGATCAGTGTGCACTAGCTCAAGAGGTTTCTTGGAATGATGCTCCTTTGACTTGAACATAACCCTCGTTTGCTTTCCCTTTTGGCAAGAGTCGCAAATGGGATTGGAAGGCTTTTCCACTTTAGACATGCCTCTCACAGCCTTTGAATTGCAAATCTTTGACATATTGTCAAAGCTTAGATGCCCAAGGCGTTTGTGCCACAACCAACTTTCCTCTGTCCGACTCATCAAGCAGGTCTTTTCAGCTCCATCTGACAATGTATAGAGATTTCCAGCAGTTCTTGATCCAGTTGCCACTGTTTTCCCCGTTGCTACTCTTCTTGATGGCAAACCCATTCTTTGTGAAGATAACTTCATGACCCTTGTCACAGATCTGGCTCACACTAAGCAGGTTGTGTCTCAATCCAGACACATATAAGACTTCTTCAGATCTGATCTTGTTTGCCATAAGCTGAATAACACCTTTTCCGCAGATTTTGGCACCATCATTGTTGCCAAACTTCACTGAACCGCCTTCATAGTGCTGTAATTTGATGAATTTCTCTTTATCACCAGTCATATGGCTTGAACAACCACTATCAAGGACCCATGGTGCTGTCTTCTTTTGTGCATTGAATGCCGTTTGCACAATGAGAGATTCTTTGGGATTACCTTCCCTTTTCTTTGCCCTCCATGCCTTAACTAACTTGGGTTTCTTTTCAACCTGAAATTGGTTAGCAATAGGCAACCTACAATCCCTAGCCAAGTGTCCATAATTATGACATATATAACACTCAATTTTGTGGCTACTTAGGATTGAAAAAGGATTCCTAGTCACAAATGGACTGTTTCTTACATAGAATTTGCAATCAGCTCTTTTATGTCCAAACATATTACAATGAAAGCAATAACCATAGAATTTGTATCTTCTTTGTGGCTGGTTAGTCTTCATTACCTTTCTAACAGGAATGGACTCCTTTCTAGGTTGAGTGGGCTTCATGGAGTTAGAGGGTGCAGTGACTTGCTTCACAAACTCTTTCCTTTTAGGAGGTGCAATCTTAGAGGATTCACCTTTCTCAAATCCTAGACCAAATCTGAAGTGGGCTGGTCTTTGAACTTTCAGTAGTTCATTGAGTTTCATAGTCCCTTCAATCGCTTGGAGCGCTTTGAGTTTCTTGCTATTTTCCAAATTTTCAGCCTTTGCTCTAGCGATCTCAGTTTCAAGTTTCATAGCCTCTTCCTTTTTGATACTTATTTGGTTTTCAAGGACTTCTACCATTCTTTTATATTCTTCTACTTGAGTTTTCAAAGCAATAATAGAACTTTCAGATTCATGGAGAAGTTTCAGATTTTTCTTACTTGATTTGCGTTCCATGCTTAGCTCCTCAAGTGCGGCTATGAGTTCCTCTTCAAGATTGACTTCAGCCTCCTCATCCTCTTCCGGATCTAGCTCTTCTTCTTCTTCAACAGTGACCATGAAGAGAGCTTCGGTTGATTCATCATCGTCTGAAGTTTCAGACGTGCTGTCATCTTGTTGACATAGAAAGTTTTTAGCTTTGCCCCTTTTTCTGAAATTTCTCTTTCCTTTACTCTTTTCAGCATAAGAGTCATTATCATTGTCTTCTTTTAGGGGACACTTCGCAGCAAAGTGACCAATACCTCCACAATTGAAGCATTTAAAGGGTAGCTTCCCTTTGTACTTGCCAATGCTTCCTTTCTTCAACTTTCTAACAAATTGAGCCTCAAGCTCATCATCATCAGAATCAACATCATGACCAGCAGTCTCTTTTGCCTTTTTCTGAACTTTGAAGGCCGCTTCTTTATCAGATGAAGACGTCTTTCCTATGCGCATCTCATAGGCAGTTAGAGAACCATGTAATTCATCCATGGAAAATGCATTCAGATCTTTGGCTTCTTCAATGGCTGAGACTTTTGAATCAAACCGGGGAAGAAGAGATCTTAGAACCTTTTTGACGATGACCGGCTCTTTAATCTCCTCCCCTAGTCCACGAATGTCATTCGTGACTTCATTCACTCGTTGCAAATATGAGTCAACATTCTCGCTTTCCTCCATGCGAAGAGATTCAAATTGAGAGCGATGAGTTTGCAATTTGGCTTCTTTAATCTTCTCATCACCTTCATGTATGCTTTGCAACTTGTCCCAAATTTCCTTGGCTGTTTTGCATGCAATTACTTTGACAAGCTCGCTGTCCACAAGGCCACTAAAGAGTGCATTCTGCGCCTTGGAGTCGTTGTCTGCCAACTTCTTCGATGCAGTATCATTGGGTACGTTGGCAGCATTGTAACCGACTCTGACAGCCTCCCAAACATCATAGCCAAGTGATTTGATGAAGGCTTGCATCCTAATCTTCCAGAAAGAGTAATTAGAACCATCAAACAGAGGTGCTTTCATATTCCCTGTATTGACTGCCATGTGATTTGACAAGAGATCACCCTTAGCGTATTAAACTGATCAAGGGAACCTCGCTCTGATACCAATTGTTGGATACCGCGATCACTGAGAGGGGGGGGTGAATCAGTGATTTCTAAAAACAGGTCCAATTCAACAACAAAACAAGTCAAATCACACAATGACACCAGATTTAACGTGGTTCACCGAAAGGCTACGTCCACGGTTCAAAGACTGTCCGAACACCAATCCGGGACAGATCTGAATCTTATTTAGTCGCACCAACGACAAAGAGCACCAACCCTTAGTTTCAGATAGCACCAACTATCTAGGAAGCACCGACTCCCTTTAGTTTCAGATAGCACCAACTATCTAGGAAGCACCGACTCCCTTTACAATTTATCTGCACCCACAGATAGGATCACCAAACCCCAGACACCAAGCACCAACTTGATGTGAAAACAGAATGGAAGATTAATTCTGTCTACAGCCCTTCCCCTCTACAATTCTCTCTCTCTCAATCCCTTACAAATTGAAATTAAAGCATAAACAGAGAGACACTTAACTCATGGACGAAAACACCATCTTCTAGAGCATAATCTCGTCCACAATTGCTGTAGAAAGATGCAGCACAACAGCACACAGCAACAGCACCAGCTTTCTCTCAAGAACTCTCTCTCTTTTCTCTTCTCTTCTTCTCTCTCTGGTGTCTCTTCTTGGTGTCTATTTAAGAACGACCCTTACATGCCTTTTTATAGGTTTTGATAACCCTTAATTGTATTTAAAACGGGCTACAATTCGTTTAGAAAGAGTCCCAAACGAAATAGATAAGAGTGCTGAATTTTCGTGCAAAACTTCTAATTCTGCGCAACTCTGGTTCCCGTGCTCGGTCGACATCCTGGCTTGCCCGGTCGACCGAAGACACTGACTGAAAAACAGACAATTTCGAGCTCGGTCGACATCCTGAGGGCTCGGTCGACCGAAGACACACTGTGTCACAAAAATAACTGAGAGGTGCCTTTTTCTGTTTTCTGCAGGTTTCTTCTTGCTCGGTCGACCGCATGAACAGCCCGGTCGACCGCGTGCTCTGCATCAGGAATTCTTAATTCCAGACTGTTTCAATTCTGTTTCTCCTTTTCAAGCTCTATCAACACCAGCTTATTATCATCATGTTTGTGACAATGTGTTGACAAGAATTCCAACTCAAACTAATACTTGAGATGCTAACTTCTTCAATTCATCAAAAGACTTTCAAGTCATCTCAAATTCATCTCAAGTTCCAACACCCACATAAGCTCTTCTATTTTATAATCTTATAATAATAATAATAATATAGATTATATTATTATTATATAGGTGGGGCCCACACAAGTTCTTCTTTTTTATAATCTTATAACAATAAAAATAATTTATATATTATATTATTATTATATAGGTAGGGCCCACATAAGTTCTTCTATTTTATAATCTTATAACAATAATAATAATATATATTATTATTATTATTATATAAGTGGGGCCCACACAAGTTCTTCTATTTTATAATCTTATAATAATAATATATATTATATTATATTATTATATAGGTGGGGCCCACACAAGTTCTTCTAATTTATAATTTTATAATAATAATAATAATGTATAGATTATATTATTATTATATAGGTGAGGCCCACACATGTTTTTCTTTTTTATAATCTTATGATAATAATAATAATAACGTATATATTATATTTTTATTATATAGGTGGGGCCCACACAAGTTCTGCTCTTTTATAATCTTATTATTATAATAATAATGTATAGATTATATTATTATTATATAGGTGGGGCCCACACGAGTTCTTCTCTTTTATAATCTTATAATAATAATTATTATTATAATAATGTATATATTATATTATTATATAGGTGGGGCCCTCACAAATTCTTCTCTTTTATAATCTTATTATTATAATAATAATGTATAGATGTGAAGAAGGGTATTTTGGTCTAAAAAAAAGTAGAAAGGAATGGAATGGCCATTCCTTCCCATCCCGGATGGAATTGCCATTCCTCTACATAAGGGAATGGGATTCCGGCCATTCCTCTACATAAGGGAATGGGATTCCGGAGGTAATGGTCATTACGCCACTTTTTTGCGAACCAAACGCGGTAATGACCATTCCGTTGGAATGACCATTCCATTCCGACCTTCATTACAGCGAACCAAACGCTACCTAAAAGTATAGAGAAGGTAAATAAAATTGCTAAAAGACTAACTTGCCAAAATATTTTTTTCTCTCTACAAATACATTCCAATTTATAGAAGCATTGACACCATTTGATTGGTTCATTTCCTTTCACATGGATTGCTTCAATTTGATTTGGAGGCTTTTCATTGGCTCTTTTGCTTCCACATGGATTGCTTCAATTTGATTGGTTGCAACAAACATTCCTTCCAAAAGCTAAAAACATATATTCTTTTTGCATTATGTGGTCCTTCAATTTGGCTTCAATTTGGATAATCCGTTAATATGATAAAAGGATAAAATCTCCTTGTAAAGCAAATGATATGCATATGAGATGCTGATAAAACTTGACTAATGAGGGGTAAAATATGCAATATTTAACACTCATCACATGAAAGCATGCTAACAAACATCACTTTGTCATCAAATGGCTGGAAGTAAACATCCATATCCTTGAGACACTCAATCCAATGTCACTTTGTGATCGTGTTGCCACTAGAAGTTTCCTCATACTGAATGCATTTGCCAATATACTAGCCATCCCTGGTGGTACTTGTCGCGCCCCCGGACCGAGAACCAGTTAAGTAAGTCCTTAATCTGGGGTCGTGGCGCGGCGAGCAGGAAAATTCCACCCGCATATGCTAGTTTCCCACAAGTTTCCCCGGTAAGAATCCTCGAAAATCGATCCTTCATGATCTAACAATCACATTTACTGTATACAAACTTCGTGGAAGCAATGTAGTAAACTTAATTCAAATCATATAAATGAAATGGATATTCAAGGCTCGTATCAAAATGAGAAAACATGTGTCACACCCCGAAACCGGGCCCTGCAGTGATCCGATCTCGAAATGCGAAATTTTGGGATTAATTTGAAACTTTTGTTGTATTTCCCAAGATCCGTGTGAATGAGGATAATAAAATTCCATCACGATCAGAATATATTTTCGCGGAAGCTAATCATGGCGTTACGACCCAGAGTCTGTGGCCATCGGATTCTGTGTCGCACTCAACCAGTATCATAAAGCCATCATATGAGCAGACTGGCACAAATCGTAAATCATAAAACACTGAGCTGGTAGTAACAGGACTATTTATTTCCCACATATTCAAATTACAATTAACAAGTGTCTTAATTACAAACCCAATGACCAAGGCTAACAAAGCCGTATAAAATAATATCCAACGAAATAGAAATACTACCCCCAATATTTAGATACGAACTCCGGTGCCAAACTTGACATCTAGATGATATCAATGGGCAGCCTCTCACGTCAGAATGGCGGCTCAACTGCCACCTCCGACCAAACACCTAAAAACAGAAAGAGAGGAATCTGGCACCAAACAAACGGGGTCAGACACGACGGTCTGGCAAGCAAATAAACAGGTAATATGTAATATGGGCATTTATAAAACCTTATGGAATCATTGTAAATCCATTTAAAGAGTCTAAACAATAATAGCAATAAATCATGATAAAACGATCGAAAGACCGAACATAAATATCAAGACAAATAAACGAACAGTCTCTGGAGCATAAATATCTCGAAAAGATAACAGCTTACGCAAAACATTTAATAATTGGAAATACATTTAAAATCCTGAATAATAGAGACAATACGATAAAAGATCGATTTCATAAACATTAACAAATTCAAAGGATATAATGAGTATAAACAAACAAGAATCATAAAACAAATTAATAAACAGATAAATCATTGGCAACCACACATAGCTATATTCTCCTATTACCGAAGTAACAAGAGCAGACAGAACCGTAGCCACTACACGTGGGACCGGAAACAAAATCAGAACCGTAGCCACTACACGTGGGACCGGCAGATAAAAACCGTTGCCATGGTCGGTACAGACAGAATCCAAACTGCAGCTGGCAGACAAATTAAAGATCCCAAGCCGGGTGATCAGCCCGATAAGGTGACCTAAGCTTAGTGGTGCCTTTAGTTTTCAAAACTCGAACCGATACAAATCAAACCATAATAATCACTTTGGCTCATGGGCTCACACTACAAAGCTCTGGCCCTGTCTTGCCTCGAGGTTTTATTCTCGAAATAATAGTCTCTTTGGCTCATGGGCTCGCACTACAAAGCTCTGGCCCCATTTTGCCGCGAGGTTTTATTTTCAAAATAATAGTCTTATCGATGAAATCCCGAATGTGGCGAACCACTCCAATCTCCTTCCAAAACGATTCGGAGAAAACATACGAATTTCCAGGGTAAACCACTCAAATACGCATCAAAGTAGTTTGTATAAAATCATGCGATCAATCCTTTCAAACAAGGAAAACCATATGATTTTATAACAAATCACCGATGCTATTCAAATTAGTTTATCGAAGAATACATATACATTCTCTGACTTGAAATTGTTAGTTTTATGGACTCAATCCAGTAGATGATATAATAAATTGATTAATTTCTTTATTTATCAGTATATTCATGCTTTCCTTTCATGAGATAAATGGTGATTTATTATATACTTGCACATAACCAATACGAATGACATGATGGTTCATGAGATGAACCGGGGTCCACAAGTATATTAGATGTAACACATGTGTATGGATGAGATCCACATACGGGAGACATGTGTGACAAATCTTATACTTAAAATATATTCACAACCAGTGATGAGACTGGACATCTCATACTGACAAGGTTGCAGTACTTTGATCACTATGAGATAGTGTGACTTGTCTCGATCATCAGAATGGAAGATTCTGGATCATAGTGCTGGTATATTGGATGTATTGAAGGACCATGAGAAGCACCTTATAAACACTGTCTTTATTTTAAGGTCTGCTCTCATAATTCCCTAGCAATAGGCTCTCAATCCTGAGACATTAATGAACTCAAGTTTCTATCTATTCATTTGCTTTGAGTCACCAATGAGTGAGGCCAACTGTAGGTCAACACCTCGGTGATTTGGGTACATGGTAGTAGAGCTGTGGGAACATTCAATAGTCAAGAAGGAATCTATCTCTAATATCCCCTTCTGCCAATTAATGGATTTATCATTGGTAAGTGCGCACCCATTCCGATTAAGAGTTAATTGGAAAGGTACCATTGATCATTATAATTAATTGGGACTCAAGGATAATAAGATATGGATCTATTTTGGAAGACAGGTCCAATTGATCCATGGATATTGATAAAGGGGTCTACTTGTGGTAATGTGGAAGTTTAGGGTCTTCTATGTAATATTCCTAAGACTGGAGTTCAATTGCATTTATATAGTGGAGTTATTTGCAATTAACTGTGGGCCCGGATTACACATGAGATGTGCGGTCGCGAGTCCCAGTTGGAGCCAGCTTTCTAAGGAATCCCTAGTGGTCCCCACGCTAGCCCAATAATTAGAAACTATCTAATTCTAGTAGAACTCTAAAAGGAAAGTTACTATTTCTATTTGAAGTGAGACTTCTAATAGTGGTAATAGTAGACTTACTAATTTTAGAAGAAGTGAGACTTCTATTTTAATTAGAAAGGAATTGGAAATTTACTAATCATATTTGAAGTGAGACTTCTAATTATGATATGGTAAGTTACTAATTAATTAATGGAAGTAAGACTTCTATTTTAATTAAGAAGAGATAGTTACTAATTTTTGGAAGTAAGACTTCTAATGGAAATTAGTAAGTTGGCTTGCAAAAGCTATAAATAAGAGGAGAACAAGGCCTTGGACGTCCATGCATAAATCCACCTAGGGATTCACGCCCAAGCCCCCTTTAGTGCAAGTGTTGCACGAGCTCTTCTCCTCTTCCCTCTTCTAGTTTTCTTTCTAGTTCCTCCCTAGAGTTCCTAGTAGTTTTCTCTTGGAGATCCCACCATCTTCTTGAGAAAAGGAGAATCTGATACGGGTCATAGCGTGGAAGATCAAGAGGTCTTGGAGATCCCTATTTGATTAGTGAAAGCGTTTCATCATCAAAGAAAGACGCAACTCCTCCATTAGAGCACAACCGAGCTCCAAAGGTATAATCCACTTCCTTGCATGTTGTAGATTATTATGGATGCTTGTTAGTTGCTGTTTCTATCTTCTAGATAGATTGTATTTACTGATCATGATGACTGAGATTGAGGACATAGATCTTGGATTGGGTTTTATAGCCTTATGGATAGTTGATCCCTGCGTCAAGTGGGTCAAAAGTTTTTGAAACCTATCCTAGAGGCCCACCCTATTTCCAACAATTGGTATCAGAGCCTTACCTCATCTCTTATCATGTTAGATCAGTAAGCTTGATCTAATCTTTAAATGAGATGCGAAGAGGATAGATCAAGGGCCATGTATGGATCAGTTTGATGGTTTTGCTTGGAAAATTAGTAAATCCATGTTTGGATAGTCACATAAGGGTTTAACAATGATGGAATGATGGTAGGAAGCCATTGGGAATCTTCAGAAGAGTTTTGGAGATGGTTGGACACGAAATACAAAAAACCCAACTTGCAGATTTCCGTCAGGCAGGTCGACCGAGCCCTCTGGCAGGTTGACCGAAGACACTGAGGCCGGTCGACCGAACCCTCTAGTAGGTCGACCGAACAGACTGACATATGAGATCTCAATTTTTGTTTTTGTTTCGGGGGCGCTGCCCCCTGGGCCCCCGCGAGCTAACCGGGCAGCTCGAACCCCGCCGGGGGACACCCCCGGACCCCCTCTGCGTAGGGGGCATGAATCATAGTAGTGGCAATATTTGGCATCCTGTCTTTCCATTATTGTTTGGTAACCCGACTTTGTGAGTTGCTTTACTAGTATGAGATACTAACATGCAGGTTATCATGTCCTCTCCATATGGCCCACAAGTCTTTTACTTTCTTTTATGGTTGAATGTTTATTTTTGACAAGTTGTAAAGGGCATCATGGTTTCCTTGTTTTCCCGGTTTAAGGCAAGGCATGGTGAAATTCCCTATGAGCCTTTTATTTCCATTAATAGATTATCATGTAAGTCTCATCGTAGAGACATAGGAATTTATGTAATTTTGTAAATTTGTAAATTCTGGCGATGTCCGAGACTTAAAAGGAAAGTGAAGTTGGACTCCTAATCAAAAGAGTTTGAAGATTGCCAAAGGTGTTTTGGAGTTTCCCGAAGAGTTTGAGCAATTCCAAAATTTTGGAAAGTCTAGAAGTCCAAGAAGTCTATTCCGCATGGGCCATGTGGAGGAGAGGACTAGTTTCTAATTTTAGCGTTTTCTATTTATAGTTGAATGCTTTATTTAGAATGTTTCCAAATCTGATCCAAACATAGCAAGTTACTAATATTGGTCAAATCAAATTAATTTTTGGAAAGAGTTCTAATTAGTGTCGATGACCCATGAGATGGACACATTGGTAACACTAATTTAAGAAACTGGACTTTCCTCAAAATAACTTGACTTGGAACCAATCTTAAATCACATCATGAGATGATTTGATGATTCATATATTTATATATGTGGGCCCTAATACCTTAAAAGGAAATCCCCAATTTTAAAATATTAAGTGGGAGCGGGGCATTTAATCCCCATGGTTTTCCACCATAGGTCCATTGTAAGGAAAGTATTAGCCTCGCGCCACCAAGAGAGTGGCCGTTCCCCACGGAGGGCTTTTATTTATCTGGTTACTAGATATGGATCTCCTATGGATAGTATTGATGAGACGTGGTGGGGGTTCACTCCCCAAGGAGGAGCTGCCCATCGCGGTTGTCATGCAATATTAGTTGGTGGGTCACACTTAACTAAAATAATGATGTAGTATCCCCAAGGATTTGCCTCATGTATTTTAGAGACCAAAGCAAATCGGGAGTCATACATTATCTGGTATAAGATACCTAGATGATAGTGAATGATTGGGGATCAAGGATAGTTAGTCTTAATCTTAATTTTGATGACTTTGATCCGCACCAATCTATGGGGCATTTGCACTGCCCAAGGAGGCATGCCCTAGGGGATTGGGATTCCGATGTATTCTAAATTCAGTGCTTATGAGGATTCCCACATGAATTTGGTAGAATACTAAACCCTAATGTTATTTATATTCTTTCATTGAATGTATGGTTATGTGCTTTAAATCAATACAGCATGAATTCGAATACTTTCAATCCACTTGCGACCATCCTCAACCAGAACAAGTTGATGGGATCCAATTATGTAGACTGGAAAAGGAACCTGGATATTATCTTAACATCTTCAAGTTGCAAATATGTCCTTCTAATACCCCCCCTTCCTGAGCCTGAGCCTGATGCACCACAGATTGTGAAAAACTTTTACACCAAGTGGACCAAAAACAATGAGATAGCCAGATGTTTTATTCAGGCATCCATGTCTACTGTTTTGCAAGAACAACATCAATCCTATAAGTCAGCATACGATATTATATCGAACTTAAAGGAGATGTTTGCAGACCAGGTCAGGCCTGCTAGGCAAGCTGCTGTAAAAGTGCTGATGGAGACAAAGATGGCTGAGGGAACCCCAGTACAAAAACATTTGTTACAAATGAAGTTGGCATTGAATGAGTTAGATGTACTGGGGACTACGTTTGATACAGAAACGCAGATCCACATGATCATTCAATCACTACCAGACTCATTCAAACATTTCGAGATCAATTATAGTAAATTGGAAATGACCATAGCTGAGCTGTCTCGGCAGCTGGTAGTGTTTGAGGAAATCATGAAGAAAAGACCAACTGCCCTCATGACAGAAAAGTCATTTGCTAAGTCTAAGCCGAAAGGCAAAGACCGGGATAGCAAGAAGAAATCAGTCATCAAAGGTCGTAAGGTGGAGTATGGTTCCACTAGTGGTATGGCCAAGATCAAGGGTACGGGAGCAAAAGGAAAGTGTTTCCACTGTGGTATGACAAGACATTGGAGGAGGAATTGTCCACGATTTCTGTCAAAGGAAAAGACCTCAGGTATGATTGAGTCATTTATTTCTGAAGATAGTTTTTTTCAACTAGTACTTCAGAATCTTGGTTTGTAGACTTTGGTACAACTAATTGCATCAGTAATATGTTGTAGGAGTTACAGGTAACCAGGAGGATTAATGACAGGGAAATCAGTATTAACCTGGGATCGGAAGCCAAGGCAGAAACAGTGTCAGTAGGAGTAGTAACTTAGTTATTTTCAGATATTCAGTTGATTTTGTCAGATACATTATATGTACCGTTTTAAGACGGAATTTTAATTTCTAGTATGATGAATAAGAGTTATTCAGTTACTTTTGGTAATTAAATCGTCTTAAAGAGGAGCGGTACTCTTATATATTCTGACAAGGTAATCAATGGCTTTTATTTGTTAACTCCCACAATGTATGAGATACATGACGCTGATGCTAATAATAGACCATCATTAAAGAGGTAGTCACCTTCATCTAATCCAACAAACTTTGGCACCTAAGAGGCTAGGTCATATAAACCTAAACAGGATTGACAGGCTAGTGAAAGATGGTATCTTGCCATCATTAGTGGTAGAACCAATGCCTGTCTGCAAATCCTGTCTGGAAGGCAAAATGACCAAAAGACCCTTATTCATCTAAGGGCAGTCGAGCCAAAGATTTATTGGAGTTAGTGTTTACTGATGTGTATGGACTCATAATATTAGAGTGAGAGATTGATACAAGTATTTTATCACTTTCACCGATGATTACTCGAGATATGGATACATATACCTTATGCACCGCAAGTCCGAGATTTTTGAATAGTTCAAAGAGTTTCGAGCGGAAGCGGAAAAGCAATTAGGTAAAAGTATAAATACTCTTCGATGAGATCGATGAGGCAAATATCTCTCCGCTAAGTTTATGGGATACTTATCAGTAAATGGGATTTGATCCCAGTAGTCTGCTCCTGGTTTGCCTCAACAGAGTGGAATAGTAGAAAGAAGGAACAAGACTCTTTTAAATATGATCAAGTCTATGATTGAATTTCTATGTATTACCTATATTTTGGGATATGGAAATTGAAATATATATACTAAACCTCGTTCCATCTAAGTCTATACTTGAGACTCTCAGGGAGTTATGGACAAGGCGAAAGCCTAGTCTACGACTTTTTCAGGGTTATCCAGCACACGTGCTGAAGGATAAGACGGATTAGTTGGAATCGAAGTTGGAAGTATATATGTTTATATTCTATCCCAAAAAGGAACTAAAGGTTGGTTGCTCTATAATCCCAGAGAGCAAAAAGTGCTTCGCAGCACCAATGCGGTTTTCTGGAGGGAGATTATAAGATTAACTGGAAATCTTTAGAAATGGTTATCTTGGAAGAAATTTAAGAAAGAACAATTCCAAATCCAAGAATAACCAAACTTTAAGAAAATCCGCCATATTTGACCCAGTAGTTACACCAGTGCCTTGTCGTAGTGGGAGTATTGTCAGGACCCTTGACAAGTTCTCGGTCTAGGGAAAGTCTTACAAGGCAATTCCGGTGTAACCGGAACAAGATCCCTATAACTATGATAAAGCCGTTAATGACATAGTTTTGGGATGTTGGTTAGATGCTATGAAAGCTGAGATGGAGTCTTTGTACTCTAATCAGGTCTGGATACTTGTGGGCTTGCCTGCCAATAGCAAACCTATTGGGTGCAAGTGAGTCTACAAAAGAAAATGAGAGCCAGATGGAAGAGTTCCATCTGGATACTCTTATCCATTGCGGTTCATCTCGGTGACGAGATTTGGCAAATGGATATCAAGACAACATCTCACGACGGGAATCTTGAGGAAAACATCTATATGATGTAACCAGATGGTTCTATAGCTAATAACCAAGTGCGAATAGTTTGCAGGCTGCATAAGTCCATTTATGGATTCATGCAGATATCCCGAAACAGGAACATCCGTATTGACTAAGGAAATCAAGTCACTTGATTTTTATCAGAATCCGGATAAGTCATGTGTAAATGAAAAGTCAAGAACGCAGGGTAGTTTTTTCTGATATTATATGTCGACGACATCCTTCTCCTATGGAGTGACATAGGGATATCGTCAACAGTAAAAGTTTTGGTTGGCTAAGACTTTTGATAATAAAAGACTTTGGAAAAGCCAGGTACATCCTAGGAATCAATTTCCATTGAGACTGGAAAAATAGGATGATAGGCTTATCCCAATGATGTGTACATAGATAAGGTTCTGGTACGGTAAGCTATGCTTTGTACTAGACCGGATATCTATCACGCAGTACGCCTAGTCAGCAGATATAACGTCTAGCCCAGGTTTTTATCATTGACTGTTGTAAGATGTGTTCTCGAATACTTGAGAAGGACTAGAAATCACATGTTGAGTTATAGCAGTGATGAGTTGATTCCAGTCGGTTACATAGATACTGACTTCTAGTCAGATCAGGATTCCAGGAAATCAACTTCTGGGTATGTGCTTATGTTGTAGCAGCTTGAGAAGTAGCTAAGGTAGCAGATTGACTCAAAAGATTCCTTATGGAACTTGGAGTGGTATTTTTGGCAGGACAGCCAATCACAGTTTACTGTGATGACAGCAGGGCAGTCATTAAGTCCAAATAACCCAAGAGCCAAAAAGTATGTACAGAGGAAGTTATACATGGTCAGATAGATTGTGCAGAGAGGTGATATACGATCACCAAGATAGCCTCTGCAGACAATCTAGTAGATCCCTTTACTAAGCCTTTGACTACCAAAGTCTTTGAGCTATATGTAAAAGGGATGTGCATAAGATGCAACTCTAACTGGCATTGAGCCCAAGTGGGAGATTGTTAGTTTTATGGACTCAATCCAGTAGATGATATAATAAATTGATTAATTTCTTTATTTATCAGTATATTCATGCTTTCCTTTCATGAGATAAATGGTGATTTATTATATACTTGCACATAACCAATACGAATGACATGATGGTTCATGAGATGAACCGGGGTCCACAAGTATATTAGATGTAACACATGTGTATGGATGAGATCCACATACGGGAGACATGTGTGACAAATCTTATACTTAAAATATATTCACAACCAGTGATGAGACTGGACATCTCATACTGACAAGGTTGCAGTACTTTGATCACTATGAGATAGTGTGACTTGTCTCGATCATCAGAATGGAAGATTCTGGATCATAGTGCTGGTATATTGGATGTATTGAAGGACCATGAGAAGCACCTTATAAACACTGTCTTTATTTTAAGGTCTGCTCTCATAATTCCCTAGCAATAGGCTCTCAATCCTGAGACATTAATGAACTCAAGTTTCTATCTATTCATTTGCTTTGAGTCACCAATGAGTGAGGCCAACTGTAGGTCAACACCTCGGTGATTTGGGTACATGGTAGTAGAGCTGTGGGAACATTCAATAGTCAAGAAGGAATCTATCTCTAATATCCCCTTCTGCCAATTAATGGATTTATCATTGGTAAGTGCGCACCCATTCCGATTAAGAGTTAATTGGAAAGGTACCATTGATCATTATAATTAATTGGGACTCAAGGATAATAAGATATGGATCTATTTTGGAAGACAGGTCCAATTGATCCATGGATATTGATAAAGGGGTCTACTTGTGGTAATGTGGAAGTTTAGGGTCTTCTATGTAATATTCCTAAGACTGGAGTTCAATTGCATTTATATAGTGGAGTTATTTGCAATTAACTGTGGGCCCGGATTACACATGAGATGTGCGGTCGCGAGTCCCAGTTGGAGCCAGCTTTCTAAGGAATCCCTAGTGGTCCCCACGCTAGCCCAATAATTAGAAACTATCTAATTCTAGTAGAACTCTAAAAGGAAAGTTACTATTTCTATTTGAAGTGAGACTTCTAATAGTGGTAATAGTAGACTTACTAATTTTAGAAGAAGTGAGACTTCTATTTTAATTAGAAAGGAATTGGAAATTTACTAATCATATTTGAAGTGAGACTTCTAATTATGATATGGTAAGTTACTAATTAATTAATGGAAGTAAGACTTCTATTTTAATTAAGAAGAGATAGTTACTAATTTTTGGAAGTAAGACTTCTAATGGAAATTAGTAAGTTGGCTTGCAAAAGCTATAAATAAGAGGAGAACAAGGCCTTGGACGTCCATGCATAAATCCACCTAGGGATTCACGCCCAAGCCCCCTTTAGTGCAAGTGTTGCACGAGCTCTTCTCCTCTTCCCTCTTCTAGTTTTCTTTCTAGTTCCTCCCTAGAGTTCCTAGTAGTTTTCTCTTGGAGATCCCACCATCTTCTTGAGAAAAGGAGAATCTGATACGGGTCATAGCGTGGAAGATCAAGAGGTCTTGGAGATCCCTATTTGATTAGTGAAAGCGTTTCATCATCAAAGAAAGACGCAACTCCTCCATTAGAGCACAACCGAGCTCCAAAGGTATAATCCACTTCCTTGCATGTTGTAGATTATTATGGATGCTTGTTAGTTGCTGTTTCTATCTTCTAGATAGATTGTATTTACTGATCATGATGACTGAGATTGAGGACATAGATCTTGGATTGGGTTTTATAGCCTTATGGATAGTTGATCCCTGCGTCAAGTGGGTCAAAAGTTTTTGAAACCTATCCTAGAGGCCCACCCTATTTCCAACAGAAATGGGATGGAATAGTGTAGAATGACTTAATGGCTTACCAAGGAACCATCTCAATACACACTTAACCTTTAAACATTGATTAATAAAAGAATACGTTTGATGCCAATGAAAATCCACAACATTTAAAATGATAAAGTGCGCATTGAGACTTGAAAGATTCCCGGGTAATTTCACATATGCTCATTCTCTCATTGCTCTCATTCCCATTTCACAATTTTCCAAGTACCACAATTTACCCAAAACCTTCATGGGCTTCCATACATCATTAGAGGTCCAATGGGCTTCAAATAAGAAGAAAAGGGAGGCCGAAAGAGGGCTGAAACAGGCCCTCACAGAAGCCTGGCTCGCTATAGCGAGCTGGGCTTCTGCCTGGAACTCGCCAGGCAGTAGGCTGGTCTGCTGTCCAGCCCGAGCAGGGGAGTTTTTCTCCCCTGTTTGCTACACTTCTTCCTCTCAATTGATTTTTCTTTCCCTCCCACTTCTTCTACATCAAATATAATACAATTTGGGCTTCTCCTTGCCACAACAAATCCATTAAAACAACTGATGAGTTCACAAAAGATACACTTTCATAGCATTATTTTATGAGTTTTCAAAGATAAAAGAACTCAAAATAATATTTTTAGCATAAAAATCATAAATTTCCTCCCCATCATGCTTTGCTCATATCTTTCCATTATAGATGGTCATTTGTATGCATATGAGTTCCAATGGCTTCCATAGAAAATATGTTAAAAAATACTCTCAATTATGTTAATTTCTCTTTGTAGGTGTTAATTGAAGATTAATTTGAAGATTAAAGTTGAGATTCAAGAGTTAAAGAGAGTAAGGATAAGTTTGGAAGACAATTGGATAAAGAGATGACAAAGTTAGGCCAACAATAAGAAGAAACATGAAAGACCTGGGTTGGTATTTTGACCATATCTTTTTACTCGGGTGTCCGATTGAGGTGATCTCAGAAGCATTGGAAAGCTTGTTCTAAGATCTACAAATCATATTTCACAACATTTTTCCTAATTCAGACGTTTCGGGGGTCAAAATCGCGCATCAATCTGGGAACTGTTTTCTAACTCGAGAATGACATTCATATGTTCATATTTTCATTCTTGTCTAGTCCCACATCGGAAAGAAATCAAAAGAGAGCAAGGCAAATGTTTCTATATAAGGAAGGGAGCTCTAGGCATTAAACACACAAGCAAGGAGAGCCCCTTCCTCTTTACTTAAGCTTTTCATGTAATTGAGAGCAATTGTAGAGAGAAAGTGAGGAAAGCCTTGTAAAAATTAAAGATTTGGAATGGAATTGAAAGGTTTATCTTCTCCAATGGGTGGCTAATCCCTTTGATTGGATCTTCTAGGTGAAGCTAAGTTGATCCTATTCCTTTTGCTTATGCTCTTTATTTTAATTCCCTTGTTTATGTTCTTAATATGTTAGAGTAGATTTTTCTTCATTGCATTGTGCAACCTTCCATGCTTAGTTTCTATATTAGCATTCTTTTTACTATCTATGCTTAGGTTTGATAAATCATGCTTAGGAGTTAATATCTTTTGATGGTTTATGCTTACTTTTGATAGATAGTCATTAGGAATCTATTCTTTTATGAAGGGAAGAAAATCTTAGCTATTAGATTGTTAATTTTTATCTTAGAGCTTTTAAAGTTATATTTTCCAAATCTAAGCATTGATTTGTAATTAGATTTGAGTAATCTTTTTTGGGAAAAAAGAAGAGCATTAGTGTTGGATTAGTGTCACTTAGTGGATTCTAGATGATTCAATCATCCATTAGTATTGCTTGTTTCTTGTTTTATTTACTTTAGTTTGATTCTATTCACTTTCTCACACACTTATTCACTTGTTTTGATTCTCACACTCCATTTCTCTATTCACACCATTAATTATACATTTGATTTTACACTACTTTAGCATATTTCTTTTTCTCTATCCACTCATTTTCTATCTTTCACTTGTTATTTTCACACACTTATTCATTTGATCTATCTAACATTTCTTCATTGTTCTTGTATTAACCTTGTTATTTTTTTTTTGACATTAACTTTGTTACTAACTTGTTACTTAGCTTGTTCTCACTTGACTTTTTCTATTTTTACTAACATCTTTTTGTTATCTAGTTCTTGTTTTCTTTTAGTTTGCATTTTTTTTATTTTCCTTGTTATTTTTTTTTTGTTTCCATTGTTAGCTATATTTGAGTTGATACTCCTTTTCATTGATCATTGTTAGTTTCCTTGTAACAATCCTTGTGGGAACGATATTCAGACTTCCATAGTCTATATTACTTGAGACAACCGTATACTTGTGGAAATCGCCATCAAGTTTTTGGCGCCGTTGCCGGGGATTGAAGTACATAGGAATCCTTCATTTTAAGGATTTTCAACTCTCATATAGCTTAGTTGCATTTTTATTCTTTCTTTTAGTTTTCATTGCGGATTCTACACATTTTACTTGTTTGTATTTTCAGGGATTCCGCGGTTGGAGCAAGGAAAGAGGAAAAGAGCAACCAAAGAACTCTAACTTAGGAATTTAATTTGCTTTCTTAGAAAATCTTGTATTAGGATTCATTTCAAGGTTGTAATAATTTTTAAAGTTCATTTAATTTTTCAAAGCATTGTAATAATTAAGGAAGGAGGACGGTTGGACGATGCCGTCGCGGCCCCCAAAGTTCGTACACCGAAATTGGTGTCGGTGGCTTGGGTCGACTTCAACCGAACTCCCCCCAATTTAGTTTGGGAGGTGCGTATTTCGATACACCCACGCATCCCTCGTTAGTGGGTTAATTTTGTTGGTTGTTTGATTGTTTAATTGCTTTGTAGTGCTTAATCATTTTCAAACACACAAAGTAATTGGGAAAGCACACACTTAGTAAGGGCAATCATACCCCCAACAAGATAAGGATTGGATTTCATCACCATTTCCTTGCCCATAGGAACTCATTTTCCTCACTACTTAGGAATCCTTAGCCTTAAATAAAATTTGAGTAGAAACGTGACCGTAGGACACGAGCTCATTAGGAGAAGACCATCAAAGGTTGTACCATTTGCGCTCCTTGACGGAAATCGGTGCCTAGAATAGCCTTGTCCCTTAAGGGAGACAGTTCATCTGTTCTAGGAGTTTGGTATTTAAGCGGAACCTTTGCCACGCGCATCGTGATCCCACCAATCCCCTGGGGGCTTGCCTGGCCGACTACGTTTCATAGGACCGGATTGGAGGCCTAGGTGTACTCTTCACAGTTAGGAGCTGTCTAGTTTAAACTTAGGTAGCCTTAGTTAAGCATAGTTTGGTTTGTTTTTGAAAATCATTTAGTTTTGCTTGTTTGTGTTTAAGCATTAATCCTCGTTCATCATCACTTGAGCGGACCATCACTTTTGGAGTTGAGCGGTAGTTTATGCACAATTGGTTACGTGTGCAGGGTCGTTTAGAGAGCTTCAATTTATTCGATATCCCTGTTGAGAATTTTGCGGACCCCATTGCCATTGAGGAAATGGCTGACGGAAACCCACACCCCCAACCCATGACTCTTAGGGAGTACATGTACCCAACCCGATCTACCCAGCCCTCATGCATCGTCATACCCACCACGAATGCCTCATTTGAGCTGAAATCCGGCTTAATCCAAATGTTACCAATTTTCCGAGGGGTGGAAAATGAGAACCCATATCAGCATGTGAGAGAGTTTGAGGAAATCTGTGGGACCATGAAGTATAACCATATGTCTGAAGAAGCCCTTAAGCTTAGGTTGTTCCCATTCTCGCTGAAGGAGAAGGCGAAAGCATGGCTTTACGCCCTACAGGCTAATTCCATAAACACATGGGAGGGACTAGTCGAGGCCTTTTATAAAAAGTTTTATTCAAAACAAAAAACGGCTTCATTAGACATACCCTGAACAGCTTCCACCAACTGGAGGGAGAAACCATGTATGAGTACATGGAAAGGTTCAAAGACTTACTGTTACAATGCCCGCATCACGGATTCGAAAAGATTCGGCTAGTCCAAATCCTTTATGAAGGACTGGACTATCCCACCAAGACCATGGTGGAGTCTTTCTGCAACGGAGTTTTCACTCAAAAGACAGCTGACCAAGCTTGGACATACCTTGAGGAGGTCGCTGAGAACACTCTCCAATGGGAACCTATCAGAGAGGATCCCAAAAGACCCATTGTTGCAGAAAAAAGGGGCATGCATAGAGTGGAACCCAAATTCGAGGCTGAGGCCAAATTGGCCACGCTGACAAGGAGATTAGAAGCCCTTGAAATGAACCAGACCTGTCAGCAGACCACCCCAAAGACCCTGGAATCATTAAAGATGAGCCAAGCAGTTAGTGACCCTACTGCCCCACCCTACACCAATTGTGGAGACTTTACCCATCCTGGATCCCAATGTAGAGCATTCTTTGGTCAAAGTCAGAGTGAGAGTATGGAGGAGGTGAGTGCACTTTACCAGAATACTAGATATGAGAGGCCAAGGTATGATCCGTATTCGAATACATACAATCCTGGTTGGAAGGATAATCCTAATTTTTCATGGACCAAAGGACAACACCAAGGAAACCCTTCTCAGCCAATGGCCCAGCATATGCCACCTCCGGGATACCAAAAGCCTCAAGTACCCCAAGTGTCACAGGGACCACCCATGGTCCAAGGTTATCAGAATCTTAATCCCCAGAATCAGCAGATAAGTTCTCTAGAGGACACAATGAAAATGTTAGCCCAAAATACCCTCCAATTCCAGCAAAGCACTACTCAGAATTTGAATGCCAATACCCAGTCCATTGCCAAGCTGGAATACACTGTCAGTCAGTTGGCTAGGTCAATAGCTCAAAGAGACAAGCGTACCTTTCCAAGTCAGCCCGAAGCCAACCCCAAAGGCCAAACTTCAACTGGCCAATTTGTTGTCCATGATGACAAGGGCAAAGTCCATGAGCAGGTCAATGCAGTGCATGCAGTTACCACCCGTAGAATGGCCTCAAGGGAGGCTGACACACCAGAAGAGGACCCTAGGCAATCTGAACGGACCCAAGTGAGGAGGGAGCATGTAGTTTTGGAAGAAGAACCTGAGGAACAAAAGAAGGACCCAGAGCCTACAAAGGAACCTGAGAAACCAGTAGGAGTTGCCTCACCAAGTGAGCCCCCTCCTAGATCCTTTATTCCCAAGGCCCCATACCCTCAGAGGCTAGGTCAAATGAAAAATAATGTCCAGTTGGATAAGATCCTTGAAGTGTTCAAGCAAGTGAGAATTAACATCCCACTGTTAGAAGCCACCCAACAGATCCCGACTTATGCCAAAGTCCTCAAAGATTTATGCACATTCAAGAGGACAACCAATGTACCGAAAAAAGCCTTTCTTGCCCAGCAATGCAGTTCCATCATTACCACTTCAACCCCAATCAAATACAAGGACCCTGGGTGTCCTACAATTTCTTATCAAATAGGGGATCATCACATAGAACAGGCTTTGTTGGACTTGGGTGCGAGTGTCAACCTGCTCCCGTATTCAATATACGAGGAGTTAGGTTTGGGGGAGCTGAAACCGACCAAGGTGACCTTACAACTAGCTGATGCTTCAGTTAGGTACCCCAAAGGTGTTGTTGAGGATGTTTTGATCAAGGTAGGTGAGTTTGTTTTCCCGGTGGACTTTGTAGTCCTTGATATACAACCACCAATCAGAAATGTCATGAAGATCCCGGTAATTTTAGGGAGACCATTCTTTGCCACTTCCAATGCCCTGATTAATTGTCGAAATGGTGTGATGCACCTATCATTTGGGAATATGACAGTCCAGATAAACATTTTCAACGTTGGCAAGCAACCCAGAGATGAGAGTGATTATGAAATTTGTGAGGTGAGTTACCTAGAGGAGCTTATTGAGAGTGTAGGATCACAGTTAGTTTGTGAGGACCCACTAGACGCCTGTCTTGCACATTTTGGAGGTAACATTGATGTTGAGAATAACATTAAAGAAGTAAATGCATTACTGGATTCTGCCCCTGCTTTTGAGAGGAGTCAATGGCAACCCAAGCCAGAGATCTTGACTCCATCGGCTGCCCCACCTGTTCCATCAATTGAAGAACCGCCCAAGCTCGACCTAAAACCACTACCTGACACCCTCAAGTATGTGTTTTTGGGCCCATCTGATACTCTCCCTGTCATTATAGCCCCGGACTTGGAAAAAGTCCAGGAACAACAATTGATTAAGATCCTGAAGAATCACAAAGAGGCTATAGGCTGGACAATTGCTGATATAAAAGGAATAAGCCCATCTGTGGTTCAACATCGGATCCATTTGGAAGAAAATGCAAAAACTTCCAGAGAACCACAGAGGCGTCTTAATCCATCAATGAAGGATGTCGTAAGAGTGGAGGTTCTGAAACTACTGGATTCAGGTATCATTTACCCTATTTCGGACAGCTCATGGGTGAGCCCAGTCCATGTTGTGCCAAAAAAGTCCGGGATAACTGTTGTGAAGAATGAGGGAAACGAGTTAGTGCCCACAAGGACCCAGACGAGCTGGCGAGTGTGCATTGACTATAGAAAGTTAAACTTGGCCACCCGTAAAGACCATTTTCCCCTCCCATTTATGGACCAGATGCTTGAGAGACTAGCCGGTCATGCCTTTTATTGTTTCCTTGATGGATACTCAGGCTATAATCAGATACCCATAGCACCCGAGGACCAGGACAAGACAACTTTCACATGTCCTTTCGGTACATTCGCCTACCGGCGCATGCCTTTTGGGCTGTGCAATGCACCTGCGACATTTCAACGGTGTATGATGAGCATATTTTCGGACATGGTCGAGCGATTCTTAGAGGTGTTTATGGATGATTTTTCGATCCATGGGAGTAGTTTTCAAGAATGTTTGCATCACCTGAACCTTGTTTTAATGAGATGTCAAGAGAAGAATCTTGTTTTGAATTGGGAGAAGTGTCATTTCATGGTGAAAAGAGGAATTGTCCTGGGCCATGTTATTTCTGAGAATGGCATCGAGGTCGACAAGGCCAAAATTGATCTCATTTCCAACCTGCCACCGCCAAAAACGGTGAAGAACATCAGATCCTTCTTGGGCCATGCAGGTTTTTATAGACGGTTCATTAAGAATTTTAGCAAGATAGCTGCACCTTTGTGCAATCTGTTATCTAAGGATGTGCCTTTTGTCTTCAATGAACCTTGTCTACAAGCATTTGAACAATTGAAAAAGGAGTTGACCTCTACTCCGATAATAAAGCCACCTGATTGGACAATTCCCTTCGAACTCATGTGTGACGCTTCTGACCATGCTATTGGGGCTGTGTTAGGACAGAGAGTGAACAAATCGCCCCATGTCATATATTATGCCAGTAGGACCTTGAATGACGCTGAGCTGAATTACACAACCACAGAGAAAGAGCTGTTAGCTGTCGTCTTTGCCCTGGAGAAGTTTAGACCCTACCTGATTGGGTCTAAGGTCATAGTTTACACCGATCATTCGGCCCTTAGGTACCTGTTGATGAAAAAAGATGCGAAAGCCCGTTTGATTAGGTGGATTCTGTTGCTACAAGAGTTTGACCTTGAGATTCGGGACAAGAAAGGTTCTGAAAATGTTGTAGCTGACCATCTCTCCCGATTACCTACTGACCTCGAGCATGAGAGCATCCCATTGAGTGAGAGTTTCCCGGATGAACAGTTGTTGAATGTCTCCCATTTCCCTTGGTTTGCGGATCTCGTTAACTACTTGGTCACTGGACAGATGCCTGATCACTGGTCCAAACAGGATAGGTCTAAGTTTTTGTCTGAGGTTAAGCATTTCTTCTTTGATGACCCATACCTGTTCAAGTATTGTCCAGACCAGATCATTAGGAGATGCATTCCGGAAGAGGACTTTTTAAGTGTGATATCCTTCTGCCATGACCATGCATGTGGTGGGCATTTTAGTTCTAGGAAAACCGCTGCAAAGGTGTTGCAATGCGGATTTTACTGGCCCACTCTTTTCAAGGATTGTCACATGTTTTGTTTGCACTGTGAGCGTTGCCAGAAATTAGGCAGAATTACGCGGAGGAACATGATGCCTTTAAATCCGATGCTTATTGTGGAAATTTTTGATGTTTGGGGCATAGACTTCATGGGTCCATTTCCGAGTTCCTTCGGCAACTTATACATTTTGCTTGCTGTAGATTATGTCTCCAAATGGATAGAGGCGATTCCAACTAGAAAGAATGATCGTCACGTGGTTATCAAATTTATTAAAGAAAACATCTTTTCTAGATTTGGTACCCCCAGGGCGATTATCAGTGATGGTGGGAGTCATTTTTGTAATAGCACCTTCGAGAATCTGATGAAAAAATATTCTATCACTCATAAGGTTGCTACTCCGTATCACCCACAGACTAGCGGACAGGTGGAAGTGTCCAATAGGCAAATAAAGTAAATTTTGGAAAAGACAGTCAGTCCTACCCGAAAAGACTGGTCTTCAAGATTGACAGATGCTTTATAGGCTTATCGGACTGCCTATAAGACCCCGATCGGAATGTCTCCATATCGAATGGTCTTTGGGAAAGCATGTCATCTGCCGGTAGAATTGGAGCATAGTGCTTACTGGGCCATCAAAATGTTCAATTTTGATTTAGCTAAAGCCGGTAACCTACGCAAGTTGCATCTCAATGAGCTGGAGGAACTTAGAAATGACGCCTATGAGAATGCCAAGATTTATAAGGATCGGATGAAGAAAAACCACGATCTATCTATTTTGAGGAAATCCTTTGTACCAGGCATGAAAGTTCTTCTGTATAATTCTCGCCTGCATCTCTTTCCAGGAAAACTGAGATCCCGTTGGAGTGGACCCTTCATCGTGCGCACTGTCTATTTTCATGGGGCAGTTGAGATTGAGAACCCCAAGAATGGGGATGTTTTTAAAGTCAATGGCCAGAGGTTGAAACCTTTTCTGGAGCTTAAGGGCAAGGATGTCGAAGAAACCCTTCTTCAGGACCCTGTGTATATTGCATGAGTAATTTTCAGGGTCACTGACAACGTGAAATTTAGAGCTGGTTGGTAGGCAACTCAATAATCATTTTTTGCATCAACCCATGGTAAGGCGTTCCAATTTTTTTCCCTTGTCCATTTATCATTTCACATTTTACATTGCATATCATTGAGGACAATGTTCGGTTTAGGTTTGGGGGTGTTGCACTGCATTGCACACATGTATTTGCCTGTAAATATTTAGATTTAAAAAAAAAATTTTCAATTTCTTTTTCTTTTCTCAAAAAAAAAAATCCAAAAATTTCCATGGGATTTTAGCTTGTTAATAAGTTTCGATATCTTAGTTTAGTATACTATCCAAATCCTAAAAAGAGTGTCACAAAATCAAGTCTTGGAAAATTTTTTGCACATTTAGCCACATGAAGTGTAGTCTAAGTGAAGAGTGGGCACATTTGAGTGACCCTGACAAATCACTTGTAGAGACTAAACCAATTGAGTATAGAGCCTTTCTAGTCCTCCAAGGTAAGGACTGTTCTGCGCTAATTCCGAGTAGAATGAAGAGCTACTCAAACTCGTAGTTTTCGGCACATTTCTTTTATCTCATTAGTGCCTATTTTTCCAACCATTGAGGGTGTCATCAAAATTGCGAACTAACCTTGACTTGTAGCTTGTGAACACCTTTCTAGACCTGGTAAAGTGAAGATAGGCAATCTAAAATTAAAACCCCATAGCCATTAAAAACCTACCTATAAAAATATTTCCCTAGTAACTCTTTTTGAACCTTTATCCTTTATGCATTTTTCCTTAAAATTCCCAAAGCCTCTCCAGCCAAATGAAAGGCCTTCAACCTATTGTTTTTGAGAAGTGTAAGGAAAAGATGAAGAAAGAAGGAAGTGTGCATTGATGATACTTCACATGATCTATCCAAGGAAAAAGTCTTCTAAAAAAAAAAAGGGAAAGATAAAAAGAAAAAGAAAAAGGAAGGAAAGTTGAAATTCATGGGAAGACAAGAAAACAAAGAAAAAAAAAAGGGTGAAGAGGAATCAAAGAAAAATCCTTCAAAGAAAACTTAAGACTTTACCTTCTCAGAAACCCTAAAACCTCATTTTCCATATTTTTACCAAACCCTTTCCCCTAACCCCATTACAACCAATAAAAGACCTATTGGATTTCAGGAAAAGTTAGGATGTTCAACAAGTGAGAAGTTGAGTGAGCATTTTCACCGTCAGTTAAATGGTTGTTCTTTCCATGAGATAAATTCTTTAAAAATTCTTTGTTCTCAAAAGATATGTTAGTCCTTTTGCCTTGCCAATACTCACATATAGAGTGATAAGTCAGAAAATCTAAGCGATTTTATTTCCGAGAGTATGACTGTGAGGCTTGAGTCAAAACGAATGGATTTAGAAGGTGATCAAAGTTGTGTTTTCTCAGAACCCAAAACTGCACAAGTGTTGGCTAAACTCACTCAAATACACTAGTCCGGGACTTGAGCATCATTGAAAGATTTTTAGCAATTGGATAGTGTTCAAAACTTTCTCTCATTTTTATTAGCTTGCTAAAAACCCGAGGATATAAATAAAAAGAATTTTGTGGGATTTATTCGCTGAAAACCCTCATGAGACAAAACTCGTCCACTAAGGGAAACTTAGGGGTTTAAATGGCTTGTTGCACGAGCTAAGTGCAGCCGCGATTCCTGCGAAAGTGAGTTAGGATTTTTTTTATCGTTTTCTGCATTTAGTTAGCTTTCTTTTATTTTGCTCGGGACTAGCAAAATGTAGGTTTGGGGGTGTGATGAGTTCACAAAAGATACACTTTCATAGCATTATTTTATGAGTTTTCAAAGATAAAAGAACTCAAAATAATATTTTTAGCATAAAAATCATAAATTTCCTCCCCATCATGCTTTGCTCATATCTTTCCATTATAGATGGTCATTTGTATGCATATGAGTTCCAATGGCTTCCATAGAAAATATGTTAAAAAATACTCTCAATTATGTTAATTTCTCTTTGTAGGTGTTAATTGAAGATTAATTTGAAGATTAAAGTTGAGATTCAAGAGTTAAAGAGAGTAAGGATAAGTTTGGAAGACAATTGGATAAAGAGATGACAAAGTTAGGCCAACAATAAGAAGAAAAATGAAAGACCTGGGTTGGTATTTTGACCATATCTTTTTACTCGAGTGTCCGATTGAGGTGATCTCAGAAGCATTGGAAAGCTTGTTCTAAGATCTACAAATCATATTTCACGACATTTTTCCTAATTCAGACGTTTCGGGGGTCAAAATCGCGCATCAATCTGGGAACTGTTTTCTAACTCGAGAATGACATTCATATGTTCATATTTTCATTCTTGTCTAGTCCCACATCGGAAAGAAATCAAAAGAGAGCAAGGCAAATGTTTCTATATAAGGAAGGGAGCTCTAGGCATTAAACACACAAGCAAGGAGAGCCCCTTCCTCTTTACTTAAGCTTTTCATGTAATTCAGAGCAATTGTAGAGAGAAAGTGAGGAAAGCCTTGTAAAAATTAAAGATTTGGAATGGAATTGAAAGCTTTATCTTCTCCAATGGTGTGGCTAATCCCTTTGATTGGATCTTCTAGGTGAAGCTAAGTTGATCCTATTCCTTTTGCTTATGCTCTTTATTTTAATTCCCTTGTTTATGTTCTTAATATTGTTAGAGTAGATTTTTCTTCATTGCATTGTGCAACCTTCCATGCTTAGTTTCTATATAGCATTTCTTTTTACTATCTATGCTTAGGTTTTGATAAATCCTGCTTAGGAGTTAATATCTTTTTGATGGTTTATGCTTACTTTTGATAGATAGTCATTAGGAATCTATTCTTTTATGAAGGGGAAGAAAATCTTAGCTATTAGATTGTTAATTTTTATCTTAGAGCTTTTAAAGTTATATTTTCCACATCTAAGCATTGATTTGTAATTAGATTTGAGTAATCTTTTTTGGAAAAAAGCAGAGCATTAGTGTTGGATTAGTGTCACTTAGTGGATTCTAGATGATTCATATTATCCATTAGTATTGCTTGTTTCTTGTTTTATTTACTTTAGTTTGATTCTATTCACTTTCTCACACACTTATTCACTTGTTTTAATTCTCACACTCCATTTCTCTATTCACACCATTAATTATACATTTGATTTTACACTACTTTAGCATATTCTTTTTCTCTATCCACTCATTTTCTATCTTTCACTTGTTATTTTCACACACTTATTCATTTGATCTATCTAACATTTCTTCATTGTTCTTGTATTAACCTTGTTATTTTTTTTTTTGACATTAACTTTGTTACTAACTTGTTACTTAGCTTGTTCTCACTTGACTTTTTCTATTTTTACTAACATCTTTTTGTTATCTAGTTCTTGTTTTCTTTTAGTTTGCATTTTTTTTATTTTCCTTGTTATTTTTTTTGTTTCCATTGTTAGCTATATTTGAGTTGATACTCCTTTTCATTGATCATTGTTAGTTTCCTTGTAACAATCCTTGTGGGAACGATATTCGGACTTCCATAGTCTATATTACTTGAGACAACCGTATACTTGCGGAAATCGCCATCAACAACCATACACTACATCATTCCTTCTAATTCCAAAAATCAAATATAGACATAAAGATTTCATTCATCAAATTATTAACAATCTGAAATACAAATAGCTGATCCAAAGATGATTAGTTGAGGGACAAAACCAAGATTTAATACTAAATAATAATTTAAAGAAGATTAAACACAAACCATTGCTTAAACATTTCAAAGATAAAACCATATACCATAAGGGAAACATAAGATAGGATAGGAAATTCATGAAATCATTCATATTAAACAATAATCATCACATTAGCTGAATATTCTACTTGCCTCAAGTCAAGAATAGGGGGCAAACCACTCCAAGAGCACCTCTCTAATAGCAAAGCCCCAAATCTACAAAAGCCCCAAAACTATCCAAGAGAAAACCCTTGACAATCAATCTTTTGCAAATCTCAATGAAAACCCTTGCATGTATGATAAAAATACTCCAAATGGTTTGGAAAACAAAGATCTAAAGAAAGAAAAGCCATAGCTAACCTTGGGTGATTCAAACAAAGAAGAAGGGCTTGGAAAAGTGGTCTCTCCTAGCTCAAATCTCTTGAAAATTGTGTCTTTGGAAAGCTTGGAAGGTGGGGAAGAAGATGAGAAGATCATTCCCTCACTTAGCACTCAAGATGGGAGCTTTCAAAGAGGAGAGAGAAAGTGCTGGGAGAAAACCCTAAGCTCCCCTCTTGTTGCAGGAAGATGAAAGAATGGGAAGAAGAAGACCCCATTGTGGTTTTATAAAGAGTAAGTGGGCTGGGCTCCATGGGCCCCAATCTTACAAAGGCTGAAACTAACATTTGTAGGTCCCGAATGAGATCGACGAAGAAGACAAAATCGATCAACAAAATATTTACTTTCCAAAATGTATATTTTCCCCAACTTCTGAAATTTTCAAAATTTATGGACAGATTTAGTGAAAATGTCATTTTTGCCCATTTTTCTTGAAAAACGCAATTTTAGAGCATCAAATCGAAAGAGTCAAAACATGAAAGTTGTTAAACTCAATAAAATGAGTCAAAAGGAGCAAAATTTGTAATTTTTCAAAAATAAGAATAATTTCTCACAAAAATACATTTTACAAAGACCGGGTCAAACTAAAGTCAACGATCTTCAAAAATCTCCAAGGCTATGAAAAATCTAGTCAAACTCAAAGACAAAGTCAAACCAACTCAAATCTCATTTAAAAAGTTAAACCACGATTAAAACAATACTAAATAGAGAAATTGGGGGTCGGGGTCTTACAACATGTCATTAGCAAATCCAATTTAAATTCAAGTGTAATACAAAATCAAAGTTAGTTAAAGTTCACAATTTACAATTCCCAAAATAAGCCAACAATGGCTATAAAACAAATTCCCAAAACAATATCTGCCCCCAAATGATTCGTAGCTCAAGACTCAACCCGATGTCTATGCAACATCATCAGGTTGCCACTCCTGTTTGGTAGGAGCTACTGGATCCTCCTCGCACTTCGTCTCAAAGGTAAGGGGGTCAAGATCTGGCACCAAACAAAGATGAGTCAGACACAACGGTCTGGCAAGTAAATAAAACAGATAACATAATGATAAAGTTTATAAAACCTTATGGAATAGTTATAAACACATTTTAAATGTTAAATAAAATAACGATGTAATAAATAAATTTTGAAACAACAATGATTTCGAAGAATATAATAACTCAAAATAAACGATAACAATCGAGTAAAACAATGACAATCAAATAGAATAATGGTATATAAACGGATAAAAATAATGGCAAACCACATATGTTATATTCTCCTATTACCGAAGTAACAAGAGCAGACAGACAGAGCCGTGGCCACATATAGTGGGACGGAGCTAACAGAGCCGTTGCCACGTAAAGTGGGACAGAAAATAGAACCGTAGCCACATCGAGTGGGACCGGAAAACGAAATAGTTGCCATGGTCGGTACAGATATAATCCAAATTATAGTTGGCTGAATTTTAAAGATACCAAGCAGGGTGATCAGCCCAACAAGGTGACCTAAGCTTACTGGTGCCATTTAATTCAAAATCTGAATCGATGTACATCAAATCATAAAAACATTACATTTCCAAAACCGATAAGAGAACTACTCCTGAACACAAAAATTCTGACAAATTCTAAGCAAATCAAATGAGTAGTCATATCGACATTTTCAAATGTGGTGAACCAATAAATTCTACATTCAAATCAATTGTAGAAAACATACAAATTGCTAACTTGGAATGAAATAGTATAAAATGATTTAATGGTTTACCAAGGAACACCTAAATACACACTTAGTCTTCTAATGTCAATAATAATTAGGAAATTTGATGCCACTTAAGATCTGTTGACACCAAAAATGTCACTTTGCCTTTCCAAGATCCAAAGAGCTACATGAAGTCGCAACCTGCCATAAATAGGCAATGCTGCTTCCAAAAATCAAATCTTGTCAGAATCAAACAAAAACTGCAAGATTCATCCAGACAGCCAAAAGAGGAGTACACAAGAAGTTTCAAGCCATTTCAAGATCATTTGGCCTAACTTCGCTTCTCCAACAGCCAAATCAAGCCTCTCGGCGGTAAAGCTCTCCGGGACCATGGTTTCCAAGACAGAACCTATGGATCATCTTAAAATGACTCCAATAGGTTCCCTGTCAAATTTCAAGTCAATCGGACATCGGTTGACCGCACATCAAACCGCGACATCTTTATCGCGACAAAAAGCAAGTCTACAGGTGATAGGACCCCAAACGGCTTCAAAACTCAAACAAAAGCCTATGGTTGGTCTTATTTATTGCTCAGCAGGCTTCACACCAAATTTCAGGTCATTCCGACATCGTTTGACCCAGTTTCAGCTTTTGACAGAAAATCGGCAGCTCTGCGCGACAAAGTCTTCGGCTTTCTCAGGAAATTGGAAACTTTGCAAAATGCAAGGATTCTCATCAGGTTTCCTACAAAGAAATCAGGCCAATAAATGATCAAAATGTCAAAGAAAAGTACAGAAGAAAAAAGAATAAAAAAAGAGCAAAAACGGACGCAAAACGGGACCAGAAAGGGGGAAAACCCCCCCAGGGTCGCAGACCCCTGCGACCCTGGGCCAGGGTCGCCGGCGACCATGGACCCCGGGGTCGCCGGGAAAGCCCCGGAAACCCCGGTTTTCGCCGTTTTTTTCGCGATTCGAGGAGCCCAGCCTCTGGTACTTTCCAAAATTCATGCTTTTGAGACACCAAGTCCTCTGATATCCGTCCAAAACACGGGTAAAACATCAAGAGTATCGAAGACAGTATTGATCGCCACCCGGTCAACCAAAAAAAGTGTGCTTTCCACCCGACCGATCGAGAAATCGACAAGACAGATGGCACCGACCTGCTGTTGGCAACAAACACCTAAAATTACATGGTCATCTGATGTCGATCTACATGAAGATGCATCGATGATCATCGACAGAAGAATTCCAAAAGACATGGCACGGCCCGCGACTCTTCAGCTGCTCGGCGACCACTTAATGCGATTAATTGACTAGCTTTATTACAGTCATTAATCCATTTCTTTGGACGGCCCAATCAGAAGCAAGCATTCGGGAGTTACAAGTCAAGAGATTCATGGCATTTAACCCATGAAACTCCTCCCATCATGGCGATTAAAGGCGATTAAATGCCCTCAATCTCCTCCGGCCAATCAGAAGCCAAGAAAAAGGAGTTACAAAATAAACAATTCAATTTTGTAACTCCTCCCATTATGCGGCTTAATGACATTAAAAGCCCATAAACCTCCCTAAAAGGCTACCTAAAAGCCTATAAATAGGAGGGCTCTCCAAGAAGAAAGGACATCAGAAAAATCAGAGAAAAAAAGCACAAGCACACAGACAGAAATCCAGAGAAAGGAAAAAGAGAGAAAACTCTGCGGAAGTTCTACACCGGCCACCGCAACAAGGTGACAAAAGTCCCTTGGGGGGTACCCCCCCCAAGGTCCTTGCCTTCTCCTCCTGCCTCCAATGGCTTAGATATGGCTTTTCAGCCCGTCTACTCGATTTTTTATTGGACATAGGACCTTCCTTTGGTCTTTGTCTTCTAAAAACCTGAGGTTATAGCCAAGCCAAGCGAATCAATAGCATCCTCTGTTCTCATCTGCATGGATGATGGCGAAGCCCACATATGGCTTGCGACCGTCAATCTAAACGAGTCCCCCACAATCTCCTGAGAAGTTAGATCCTCCTTTTCTTGCTTTTCATTGTAGTTTGTATTTTTTTCAAAAGAGACAAAAATCACAATTCTTGTCTTTCATTGTTGATAAGGATTGTAAATCGGCTATAAACGCCAAAATCGGCTATAAACGCCAAAGTTGGCTATAAACGCCAAAAATCGGCTATAAACGCCAAAATCGGCTATAAATGCCAAAAAAATCGCCTTTCACGGCAAATCAAGAAAATGTCTCTTTTCTTAAATATATGTGCAATGGAAAACTTGAAAGAAGTTGATTTCCTTTTTACTTGCGAAGGTTGATCTCCGGATCACCACTTGCAATTCCAAGTAAAATAGAAAATCTGGCACACCCACAAAAAAAGAAATGTTGATGCACGCCCTTTTGCCCCCCGGTTACGAAAGGGTCGGAACCAAACGGACTCCCACGTCCACCGACCTCGGTAGGAACCCGGGCATCGGGAGCGCGGTCCATCAAGCTGGCATCACCCGGTGGGACTCGTTTATTTGAGAACACGATGCTAGAAATGAAATATTTGCATATCATATATTTTGCTCTATGCTTATATTTCTTTTCTCGATTCCTTGGCTACTTTATAATTGGTGGCCTATGTTGAATTCCGCAAAAAAAAAAATGAGATGAGATTTTTTGTTTGGAAATTTCTAATTCTTTGAATTTATTTCCACTCTTTCTCTTTTCAAAAAAAAAAGAAAAACAAAAAAAAAATCAGATTTTTTCATTTTTGGATTCAAAATTGAGAAACTTTGATCCTTTCCCTTCTGGGCACTGGCGCTCGCGGAAATCGCCGAGACCGTGTTCGACTGAGGTTTTGGGCCATGGTTTCTCTTCGATGAGTTCATCAAAAAAAAAAATTTAGATTTCTTAATTTGGATTCAAAATTGAGAAACTTTGATCCTTTCCCTTCTGGGCACTGGCGCTCGCGGAAATCGCCGAGACCGTGTTCGACTAAGGTTTTGGGCCATGGTTTCTCTTCGATGAGTTCATCAAAAAAAAAAAAAAAATTTAGATTTCTTAATTTGGATTCAAAATTGAGAAACCTTGATCCGTTCCTATCGTTCATCGCGCTTGCAGAAATGTTGAGCCTGTTCGACTAAGGTTTTGGGCCATGGTTTCTCTTCGATGAGTTCATTAAAAATAAAAAAAATATATATATAAAATTTTTTTTTTTTTCAGATTTCTCAATTTGGATTCAAAATTGAGAAACCTTGATCTGTTCCTATCGTTCATCGCGCTTGCAGAAATGTTGAGCCTGTTCGACTAAGGTTTTGGGCCATGGTTTCTCTTCGATGAATTCATAAAAATAAAAACAAAATAAAAAATATATAAAAAAAAAAAAAGACATAGACCACTAAGGTTAAACCAACTGCGTTCTTTGATCATGGTTGATTCAAAGAAAAGCCTTGTCCAGAGTGTGGAGACAGCTTGACTGTTCTAGGCAAGGGTCCTCCAAACGGGTTCATTAAGTAATCCTACCCTTACCTGGGGGCAATTCTATCAATCAAGGTTTCATAAGACCGGGTTAGGAGGCCTATGTGTACTCTCTCGTCTTTTAAATAAATTTTTTTTTAAAAATAAAATTTTTAAAATAAAAAATAAAAAATAAAAAAAAATTTCAAAAAAAAAATCTTAAAAAAAAAATAATAAAAAATAAATAAAAAAAAAAAAAAATAAAAAAAAAAGATTTTAAAAAAAAAAAAAAAAAATCTTCAAAAATCTTCAAAAAAAAAAAAAAAAAAACTTCCGTCATTTTGGGTTTAGATTGGAGAAATCTTGGTCTTCTCCTTTCTGGGCACTGGCGCTCGCGGAAATCGCCGAGACCGTGTTCAGATTGGAGTGCCTTTTTGCTCTCTTTGATAAACCCGATATTGGCTTTTCAAAAAAAAAAAAAACTCGTCATTTTTAGATTCAGATCCGAGAAATCATGGTTCATTTCTTTCTGAGCACTGGCGCTCGCGGAAATCGCCGAGACCGTGTTCAGATTGGAATACCATCTGCTCTCTTTGATGAATCCAATCTTGACCTTTCAAAACAGAGAATCTCATCTCATAGATGCGGTCTCAAAACATTTGTGTCTAGCGGTACTAGTACGCCCTTTCAGGGTCTACTGTATTGCGACCGGCACATTTGTAACTCCAACTTTATATTCTTCTTACCTCGAGCAAGCTCTGCTTCTCGATAAGTCGAATTTAAGTTCACAATTGCTTCTAGCAGTCACTGGGATGCCCATTCTCGGCTTACCATACCTGCGATCAGAACAATTGTACCTTCTATGGCATTTTGTCTTCCTCATATTGCTTGGGTCATCTACCTCGAGCAATTTGAAAAGACAAAACCATAGAACTTCCCATTTATGATCATTATATTCTTGTGATTACTAATGGATGTGGTCTTGTTTCAGAAATTTTCGAAAAAACTAACAATGGCAGCTTCACTAACCATTACTTTCGACGAAAGCAAGCACCAACTCATGCTTCAACAGAAGCAAACCACGCGCACCTACAAGCGCCCCATCAGCTGCCGAAGCGTCAACTCCCTCGGCAACTCTGTGAACTCCGGGTCGACCTCGACTCCCCGGACTATCGTCTTCGGGACGCTGGGACCATTCCCACTTCCTGAGGAACAAGCTGCTCCCTCCAAGAAGCAGAAACTCGCCTCTCAACGTGTCACTACCGTGACACCAAAGGCGAGCACCAGAAGCCCTGAAGCCCGTGGCAGCCCCACGAAGCCTCAACCTGCAAACAACCAGGTCTACCCCAAGACTTGGTCCCCAAGACCTTCACCAAAACAAAGAAGGTCCCAGACATCCACTAAGCCAGCATTCCTGGCCCCACTCAAGGAGAACCAGTTCTATCATCTTGCTTACATGAAAGAGGAGAGACCCATCTCCAACCTGACTTCCAAGTCATCCCAGCATGAGCCGGCTTGTTCCTACAAGCCCAAAATCAAGTCATGCATCACAAGGCCTCCACAAGCATCTGCTAAGGCCTACAAATCTGCAGTTCGACCCTTCATATCTACAGGGGCCGAGCTTCACAAATTCAAAGCTTCGCTGCAACTGGCGAAGGATAGGGTTCGCATCCTGTCCTTGCCCAGCTACAAAGAAGACAGACTCGGCTGCTGCGCCCGAGGGAGCACATCCTTCATCGTCAGAGCCCAGTTAGAGCTGACCGAAGCTCAAATTGCTCGTCGTATACGCCGCCGCGCGTCGTACCGACAAAAGAGACTACAGAAGCGAAGGACCCAGCTTCCCACACTTCAAGTCTCTCCCAAATGGGTCGAAAAAGAAAGGCCCAACCAAGTTGCTGCCGTCCATATGGTTGGAAAAACCAGAAGACGCCAAAAATCAGCAACAAAAATCCATGTCCGACGTCCAATGACCCGCAGCGTCTCAAGGACAAGAAGACATTCAGAAGAATCCCCTGCTCCTTCAAGCAAAGGACAGCAGAGTGATCCTTCCTCAAGCTCCTCTTCAAAAAGAATGAGCCCCAGCTCAGTCACCAGGACAGTTTCTTCGTTCGAATCACAAAGGATGAATGTCTTGGCTACAAATTCTGAGCCACCACCCCGCAATCCACCTCCAGAAGATGCGATCACCCGCATCCAGCAGTTGGAACAGGGCCAGCAGAGGATTGAAACTCTAATGGAAAACCTTCTCCTCGCCTTCCAAAATCAGGCGAACAATGAACCTCCTCCGAATCATCAAGACGACGAGGTAAATAGAGAAGAAAATGAGTCACGCGCCCTTACCAAAAAGGACGTAGACGGTATCCTCGCCAAAGCAAAAGAAGAGGATATACTCAAAGAGCATGGGATCAAGCCACCATATCCCTTATGGATGGACTCGGTCCCGTTCCCCACCAAATTCAAGCATCCTACTCTCCAAACATATACGGGGAAAGGATCAGCCAGACAGCACGTCATCCACTTCAAGATCCTGACGGGAGCTATCGCGGATCAAGATGCACTCAAGATCCGCCTCTTTGCAAGTACCCTAAAAGGTACGGCCTTCGATTGGTACTCCACTCTGCCGGAAGACTCAATCCAAAACTGGGCCATGCTAGAGACACGCTTCCTCACTCACTTCAAAGGTGAGGATCACCCCGCTACTATGGCTCAGCTGTGCAGCCTAAAACAGGGGGAGAATGAATCAACATATGACTTCATTCACAAGTGGAAAGCAATGGCATACAAATGCTCTGATGTATTGCCACAAGCGTCGCTAGTCGACATCTGCCGAAACAACATGAGAGCCAGAATCCGCTCCATGATCATCGGCAACAAATCAAAAAACCTGGGAGAACTCCTAGAAGCTTCCATGGAAGCTGAAACGGTGATTAAAGACCTCAACAGTCAGAAATCATCAAAGAAAGAGCCAACCGCCATTGCAACCTCTAAACCAAAGAAGAAAGAGGTCCTCAATGTGCAGACCAAGCCAGCTCCTCAGCCACCAAAGAAAGCTGAAAACAAAGCTGCTGGTAAGAGACCTGAACTCTCTGATGCCTTCAAAGAACGAGTAGAGAAGAAATACCCGTTTGATGAAGATGTTGATGAAATCTTCGGGGCTCTTGTGGCAAACGGCAAGCTCACCTTGCCTGAACCAAAAAGACCGGGTGATGTTGGCAAAACCAACGATCCTCGGTACTGTCCATACCACCAGATGATCTCGCATCCTCTCAATCAATGCTTCGTTGTGAGAGAGAAAATAAATGAGATGTGGAAAAACGGAGTCATCACCTTTGACAAAAACTATGGGTCTGCCTCCGTCAACATGGTGACATGTGGACAAACATCAAGATCACCGAAGAAGAAGATTACTACTTCCTTCAAGGTGATAAACTCAATCGAAGCGTCCGAGGAACTGGTTCCTTACCCGACACCAGACGGACAACCGATATGGGTACATCCCGATCTCCTGGAAGATGAAAATTGGGAGGTCGTGAAAATAAAGCCTACAGCTCAACAGCGAAGGCAGGCTAGGAAACATCTCCTCAAGCTCAAACGGCAAGAGAAGACCCAGCAAAAACTAGAGGTCAAAGAAAAGGCAGAGGCTTCCTCTACCGCTTCACTGGAGGTAACAAAAACATCCCTTCCAGAGACTTCAAAGGGGGTAAGGAAATTCACTCTCAGTGATTTCATGCCACCTCAATTCAGAGAAGCCATGCAGGAGACATCATACTCTTGCAATTCGGTAGTTGGATTCTCCATTGATGGATACGAGTCCAGCGACACCGATGATGGATTTGAATCCAACTACACAGATGAGTGGGAGGAGTCCCTTGAAACAGGAGAATATCTCTCCGATGAAGAATGGGTTCCTGAGTCTCATCTTATGCCAGTAATCTGGTATAACCCCCTACAGCCACAAGGATCCTGGTCTGATGATGAAGAAGACCAAGAGGCTGTACAAGAAAATGCTGCTGACCCAGCACCTCTCATCACTCCAGTGGAAATCAACAATGTTGAGCCACAAAGAGATGATGAAGAAGAAGATCCGGCTCCTATGCCTGATCTTGAAGAATATGCAAGGATCTTGCAGCGACTCGCTCTAGAACAAGAGCAAGAACGCGTCAACGAGCCTCCTCGCAATCCAGAGCCTGAAGTCCCTGAAGACCATCAGGTACATCCTCCCTTAACTCCTGAAAATGGAGAAAATTGCTGGATAGACGATCCTCTCACATCCGAGGATGAGTCTGACTCCGATCAGGCAACGTCTCCCGTCAGAGCTTCCTGTAATGTGATAATTCGGGATTATAGCTCTTCCGAAGCATCGTCTGATGAGAGCACTTACACTCCGGCGACGCCTAGCAATGTATCTTCTGGAGCCACCTCGTCTCACGTGACTTTCACTGAGATGACACCCTCTCAGGTTTCTTCTCCTGAGACTGTGACTTCAAAGTTCACACCCTTCCTGACTGAAGAATTCCCAGCTATTGATGCTTGGGACGATGAATTAGTCAACGAAGAAGAAAGATTGCTGGATGCTGTTCAGGACTTGTTCCCGGAAAATGCTCCATGCAACACAATCACTGAGGATGGTAACTCTGCTGCTGATGCATCCTCAGCAAATGAAAAACGACAGCCTCTTGATCCTGAAGACAATCTTCCAAACGAAGACCCTTCTCAAGAAGCTCTCGAAGTTGGTAGAGGCACCCGCTCTGGCCGGGACTACCACAAAAATTACAACCAATCTTCCTTTACATATGTAAATCCTTCGGGAAAAGATGTTGTAAGCGCCCCTAGTGGCAACAATGATGAACATGCAGGCCCTAAGGAGGCTTTCAAGTATGACTTGATTGAACACTTCAAGCACATACCTGCACGTCTGCACATCCTAGATTTGTTGCGAATGTCTCCGCACACTCGTGATAATCTCATTTCGGAATTACAAAAGCTGAATGAGGATGTCGACAAACATGCCCCGCAAGTCCTCCAAATTGAAATGGATTACCGGGTCAAAAACTCAGAAGCCTCCTCAAAGGGAGAAAAGAAGAAAACTGAGGGATCATGCATTGAATGCCTCTCGGTTAAAAAAGCAGCCAGTGCAACCATCGCCTTCACAAAGGATGACCTCCTACTTGGCGAAACCAGGCATAACCGACCCCTGTACTTCACGGGGTATATCAAGGAAATGCCTATGCATAGAGTTCAGATCGACCCAGGTTCTGCACTCAACCTTATCTCCACATCGGCTCTTGAAGAGTTGGGCATCCCACCCAGCAAACTGAGCCACACATCTGTATCTATCTTTGGATACGATGGGAATACTCAAAGGCCTATCGGCAAAATCAGGTTCAAATTGCAGATCGGTGATCTTATCTCTGAGGTCACAGTGTATGCAATAAAGACCCCTTCATGCTACAACATCCTTCTCGGACGCCCTTGGATCCATGAGAATGGTGTTGTCCCTTCAACTCTACATCAATGCATCAAGTTTGTTGGCGACGACGGCATGATACATCGAGTCTTTGCGGACAGAAAACCCTTCAAAGGTAAAGAAATCCACTTCGCAGACTCACAGATGTATGAAGGTGAAAAAGAAGAAGAGGAGAAGCATACAGCATCCTTTGCCGAAAATCTCCAGAAAGATAAAGGCAAAGCTCCTCAACAATCACCGGAAGAAAACAAACCATCCGGTAAATCTGAAGAGAGCATGCAAACTCCCTTCATCATCTCCCTCAAATCTTCAAAGCCTTTGGTCATCACAACTAAAGTGAAGAAGGCAAAACAAAAGCCTGGGGGCAAATTTGTTGTCTCTTTCGTGTCTATCATGCAAGACACGGACTCGGATTCAGAGCCAGAAGACGACACATCGTCAAGCCAAGCTGACACTCAGCAAGTTCAGCCTGCTCTTACTCCAATGGAGACAACTTCTGACATAGAAGATCCTACGTCAGCTTCCTTCGTTGTTCCAGCAACTTCAACAAAGGAAAAGCCGATCTTCTTCCATAGATCGGATACTTCTTCATCAAACTCCATGCTTGAACCTTTCCAAAATAAAGGTACGCCTCAACTATCCTTATACAGTTCTGTGGCACAAGCTATTATGAAGAAAATGGGCTATGACGCTCAAAACCCAGTCGGTTTGGGAGAAGGACGCGGTATTCTCACACCATTAGGGCCCGTCTTGACCAAAAGCCAGCTGGAAGATTGGAGACTCTACGGCTATATAGAAAAGTCTTCACACGGGTTAGGGTATGATCCTGACACTCCCTTGAGACAGTTGACACAAAGGCTTAAAAGTCAATATACAGACCAAGCCTCAACATCTCAAATCCATGAAGACATCGATCTCCCTGGATATCTCTTTGATGAGTCACCTGACAAAGATCCAGGAAGCTCATCCAATTGGTATGATTTCTCCGAAAATGAAGAGGAAGTTGTCCGATGGCACAGACGTGTGGACTTCTGACCCAGAAGAACCCTCATCTCCAAAAGAAGTAGCCTACTTCGACTCGGTTTCAACAGGCGATTGGGATCATCTCATAGCAAGCCTTGGGAAAATTACCGATCAAGAAGACCCGTGGAAAGGAACAAAACCTTGGTCTGGAAATGCCCTTGAAACCCCAGAAGGTTTCGTTGAGCTGGAAGCCTCCGAAAATATTGTGGAGGAACCACCTTCGAACCTTCCAACAGAAGATCCTGTTCAAAAGATAGACTTGGGAACACCAGATAACCCACGTCCTGTATTCATAAGCAAGAATATAAAGGATGATGAGTTACCCGAGTATATCGCTTTTCTTCGTGAGTTCGTTGATTGCTTTGCATGGTCTTATGCTGAAATGCCAGGCTTAGACCCCAAAATAGCAGTTCACAAACTCAATCTTCAAGAAGACATCAAGCCTGTCAAGCAAGGCCAAAGAAGATTCCGTCCAGATGTGATGGATAAAATTGAACAAGAAGTTCAAAAACTCAAAAGCGTCGGCTTCATCCGTGAGGAACAACATCCTGAATGGTTGGCCAACATTGTCCCCGTGACAAAGAAAAATGGGCAGATCAGGGTCTGTATTGATTATAGAGACCTGAATGGCGCATGCCCAAAAGATGAATTTCCGCTCCCCATACCAGAGGTAATGATTGATAATACCTGTGGATTCGAGCGAATGACATTCATGGATGGTTTCTCTGGCTACAATCAGATAAAGATGCATCCTGAGGATGAAAAACATACATCCTTTCGAACCCCATTTGGCGTGTATTGCTACACTGTCATGCCATTCGGTTTGAAGAATGCTGGTGCCACATATCAGAGGGCTATGATGAAAATATTCCAAGATATGCAGCACAAGACGGTTGAATGTTACGTTGATGACCTCGCCGTCAAAAGCAAAAGAAAAGAAGATCATCTCGAAAACCTTCGAGAAGTCTTCCTCCGGCTTCGCAAACACAAACTGCGAATGAATCCATTGAAATGCTTCTTCGGCGTCTCGTCGGGTAAGTTCCTCGGATTCTTAGTTCGGAAAGCTGGAATAGAGCTTGACCCCATAAAAGTCAAAGCCATTCTAGAAATGCCCTCTCCAAGAACCTTGAGAGAACTCAAAGGGCTTCAAGGGAGATTGGCCTACATCAGACGGTTTATCTCCAATCTTTCGGGGAAATGCCGTCCATTCTCCCGGTTAATGAAAAAAGGTGTAAACTTTGTCTGGGATGCTGACTGTGAAGCTGCTTTCCAAGACATCAAGTCATACCTGACAAAACCTCCAGTGTTAGCTGCTCCTACCACTGGAAAACCATTCATCTTGTACACAAGAGCCCTTGATCACTCTCTGGGAGCTCTGCTTGCGCAAGAAAATGATCAAAGAAAAGAAGCTGCTCTATATTACCTCAGCCGCATGCTAGTAGGTGCAGAGCATCGCTACTCTCCAGTCGAAAAAGAATGTCTTGCAGTGATGTTCGCCGTGCAAAAGCTGCGTCACTACTTGCTTTCCAACACAGTCTACCTGGTCTCGAGGGTCAACCTCTTGAAGGTCCTTGTCACAAAGGCAGGTTCTCTCAATGCTCGACTGGCAAAATGGTCCATCCTTCTGTCACAATTTGATATTAGGTATGTACCACAAAAAGCAATCAAAGGGCAAGCTCTAGCGGACTTCCTCGCAGAGCATCCATTGCCTAAAGATTCTCCACTCAGAGATGATCTCCCAGACGAACCAGTCTACAATGTGGAGACTTTCTCACAAAGTGCCTCCTGGGACATGTACTTTGACGGTGCAACCAGGACAAATGAAAAAAGACAGCTGATCTCGGGAGTTGGCATCCTCTTTGTTAGCCCCGACAAATACATGATTCCGCACGCTTTCTCGCTACTGGAACCATGCACAAACAATGCAGCTGAATATCAAGCTCTGATCTTAGGATTGGAACTCGCCATCGAATCCGGTATCACCATGCTGGAAGTCTTTGGAGACTCTCAACTGATCGTCAACCAGATGAATCAGAAATTTGAAGTCAGAAAGCCAGATTTGCTGCCCTACTACAACAAGGCACAATCACTTCTGCAAAAGTTTGACATCTGTCACATCACCCACATTCGTAGAGGTGAAAACATACGTGCAGATGCCCTAGCCGGACTTGCCGCATCCATGGCAATCCAGGAAGGGGAAAACATGCAAGTCACAGTGTGCGAAAGAAGAATCCTTCCTCCTCTTAACACACACCAAGCAGTTGCTGAATGCCACCAAGTGGTCGGAAGTCGGATTTCAATCCTTCAAACTTCAATTGGCGACTGGAGGGATCCGTTCATTGATTACATTATGTTCGGAATCCTACCTGAAGATCCAAAAGAACGGGTAAGCATCCAAAGGCGAACCCCAAGCTTCCATTTGGATATTCCATCAAAAATCCTTTACAGGAAATCCTTCAACGGAGTACTTCTACGCTGCTTATCACAACAAGAGGCTGAAGAAACACTCAAAGAAGTTCATGCTGGTCTTTGTGGAGCTCATCAGGCTGGACCTAAGCTCTATGATCAGATAAAAAGGTTAGGATATTACTGGCCTACCATGGTAGCTGACGCAATGCAATTTGCTAAGCGCTGCCAACAATGCCAAGTTCATGGAGATTACATTCACATGCCTCCAGAATGGCTACATCCTACAGCGATCTCATGGCCTTTCGAAGCTTGGGGTATGGACATCATAGGTCCTATTTCTCCCCCTTCAAGCAAAGGTCATCGCTTCATCTTCGCCGCTACGGATTACTTCTCCAAGTGGTCAGAAGCATTTGCGTTTAACGAAATGAAGACCTCATCAGTCCTTCAGTTCCTGCGCACCAACATCATTTGTCGTTTCGGCATACCCAAAAGATTCGTCCATGATAACGGACCACAGTTCCGGGATCATCGATTCTACAGGTTCTGCGACAAATACAAAATTCAAAGCTGTCCTTCGACTCCATACAATCCGGCAGCAAACGGGTTAGCAGAAGCTTTCAACAAGACACTCTGCAAAATCCTCAAAAAAATGGTCTCTAATCACAAAAGAGACTGGAGCGACAAAATGTCTGAAGCTTTGTGGGCCTATCGAACCACCGTTCAAGGACCAACCCATAGCACACCATTCTCCTTAGTCTATGGATGCGAAGCTGTCGTGCCCTTGGAAGTACAAATTCCTTCCTTGAGGGTATCCTTGCAAAATGACATGACTCAAGAAAGCAATGTCAAATTGCGACTCCATGAGCTGGACAATCTCGATGAGAGACGGCTCGAAGCTCAACAAAGCATTGAACTTTACCAAGCACGTATGGCAGGATCTTTCGATAAAAAGGTCAGGCAACGCGCCTACAAAAAGAATGACTTGGTTCTTGCGGTAAAAAGACCAATGGTCTTCGCTCACAAGTCCAAAGGCAAATTTGAGCCGAAATGGGAGGGACCCTACGTCATCGACAAAGTTTTCTCCAACGGCGCATACGCACTCCTAAACATGGAAGGTGACAGATGTATGCTGCCCATCAATGGCAAGTTTTTAAAGCAGTACTACCCTTGAAGACTTACCCAACTGGGTAAGAGCAATGCCTGTACGGCCAAAACCGGTTTCCAGGTACACGCTCGCTAAACCCACCCTTTTTAGAATTTTCATATCAAATGTTGAAATTTCTAGAAATCTAAAACAATGCTTACTTTCATCGTTTCATTGTTCAACAAAAAATCCAAGTTTAGGAACCTTTCCCTAACTTGACCAAAATTTTCAACCCTTGAACCCAAAATTCATGGTTTGAAACAAAATCCGGATTCAGGGATTTCCACCCTAGTCCACCCTGCCTTTTACCGCCAAAATGGTTTTAGGTCAAAACTTATGACCCTCGTGTCTTTAAACAAAAAAAAAAAAATGGTTTTTCAAAAACCGCGAGGAAGCGACGCTTAGTCGATACTCACACAAATCGGAAGCAAACGAACCACGTTCGACACTTCCAAAATCGCAGGGAAGCGACATTTCGTCGATACTTGCAAAATCCAAAACCGTGGAAACGCAACATTTCAGTTGATATCCACAACCCAAATTTCAAAGGTTCGAAAAAAAAAAAAACCTAAAAAATTGTGGACACGCAACATTTCAGTTGGTATCCATAGGTTCGAGAAAACCACAAATTTCAAAAATCATGGGGAAACGACATCAAGTCAGTACCCGCAAAACCAAAATTTTTGAAAAGCAAGGATGCGACATTCCATCGATACTTGCACCCAAATCCGCGAGGATGTGACATTCCATCGATACTCGCAACCGAATGAGCAAGGATGCGACATTCCATCGATACTTGCAAGAACATTCAGCAGGGAGGCGACTTTTAGTCGATACTTGCATTTTTTTGAAAACCAAACCGGCTATAAATGCCATCAAAACAGGCTATAAATGCCACAAACCGGCTATCAATGCCACCAAAACAAAACCGGCTATCAATGCCACACAAACAAAAAACTTGGATTTCAAAAAAAAAAAATGGCTATCAATGCCACCAAAAACCGGCTATAGATGCCACAAAACAAACCGGCTATCAATGCCACCAAAATTGGCTATAGATGCCACAAACAAAAAAAACTCGGCTATCAATGCCACAAGAAAAGCTGGCTCTCATGCCAAAATTGGCTTCCATGCCACAAACAAAAAACCTGGCTTTCATGCCAAAACAATGATTTGACAAAAGATTTTCACAAAATGACAACCTTTTGATCAAATCCCATTTAGCAATTACTTTTATCACAAAAAGATTAAAGTGAGCGTAGGGATAACAAAAAAAGTGTTCACAAGCACTACAAAAAATAAGTACCAAAAAATACAAGTGGTACCAAAAAAAAAAGAGAAGGATGGTTTCTGTATACAGGAGCTCAATCAAAAATGGTCTCCAGCCAAGAGTTCAGCTCCCCAAGCAGGCTTTTAGCCTCAGCCGTCAAAGATTCCAAGGCACGCTTCTTCAGGAACTTGCCATGAGATGCTGGAGTGGGCTGTACCCCTTCTCTCACACCAGGAAGCTTACCTCGAGCAGCTTGCCATTGTTCATCCTCATCAGACTTCCTTTTGAGAACCCGTTCGGCCTCTGCAACCTGGTGAATCAGGGCACTCTCCCTGTCGCGAGCTTCTATTATGGCAGTCCACTTGGCAGCGACTTGTGCCTGCAGATGCTCAAGACGTTTCCTGGCCTCATCGACCTCCCTATCAAGGATGTTAAGGTCATGTGTCAGCCCGATGATGGTTAGCTCTTTTCTATTCCTCTTTCGGACTGCCACCTTCCTGCTTTCTGTAGCCTCATCCAGGTCAGACTTAGCCTTATCAGCAGGATCCAGGAACATCTCCTTGAAGAACTGGTCATCAGCCAAACTCACGGTCTCAAACCACTTGTCACCCAGTGCAATGATCCTATCAACGATCGCCCTGGCACCTGTGACATCCAGACCAGCCTCTTCAGCATCACTGAGAATCTCCTGCACATGCTGGATCATGCCAAATCCGACTTCCAAGTGCCCAGAAAAGAGGGTCTCAATCCAAGAGCTCACGACTCGCAACACCACCTTCTTCGCAAAAAGAAGAGATGGCCCAGCTGAGGATTCGCCCAACTCCGTTGGTCGGCTACTCATGTCATCATCTGTTGAAAGAGTAACAAAAGAACTCTTTCCAGCTGAAGCTGCTCCTGCTCGGGAAGGAATCTCAGCGCGAGGAATCTCCTCAATATTGTCAGAACTGGTCCCAGGAATCTCTACCTCTGGATCAACCTCTGGCATCTCTTGCTCTGGAAGCGACGGATCCTCCTCTGCCACTTCAAAACCTGCAAAGGAAACACAAAAAGGTATGAATATGACCCTGTTTGAAAATCATTATCAGAGTTATAACTGCAAAATACGTTCTTCGACGACTGGCGGGACACTTTCCTCCTCCATGAACTCATCGAAAGCATCATCAACATTTGCGTCCATCGATGGTTCAAAGTCATCAGAACCCTGTGGCAAGTCAGCTGGCAACAAAAAATGTGTTAGCAAACCGAGTCACAAACAAAAAAAAAGGGATCAAAAGAAGTCATACCAATTGGAGATTCTGGATTTACTCCAGAGTCCCTCGGTTCTTCTTCAGGTGCCTCAACAGGATCCATCACCACCTCATCGGTTGGAACCTCAGGCATCACCAAGTCTTCCTCTGCTAAAAAAAAAAAGAAAAGAAGAAAAGCAGAAAACAAGAAGCAAATCATAACATGGAAAAATCCCATGAAAAGAAATGGAAAGAGAAAAAGGAAGAATCATACCTTCACCGACGGTCTCTTCTTCTCGGCTTCTCTTCTCTGGAGGCTCGTCAGCATCCACTGGCACATCCTCATTGATAGTAAGAGGAACTTCCAAGTTAGGAGAGTCCTCATGCAGCTCCTTGCTGCTATGATGACTCCTCCTCCTCTTACCTCTGCGGGCTCGCTTCTTAGAAGAACCTACCCCGCTGTCAGAGTCAGGTTTCCCACTTGACTCATCACTGGATGGTCTGCTCTTGCCAGTAGACTCCACGGAAGCTTGCCTCTGCGCCGCTTGCATCCAAGCGCCAAGTTCGGCTTCCTCCTGTTCTAGCTGCTCCAAAGCCTCGTCAGGTATTTCTCGAACAGCTTCAGAACCGATGACGCCCTGGTCACCGAGAAAGCCTATCTTGTGCTTCTCTCCAGAAAGGAAGGCCCAAACTTCCTCTCGCCGGATGCCATCCGACTTTCCAAGGCCCTTTCCAGATACCAGCTTCACATCAAGCTCCTTCCTGGAAAGTCCCCGATATGCCGAGAAGCTCTCCGCGAACCACTTCGCAAAGCCGGCAGTCCGGGAAGTCAGTAACACAGGATAAGAAATCATGGCTGTAGTGTCTTCAGCACTATAAAAAGCCCATGCATTTCTCCCGTCCTGTAAGCCTCCAAAGCGCTTCACCATACTTGAAGGCGCTCCAACAACGCCTTGAGAAAAGCCAAGCTGCAAAGCAAAGCGAGAGGGTACATACGGCTGGATATCGACGAAAAGATGTCTACGGTACACCATCGTGCCGACACGTATGCTGAAAAGCCACTCTCTCTCTGCATTTGTCAAGGAATAATGCCTTCCCGACCCCGCCCTGGTAGAGTCTCAGGAGGCACCAAAATCAAAAGCCTTCTTCCGCAACTCCGGAGAAAGCTTTACTGAAGATTGCCCCATCTCGACGTCCCTGAACCGTCGGATCCTCATGCGGGCAAACAAAAGTGATTCGGACACGGCTTTGCCCTTAGCCAGTCGAATCATCAGAGGATCATCATCCTGTGCAGCACCCAGCCGATGAAAGCCAGGACAGTGGTATACATACCATGAATAAAAGATATGGGCTGAAAATACCCTATTCATGGGAAGCCCAAGCCGAACCAGAAAAGCAGCAGCCTGCAGTTCGGTACACAGGTAGGAGTAAAGAGCAGGCACCAAAGCAAGCTGCTCTCCAAACGCCATCTGACAAGCCGGGAAAATACAATGCGGCCTGATGTGCGTTCCGTCTCCTCCAGCAAATACAGCCTCACCAAGCCAATAAGTGAGGTAAACAGCGAGATCTCTCCGCAGTGCAATGTCAGGACATATGGCGTTTGTGCTTGCACAGAAACCTCTCAACTCTTCTTGCATGGCCAAGATCTTCTTTGAACTTGGATCCTGAGCTCCAGCTTCCTGGGTCATGCTATCAGAAGGCTCCCTACTATCAAAGAAGTTGGGGAATGAAGAGCAAAAACTCTTCCAACTGCTGGATCTAACTTTCGAACCCCCCTTCTCCTTCAAAAAATCATAGAAGGCGACGAGCTGAAAGTATAGAAGCCTGAACTCCTCAGACTGCCCCTCGAGGACGCTGTCAATCGGCATAAACTCCTCATAGAGTTTGCCGAGGATGGGCAATCCGGTAATGGCGCTCAACTCCTTCAAAGAAAAAACCAATCTCACCATTCGTCACAACGAAGGTATTGGTTTGAGGGAGGAACGACTCCAGCATAGCCATGAAGGCCTCGTCGGAAAAGATCACGGTCTCCCCAAAAGCGCGGACCGCATCAAAAATCCCGGCTTCCTTCAAAACGGCGCCACCAATCAGCAGGACGCGATCAGTCCACGACTTCCACTCGGAGTCAGCATTGAAACGACCTCGAAGTCGAAAAGGCTTGATCCAATTGCTACCGTCACCGCTGAAAATACCAAGGCCCACCGGTCTTAAATCGACCGACGGATAATCAGAGCCCTGGTAGCCGCTGGATGGCATCAACAAGTCCATGTCAACAGGCGACCTCTCCGTATATCCAGGAGAACCGCCGACAAAAACCCCGGTCTTGATTACATTTGTCCTTCTCACCCAACTTGGAGGATCTTCCCTCTTAGGGCACGTAGGGGCAAGGCTCAGAATCGAGACGGTGCGATCAAACATCGACCGGGTAGTAACAGTCTTCTTCTCACCATTTGCTGTGAAGGAAAACTGAAAAGATCTCCTCTGGTATGTAATGTCGTCAGGGACTGCATCACCAAAGAAGAAGGTAGGCTTGGGCAAAATGCTCTGATCTTCCATCAGCCATGGACGACTGCTTACCATGATCTTATAGAATTCCTCTCCCTTGAGAGTGATCAGTCGCTGCCTCATCTCATCTCTGTTGAGGGAGTCGCACTCTTCCAGGTTTCTTTCAACATACTGGACCTTCTCGAAAGCCTGCTGAACGGCCGGATTAGAGGATCTAGAAGACCGACGAGGTACGCTTGTAGCAGGCTCTTTACCCTTGTTCGCTCTGGAGGAACCACCTGAAAAGGATGGAAAAGAAAAAGATCAAACATCAAAATGACAGAATCTCGCTAAAAAAAATCTGGCGAAATTTTGACATGATGACGGGGCAATTCCGAAGAAAAGGAACTATCCCGAAAGAAATAGAAAGCTTGAAGATGGGCTCAACATCGCTGCGAGCTCCGAAACTCCAAACTTTCGAAACCTAAAAGTCTCCGCAAAATCAGGAAGGGCTCAACATCACTGCAAGCTCCAAGTTCCCAAATTTGCAAACACTTTCAGGTATGCAATCACATCATGCTACAAGTTTAATTTACAAATTAAAGGCATGCATGAACATCTAGATTTGCGAAAAAAATGCATTATCATGATGAGCAAACAAAAAAAAAGAAAAGAAAAGAAACTTTCTCAAAAAAAAACAAGAAGGGGAAAGAAAACAAAAAAAGGAAAGAAAAGAAACTTTCTCTAAAAAAAAAAAGGGGAGGAGAAAGAAAACAAAAAAAAAGAAACGAAACTCTCTCAAAAAAAAAAGGGGAAGAAAAAAAAAAGAAGAAAAAAAAGGAGGGGGCTGGCCCACAGGCCACGTGGCCGTACGGCCAGATCCGTACGGATCTGTCCGTACGGCCCACACAATAAAAAAAAAAAAACATAAAAAAAAAAAAGAAAGAAAAGAAAGAAAAAAAAAAAAAACGTGTGAGAAAAAAAAAAGAGGCAAACACGTGAACAAAAAAAAAGAAAAGAAAAAGAAAGAAACAAAAAAAAAGAAGAAAGAACTTTTTTTCCTACAATGGAGTTTCTTGAAAAAGAAGAACTTACTTGAAGCCATTGATGGAGAAGAAGAAGAAAACTCTTGAAGATCTTGAAGAAGAAAAACTCTTGGTCTTGAAGCCCTCTTGAGATTATTGCAAAAGAAAGTAATAAGAGCAAGAGATCCAACCTTCTCCTTGCTTTTATAGAGGAGAGCAAACCAAAGAAGGAAAGAAGAAAGAGGTAAGTATTACTAATTAGTAACCTTACCAAAAGAAAGAGATTAGAAAGATATCTTGAGATATCCTATCCCAAAATAAAGGGATATTGAGAGATTTTCTCCTAAAATCAATCTATGACGGATTCTTTCCCAAAAGAAAGATATCTTGAGATATCCTATCCCAAAATAAAGGGATATTGAGAGATTTTCTCCTAAAATCAATCTATGACGGATTCTTTCCCAAAAGAAAGATATCTTGAGATATCCTATCCCAAAATAAAGGGATATTGAGAGATTTTCTCCTAAAATCAATCTATGACGGATTCTTTCCCAAAAGAAAGATATCTTGAGATATTCTATCCCAAAATAAAGGGATCATGAGAGATTCTCTCCAAGTAAAGATATTCTTAGATATTCTCTATCCAAATGAGATATTTTGGATATTCTTTACAAAAATGACACCATATGAGATCTAAGCCATTTCAAAAGCTTAAGGTCCCATGGGTTAGCCCATATGAGCCAGGTTTGACCACCTAGGCACAAAAAAAAAAAAAAAAAAAAAAAAGAAGAAAAATTTTTGGGCTTTTAGTCAAAGAGAAATCCCTCTTACCAAGAGCATACAAAAATGGTTCCATGCCTCTTTTGAGTTGATTGGACCATACAAAAGAAAATTCCAAGCCCCATGAGCTTCCAAAAATCAAACCATCCAGCCTCATCTACCAAATTGAGCCAAAATCTTGAAATTGACATTCCACAAAAATCAAACCAAATCCTGGTCCCCTAACTTGCCACATACAGCCTGTTAGGTCACAAGACCAAAACCAAAAACCAAAAACCAAAACCTGATCCCCTAACTTGCCACATACAGCCTGTTAGGTCACAAGATCAAAACCAAAATTGATCCCCCAACATTCCACATACAGCTTGTTGGGTCACACGATCAAAACCAAACCCGACCCCCTAACCTGCCATATATAGCCTGTTAGGTCACAAGGTCAAAACCCAAAATCCACATCCCAGATGTCATCTTCAAAACTTTGCCTTGAGATGGTACGTGATCCCTTTCACCACCATAAAATTCCCCTGGAAGCTCAAAAGGCTACAAATACCAAAAAGAAAGATTGCTCAAAGACTCTTGGTCAAGTCACAGGCTCTCCTTCAAAAAATCTCTTCGAGGCACATCGACTACAAAAGTTAAGCAACTCGCCGCTGTACCTCGAGGGGGCATTTGTTGACACCAAAAATGTCACTTTGCCTTTCCAATATCCAAAGAGCTACATGAAGTCGCAACCTGCCATAAATAGGCAATGCTGCTTCCAAAAATCAAATCTTGTCAGAATCAAACAAAAACTGCAAGATTCATCCAGACAGCCAAAAGAGGAGTACACAAGAAGTTTCAAGCCATTTCAAGATCATTTGGCCTAACTTCGCTTCTCCAACAGCCAAATCAAGCCTCTCGGCGGTAAAGCTCTCCGGGACCATGGTTTCCAAGACAGAACCTATGGATCATCTTAAAATGACTCCAATAGGTTCCCTGTCAAATTTCAAGTCAATCGGACATCGGTTGACCGCACATCAAACCGCGACATCTTCATCGCGACAAAAAGCAAGTCTACAGGTGATAGGACCCCAAACGGCTTCAAAACTCAAACAAAAGCCTATGGTTGGTCTTATTTATTGCTCAGCAGGCTTCACACCAAATTTCAGGTCATTCCGACATCGTTTGACCCAGTTTCAGCTTTTGACAGAAAATCGGCAGCTCTGCGCGACAAAGTCTTCGGCTTTCTCAGGAAATTGGAAACTTTGCAAATGCAAGGATTCTCATCAGGTTTCCTACAAAGAAATCAGGCCAATAAATGATCAAAATGTCAAAGAAAAGTACAGAAGAAAAAAGAATCAAAAAAGAGCAAAAACGGACGCAAAACGGGACCAGAAAGGGGGAAAACCCCCCAGGGTCGCAGACCCCTGCGACCCTGGCCCAGGGTCGCCGGCGACCATTGACCCCGGGGTCGCCGGGAAAGCCCCGGAAACCCCGGTTTTCGCCGTTTTTTCGCGATTCGAGGAGCCCTGCCTCTGGTACTTTCCAAAATTCATGCTTTTGAGACACCAAGTCCTCTGATATCCGTCCAAAACACGGGTAAAACATCAAGAGTATCGAAGACAGTATTGATCGCCACCCGGTCAACCAAAAAAAGTGTGCTTTCCACCCTGACCGATCGAGAAATCGACAAGACAGATGGCACCGACCTGCTGTTGGCAACAAACACCTAAAATTACATGGTCATCTGATGTCGATCTACATGAAGATCCATCGATGATCATCGACAGAAGAATTCCAAAAGACATGGCACGGCCCGCGACTCTTCAGCTGCTCGGCGACCACTTAATGCGATTAATTGACTAGCTTTATTACAGTCATTAATCCATTTCTTTGGACGGCCCAATCAGAAGCAAGCATTCGGGAGTTACAAGTCAAGAGATTCATGGCATTTAACCCATGAAACTCCTCCCATCATGGCGATTAAAGGCGATTAAATGCCCTCAATCTCCTCCGGCCAATCAGAAGCCAAGAAAAAGGAGTTACAAAATAAATAATTCAATTTTGTAACTCCTCCCATTATGCGGCTTAATGACATTAAAAGCCCATAAACCCACCTAAAAGGCTACCTAAAAGCCTATAAATAGGAGGGCTCTCCAAGAAGAAAGGACATCAGAAAAATCAGAGAAAAAAAGCACAAGCACACAGACAGAAATCCAGAGAAAGGAAAAAGAGAGAAAACTCTGCGGAAGTTCTACACCGGCCACCGCAACAAGGTGACAAAAGTCCCTTGGGGGGTACCCCCCCCAAGGTCCTTGCCTTCTCCTCCTGCCTCCAATGGCTTAGATATGGCTTTTCAGCCCGTCTACTCGGTTTTTTATTGGACATAGGACCTTCCTTTGGTCTTTGTCTTCTAAAAACCTGAGGTTATAGCCAAGCCAAGCGAATCAATAGCATCCTCTGTTCTCATCTGCATGGATGATGGCGAAGCCCACATATGGCTTGCGACCGTCAATCTAAACGAGTCCCCCACAATCTCCTGAGAAGTTAGATCCTCCTTTTCTTGCTTTTCATTGTAGTTTGTATTTTTTTCAAAAGAGACAAAAATCACAATTCTTGTCTTTCATTGTTGATAAGGATTGTAAATCGGCTATAAACGCCAAAATCGGCTATAAACGCCAAAGTTGGCTATAAACGCCAAAAATCGGCTATAAACGCCAAAATCGGCTATAAATGCCAAAAAAATCGCCTTTCACGGCAAATCAAGAAAATGTCTCTTTTCTTAAATATATGTGCAATGGAAAACTTGAAAGAAGTTGATTTCCTTTTTACTTGCGAAGGTTGATCTCCGGATCACCACTTGCAATTCCAAGTAAAATAGAAAATCTGGCACACCCATAAAAAAAGAAATGTTGATGCACGCCCTTTTGCCCCCCGGTTACGAAAGGGTCGGAACCAAACGGACTCCCACCTCCGCCGACCTCGGTAGGAACCCGGGCATCGGGAGCGCGGTCCATCAAGATCTTTAACAATTTAGGAGATAAAGTGTATATAAAGGTTTAAATACAATCCCGGGTAATTCTAACATTAAGAGATTTCATCACTTTCTCAATAAAGTTTCACTATTCATAGTAGTTTAATTAAATGTATCCATTCCGGACTTTCATATGTCTAATGGAAAATGAATTGGGCTTCAAACAATGGAGAAACATGGGCCAAAAAGGACCTGCAAATGGGCCTAAAAATTGGCTAAAAGAGGGCCTTAAACAAGCCTTAAAACAGGCTTGGAAATCAGGCCTGGGCAGCCGCTCAAGCGGTCCCTGACTGGGCTGCTGCCTGGGTCCGCTCGAGCAGGCCAGGCTGCTGCATGGGCCCAAGAGAAGTGCAGAAATTGCACTTTTTTACTCCTTTTTTATTTCTTTCCCTCTTCTTCCCTTCCATTTGCATCCTCATTCACCTTAGGCCCCTCTTAGCCTCATCAATTCTCCATTCAATCATAAAAAATTCCATTCAATCAAACACATACTAATTTCATTCCACTTTCTAAACAAAATTTTTATACAAATTTGGTACTTTCATTCACCACAAAAATTCACTCTCATGAAAAGTATAAATCTAATCCAAGAAGATACATTACCAAGGAGTTTAAATTATTTAAACAACACTTAGGAAACAAAAATATAGATATCAACCAATTGTTTAAAGCAACCTAAGCATTAGTGCATAAATTAAAAGAGAAAGACAATGGGAGAGAGAGAGGATCAGAAATTCCAAGATTGAAACCACAATCTCTACAAATAGAATGTAAACCACCACTTAGACCTTTCAAAAATAAATCCATAATTCATAAGGAAACAAAATGTAGAATGAAAATACCATGAAATCACACACATTTGAACACAATCATCATATTAATTGAAATATTCACTTGCCTTGGCCAAGATGAAGAATAAATCACTCAAGGATGGTGTCTATAAAGTCTCTAGCTCCAATCCTACAAAATCCCCAAAATAACCATGGAAAAGCCCTAAAAGTCAATCATTTCCAAATCTCGATGAAACCCTTTTGCATGTGTGGTAAAAACATTCTAAGTGGTGTAGAAAACAAGGATCTCAAGAAAGAAAAACCATTGCTAACCTTTAAAAGCTTCAACCAAGAAGAAGAGCTTGGAAAAAGGTCTTAGATCTAGCTTACATCCGTTGAAAATTGTCTCTTTGGAGAGCTTGAGAGGTGAGGAAAGAACTTTAGGAGATCAAATCTCCACTTAACATTCAACAAGAGAGCTTGCAAGATGAGAGAGAAAGTGCTGGAAAAGAACCCTCTTTGAGAAAGAAAGTTGCAGGAAATAGATGGAAATGAAATGGGGAAGAGAACTATTCCTTTTTATAAGGTGGGCAAGTGGGTCCCAATGGGCCCCAAGGTTCAAGTGGTTGAAATTAGTATTTGCGGGTCCCGAACGAAAATGACGAAGAAGGCAAAATTATTTGCCGAAATATCTACTTTCCAAAAAGTATATTTTCCCCAATTTCTGAAATTTTTGAAATTTAGGTGCAGAATTAGTGTAAAAAGATATTTTTGCCCTTTTTCTTGAAAAACGCAATTTATGAGCCTCAAATTGAAATAGACAAAACATGAAAGTTGTTAATATCAAAAAATGAGTCAAAGGAAATAAAAATTGGAAATTTTCAAAATAAGAATAAATTCCCCTAAATTCACACGCGACACAGGGCGCCCCGGCCCGCATCAAGCTAAGTCTATCGGCTCTAAAAAATTCCCAAAGCTATTCAAAAGTCTATTCTAGCTTAGTATTAAGCTAATCATCCTCTAAACCCACTTATAAACTAATCATGGTTAAAATATTAATTAAATATACCAAACCTGGGTCGGGGTCTGACAGTACTTAAGCCCAAAATCTTAATCTTCAATGCACTTCGTCCATCTCCTTAGTTTCATGTTCATCCCCTTTAGCGAAAAGATGCATTTTAAGCTCCTGTGATTTGACTGCATTTCAAATGTAGCTCCATATAGGTGATGTCTCCATATCATTTTAAGGCAAGAATACTGCTTCTGACTCCAATTCGTAGATGGCAAACTTCAGTTCATGCTCCTTCAACTGCCTAGATCATAAGCTACAACCTTCTCATTCTGCATTAGAACACATCTAAGTCCAATTCCTAGAACATCAATGAGCACAACAAAACCCTTACTTCCATACCCTAAAATACTCACTCACTAATCGACTTAGTCAATGGGGCTGCTCTGGATGTAAAACCCTCAATGAATTTGCGATAGTATCCAACAAGCCCTAAGAAATTCCCAACTTTTAACACTGTCTCTGGTTCTCCCGATTTGCTGTGTCCTATATTCTCATTGAGTCCACTGACAACTCACCCTTATAAATGATGTAGCCAAGAAATTCACTCAATTTGGCATACGATCTATGCTCCCTCAAAGTTGCAGAGAAGTCCTAAGACGTTGTTCATGCTCCCCGCGCCTCTTTGAGTAGACCAACATGCCATCAATAAATACCATGATGAACTAATCCAAGTAAGACACGAATATTCTATCCATCAACCCCAAGGACGTAAAAAAAAACTCGTAGTGGCCATATTCGATATTGAATGCTATCTGTAAATGGATTGCTCTCGATCTCTTAACTGATGATAACCTGACTTCAAGTCAATCTCACGGACAGGTGGTAAATAGGGGTTTTTCTCTTGAAAAACATCTAAAATTTGACATACCACCAGTATATCCTGTTTATCCTCCATGATAAACGCAGTATACTACTTACAACCACGCTTCAATGAACTACTTGTCCTGAAGATCGAAATCAAACGGGCAGACACCTACTTCTTCTTACCAAGACTCTGTGTTGGCATCATTTCATCCACCTTCAATGATGTCCTCTGCTATTACTGCACTCTTGAGTGAGTGTAAGCCTTCTTGCCTGATGGGGTCATCTTTGTTGTTACTGGCTTGGTGGTCCTCTAGTTCGGCTGACTCGGGGTGGTCGTCCTCTTTTTCATAGACTCCATCCAAAAAGCCCTCCTCGAGTAACTATCGTAGGTATACAACTCCACCACTTTAGTCTGAAGTAATATCTTTGGTCGAAGGTCGTAGAGAAAATGCTAAGTCCTCCTGCTTCCAAGAGTGGTTAAAGTTATAACATTTCGGAAGAGGCGATCAAACTAAACATAAAGTCTTAGACAAACTGTAAGACCCCGTCCCGAGTTAATCAGGATTAACTCATTAATCTGAATTATTGCTAATTAACCATGTTTAATTAGGTTAACAAAGGAAAATGATCAATTGATATTGAATTAGCCTAAACTGAATGATTTAGGCTTAATGAAATGGCAATTAAGAATTGTAAATGAATTGAATGGAGTTTTGAACTCAAACATGGAATTGAAGGACTTTTGTGTATATATGGATTTCCGTGTATTTTGTCAAATACAGAAACTCTTGATACTAACACGTGTATCTCGACGAGTACGGTAACTTTCGTAATAGATATGAACTCGTCTGAAAAGAAACGGATCAAATGACCTTTCATTTGACTCGAATTGTAATAAAGATAGAAGAGGAGGGGCTCAATGCAAAACTGGGCTTATAAAGCCTGAGAGATGAGTTTCAAACTCATTTCCATCCATTCCAAACCCTAGGTTTCCTCTCTCTTTTTCTCTTCTTTCTTCCATTTCATCTCCATCAAACATCAAAGCAGAGGTTTGTAAGTGGTTTTTGAAGAGGCTTCTTCATCCTCTTCATCTTCCTCAAGTTGGTTTTCAATTATGGAGTTCTCAAGCTTGGATTAAAGGGGTTTTTATCTCAAAACTCAAGCTAAACAAGGGGTTTTCATCAATAAACCTCCAAGCAAGGAAAGTATATACTCTTCTTATGATTTATGGTGTTTTTAGAACTTGTTAGAACTCAAGGAAGCCAAAACCAGAGTTTTAGCTGCAGAAAATCCGAACTCAAACTGAGTTCTGGGTGCATGTCGGTCGACCGACAAGTCGACCGACAACCTGACCGACAGAGTCCAGGGCCAGTGTCAATGTGATCAGGTCTCTGGAATTCTAACCGACGTGATGTCGGTTAGTCGACATAAAGACATCAGTCGACCGACAGGTCAACCGACAGGTCTGGGATCAGTTTTCAGTGTGTTCATGTCTCTGGTTTTCGAACTGAGGAACGAGATGACGTTGACCGATTCATGTCGGTCAGCGACAGAATGTCCAGGGAATTTCATGTCTCTGGAATTTAGACTGACATGATGTCGGTCAGCCGACAAGCCGACCGACACTATAGAATGGTTCAGATTTGGAAATCTGATTTTTCTGTTTTGAAGCCTAATTCATGCAGGCTGATTTTTGTTAATGTCTAGGCCTCCATAGGTGTAAACTAAGTTATCGGAATGCACATTAATATCCAAACATGATGTTCATCGAAAATAACTCGTGCATTGGATAACGAAGTTTCACTCAATTGGTTGGTCTAGAAGTATGGATAGGATTTGACTAGATTTCTGCATAGAAACTGTTGTTATAATTCTTAAGCTCATTCTTGAGCTACATTAACAATGGTTTAGAAATCTGAATAGTGTTAAATAGAATTGGATAGAGTTAGATTTAATTTCCACATTTAACAGGGTAATAGGAATTCTTAAGCTCAATGTTGAGCAATACTATATATTGTTTCGTAAGGCTTTATAGAGCTTAGCTGAATAATAAATGGACTGAATGAATTGACCTAATATACTGACTGTATTATAGTTCTTAAGCTCGTTATTGAGCTACATTGAACTACTCTACTAAATTAATTGCATTAATTCCTGAGTCTAACACTAGACTGTAATGCCCTAAGCTCATTATTGAGCTACACTAACATAACATACTGAATTATGGAATGAAAAGCTTGTATAGAGCTGAGATGAGTTGATGTACTGCTCGTATAGAACTTAATGAAATCAAATGACTACTCGTATAAGAGTAGCCTAATTTCATATAATGTAAGGATAATGAATTGAATGAACTGTTACTGAAGGTAACACTATAATGAACAATCACGAAAGGTAATAATGAAATGAATGATTCCTACTGCAGTAGATGATAAAGGAGTGTTCTGGAGCTCTGTGGACATGCCAGTGATCTCTGATCAAGATGCTGGTAGAATATCCACTTATTTGATAAAATTATCGATCCTTGAGTCTTGGGTAACTGAATGGTATGCCCTTCCGCTAGGTGCTATGAAAGGAAATAATTACCAAAGTTATGTAATAGAAAGTGAAAGTCTTTTAAGCTTGGGTCATTGAATGGTACGCCCTTCCACCTTGAGCTTAGGACAATATAATGATCTGGCTAGTATTTATATGTACAAATACATCAAATTGCTTCCGTTGGAAGAACTGAATAGAATTGAAATGAATGTCATAGTAGATATCAATCGGATGATTGATTCTTGACTCACTACTTCTGTTGGAAGACGTGGAATGAATTAAAATGAATTCTACTATACTAGTAATAAAGTAATGGTTATTACTTGACTGCAGGGAGTAACACACTGTAATTACATTGAAAGGTATATTATTACGTATGTCTTAAATAATTATGGTTACTTGACTTCATTACCGAACGGTACTGAATTGTATAGAACTGTTAGATTGATAAATTGACATGTTCTTCTATATTTGACTTATATAGAATTGATTTATTGCCTGATAATATGATAACATGTACTATCATAGAACTGTGTATACATTATTGAACCGTCGTGTTTACGGTGTTATTGATGACATTGTAGGCCCTGTTGTCCGCACCATCAACAGAGGAGGTTGGATCGAATGATCATGAATTCGAAGTGCGAAATGATCACAAATGTTTTACAGATGGTTTGTTTAATTAGTTTGAGAAGTACTTAGAAGTCCCTTGTATTGTATGTAAATATACAGTGGTTGACTTTAAGAGAATTCTATTATGTGTAAATGAACTTTACTGTTAAGGTAAAGAGCTCGTACTCAAATGGTATGAATATATTAGTTCGTCAATGTATATCTTCCGCAATTTTATACATGTCACAGGTTTATGATCGATATCCCTTGTGGATTTCATTTTAATGTTATGTTAATTCGGAGTTTACGGGAGTAAGCATGCATTCGCGGCTTGGGGTTTGTCCGAGTTAATCAGATATCGGGACTGGGTCGTGACACAAACATACCCCCTACACTAATGCTCAGACTCCACCAACTTCCCAGTCTTGACATGCTTGGGATTAGACTTCTCGCTATACTACTCCTCGAATGTGGTCCAAGTTGTTGCATCATATGTGGTTGCATGTCCTGCAAAAGAAAACATATTTATGGCATATGTAAGACCTACAATCTAAACATCGGCTAATGCATAGACTAGATATGACTAAGACCCTATTCCAAAAGCTAAACCCTAAATCAATGTCTAATGTCACCCAACACGTAATGCTGACCTCACATCGAACTTGGGTTTCTAAAATTTTTTAGAACTTCTAGAAACTAGACCGGCTCTGATACCATCTGTCACGCCCTAAAAATCCGATTGGATCCTAACCACATCATTAAGGCGTGAGAATCGAAATTAAATTTTTTTTCCTTTAATTGCATTTATAGCCTCAATTCCAGGTGGATCGAAGTCCATGGTGAGGTTATGAGTAATCATCCACCACCATAAACAAACACGGAAGCAACGATTGATACAATATGCGTAGATGATCACCAATATAACATACAATAACATCATAGTTGATACAGGTAACAAAAAGGTCTTTACTTATATTTCAATTACATAGTGCATTAGAGTTTTAACGAATGTCTAAAATGCCATAACGACTTATGCAAGAGGCACCTACGCTCATAACCAGGATATAAAGTGAGCCTCTCAAGTACCATCCCAGCAACACCACATTGTTGCTACGCTCCATTAGGGGTAACCCCTCAATTGGAAAATCCCATAATACGGCCTCAACCAACTAAACAATGGGCTCCACTACCTAAGCACCAAATGTAGCATCATCAGGAAAACCGACAAATAAATATATATGATTAACAATGTGACATGTGCTAATTGAACCGATATAAGAAGGTACATAGATAATGTGACACCTCAGCCCACCTTAATTGCAATTAATAGATAATTAATTGAGATTAGTTGCTTAATGGATGTTTATAACGTATTTGGGCTTGATTAGGTAGAATTAGTTGGGTTGACCATTGACTAGGTAGATTATGGCTATTTGAGTGTTTTGGATTTTATGTGTCTTTAGATTTTGTAGGTTTTGGGTGCATTGCATAGTGCATATCATGAACTTTGATTTTCATGTTTTGACCCAAGCAATTCGGATCCACTCAGGCCCATTTTCTAGCCATAAGCCCCAGTTTGATATTGTCCTCTTGAACCTGGACTTGCATGCAACATGTAGAAAAATTCCATTTTTAAAAAACCAAACCCTATCCAACGATTCCTTTCTCTTCTCATTTCCAGCTAAAGCCCTCTCTTTCCATTTCCCCCTTCTTCATCTCTTCCTCTCAATCCCTTGATGCTAATTTGGAGAGTGCATGTGAGAGATTCAGCTACCGCTCCTCCATCTTCATCTTCTCCAAGTCTTCTCCTTCCCCAACTCTTCCCCATCTTCTACATTGGTAAGTACTTCTCATCTTTTTCCTTTCTTTTACTTCTTATCAGTTGTATGAAGTTTATTTCTTTCTGTATGCATGTTCTCCTCCTTCATTTCCAGCTATTTCACCATTGTAGGGTCTTCTCTTGAGTTGTGCATTTGTGATTTTTTGGTTTCGAGAGCTTGTGTTAGACCCCGACCCCACCTTGGTAAGTTTAGTGCTTAATTAACCTTGATTAAGCACCAAATATTTGTTTTGGATGATTTGATGAAGGATTAATTAGATTAGTGGGGTTTGAGCCAAGTAAAGTAAAACTATGACCCTTTGAATAATTTTGGGTAGCGCATGTTTGTATAGTTTTGTAGGCTTTCTTATGAATTTCATCAAGCATTCTTTCTAACATCATTTCCATGTTTGGACCCAGACCAACTGTACCCAACCAACCCAGTTCCAGGCCCATTTCCAGCCATGGCTCTTTTCCGAAATTATATTAACTTGAATGGATTTGCATGCAGAAACTTAGCAAAGTTTGCATTTAAATCACCCATCTTACTTGGAATGGGCATTCTTCCATTTCATGTTACTGGGTAACTCATCCCTCTCCTCCTTCCTTTCCATTTCTTTCTTCATTCTTGCAAATCCCTCTAAGAAGCATTGCATGTGGGAGATCCAATCACCACTCCATCTTCTCCAAGCCATCATCTCTCCCCATTCGTTTCCATCTTCCTCATTGGTAAGAAATGTCCTTCTAATCACTTTTCTCTGCTTACAGATGGTTTTAGGAACCAACTTCATAGCAAGCATAATCGTTGAGATTCATTTCTGCCTTCACCATTTTAGGATGGTTTTGGAGCTTTCATGTGAGTTTGGAAAACTGCAACTTCATCCCTTTCATCGCCATCCTTTTCATTGGTAAGAAAGCCACAAATTAATGCATCATTCTACTTAGTCATTATTGAAAGGATCTAATTCCACTACATGCATGCTCATTTAATTCATCTTTTGCATTTCACCATTTTAGGACTTAGTTTAAGCATGTGATTTGGTGGTTTATGTTGACACCAAAAATGTCACTTTGCCTCTTCAAGCATCAAGAAGATACATGAAGCCGCAGCCTACCACAAATAGGCAATGCTACTTAAAAAAAAATCAAATCTTGTCAGAATCAAATAAGAACTACAAGATCCTTCAAAACAGCCAAAAGAAGAGTACACATGAAGTTTCAGGCCATTTCAACATTATTTGGCCTAATTCACTCTTCCAGCAGCTGAACAGGAACTCCCGGCGGCGACAGCATCAAAGACATCAGATCTTCGATTAGAGCCTATGGATGGTCTCAAAATACCGCCAAAAGGCTCCACACCAAGTTTCAGGTCAAACCGACAACGTTTGATCCTACATCAACCCTCGAGCAGCAAAATCAAGCCTCTCGGTGGTGAGAACCACCGAGGCCATCACTCATAAAACAGAGCACATGGGTGACTTCAAAAATGCTTGCAAACGACTATAAGTCAAGTTTCAGGTCATTTCAATAGCATTTGACCAGACTTCGACTCTCGGAAGCCAAATCAGGCCACCCGGTGGCGAAGCTCCCCGGGACCATGGTTTCCAAATCGGAGCTAATGGATTGTCTCAAAAGGACTTTAATAGGCTCCCTGTCAAAATTCAAGTCAATCGGACATCGGATTGACTCCACATCAAAGCGCGACATCTTCCTCGCGACAGCGACAGAATCAAGTCTACTGGCAACAGAACCCCGCACGGCTTCAAACAAACAAAAGCCAATGGTTCATTTTATTTATTACTTAGGAGGCTTCACCTCAAATTTTAGGTCATTCCGACATCGTTTGACTTAACTTTGGCTTCTGACGTTAAATCGGCAGCTCTGTGCGACAAAGTCTTCGGCTTTCCCGGAAAATTGGAAACTTTGCGCCCTAATATGCAAGGATTTTCGTCAAAGTTTTCTACAGGAAAATCAAGCCAATAAATGCACAAAAATGTCAGGAAAAATACTGAAGAAAAAAGAATCGGAAAAACCAGAAAGAAAGGCCAAAAATTGGTGACCAAAAAGGACCAAGTCCCATGGTCGCCGGTGACCATGCCGGTGACCCTGGGTGCATGGTCGCCGGCAACCCTGGAAGTCCGAGTCGCCGGATTTCCACCAAAAGGGCACTTTTCGGTTCCTTTTCGGGTTTCGAGATTTCCAGCCCCTATGGTTTTCCTAAATTCTGACTTTTGAGGCACCAAATCCGTCGATCTTCGTCAACATCACGGGTCCATCTTCGAGAGTATTAAATCATCGTTGATAGCCAACCGGTAGACCAAGAAAGTGCACTTTCTGCCCGATCGATCGAGAAATCGATAGGAGAGGTGGCATTGACCCACTGGTAGCAATCAATGTCTGAAGTTGCATGGTCATTCGATGTTGATTAGCATGAAGATCCATCGGCGATCATCGTAAAAAAAATTCAAAAGGAAGCGGTGTCACGCCCCGAAACCGGAATCCTGCAGTGATCCGATCTCAAGGAGCGTGATTTAAGATTAGTTAAAATTTATATTTCTTCCCAGGATCCGCGTGTGTGAGGAAGGCAAAACTTCCAAACACATCAAAACATTTCGTGGAAGCTTACAAGGTGTTACGACCCGGAGTCCGTGGCCATTGGATTCCGTGTCGCACTCAACCAACCAGCATAAAGCTGTCATAACAATATTCAAACTCAGACTGTAACAAAATATGATATCAAAATATACAGAGCTGACAGTAACAGGCTTATCATTACCCGATCATATTCAAGTTATAAATTAACAAGTGCATTAATTACATTCCCAAGAAAAAGGCTAACAAAAGCCATACAGATTATCAAGCTACGAACATGTACTGCCTAGGGGTGAAACGTAACTCCAGAGTCAAGCATGACGTCTACATCACATCGCTGACACAACAAGCCTGCAAAACTCATGACTCAAAAGCCAACTGCACACGAACTACCTCAAGACGATGACCTGCTACCTAGAGCACCAAAGTGTAGAATATCAGACATGACGGTCTGGCAGGTGATCAATTTAGGCAAAAACATAAGTAAAAATCAAAGCTTTAAAGGAAACAATATTTAAAACATTTTACTGAACTTGAAATAGATTTACAGAGTTTAATATAATGCATGAACAAGATACTTATCAAGAAAACAAGAGTCCATGAACGATATACAAAATGAAACTAGCATGAATACATATAATATCATGAATAGAAATCCACATAGAGCTCATCCTTTCTCCATCATGCATGATGATAAGAGTAAGCAAAGACAAAGCAAAGCTGAACTAAACAAAGCAAAGGCCCAAGCCACACAAGGTGGGAGGGTAAACCGGCCGCAGAACCAGAACAAAGCAAAGATGTGTATAAACTACACGACTAATCTGTAGAAAGTCCTTATGTTTAAGGACCCCCCAACTAGTGGATCAGACTGAAGGGGCAGTCCAAGCTCAGTGGTATTTACATAAATTCATGAATGCATGAGACAAAATATACTTGCGAGATAAATCACACAAAAGGGGAAAACTACTTGTCAAGCTAGTAGAGACTCGCCGTTTGAAGCCCGTGGTTGACACGCTTCGCCCCATAGTTAAGGGTGCCGCCCAGACCGAGTTCTTTTATTTTCCTCATCGACCACGCACAAGGTAGATGATGCAAGCAAGACAAGACACGATAGCATGAACTAGTAACATGTCAAAAATACGAAAGTAGTCCCCTTGTTTATTCTTAAAAATAAATCCTCGGATAAACTTGTACTTGAAATTTCAAAATGAGAGTATGACTATTTTTCTTGAAACAATTTCTTAAACGAGCTTGTACTTGAAATTCAAAACAATGCACGATGATATATATTCAAGACACGTCAAAATAAAAGGGAAAATCACTTGTCAGACGAGACACGGCATGGCACGCCCCCCGACCGAGAACCCGTTAAACAAGACCTTAATCCGGGGTCGTGGCGCGACGGGCCGGAAAATTCCGCCCGCACACGCTAGTTTCCCACAGGTTTTCGTGGAAGGATCCTCGAGATCCGATCCAACAGTGATTATTAAGAATCACATTCATACGAATAAATTACGCGGAAGCATTGTAGCAAACATAAAAGTCCATATCATATGAGTATAATGAGAACGCACAAGACTAGCATAAAAAAGAGAAACATTCTATAGATAGGCCCCTAAGTTAGCTTCAAGTTTAATACAAAAGTAAAGTTAGCCAATAATTACAATTTTTCCCAAAAAGAATAAGCCAACAATGGCTACAACAAAATCCCAAAAAGAATAGTATCTATTCCAAAATGTGATCGAAGCTCCAAAAACAACCCGATGTCTAAACGACATCATCGGGCTGCCACTTGCCTTCCACAAGAACTATAGGTTCCGCCTCGAAGTGCGCCTCAATAGCGAGGGGCTCGACATCTGGCACCAAGCAAAAAGGGTCAGACACGACGGTCTGGCAAGCAAATATAAGAAATAACAGGATGATAGAAAAGTAAAACATTAAAATAAATGAGAACCACGATTAAATCCTTAATAATAGAAATAACTAGATAAAGATCAATTTCTTAAATATTAAAGAATCCAAGACTATAATACATGAAATAAATAAGAATCATAAGATAAGACATCAGACATATAAAATATTGTCAGACCACGTATAGCTAAATTCTCCTATTACCGAAGTAACGGGAGCAGACAGAAACCGTAGCCACAAATGTGGACCGGAACGACAAGGTCGTTATCAAACAGAACCGTGGCCACTACACGTGGGACCGGAAATAGAACCATTGCATGGTGGGTACAGACAGAGTCCAAGCTGCAGTTGGCAGATAATTTAAAGATTCCAAGCTGGATGATCAGTCCGACAAGGTAACCTAAGCTTAGTGGTGCCATTAGTGTAAAAGTTTGAAACCTCGAAGTAATATAATTCCGTTCATAAAGATATATTTCCCAAAATCGATAAGAAACTACTCCGAACAAATACCTATCTCACATATCGACGAATCCGAGCAAAATAGATGAGTAGTCTTATCAATGTCCATAAATGTGGTAAACCAGCCCAAAGCATTCAAATAGGTTTATAAATGAATCCGGACAAAACCTTTTTACATGGAATGAACTTAGTGTATGATGATTCAATAGTCTAATGCGAGTCGTCTTGATATACATTTGACCCCCTATTGTCATCAATTAATAGGAATTTGGTGCCACAGAAGATCCTAGACAATAAAAAGGGATGAAATGTACATTGAGACTTGGAAGGATTCCCAATTGGTTTTGTTCATAATTCAAACCGATTTACATAGTGGCTCTAGGCTTGTAAATGGGCTGAATAGGCTTCACATATTGAAAAGGGTTTGGGCTGAATTGGGCTTGAATATGGGCTTGAAGTGGACCTGAACAATAATCCAATGAGTCCCCGAAAAGAATGGTTTAAACCTTTTAAAATCAGGCCCACATCTGGCCTTAACCCAAGCTCAAAATAGTCCTCAACCTGACCCAAAACAGTCCTTGAAATAGCCCAGATCAGACCTTGAAATAGGTCCAAATCAGGCTTTAAACCAAGCCCAAAATAGTCCACAAACTTGGCCCATAACAGTCCTTGAAATAGCCCAAAGTCAGGTCTTGCAACAGGCCCAAAACAGTCCTCAAATGGGCCAAAACAGATTTTGAAACGGACCAAAAACCAGCCCCTGAACAGGCCCCCAGGCTGGACTGGGCTCGCTCGAGCGACCCAAGGTCCGCTTTGGGTCGCTCGAGGGAAGCCCAGACAGAGCCTGGGTCGCTCGAGTGGCCTAGTTGGTCGCTCGAGCAAGGGCCAGGCAAAACCTGGTCCGCTCGAGCGGCCCACTGGGTCGTTCGAGCGGACTGGGCTCTGTCCAGTCCGGCTCAGCTGGGTCAGTCTCCCTCTTTTTGCATCTTTTTCATTCCTTTTTCTTTCCCTTCTTCCATACACATTTTCACCATTATTTGGGCCCTTTCTTGACCTCCTCAAATCATCAAATCATCATCCATAATCAATCCAATTAACCAAACATAACACTTTGAAATCAAAGTTTTCTTCCATTCTTTGAATACAAGAGCTTAACAAAAGAAGATTAAATTCCAAGATGTCCCATTGAAAACAAACTTCCAATTCATTGTAAGACCATGACATAAGTGGAAATCAAACATGAACATTGCTTCATTCATCCAAAGTAAGTCTATAAACCATGAAGAGATTAGAACATAGCAATGAAATACCAAGATGAGAGCTAAGACACTATTCAAACAATGCTCTAGGGTCTCAAGCTCCCAATCTACAAAAACCCCCAAAAGTTCCCTAAGAAGAGCCCTAAAAATCAACATTTGTAAATCTCAAGGGAGAGCTCTTGCATGTGTGATGAAAACACTCTAAATGAAGAGGAAAACCAAGATTTCAAGTTTGGAAAGCCATTGCTAACCTTGAAGAACTCAAACAATGAAGAGAAGCTTGAAAGAAAACCTTGCCCTAGCTCAAATCCTTTGAAAAACACATCTTTGGAAAGCTTGGAAAGGGAGGAAGAAACCTAGGAGAACAATCCTTCAAGAAATCTCCAAGAGATAGGTGTTCCAGAGGAGAGAGAAAGTTGCTGGGAGAGAGGGAAAGCTATTGGCTCCAAAACGTGCAAGAAAAGATAGAATGAAGGAGAAGAAGAGAACTCATCTCTTATATGATGGGTTTGTGGGCCCCGATCTTCACAAGGCTAAAAATGACATTTGTGGGCCCCGAATGGAAACGACGAAGAAGACAAAAACGATCAGCGAAATATCTATTATCCAAAAGGTATAATTTTTGTCAATTTCTGAAATTTTCAAAATTTGGGTACAGATTTTGTGTGAAATGTCAGTTTTGCCCTTTTTCTCGAAAAACGCGATCTCTAATCATTAAATCACGACTGTCAAAACATGAAAGTTGATAATCTAAATGAAATGAGTCAAAATACATAAAAATTGGGATTTTACAAAAATCAAAGTTAAACCCCATAGATTCACACACAATCACACGGGCGCCACGGCCCGCGTCAAGCCTAAGTCAACGACTCTCGAAAATCCCCAAATCTATTCCAACATTCTAATCTAGCTTAAGAAAATAAGCTAATCGTCCACTAACCCCACTTATTAACTAATCATGATTAAAATATAATTAAATATTCCAAACCTGGTCGAGGTCTGACATCCTCCACCCCTAAAAATCACATTTGGTCCTCCAAATGATCACTAACCTTTGGAAATAGCTGAGGGTATTTCTTCTGGACCTGATCACGAAGTTCCCAAGTGGCCTTTTCTGGTCCATGATTCTCCCAATGAATCTTTACCCACTGAATTGTTCTGTTTCTCAGTTCTTGCTCTTTGGTGTCAATAATCTCTGTCGGTTTCTTAATGTAGGTGGCATCTTCTCGAACATCCAACGATTCGTGATGTAGCACGTGCAAAGGGTTCGAGACATACTTCCTTAGCATTGACACGTGAAACACATTGTGCACACCTGAAAGTTCTGGAGGCAAAGCTAATCTATATGCTACTTCCCCGATACGACTCAAGATCTCATACGGTCCAACGAATCTCTTAGACAATTTGCCCTTCTGCCCAAATCTCAGCGTTCCTTTGACCGGAGATACTTTCAAAAGTACTTTGTCTCCAACTTGGAATTGTAGATCCTTCCTTCGAACATCAGCATAGCTTTTCTGTCGGCTTCTCGAAATCTTCAATCGTTCATGAATAATCCTAACTTTGTCACTTGTTTCTTCAACCAAAGAAGGGCCATGAAAACTGCGTTCTCCGACTTCTTCCCAACACACTGGGGTCCTACACTTCCTGCCATACAACGCTTCGAAAGGGGCCATCCCTATGCTTGAATGGTAACTGTTGTTGTAGGAAAATTCACAGAGAGGTAAATTCTCATCCCATTGATTCTTGAAGTCAAGTACACAAGCTCGAAGCATGTCTTCAAGGGTCTAAATAGTTCTCTCCGATTGGCCATCAGTCTGCGGGTGATATGATGTGCTTAATTGAAGCTTCGTTCCCATCGATTCGTGTAAGGTCTTCCAAAATCTCGAAACAAATCTACTATCTCGATCTGAAGTAATGGAGACCGGCTGCCCATGACGACTAACGATCTCCTTTACGAAAGCTTGTGTTAAAGCCAACATGTGCATTTTCTTCCCGATCTTCAAAGGAATAAAGTGTGCCGACTTCGTTAACCGATCTACTATGATCCAAATAGCATTGTTCCCTCTGCTTGTAGTCGGTAGACCCGAGACGAGATCCATAGTCAGGTGTTCCCATTTCGACTCTGGAATTTCTAATGGCTGCAAAAGACCAGGTGGTTTCTGATGTTCTGCCTTCACTAATTGACAAGTCATGCATCTGGATACGAAGGCTGCTATCTCTCTCTTCATATTGTTCCACCAAAAATGACTCTTCAAATTTTGGTACATCTTCGTGCTCCCCGGGTGTACAGAATACCTCGTATTGTGAGCTTCTACCATAATGTCATTCTTCAAATTATCAATCTTTGGAACACAAAGTCTGCCACGAAAGTACAAAACTCCATCCATGATTTGAAAATATGGGCGTTTTGAGATATGCTTCACAATTTTAGCCAAGTCTGGATCTTGCATCTGACTGTCCTTGATTTTCTGAATGAAGACTGGCTCGGACACTGTCATATTTGCCAACACAACTCCTTCCCTCAAGGGTTGGAATTCCACCCCCAACTCTTCAAATTGCTGAAAATTATAAAACCCTTGCAAACTAGCCAAACAAACTGATTTTCTACTCAATGCATCGGCAACTACGTTAACCTTTCCTGGATGATAGATGACTGGAAATCATAGTCTTTGATGTACTCCATCCATCTTCTTTGCCTTATGTTTAATTCTTTCTGAGGGAACAAATATTGGAGACTACGGTGATCTGAATGAACTTCAAAATCTTCTCCGTATAAATAGTGTCTCCACATCTTCAACGCAAACACTATCGCTGCCAACTCCAAATAGTGCGTCGCATATTTCTTCTCGTGTTCTTTTAATTGCCTCGAGCCATAAGCTATAACCTTCCCATTTTTCATCAAAACACACCCAAATCCTACGCCTGAAGCATCAGTATAGATAACAAAACCACCACTCCCCGAAGGTAAGGTGAGGACAGGTGCTGAAGTTAACCTCTTCTTCAATTCCTCAAAACTAGCTTCACATTTCTCTGACCATACGAACGGCACGTTTTTTCGGGTCAACTTGGTCAAAGTTGCTGCAATGGATGAAAATCCTTGTACAAATCTCCTATAGTATCCTGCTAATCCCAGAAAACTCCTAATCTCAGTCACATTCTTCGGCTTCTCCCAATTAATGACCGCTTCTATCTCTGATGGATCAATTGCTAGTCCTTCTCTAGAGATGATGTGACCAAGAAAAGTGACTTGCTCTAGCCAAAACTCGCATTTCCCAAGCTTCGCATACAACTGATTATCTCTCAACAACTACAACGAAGTCCTCAAGTGCTGCTCATGGTCTTCTCTTGACTTGGAATACACTAATATGTCATCAATAAAGACGACTGTGAACCGATCTAGATAAGGTGCGAAGATCTTGTTCATAAGGGCCATAAATACCGCTGGTGCATTCATCAGTCCAAAGGGCATCACCAAAAATTCATAGTGCCCCTATCTAGTCCAGAAAGTTGTCTTCGGGATGTCTGATTCTCTAACTCTCAACTGATGATATCCGGACCTCAAATCTATATTCGAGAAAAAATTTGCTCCTTGCAACTGATCAAAAAACTCGTCTATCCTTGGCAAATGGTACTTGTTCTTGATGGTCACTTGGTTTAATTTTCTATAGTCTATGCACATCCTCAAGCTTCCATCCTTCTTCTTGACAAATAGAACTGGGGCTCCCCATGGTGAAACACTTGGACTAACAAAGCCTTTGTCTAGTAACTCTTGTAACTGTAATTTCAATTCTCCTAACTCTGCTGGAGCCATCCTATAAGGAGCAATAGAGATCGGAGCAGTCCCTGGCATCAATTCTATTGTAAACTCAACCTCTCTGACAGGTGGTAAACCTGGAATTTCTTCCGGAAAAACATCGGGAAACTCGCACACTACCGGAATGTTCTCCACCCCTTGGGACTGTTCATCCTTGGTGACAAATGTAATGAATCCGTCGCATCCTGATCTCAACAACTTAGCTGTAGAAAGAGCTGAAATGAACCTAACCGGAGAAACCCTTTTCGCTCCCTGAAACTTCACCCCGGAGGATATCCCATCCAATCTAAAAGCAATGGTCTTTCTATAGCAATCCATGGAGGCATGATGTCCCGCTAACCAATCCGTGCCTAAAATGACATCGAAGTCATGCATAACTAAGATAATAAGGTCTGCAGGGAATATGACATCTCCTATCTTCACTGAGCAACTAGGGTAAAATGTATTACACACAACTTGTTTCCCTACTGGAGTAGTAACAGTCAAAACAAACTCTAACTCTCTAGCAGGCACACTAATCATTTTAGCAAACACATGGGATATGAAAGAGTGAGTAGATCCGGGATCAATCAACACTTTAGCTTCTACTTCACAAATTAAGAGTTTACCTTCCACAACATCTCCCGCTGCCTCAGCGTCCACTTGATTGAGGTGATTGAGGCGGCCTTGCTGACGCGGTCTATTCTGGTTCTAATTTGGCCTTCCTTGCTACACATTCCGATTTTGTTGCGGTGGACGGGCATTCTGATTTTGCAGTTGCTGACGGGGCTGCTGATTCTGCTGCTGTCTTGGTTGATTCTGAATTACCTGCTGGTTCTGCTGAGGTGCCTGCCTTGGTGGCTGCTGAGGTGCCCTATTGCCTTGATTTCTGGTATTTGGGCAATCTTTCATTTGGTGATCTATGCCACCACACTTAAAACATGCACCCGTAACTCTATAGCACTGCTGAGAAGGATGGTTCTTGCCACAATGCTCACACCCACCTTGAGCTGGAGTATTCTGCTTCTTCCTCTATCTCTTACCTTGGTTGGATTTTTGCCCCCTTTGGTATTGATGTCTCTTCCTCTGATTATCCATGATGATCTCTGATTGTTGATGTCTTCAAATCTGTAAGCCCTCTTGATAGCCTCTTGGAAAGTAGTTGGTGGTAGCACACCTAATGCATCCCTCAAGATGATGGGATTAAGTCCATCCATAAACTTGGTAATTTTTTTCTCTTTCGTATCCACAAGCTCCGGTGCATAGCGAGACAATTTCTGAAACTTGGTAAGATATTCAAGAACGGTCATGTCCTCTTGCTTGAGCAACTGAAACTCTACTACTTTTTGCTTCTTGATGTGAGCAGGGACATACTTTTCACTGAACTGCTGTTTGAAGGTGGCCCAAGTAATCTCATTCTCAATATTTTGATAACCCTCCTTAATGGTTTTCCACCAAATATCTGCCAGTCCGGTGAACATAGACGCTGCCAGAAGAACTTGTTGCCTGCCTGTGCATGTAAAAATATCAAAGATGTTCTCCGTGTGGGGTAACCAGTCATTAGCTGCCAAAGGATCTTCTTGTCCTGTGAACTCCTTAGGGCCTCTCTTTCTGAACTTCTCAAATAAGATATTAGGATCCCGGTCTCTGTTCTGTATAACTTCTATATTAGGCATTGGTTCTGGTCTCCTACCCAAAACTTCAAGCAGCTGCCTCTGAACCTGTGTCAATTCTTCGTCATTCTTTGCCATCTGCTCTCGGAATCTAGCTTGATTCTCATTGGCTCGTTGTTGTTGTTCAACTAACATCTGCATGAGCTGTTGAAATTGACCTGTCATTTGAATCTCAACCCCACTGTCATTGTTACTGCCTGATGCGTTCGCATTCACTGGAGGTCTGCGTGGAGGCATAGTGCTGCAAAACAACTTGTTAGTACAATAAAATATAGTAAATAAGGCGTTCCCAAACCCAGTCGATGCTAACTAGCGGAAATTCTAACGAATCCTTGCCACGTTCTAATGTTTCTAATCCAATTTTAATTGCCTCAAATATTTGTCACTCTGATACCAAGCCTCTCACGCCCCCGGACCGAGGACCCGTAAAACAAGACCTTAATCCGGGGTCGTGGCGCGACGGGCCGGAAAATTCCGCCCACACACGCTAGTTTCCCACAGGTTTCCACGGTAAGGATCCTCGAAATCTGATCCGACAGTGATTACTAAGAATCACATTCATACGAATAAATTACGCGGAAGCATTGTAGCAAACATAAAAGTCCATATCATATGAGTATAATGAGAATGCACAAGACTAGCATAAAAAAAGAGAAACATTCTATAGATAGGCCCCTAAGTTAGCTTCAAGTTTAATACAAAAGTAAAGCTAGCCAATAATTACAATTTTTCCCAAAAAGAATAAGCCAACAATGGCTACAACAAAATCCCAAAAAGAATAGTATCTATTCCAAAATGTGATCGAAGCTCCAAAAACAACCCGATGTCTAAACAACATCATCGGGCTGCCACTGGCCTTCCACAAGAACTATAGGTTCCACCTCGAAGTGCGCCTCAACAGCGAGGGGCTCGACATCTGGCTCAGACACGACGGTCTGGCAAGCAAATATAAGAAATAACAGGATGATAGAAAAGTAAAACATTAAATAAATGAGAACCACGATTAAATCCTTAATAATAGAAATGACGAGATAAAGATCAATTTCTTAAATATTAAAGAATCCAAGACTATAATACAAGAAATAAATAAGAATCATAAGATAAGACATTAGACATATAAAACATTGGCAAACCACGTATAGCTAAATTCTCCTATTACCGAAGTAACGGGAGCAGACAGAAACCGTAGCCACAAATGTGGACCGGAACGACAAGGTCGTTATCAAACAGAATTGTAGCCACTGGGACCGGAAATAGAACCGTTGCCATGGTCAGTACAGACAGAGTCCAAGCTGCAGTTGGCAGATAATTTAAAGATTCCAAGCCGGATGATCAGTTCGACAAGGTAACCTAAGCTTAGTGGTGCCATTAGTGTAAAAGTTTGAAACCTCGAAGTAATATAATTCCGTTCATAAAGATATATTTCCCAAAATCGATAAGAAACTACTCCGAACAAATACCTATCTCACATATCGACGAATCCGAGCAAAATAGATGAGTAGTCTTATCAATGTCCATAAATGTGGTAAACCAGCCCAAAGCATTCAAATAGGTTTATAAATGAATCCGGACAAAACCTTTTTACATGGAATGAACTTAGTGTATGATGATTCAATAGTCTAATGCGAGTCGTCTTGATATACATTTGACCCCCTATTGTCATCAATTAATAGGAATTTGTTGCCACAGAAGATCCTAGACAATAAAAAGGGATGAAATGTACATTGAGACTTGGAAGGATTCCCAATTGGTTTTGTTCATAATTCAAACCGATTTATATAATGGCTCTAGGCTTGTAAATGGGCTGAATAGCCTTCACATATAGAAAAGGGTTTGGGCTGAATTGGGCTTGAATATGGGCTTGAAGTGGACCTGAACAATAATCCAATGAGTCCCCGAAAAGAATGGTTTAAACCTTTTTAAATCAGGCCCACATCTGGCCTTAACCCAAGCTCAAAACAGTCCTCAACCTGACCTAAAACAGTCCTTGAAATTGCCCAGATCAGGCCTTGAAACAGGTCCAAATCAGGGTTTAAACCAAGCCCAAAACAGTCCACAAACTTGGCCCAGAACAGGCCTTGAAATAGCCCAAAGTCAGGTCTTGCCACAGGCCCAAAAGAGTCCTCAAATGGGCTAAACCAGATTTTGAAACGAACCCAAAACCAGCCCCTGAACAGGCCCCCAGGCTGGACTGGGCTCGCTCGAGCGACCCAAGGTCCGCTTGAGCGAAGCCCATACAGAGCCTAGGTCGCTCGAGCGAGGGCCAGGCAGAACCTGGTCAGCTCGAGCAGCCCACTGGGTCGCTCGAGCGGACTGGGCTTTGTCCAGTCTGGCTCAGCTAGGTCAGTCTCCCTCTTTTTGCATCTTTTTCATTCCTTTTTCTTTCCCTTATTCCATACACATTTTCACCATTATTTGGGCTCTTTCTTGACCTCCTCAAATCATCAAATCATCATCCATAATCAATCCAATTAACCAAACATAACACTTTGAAATCAAAGTTTTCTTCCATTCTTTGAATACAAGAGCTTAACAAAAGAAGATTAAATTCCAAGATGTCCCATTGAAAAAAAACTTCCAATTCATTGTAAGACCAAGACATAAGTGGAAATCAAACATGAACATTGCTTCATTCATCCAAAGTAAGTCTATAAACCATGAAGAGATTAGAACATAGCAATGAAATACCATGAAATGAAGCCAAATAAATGGAATTATCATATTAAGTGAAGTATTCACTTGCCTCAAGCCAAGATCAGAGCTAAGACAATCTTCAAACAATGCTCTAGGGTCTCAAGCTCCCAATCTACAAAAACCCCCAAAAGTTCCCCAAGAAGAACCCTAAAAATCAACATTTGTAAATCTCAATGGAAAGCTCTTGCATGTGTGATGAAAACACTCTAAATGAAGAGGAAAACCAAGATTTCAAGTTTGGAAAGCCATTGCTAACCTTGAAGAACTCAAACAATGAAGAGAAGCTTGAAAGAGAACCTTGCCCTAGCTCAAATCCTTTGAAAAACACATCTTTGGAAAGCTTGGAGAGGGAGGAAGAAACCTAGGAGATCAATCCTTCAAGAAATCTCCAAGAGATAGGTGTTCCAGAGGAGAGAGAAAGTTGCTGGGAGAGAGGGAAAGCTCTTGGCTCCAAAACGTGCAGGAAAAGATAGAATGAAGGAGAAGAAGAGAACTCATCTCTTATAAGATGGGTTTGTAGGCCCCGATCTTCACAAGGCTAAAAATGACATTTGCGGGCCCCGAATGGAAACGACGAAGAAGACAAAAACGATCAGCAAAATATCTATTATCTAAAAAGTATAATTTTTGTCAATTTCTGAAATTTTTAAAATTTGGGTAAAGATTTTGTGTGAAAGGTCAGTTTTGCCCTTTTTCTCGAAAAACGCGATCTCTGATCATTAAATCACGACGGTCAAAACATAAAAGTTGATAATCTAAATGAAATGAGTCAAAATACATAAAAATTAGGATTTTACAAAAATTAAAGTTAAACCCCACAGATTCACACACAATCACACAGGCGCCCCGGCCCGCGTCAAGCCTAAGTCAACGACTCGAAAATCCCCAAATCTATTCCAACATTCTAATATAGCTTAAGAAAATAAGCTAATCGTCCACTAACCCTACTTATCAACTAATTACGATTAAAATATAATTAAATATTCCAAACCTGGGTCAGGGTCTGACACGGCAAGACTAACAAAATAGCATAAAATATTTGTTTAACAAACTTAGGAAGTGATTCCCTTTTTGATTCCTGAAGTACATGTTTAAACAAACTTGTTCTTGAGATTTTAGATGAATACACGGTGACATTCATATTATCAAAACCGGAGTTCGAAAACGAAAGTCCATCAAGCATATGTTAAGACCATTCGTTGACCCTTGTGTAATTGAAATCCAAATACTGGAAAATGAGATGGATTGGTGCCTCCGAAGTTAAGAGGTAATTCAGACTTCATATGCACAATGTCAAGTTAAAAGTCTTAAACATAGTCTAGTTCTCATTCCTATAGAAATCTTTCAAAAATGGGTAAATTTGCAAATTTTGGTCAGCTTCTCGGTCACCTGTCGGCTAGCCGAATTGGGGCATGTCGGCTAGCCGCCAGCTGACCGGCGGCTTACCGCTGAACGAAAAACAGAGAAATGCAGCTCTCGAAAAAAGGAACCGCCACATCTCGGTTGGTTGGCGGCTAGCCGAAATGGACATTTCGGTTAGCCGCCAGCTAACCGCCAGCTGACCGACTGGACTCGGGCAATGCATGTTCAGCCCAGATTTCTCACAACTTTTCTTCCTTCTGTTCATTTATGAACTAACTTGTATTCCCTGAGCCACCATACTCTCCAAGGGATGATTTCAAATATTTTATATCATCCATATCACAATTTTTCACTTCAAAACATTAAATCATTCACTAATAAATCATGTTATCAATCAACTTCTAAACATTTAACAAGGCACAAGCTTCCAAATCCAAATAAAACTTCAAAATTAGAAGATGATTAGTAACCATGCTTGAAAATAATTAAGCAAATTAATAATGACTCAAACTTACTATAGAATGGAAGAACTTAGCAAAAAGGGCAACATTTTCCAAAGAAAAATGCCCTAAATCACACATACAACATGAAAACCCAAAATGATCACTTGCCTTTGTCCAAATGCTAAGCAAATCTTTCACAAATCCAAATCAAAGAGTTGTCCCACGAAATCTACACAAAGCCCCAAAATAGTACACACAAAAATCACATTTTGTCACCCAAAATCCCCATTTCGAAAATGGGTTTGAAAGTTAGAGAAAAGGGCTCTTTGAGAGCTAAAGGAACTCCATGAAAGAGATGGGTTCAAGCTCTTACCCATGGCTGTCCAAACAAGGGAAAATGAAGGAGAAATGGTGGAGATTCAGCTGGAACTTCCATGGAGATAGTAGCAATCGAAAGCCTGAGATGAGAGGAAGAAAATGGTGAAATTGGATTGAGATTTGGAGCTTCCTAGCCTTAGATACAAGAGAAACAAGCTTGGGGAAGAAGAGGGTTTTCTCCTCCCAGCTCTAGGTCAAGAAGTTGCAGGAAAAGAGTGAAATGAAAATGGAAGATGGGGAAGATGACTTAAGTAGCTTGAAAATGGGGCCCATTCAGCTTAAACTTAAAATGGCTAAAACATAGCCTTGCGGGCCCCGGACGAGATCGACGAAGAAGACAAAATCGATCGTTGAAATATCTGGTTTCCAAAAAGTATATTTTCCCCAATTTCTGAAGTTTTTGAAATTCAGGTACAGATTTAGTGTAAAATGTCATTTTTTGCCCTTTTTCTCGAAAAAAGCGATTTCTGAGTCTCAAATCCAAACGGATAAAACATGAAAGTTGTTAAGATCGATAAAATGAGTCAAAAGGAATAAAATTAGAGTTTTTAGAAATCAAGAATAATTTATCACAAAAATACATTTCACAAAGGCCGGGTCAAACCAAAGTCAATGGTCCTTAAAATCTCCAAAGTTAACAAAAAAATCTATCAAATTCGAAAACCAAGTCAAACCCACTACGTACTAATCTTACTCAAAAAGCAAAACCACAATTAAAATAACAGTAAACCCAAAAATTGGGGGTTGGGGTCTTACACGCGGCACGGCCCGTGACTCTTCAAGCGACTTGGCGACCATTTAATGCTGTTAATTGACCCATTTATGACAACTTAATGCGGTCATTAACTCGTTATTTTGAACAGCCCAATCAGAAGCAAGCAAATGGGAGTTACAAGTCTAAGATTTTATGGCATTTAAACCATGAAACTCCTCCCATGATGGAGATTAAAGGCGATTAAAGGCCCTTAATTCTCCATCGGCCAATCACAAGCCAAGAAAAAGGAGTTACAAAATAAAAGAATTAAAACTTGTAACTCCTCCCATTATGCGACTTTAATGCATTAAAAGCCCATAAACTCTCCTAAATGGCTACCAAAGGCCTATAAATAGGAGAGTATTCTAAGAAGAACCAGTCCAGAAATATAGATCCGAATCTGAAAATCTAGACAGACGGAATCCAGACAAAGAGAACACTTTGCTGGAGTTCTGCATCGACCACCGCTACAAGGTGACAAAAGTCCCCCCAAGGTCCTTGTCTTCTCCTTCTGCCTCCAATGGCTTAAATGTGGCTTTTCAGCCCATCTACTTGGACCTAGGACATAGGACCTCCTCTTGGTCTTTGTCCTCTAAAAATCTGAGGTTAAGTCGAGACAAGCGAATCAAGAGCATCCTCTGCTCTCATCTGCATGGATGATGGCGAAGTCTACACACGACTTGCGACTGTCAATTTGAATGAGTCTCCATAATCTCCTGAGAAGTTAGATCCTCTTTTTCTTACTTTTCATTGTATGTTGTATTGTTTAAAGAGACAAAAAAAATCACAACTCTTGTCTTTCATTATTGATAAGAATTGTAAACCGCTTTTCACGGAAAAAACCGCCTTTTACGGCAAAAAAACCGCCTTTTACAGCAAACATAGCCTTTCACGGCAAAACAACTGAAATCGCCTTTCACGACATTTCAAAAACATGTCTCTTTTCTTTATATGTGCAATGAAAACTTGAAAGAAGTTGATTTCCTTTTCTACTTGTGAAGGTGGATCTTCGGACCACCACTTACAATTCCAAGTAGAGTAGAGAATCTACCACACCCATACAAAAAATGTTGATGCTCGCTTTGCACTCAGAGCGCGAAAGGGTCGTACCCCACGGACTCTCACATCCGCCGACCTCGGTGGCGCCAAACCGCAAAAGCATGGTCCATCAAGTTGGCACACCCGGTGGGACTCGTTCATTTGAGAACATGATGCTTACAAAAGGAATATTTGCATATCATATCTTCTGCTCTATGTTTATGCTTTCCTTTCTAGATTCCTTGGCTCCATTCTAGTTGGTGGCCTATGTCTGATTTCGCATCTAAAAAAAATGAGAAGGGATTTTTTGGAAATTTCTAATTCCACTCTTTCTCTTTTCATAAAAGTAAAATCAAATTTCTCATTTTGGATTCAAAATTGAGAAACTTTGATCCTTTCCCTTTTGTGCACAGGCGCTCGCAGAAATGTTGAGCCTGTCTTCGGATCGAGGATTGGGACATCGTTCCTCTTCGATGAGTCTGTTAGGGATCTAAAAAAAAATTTGATTTCTCATTTTGGATTCAAAATTAAGAAACTTTGATCCTTTCCCTTTCAGGCATCGACGCTCATAGAAATGTTGAGCCTGTGTTCGGATCGGGGATTGGCCATCGTTTCTCTTCGATGAGTCTGTTAGGGATCTAAAAAAAATCAGATTTCTCATTTTGGATTCAAAATTGAGAAACTTTGATCCTTTCCCTTTCGAGCACCGCCGCTCGCAGAAATGTTGAGCCTGTGTTCGGATTGGGGATTGGGCCATCATTTCTCTTCGATGAGTTAGTTAGGGATCTAAAAAAAAAACAGAGACAAAGAACACTAAGGTTGCACCAATTGCGTTCTTTGACCACGATTGATTCAAGAAAAGCCTTGTCCAGAGTGTGGAGACAACTTGACTGTTCTAGGCAAGGGTCCTCCAAACGGGTTCATTAAGTAATCCTACCCTTACTCGGGAGCAAACCTATCAATTAAGGTTTCATAAGACCGGATTAGGAGGCCTATGTGTACTCTTCCGTCTTTAGATCTCCTTTCAAAAAAAAACAAAAAAAAACAAAAAAAATCTTTAAAAAAAACATTACGTTTGGATTCAGATTCGAGAAATTATGGTTCCTCCCTTTCTGGGTTCCGGTGTTCGCAGAAATGTTGAGCCTGTATTCGGATTGGAATACCATTTGCACTCTGTGATGAATCCAATATTGACATTTAAATAAAAAAAAAATCTCGTCATTTTTGGATCCAGATTCTAGAAATTGTGGTTCCTTCCTTTCCGGGTACCCGCGCTCGCAGAAATGTTGAGCCTGTATTCGGATTGGAATACCATCTGCTCTCTTTGACGAATCCAATCTTGGCTTTTCAAAAAAAAAAAAGAATCCCATCTCATGTTCTTTACATGGATGCGATATCCAACATTTGTGCCTAGCAGTTGTTGACACCAAAAATGTCACTTTGCCTCTTCAAGATCCAAAAAGCTACATGAATCGCAACCTGCCATAAATAGGCCATGTTACTTCCAAAAAATCAAATCTTGTCAGAATCAAGCAAAAACTGCAAGATCCTTCAAGACAGCCAAAAGAGGGGTGCACAAGAAGTTTCGGGCCATTTCAAAATCATTTGGCCTAACTTCGCTTCTCCGGCAGCTAAAAAGGAGCTCCCGACGGCGAAAGCATCGGAGACACCAAATCTTCGATCAGAGCCGATGGATAGTCTCAAAATACATCCAAAAGGCTCTACGTCAAGTTTCGAGTCAAACCAACAACGTTTGACCCTACATCAAATTTCAGGTAATCTCGACAACATTTGACCAGACTTTGACGCTCGGAAGCCAAATCAGGTCTCTCGGCGGCGAAGCTCCCCGGGACCATGGTTTCCAAGACAGAGCCTATAGATCATCTTAAAATGACTCCAATAGGTTCCCTGTCAAATTTCAAGTCAATCGGACATCGGTTGACTGCACATCAAGCCATGACATCTTCATCGCGACAAAAACAAGTCTACTGGCGATAGGACCCAAACGGCTTCAAAACTCAAACAAAAGCAATGGTTGGTCTTATTTATTGGTCAGGAGGCTTCACCCCAAATTTCAGGTCATTCTGACATCGTTTGACCCAGTTTCAGCTTCTGACGGAAAATCGGCAGCTCTGCGCGACAAAGTCTTTTGCTTTTCTGGAAAATTGGAAACTTTGCACTAAAAAATGCAAGGATTATCATCAAGTTTTTTATAGAGAAATCAAGCCAATAAATGATAAAAAAAATGTCAAGAAAAAATACAGAAGAAAAAAGAATCGAAAAATATCAAAAACGGACGCAAAACGGGACAAAAGGGGGCAAATCCCCCCCAGGGTCGCAGACCCCTGCGACCATGGAGCCCGGAATCTCAGGGTGGGCGCCGGAAGGCCCGTTTTTCATCATTTTTCGGGATTCAAAGCGTCTTACTCCTGGGATTTTCCAAAATTCATACTTTTAAGGTGCCAAATCCTTTGACATCCATCAAAATCACGGGTCAATCATCAAGAGTATCAAAATCAACATTGATCGCCAACCGGTCAACCAAAAAAGTGTGTTTTCTACCCGACCGATCGAGAAATCGACAGGTCAGATGGCACCAACCCGCTGTTGGCAACCAATACCTGAATTTACATGGTCATCCAATGTCGATCTACATAAAGATCCATTGATGATCATCTCCAGAAGAATACCAAAAGACGCGATACGGCCCACGACTCTTCAACTGCTCGGCGACCATTTAATGCGATTAATTGACTAGCTTTATTGCAGTCATTAATTCATTTCTTTGGCGGCCCAATCAGAAGCAAGCATCTGGGAGTTACAAGTCAATTGATTCATGGCATTTAAGCAATGAAACTCCTCCCATCATGGCGATTAAAGGCGATTAAATGCCCTCAATCTCCTCCGGCCAATCAGAAGCCAAGAAAAAGGAGTTACAAAATAAAGAATTCAATCTTGTAACTCCTCCCTTTATGTAGCTTTATGACAATTAAGGCTCATAAATCCTCCTAAAAGGCTACCTAAAAGCCTATAAATAGGAGAGCATTCCAAAGAATTCCTGATCGGAAAAAACCAAACAGAGATCCTTGATAAGAAAAAAGCACAGGAAATCCAGAGAAAGAAAGAGAGAAAACTCTGCTGAAGTTTTGCACCGGCCACCGCTACAAGGTGAAAAAATTCCCTTGGGGGTATCCCCCCCAAGGTCATTGGCTTCTCCTTCTGCCTCCAATGGTTTAGACGTGGCTTTTCAGCCCATCTACTTAGTTTTTTATTGGACATAGGACCTCCTTTTGGTCTTTGTCCTCTAAAAACCTAAGGTTATAGCCAAGTATCCTCTATTCTCATCTACATGGATGATGGCGAAGTCCACATATGGCTTGCGACCGTCAATCTCAACGAGTCCCCCACAATCTCCTGAGTAGTTAGATCCTCATTTTCTTACTTTTCATTATAGTTTTATTTTTCCAAAAGAGACAAAAATCACAACTCTTGTCTTTCATTATTGATAAGAATTGTAAATCGGCTATAAACGCCAAAAATCGGCTATAAATGCCAAAATCGGCTATAAATGCCAAAAAAATCACCTTTCACGGCAAACTAAGAAAATGTCTCTTTTCTTAAATATATGTGCAATGGAAAACTTGAAAGAAGTTGATTTCCTTTTTACTTGCGAAGGTCGATCTCCGAATCACCACTTGTAATTCCAAGTAAAATAGAAAATCTGGCACACCCACACACAAAAAAAATGTTGATGCACGCCTTTGCCCCCCGGTTACGAAAGGGTCGGATCCAACGAACTCCCACGTCCGCCGACCTCGGTAGAACCGAGCAGAAGTGCTGTCCATCAAGCTGGGACACCCGATGGGACTCGTTCATTTGAGAACGCGATGCTAGAAATGAAATATTTGCATATCATATCTTTTGCTCTATGCTTATACTTCTTTTCTGGATTCATTGGCTACTTTTTAATTGGTGGCCTATGTTGGATTCCGCATTTAAAAAAATGAGATGAGATTTTTTGGAAATTTCTAATTCTTTGAATTTATTTCCACTCTTTTCTTTTAAAAAAAATTAGATTTTTCAGTTTGGATTCAAAATTGAGAAGCCTTGATCCTTTCCTATCGTTCATCGTGCTTACAGAAATGTTGAGCCTGTTTGACTAACGTTTTGGGCCATCGTTTCTCTTCGATGAGTTCATTAAAGATCTAAGAATAATATAAAAAAATTAGATTTTTCAGTTTGGATTCAAAAATGAGAAACCTTGATCCTTTCCTATCGTTCATCGTGCTTGCAGAAATGTTGAGCCTGTTCGACTAAGGTTTTGGGCCATCGTTTCTCTTCGATGAGTTCATTAAAGATCTAAAAAATAATAATAAAAAAATTAAAAAAATCAGATTTTTCATTTTGGATTTAAAATTGAGAAACCTTGATCCTTTCCTATCGTTCATCGTGCTTGCAGAAATGTTGAGCCTGTTCGACTAAGGTTTTGGGCCATCGTTTCTCTTCGATGAGCTCATTAAAGATCTAAAAATAATATTAAAAAAATCAGATTTTTCAGTTTGGATTCAAAATTGAGAAACCTTGATCCTTTCCTATCATTCATCGTGCTTGTAGAAATGTTGAGCCTGTTCGACTAAGGTTTTGGGCCATCGTTTCTCTTCGATGAGTTCATTAAAGATCTAAAAAAAATAAAAACCAAAAAAATCAAAAAATCAGATTTTTCATTTTGGATCCAAAATTGAGAAACCTTGATCCTTTCCTATCGTTCATCGTGCTTGCAGAAATGTTGAGCCTGTTCGACTAAGGTTTTGGGCCATCGTTTATCTTCGATGAGTTCATTAAATATCTTAAAAAAAATAAAAAAAATTAAAAATCAGATTTTTCATTTTGGATTCAAAATTGAGAAACCTTGATCCTTTCTTATCATTCATCGTGCTTGCAGAAATGTTGAGCCTGTTCGACTAAGGTTTTGGGCCATCATTTCTCTTCGATGAGTCTATTTGGGATCTAAAAAAAAAAAGACATAGACCACTACGGTTAAACCAACTGCGTTCTTTGATCATGGTTGATTCAAGAAAAGCCTTATCTAGAGTGTGGAGATAGCTAGACTATTCTAGGCAAGGGTCCTCCAAACGGGTTCATTAAGTCATCCTACACTTACCTGGGGGCAATTCTATTAATCGAGATTTCATAAGACCGGGTTAGGAGGCCTATGTGTACTCTCTCGTCTTTTAAATAAAAATTTTTCAAAATAAAAATGTTTAAAATAAAATTTTTAAAATAAATAATAAAAAAAATTCAAAAATAAATATTAAAAAAATAAATAAATAATAAAAAAAAGATTTTTTCAAAAAAAAATCTTCAAAAAAAAAAACTTCCGTCATTTTTGTGTTTAGATCGGAGAAATTTTTGTCTCCTTCTTTCTGAGCAATGGCGCTCGCGGAAATCATTGAGCCCGTGTTCAGATTGGAATGCCTTTTGCTCTCTTTGATGAACCCGATCTTGACCTTTCAAAAAAAAAAAACTCGTCATTTTTGGATTCAGAACTGAGAAATTATGGTTCATTTCCTTCTGAGTACTGGCGCTCGCGGAAATCGCTGAGACCGTATTTGGATCGTAATACCATCTGCTCTCTTTGATGAATCCAATCTTGACCTTTCAAAACAGAGAATCTCATCTCATGGATGCGGTCTCAAAACATTTGTGTCTAGCGGTACTAGTACGCCCTTTCAGGGTCTACTGTATTCGTGACTGGCACATTTGTAACTCCAACCTTATATTCTTCTTACATCAAGCAAGCTCTGCTTCTCAATAAGTTGAATTTAGTTTCACAATTGCTTCTAGTAGTCATTAGAACGCTCATTCTGGGCTCACCATACCTGCGATCAGAACAATTGTACCCTCTATGGCTTTTTGCCTTCTTCATATTGCTTGGGTCATATCCCTCGAGCGATTTGAAAAGACAAAACCATAGAACTTCCCATTTATGATTATTATATTCTTCTGATTACTAATGGATGTGGTCTTGTTTCAGAAATTTTTCGAAAAACTAACAATGGCAGCATCGCTTACCATTACTTTCGATGAGAACAAGCACCAGCTCATGCTTCAACAGAAGCAAACCACGCGCACTTACAAGCGCCCCATCAGCTGTCGAAGCATCAACTCCCTCGGCAACTCTCTGAACTCTGGGTCGACCTCGACTCCCCGGACTATCTTCTTTGGGACGCTGGGACCATTCCCACTTCCCGAAGAACAAACTGCTCCTTCCAAGAAGCAGAAGGTCGCCTTTCAACGTGTCACTACCGTGACACCAAAGGCGAGCACCAGAAGGACCGAAGCCCGTGGCACCCCCACGAAGCCTCGACCCGCAAACGACCAGGTCTATCCTAAGACTTGGTCCCCAAGACCTTCACCAAAACAAAGAAGGTCCCAAACATCCACTAAGCCAGCATACCTGGCCCCATTCAAGGAGAACCAGTTCTAGCCTCTTGCTTACATGAAAGAGGAAAGACCCATCTCCAACCTGACTCCCAAGTCAACCCAGCATGAGCCGGTTTGTTCTTACAAGCCTAAAATCAAATCATGCATCACAAGGCCTTTGCAAGCACCTGCTAAGGCCTATAATCCTTCGATTCGACCCTTCATATCTACAGGGGCCGAACTCAAAAAATTCAAAGCTTCGCTGCAACAGGCGAAGGACCGGGTCCTCATCCTGTCCTTGCCCAACTACAAAGAAGACAGGCTTGGCTGCTGCGCCCGAGGGAGCACATCCTTCATTGTCAAAGCCCAGCCAGAGCTGACCGAAGCTCAAATTGCTCGTCGTATACGCCGCCGCGAGTCGTATCGACAACAGAGACTAGAGAAGCAAAGGATTCGGCCTCCTACACTTCAAGTCTCTCCCAAATGGGTCCAAAAAGAAAGACCCAACCAAGTTGCTGCTGTCCATATGGTTGGAAAAACCAGAAGACGCCAAAAGTCAGCAACAAAAATCCATGTCCGACTCCGGTGACCCGCAGCATCTCTAGGACAGGAAGACACTCAGAAGAATCCCCCTTCCTTCAAGCAAAGGATGGCAGAGTGATCCTTCCTCAAGCTCTACATCAAAAAGAATGAGCCCCAGCTCATTCACCAGGACAGTTTCTTCGTTCGAATTCCGAAGGATGAACGTCCTGGCTACAAATTCTGAGCCACCACCTCGCAATCCACCTCAAGATGATGCGTTCACACACATCCAGCAGTTGGAACAAGGCCAGCAAAGGGTTGAAACTCTGATGAAATACCTTCTCCTCGCCTTCCAAAATCAGGCAAACAATGAACCTCCTCCGAATCGTCAAGATGATGAGGTAAATGGATAAGAAAACGAGTCACGCGCCCTTACCAAAAAGGACGTAGACATTATCCTCGCAAAAGAAAACGAAGAGGATATACTCAAGGAGCATGGGATCAAGCCACCATATCCCTTATGGATAGACTCGGTCCCGTTCCCCACAAAATTCAAACATCCTACTCTCCAAACATATATGTTGACACCAAAAATGTCACTTTGCCTTTTCAAGATCCAAAGAGCTACATGAAGTCGCAACCTGCCATAAATAGGCAATGCTGCTTCCAAAAATCAAATCTTGTCAGAATCAAACAAAAACTGCAAGATTCTTCCAGACAGCCAAAAGAGGAGTACACAAGAAGTTTCGGGCCATTTCAAAATCAGTTGGCCTAACTTCGCTTCTCCGACAGCCGAAAAGGAGCCCTCGGCGACAAAAGCTCTCCGGGACCATGATTTCCAAGACAGAACCTATGGATCATCTTAAAATGACTCCAATAGGTTCCCTGTCAAATTTCAAGTCAATCGGACATCGGTTGACCACACATCAAACCGCGACATCTTCATCGCGACAAAAAGCAAGTCTGCAGGTGATAGGACCCCAAACGGCTTCGAAACTCAAACAAAAGCCTATGGTTGGTCTTATTTGTTGCTCAGGAGGCTTCACACCAAATTTCAGGTCATTCCGACATCGTTTGGCCCAGTTTCAGCTTCTGACGGAAAATCGGCAGCTCTGCGCGACAAAGTCTTCGGCTTTCTCAGGAAATTGGAAACTTTGCAAAATAAAATGTAAGGATTCTCATCAGGTTTCCTACAAAGAAATCAGGCCAATAAATGGTCAAAATGTCAAGGAAAAATACAGAAGAAAAAAAGAATCAGAAAAAAGCAAAAACGGACGCAAAAGGGGACACGAAAGGGGGAAAACCCCCCCAGGGTCGCAGACCCCTGCGACCCTGGGCCAGGGTCGCCGGCGACCTTGGACCCCGGGGTCGCCGGGAAAGCCCCGGAAACCCCGGTTTTCGCCGTTTTTTCACGATTCGAAGGGCCCAGCCTCTGGTACTTTCCAAAATTCATGCTTTTGAGACACCAAGTCCTCTGACATCCGTCCAAAACACGGGTAAATCATCAAGAGTATCGAAGACAGTATTGATCGCCACCCGGTCAACCAAAAAAGTGTGCTTTCCACCCGACCGATCGAGAAATCGACAGGACAGATGGCACCGACCCGCTGTTGGCAACAAACACCTGAAATTACATGATCATCTGATGTCGATCTACATGAAGATCCATCGATGATCATCAACAGAAGAATCTCAAAAGACGTGGCACGGCCCGCGACTCTTCAGCTGCTCGGCGACCACTTAATGCGATTAATTGACTAACTTTATTACAGTCATTAATCCATTTCTTTGGACGGCCCAATCAGAAGCAAGCATTTGGGAGTTACAAGTCAAGAGATTCATGGCATTTAACCCATGAAACTCCTCCCATCATGGCGATTAAAGGCGATTAAATGCCCTCAATCTCCTCCGGCCAATCAGAAGCCAAGAAAAAGGAGTTACAAAATAAACAATTCAATTTTGTAACTCCTCCCATTATGCGGCTTAATGACAATAAAAGCCCATAAACCCACCTAAAAGGCTACCTAAAAGCCTATAAATAGGAGGGCTCTCCAAGAAGAAAGAGACACACAACGAACATCAACAGACAGCAGTCAGAAATCCAGAGAAAAGAAAAAGAGAGAAAACTCTGCGGAAGTTCTACACCGGCCACCGCAACAAGGTGACAAAAGTCCCTTGGGGGGTACCCCCCCCAAGGTCCTTGCCTTCTCCTCCTGCCTCCAATGGCTTAGATGTGGCTTTTCAGCCCGTCTACTCGGCTTTTTATTGGACATAGGACCTTCCTTTGGTCTTTGTCCTCTAAAAACCCGAGGTTATAGCCAAGCCAAGCGAATCAATAGCATCCTCTGTTCTCATCTGCATGGATGATGGCGAAGCCCACATATGGCTTGCGACCGTCAATCTAAACGAGTCCCCCACAATCTCCTGAGAAGTTAGATCCTCCTTTTCTTGCTTTTCATTGTAGTTTGTATTTTTTCAAAAGAGACAAAAATCACAATTCTTGTCTTTCATTATTGATAAGGATTGTAAATCGGCTATAAACGCCAAAATCGGCTATAAACGCCAAAAATCGGCTATAAACGCCAAAATCGGCTATAAATGCCAAAAAAATCGCCTTTCACGGCAAACTAAGAAAAATGTCTCTTTTCTTAAATATATGTGCAATAGGAAAACTTGAAAGAAGTTGATTTCCTTTTTACTTGCGAAGGTTGATCTCCGGATCACCACTTGCAATTCCAAGTAAAAATAGAAAATCTGGCACACCCACAAAAAAAGAAATGTTGATGCACGCCCCTGCCCCCTGGTTACGAAAGGGTCGGACCCAACGGACTCCCACGTCCGCCGACCTCGGTAGAACCGAGCAGGAGCGCGGTCCATCAAGCTGGCATCACCCGGTGGGACTCGTTTATTTGAGAACACGATGCTAGAAATGAAATATTTGCATATCATATATTTTGCTTTATGCTTATATTTCTTTTCTCGATTCCTTGGCTACTTTATAATTGGTGGCCTATGTTGAATTCTGCAAAAAAAAATGAGATGAGATTTTTTGTTTGGAAATTTCTAATTCTTTGGATTTATTTCCACTCTTTCTCTTTTCAAAAAAAAAAAAAAACAAAAAAATCAGATTTGTCAATTTGGATTCAAAATTGAGAAACCTTGATCCGTTCCTATCGTTCATCGCGCTTGCAGAAATGTTGAGCCTGTTCGACTAAGGTTTTGGGCCATGGTTTCTCTTCGATGAGTTCATTAAAAATAAAAAAAATATATATATATATATATGTATATAAAAAAAAAAGTAAAAATTTTTTTTTTTTAGATTTCTCAATTTGGATTCAAAATTGAGAAACCTTGATCCGTTCGTATCGTTCATCGCGCTTGCAGAAATGTTGAGCCTGTTCGACTAAGGTTTTGGGCCATGGTTTCTCTTCGATGAGTTCATTAAAAAAATATATATATATATATATAAAAAAAGTAAAAAAAAAAAAATTTAGATTTCTCAATTTGGATTCAAAATTGAGAAACCTTGATCCGTTCCTATCGTTCATCGCGCTTGCAGAAATGTTGAGCCTGTTCGACTAAGGTTTTGGGCCATTGTTTCTCTTCAATGAATTCATAAAAATAAAAATAAAATAAAAAATATATAAAAAAAAAAAGACATAGACACTAAGGTTAAACCAACTGTGTTCTTTGATCATGGTTGATTCAAAGAAAAGCCTTGTCCAGAGTGTGGAGACAGCTTGACTGTTCTAGGCAAGGGTCCTCCAAACGGGTTCATTAAGTAATCCTACCCTTACCTGGGGGCAATTCTATCAATCAAGATTTCATAAGACCGGGTTAGGAGGCCTATGTGTACCCTCTCGTCTTTTAAATAAATAAAAAAAATATAAATAAAAAAAAAATAAAAAATTTTAAAATAAAAAAATAAAATAAAAAAAATTTTCAAAAAAAAAATCTTAAAAAAAAAAATAAAAAATAAAAAATAAAAAAAAAGATTTAAAAAAAAAAAAAATCTTCAAAAAAAAATCTTCAAAAAAAAAACTTCAAAAAAAAAAAACTTCCGCCATTTTAGGTTTAGATTAGAGAAATCTTGGTCTTCTCCTTTCTGAGCACTGGCGCTCGCGGAAATCGCTGAGCCCGTGTTCAGATTGGAGTGCCTTTTGCTCTCTTTGATGAACCCGATATTGGCCTTTCAAAAAAAAAACTCGTCATTTTTAGATTCAGATTCGAGAAATCATGGTTCATTTCTTTTTGAGCACTGGCGCTCGCGGAAATCGCTGAGCCCGTATTCAGATTGGAATACCATCTGCTCTCTTTGATGAATCCAATCTTGACCTTTCAAAACAGAGAATCTCATCTCATAGATGCGGTCTCAAAACATTTGTGTCTAGCGGTACTAGTACGCCCTTTCAGGGTCTACTGTATTGCGACCGGCACATCTGTAACTCCAACTTTATATTCTTCTTACCTCGAGCAAGCTCTGCTTCTCGATAAGTCGAATTTAAGTTCACAATTGCTTCTAGCAGTCACTGGGATGCCCATTCTGGGCTTACCATACCTGCGATCAGAACAATTGTACCCTCTATGGCATTTTGCCTTCTTCATATTGCTTGGGTCATCTACCTCGAGCAATTTGAAAAGACGAAACCATAGAACTTCCCATTTATGATCATTATATTCTTGTGATTACTAATGGATGTGGTCTTGTTTCAGAAATTTTCGAAAAAACTAACAATGGCAGCTTCACTAACCATTACTTTCGACGAAAACAAGCACCAACTCATGCTTCAACAGAAGCAAACCACGCGCACCTACAAGCGCCCCATCAGCTGCCGAAGTGTCAACTCCCTCGGCAACTCTCTGAACTCCGGGTCGACCTCGACTCCCCGGACTATCGTCTTCGGGACGCTGGGACCATTCCCACTTCCTGAGGAACAAGCTGCTCCCTCCAAGAAGCAGAAACTCGCCTCTCAACGTGTCACTACCGTGACACCAAAGGCGAGCACCAGAAGGCCTGAAGCCCGTGGCAGCCCCACGAAGCCTCAACCTGCAAACAACCAGGTCTACTCCAAGACTTGGTCCCCAAGACCTTCACCAAAACAGAGAAGGTCCCATACATCCACTAAGCCAGCATTCCTGGCCCCACTCAAGGAGAACCAGTTCTATCCTCTTGCTTACATGAAAGAGGAGAGACCCATCTCCAACCCGACTTCAAAGTCAACCCAGCATGAGCCGGCTTGTTCCTACAAGCCCAAAATCAAGTCATGCATCACAAGGCCTCCACAAGCACCTGCTAAGGCCTACAAATATGCAGTTCGACCCTTCATATCTACAGGGGCCGAACTTCAAAAATTCAAAGCTTCGCTGCAACAGGCGAAGGATAGGGTTCGCATCCTGTCCTTGCCCAGCTACAGAGAAGACAGGCTCGGCTGCTGCGCCCGAGGGAGCACATCCTTCATCGTCAAAGCCCAGTCAGAGCTGACCGAAGCTCAAATTGCTCGTCGTATACGCCGCCGCGCGTCATACCGACAAAAGAGACTAGAGAAGCAAAGGACCCAGCCTCCTACACTTCAAGTCTCTCCCAAATGGGTCGAAAAAGAAAGACCCAACCAAGTTGCTGCCGTCCATATGGTTGGAAAAACCAGAAGGCGCCAAAAATCAGCAACAAAAATCCATGTCCGACGTCCGATGACCCGCAGCGTCTCAAGGACAAGAAGACATTCAGAAGAATCCCCTGCTCCTTCAAGCAAAGGACAGCAGAGTGATCCTTCCTCAAGCTCCTCTTCAAAAAGAATGAGCCCCAGCTCAGTCACCAGGACAGTTTCTTTGTTCGAATCACGAAGGATGAATGTCTTGGCTACAAATTCTGAGCCACCACCCCACAATCCACCTCCAGAAGATGCGATCACCCGCATCCAGCAGTTGGAACAGGGCCAGCAGAGGATTGAAACTCTGATGGAAAACCTTCTCCTCGCCTTCCAAAATCAGGCAAACAATGAACCTCCTCCGAATCATCAAGACGACGAGGTAAATAAAGAAGAAAATGAGTCACGCGCCCTTACCAAAAAGGACGTAGACGGTATCCTCGCCAAAGCAAAAGAAGATGATATACTCAAAGAGCATGGGATCAAGCCACCATATCCCTTATGGATGGACTCGGTCCCGTTCCCCACCAAATTCAAGCATCCTACTCTCCAAACATATACGGGGAAAGGATCAGCCAGACAGCACGTCATCCACTTCAAGATCCTGACGGGAGCTATCGCGGATCAAGATGCACTCAAGATCCGCCTCTTTGCAAGTACCCTAAAAAGTACGGCCTTCGATTGGTACTCCACTCTGCCGGAGGACTCAATCCAAAACTGGGCCATGCTAGAGACACGCTTCCTGACTCACTTCAAAGGTGAAGATCATCCCGCTACTATGGCTCAGCTGTGCAGCCTAAAACAGGGGGAGAATGAATCAACATATGACTTCATTCATAAGTGGAAAGCAATGGCATACAAATGCTCTGATGTATTGCCACAGGCGTCGCTAGTCGACATCTGCCGAAACAACATGAGAGCCAGAATCCGCTCCATGATCATCGGCAACAAATCAAAAAACCTGGGAGAACTCCTAGAAGCTTCCATGGAAGCTGAAACGGTGATTAAAGACCTCAACAGTCAGAAATCATCAAGAAAAGAGCCAACCGCCATTGCAACCTCTAAACCAAAGAAGAAAGAGGTCCTCAATGTGCAGACCAAGCCAGCTCCTCAGCCATCAAAGAAAGCTGAAAACAAAGCTGCTGGTAAGAGACCTGAACTCTCTGATGCCTTCAAAGAACGAGTAGAGAAGAAATACCCGTTTGATGAAGATGTTGATGAAATCTTCGGGGCTCTTGTGGCAAACGGCAAGCTCACCTTGCCTGAACCAAAAAGACCGGGTGATGTTGGCAAAACCAACGATCCTCGGTACTGTCCATACCACCAGATGATCTCGCATCCTCTCAATCAATGCTTCGTTGTGAGAGAGAAAATAAATGAGATGTGGAAAAACGGAGTCATCACCTTTGACAAAAACTATGGGTCTGCCTCCGTCAACATGGTGACATGTGGACAAACATCAAGATCACCGAAGAAGAAGATCACTACTTCCTTCAAGGTGATAAACTCAATCGAAGCAGTCCGAGGAACTGGTTCCTTACCCGACACCAGACGGACAACCGATATGGGTACATCCCGATCTCCTGGAAGATGAAAATTGGGAGGTCGTGAAAATAAAGCCTACAGCTCAACAGCGAAGGCAGGCTAGGAAACATCTCCTCAAGCTCAAACGGCAAGAGAAGACCCAGCCAAAACTAGAGGTCAAAGAAAAGGCAGAGGCTTCCTCTACCGCTTCACTGGAGGTAACAAAAACATCCCTTCCAGAGACTTCAAAGGGGGTAAGGAAATTCACTCTCAGTGATTTCATGCCACCTCAATTCAAAGAAGCCATGCAGGAGGCATCATACTCTTGCAATTCAGTAGTTGGATTCTCCATTGATGGATACGAATCCAGCGACACCGATGATGGATTCGAACCCAACTACACAGATGAGTGGGAGGAATCCCTTGAAACAGGAGAATATCTCTCCGATGAAGAATGGGTTCCTGAGTCTCATCTTATGCCAGTAATCTGGTATAACCCCCTACAGCCACAAGGATCCTGGTCTGATGATGAAGAAGACCAAGAGGCTGTACAAGAAAATGCTGCTGACCCAGCACCTCTCATCACTCCAGTGGAAATCAACAATGTTGAGCCACAAAGAGATGATGAAGAAGAAGATCCGGCTCCCATACCTGATCTTGAAGAATATGCAAGGATCTTGCAGCGACTCGCTCTAGAACAAGAGCAAGAACGCGTCAACGAGCCTCCTCGCAATCCAGAGCCTGAAGTCCCTGAAGACCACCAGGTACATCCTCCCTTAACTCCTGAAAATGGAGAAAATTGCTGGATAGACGATCCTCTCACATCCGAGGATGAGTCTGACTCCGATCAGGCAACGTCTCCCGTCAGAGCTTCCTGTAATGTGATAATTCGGGATTATAGCTCTTCCGAAGCATCGTCTGATGAGAGCACTTACACTCCGGCGACGCCTAGCAATATATCTTCTGGAGCCACCTCGTCTCACGTGACTTTCACTGAGATGACACCCTCTCAGGTTTCTTCTCCTGAGACTGTGACTTCGAAGTTCACACCCTTCCTGACTGAAGAATTCCCAGCCATTGATGATTGGGACGATGAATTAGTCAACGAAGAAGAAAGATTGCTGGATGCTGTTCAGGACTTGTTCCCGGAAAATGCTCCATGCAACACAATCACTGAGGATGGTAACTCTGCTGCTGATGCATCCTCAGCAAATGAAAAACGACAGCCTCTTGATCCTGAAGACAATCTTCCAAACGAAGACCCTTCTCAAGAAGCTCTCGAAGTTGGTAGAGGCACCCGCTCTGGCCGGGACTACCACAAAAATTACAACCAATCTTCCTTTACATATGTAAATCCTTCGGGAAAAGATGTTGTAAGCGCCCCTAGTGGCAACAATGATGAACATGCAGGCCCTAAGGAGGCTTTCAAGTATGACTTGATTGAACACTTCAAGCACATACCTGCACGTCTGCACATCCTAGATTTGTTGCGAATGTCTCCGCACACTCGTGATAATCTCATCTCAGAATTACAAAAACTGAATGAGGATGTCGACAAACATGCCCCGCAAGTCCTCCAAATTGAAATGGATTACCGGGTCAAAAACTCAGAAGCCTCCTCAAAGGGAGAAAAGAAGAAAACTGAGGGATCATGCATTGAATGCCTCTCGGTTAAAAAAGCAGCCAGTGCAACCATCGCCTTCACAAAGGACGACCTCCTACTTGGCGAAACCAGGCATAACCGACCCCTGTACTTCACAGGGTATATCAAGGAAATGCCTATGCATAGAGTTCAGATCGACCCAGGTTCTGCACTCAACCTTATCTCCACATCGGCTCTTGAAGAGTTGGGCATCCCACCCAGCAAACTGAGCCACACATCTGTATCTATCTTTGGATACGATGGGAGTACTCAAAGGCCTATCGGCAAAATCAGGTTCAAATTGCAGATAGGTGATCTTATCTCTGAGGTCACAGTGTATGCAATAAAGACCCCTTCATGCTACAACATCCTTCTCGGACGCCCTTGGATCCATGAGAATGGTGTTGTCCCTTCAACTCTACATCAATGCATCAAGTTTGTTGGCGACGACGGCATGATACATCGAGTCTTTGCGGACAGAAAACCCTTCAAAGGTAAAGAAATCCACTTCGCAGACTCACAAATGTATGAAGGTGAAAAAGAAGAAGAGGAGAAGCATACAGCATCCTTTGCCGAAAATCTCCAGAAAGATAAAGGCAAAGCTCCTCAACAATCACTGGAAGAAAACAAACCATCCGGTAAATCTGAAGAGAGCATGCATACTCCCTTCATCATCTCCCTCAAATCTTCAAAGCCTTTGGTCATCACAACTAAAGTGAAGAAGGCAAAACAAAAGCCTGGGGGCAAATTTGTTGTCTCTTTCGTGTCTATCATGCAAGACACGGACTCGGATTCAGAGCCAGAAGACGACACATCGTCAAGCCAAGCTGACACTCAGCAAGTTCAGCCTGCTCTTACTCCAATGGAGACAACTTCTGACATAGAAGATCCTACGTCAGCTTCCTTCGTTGTTCCAGCAACTTCAGCAAAGGAAAAACCGATCTTCTTCCATAGATCGGATGCTTCTTCATCAAACTCCATGCTTGAACCTTTCCAAAATAAAGGTACGCCTCAACTATCCTTATACAGTTCTGTGGCACAAGCTATTATGAAGAAAATGGGCTATGACGCTCAAAACCCAGTCGGTTTGGGAGAAGGACGCGGTATTCTCACGCCATTGGGGCCCGTCTTGACCAAAAGCCAGCTGGAAGATTGGAGACTCTACGGCTATGTAGAAAAGTCTTCACACGGGTTAGGGTATGATCCTGATACTCCCTTGAGACAGTTGACACAAAGGCTTAAAAGTCAATATACTGACCAAGCCTCAACATCTCAAGTCCATGAAGACATCGATCTCCCTGGATATCTCTTTGATGAGTCACCTGACAAAGATCCAGGAAGCTCATCCAATTGGCACGATTTCTCCGAAAATGAAGAGGAGTTGTCCGATGGCACAGGACGTGTGGACTTCTGACCCAGAAGAACCCTCATCTCCAAAAGAAGTAGCCTACTTCGACTCGGTTTCAACAGGCGATTGGGATCATCTCATAGCAAGCCTTGGGAAAATTACCGATCAAGAAGACCCGTGGAAAGGAACAAAACCTTGGTCTGGAAATGCCCTTGAAACCCCAGAAGGTTTCGTTGAGTTGGAAGCCTCCGAAAATATTGTGGAGGAACCACCTTCGAACCTTCCAACAGAAGATCATGTTCAAAAGATAGACTTGGGAACACCAGATAACCCACGTCCTGTATTCATAAGCAAGAATATAAAGGATGATGAGTTACCCGAGTATATCGCTTTTCTTCGTGAGTTCGTTGATTGCTTTGCATGGTCTTATGCTGAAATGCCAGGCTTAGACCCCAAAATAGCAGTTCACAAACTCAACCTTCAAGAAGACATCAAGCCTGTCAAGCAAGGCCAAAGAAGATTCCGTCCAGATGTGATGGATAAAATTGAACAAGAAGTTCAAAAACTCAAAAGCGTCGGCTTCATCCGTGAGGAACAACATCCTGAATGGTTGGCCAACATTGTCCCCGTGACAAAGAAAAATGGGCAGATCAGGGTCTGTATTGATTATAGAGACCTGAATGGCGCATGCCCAAAAGATGAATTTCCGCTCCCCATACCAGAGGTAATGATTGATAATACCTGTGGATTCGAGCGAATGACATTCATGGATGGTTTCTCTGGCTACAATCAGATAAAGATGCATCCTGAGGATGAAAAACATACATCCTTTCGAACCCCATTTGGCGTGTATTGTTACACTGTCATGCCATTTGGTCTGAAGAATGCTGGTGCCACATATCAGAGGGCTATGATGAAAATATTCCAAGATATGCAGCACAAGACGGTTGAATGTTACGTTGATGACCTCGCCGTCAAAAGCAAAAGAAAAGAAGATCATCTCGAAAACCTTCGAGAAGTCTTCCTCCGGCTTCGCAAACACAAATTGCGAATGAATCCATTGAAATGCTTCTTCGGCGTCTCGTCGGGTAAGTTCCTCGGATTCTTAGTTCGGAAAGCTGGAATAGAGCTTGACCCCATAAAAGTCAAAGCCATTCTAGAAATGCCCTCTCCAAGAACCTTGAGAGAACTCAAAGGGCTTCAAGGGAGATTGGCCTACATCAGACGGTTCATCTCCAATCTTTCGGGGAAATGCCGTCCATTCTCCCGGTTGATGAAAAAAGGTGTAAACTTTGTCTGGGATGCTGACTGTGAAGCTGCTTTCCAAGACATCAAGTCATACCTGACAAAACCTCCAGTGTTAGCTGCTCCTACCACTGGAAAACCATTCATCTTGTACACAAGAGCCCTTGATCACTCTCTGGGAGCTCTGCTTGCGCAAGAAAATGATCAAAGAAAAGAAGCTGCTCTATATTACCTCAGCCGCATGCTAGTAGGTGCAGAGCATCGCTACTCTCCAGTCGAAAAAGAATGTCTTGCAGTGATGTTCGCCGTACAAAAGCTGCGTCACTACTTGCTTTCCAATACAGTCTACCTGGTCTCGAGGGTCAACCTCTTGAAGGTCCTTGTCACAAAGGCAGGTTCTCTCAATGCTCGACTGGCAAAATGGTCCATCCTTCTGTCACAATTTGATATTAGGTATGTACCACAAAAAGCAATCAAAGGACAAGCTCTAGCGGACTTCCTCGCAGAGCATCCATTGCCTAAAGATTCTCCACTAAGAGATGATCTCCCAGATGAACCAGTCTACAATGTGGAGACTTTCTCGCAAAGTGCCTCCTGGGACATGTACTTTGACGGTGCAACCAGGACAAATGAAAAAAGACAGCTGATCTCGGGAGTTGACATCCTCTTTGTTAGCCCCGACAAATACATGATTCCACACGCTTTCTCGCTACTGGAACCATGCACAAACAATGCAGCTGAATATCAAGCTCTGATCTTAGGATTGGAACTCGCCATCGAATCCGGTATCACCATGCTGGAAGTCTTTGGAGACTCTCAACTGATCGTCAACCAGATGAATCAGAAATTTGAAGTCAGGAAGCCAGATTTGTTGCCCTACTACAACAAGGCACAATCACTTCTGCAAAAGTTTGACATCTGTCACATCACCCACATTCGTAGAGGTGAAAACATACGTGCAGATGCCCTAGCCGGACTTGCCGCATCCATGGCAATCCAGGAAGGGGAAAACATGCAAGTCACAGTGTGTGAAAGAAGAATCCTTCCTCCTCTTAACACACACCAAGCAGTTGCTGAATGCCACCAAGTGGTCGGAAGTCGGATTTCAATCCTTCAAACTTCAATTGGCGACTGGAGGGATCCGTTCATTGATTACATTATGTTCGGAATCCTACCTGAAGATCCAAAAGAACGGGTAAGCATCCAAAGGCGAACCCCAAGCTTCCATTTGGATATTCCTTCAAAAATCCTTTACAGGAAATCCTTCAACGGAGTACTTCTACGCTGCTTGTCACAACAAGAGGCTGAAGAAACACTCAAAGAAGTTCATGCTGGTCTTTGTGGAGATCATCAGGCTGGACCAAAGCTCTATGATCAGATAAAAAGGTTAGGATATTACTGGCCTACCATGGTAGCTGATGCAATGCAATTTGCTAAGCGCTGCCAACAATGCCAAGTTCATGGAGATTACATTCACATGCCTCCAGAATGGCTGCATCCTACAGCGATCTCATGGCCTTTCGAAGCCTGGGGTATGGACATCATAGGTCCTATTTCTCCCCCTTCAAGCAAAGGTCATCGCTTCATCTTCGCCGCTACGGATTATTTCTCCAAGTGGTCAGAAGCATTTGCGTTTAACGAAATGAAGACCTCATCAGTCCTTCAGTTCCTGCGCACCAACATCATTTGTCGTTTCGGTATACCCAAAAGATTCGTCCATGATAACGGACCACAGTTCCGGGATCATCGATTCTACAGGTTCTGCGACAAATACAAAATTCAAAGCTGTCCTTCGACTCCATACAATCCGGCAGCAAACGGGTTAGCAGAAGCTTTCAACAAGACACTCTGCAAAATCCTCAAAAAAATGGTCTCTAATCACAAAAGAGACTGGAGCGACAAAATGTCTGAAGCTTTATGGGCCTATCAAACCACCGTTCGAGGACCAACCCATAGCACACCATTCTCCTTGGTCTATGGATGCGAAGCTGTCGTGCCCTTGGAAGTACAAATTCCTTCCTTGAGGGTATCCTTGCAAAATGACATGACTCAAGAAAGCAATGTCAAATTGCGGCTCCATGAGCTGGACAATCTCGATGAGAGACGGCTCGAAGCTCAACAAAGCATTGAACTTTACCAAGCACGTATGGCAGGATCTTTCGATAAAAAGGTCAGGCAACGCGCCTACAAAAAGAATGACTTGGTTCTTGCGGTAAAAAGACCAATGGTCTTCGCTCACAAGTCCAAAGGCAAATTTGAGCCAAAATGGGAGGGACCCTACGTCATCGACAAGGTTTTCTCTAACGGCGCATACGCACTCCTAAACATGGAAGGTGACAGATGTATGCTGCCCATCAATGGCAAGTTCTTAAAGCGGTACTACCCTTGAAGACTTACCCAACTGGGTAAGAGCAATGCCTGTACGGCCAAAACCGGTTTCCAGGTACACGCTCGCTAAACCCACCATTTTTTAGAATTTTCATATCAAATGTTGAAATTTCTAGAAATCTAAAACAATGCTTACTTTCATCGTTTCATTGTTCAAAAAAAAAATATATATCCAAGTTTAGGAACCTTTCCCTAACTTGACCAAAATTTTCAACCCTTGAACCCAAAACTCATGGTTTGAAACAAAATCCGGATTCAGGGATTTCCACCCTAGTCCACCCTGCCTTTTACCGCCAAAATGGTTTTAGATCAAAACTTATGACCCTCGTGTCTTTAAACAAAAAAAATGGTTTTTCAAAAACCGCGAGGAAGCGACGCTTAGTCGATACTCGCACAAATCGGAAGCAAGCGAACCACGTTCGACACTTCCAAAAAATCGCAGGGAAGCGACATTTCGTCGGTACTTGCAAAATCCAAAACCGTGGAAACGCAACATTTCAGTTGATATCCACAACCCAAATTTCAAAGGTTCGAAAAAACCTAAAAAAATGTGGAGACGCAACATTTCAGTTGATATCCATAACCCAAAGGTTCGAGAAAACCACAAATTTCAAAAATCTTGGGGAAACGACATCAAGTCAGTACCCGCAAAACCAAAATTTTTGAAAAGCAAGGATGCGACATTCCATCGATACTTGCACCCAAATCCGCGAGGATGCGACATTCCATCGATACTCGCAACCGAATGAGCAAGGATGCGACATTCCATCGATACTTGCAAGAACATTCAGCAGGGAGGCGACTTTTAGTCGATACTTGCATTTTTTTTTGAAAACCAAACCGGCTATAAATGCCACAAACAGGCTATAAATGCCACAAACCGGCTATAAATGCCATCAAAACAGGCTATAAATGCCACAAACCGGCTATCAATGCCACCAAAACAAAACCGGCTATCAATGCCACAAACAAAAAAAACTTGGATTTCAAAAAAAAAAAAAACCGGCTATCAATGCCACCAAAACAAAACCGGCTATAGATGCCACAAAACAAACCGGCTATCAATGCCACCAAAAACCGGCTATAGATGCCACAAAACAAACCGGCTATCAATGCCACCAAAACAAATTCGGCTATCAATGCCACCAAAACTGGCTATAGATGCCACGAACAAAAAAAACAGGCTATCAATGCCACAAGAAAAGCTGGCTCTCATGCCAAAATTGGCTTCCATGCCACAAACAAAAAACCTGGCTTTCATGCCAAAACAATCACTTGACAAAAGATTTTCACAAAATGACAACCTTTTGATCAAATCCCATTTAGCAATTACTTTTATCACAAAAAGATTCAAGTGAGCGTAGGGATAAAATAAAAAAAAAAAGAAGCATCCCATTTAGCAATTACTTTTATCACAAAAAGATTCAAGTGAGCGTAGGGATAACAAAAAAAAAAAAGAGAGTACCAAAAAATACATGTGGTACCAAAAAAAAAGAAAGTGTTCACAAGCACTACAAAAAATAAGTACCAAAAAATACAAGTGGTACCAAAAAAAAGGAAAAGAAAGAAGGATGGTTTCTGTATACAAGAGCTCAATCAAAAATGGTCTCCAGCCAAGAGTTCAGCTCCCCAAGCAGACTTTTAGCCTCAGCCGTCAAGGATTCCAAGGCACGCTTCTTCAGGAACTTGCCATGAGATGCTGGAGTGGGCTGTCCCCTTCTCTCACACCAGGAAGCTTACCTCGAGCAGTTTGCCATTGTTCATCCTCATCAGACTTCCTTTTGAGAACCCGTTCGGCATCTGCAACCTGGTGAATCAGGGCACTCTCCCTGTCGCGAGCTTCTATTATGGCAGTCCACTTGGCAGCGACTTGTGCCTGCAAATGCTCAAGACGTTTCCTGGCCTCATCGACCTCCCTGTCAAGGATGTTGAGGTCATGTGTCAGCCTGATGATGGCTATCTCTTCTAAGTTCCTCTTTCGGACTGCCAGCTTCCTGCTTTCTGTAGCCTCATCCAGGTCAGACTTAGCCTTATCAGCAGGGTCCAGGAACATCTCCTTGAAGAACTGGTCATCAGCCAAACTCAGGTCTCCCTAAAAGCGCGGACCGCATCAAAAATCCCGGCTTCCTTCAAAACGGCGCCACCAATCAGCAGGACGCGATCAGTCCACGACTTCCACTCGGAGTCAGCATTGAAACGACCTCGAAGTCGAAAAGGCTTGATCCAATTGCTGCCGTCACCGCTGAAAATACCAAGGCCCACCGGTCTCAAATCGACCGACGGATAATCAGAGCCCTGGTAGCCGCTTGATGGCATCAACAAGTCCATGTCAACAGGCGACCTCTCCGTATATCCAGGAGAACCGCCAACAAAACCCCGGTCTTGATTACATTTGTCCTTCTCACCCAACTTGGAGGATCTTCCCTCTTAGGGCACGTGGGGGCAAGGCTCAGAATCGAGACGGTGCGATCAAACATCGACCGGGTAGTAACAGTCTTCTTCTCACCATCTGCTGTGAAGGAAAACTGAAAAGATCTCCTCTGGTATGTAATGTCATCAGGGACTGCATCACCAAAGAAGAAGGTAGGCTTGGGCAAAACGCTCTGATCTTCCATCACCCATGGACGACTGCTTACCATAATCTTATAGAATTCCTCTCCCTTGAGAGTGATCAGTCGCTGCCTCATCTCATCTCTGTTGAGGGAGTCGCACTCTTCCAGATTTCTCTCAACATACTGGACCTTCTCGAAAGCCTGCTGAACGGCCGGATTAGAAGATCTAGAAGATCGACGAGGTACGCTTGTAGCAGGCTCTTTACCCTTGTTCGCTCTGGAGGAACCACCTGAAAAGGATGGAAAAGAAAAAGATCAAACATCAAAATGACAGAATCTCGCTAAAAAAAATCTGGCGAAATTTTGACATGATGACGGGGCAATTCCGAAGAAAAGGAACTATCCCGAAAGAAATAGAAAGCTTGAAGATGGGCTCAACATCGCTGCGAGCTCCGAAACTCCAAACTTTCGAAACCTAAAAGTCTCCGCCAAATCAGGAAGGGCTCAACATCACTGCGAGCTCCAAGTTCCCAAATTTGCAAAAGCTTTCAGGTATGCTATCACATCATGCTACAAATTTAATTTACAAATTAAAGGCATGCATGAACATCTAGGTTTGCAAAAAAAAAAAATGCATTATCATGATGAGCAAAAAAAAAAAAGAAACGAAACTCTCTAAAAAAAAAAAGGGGAGGGAAAGAAAAAAAAAAAAAAAAAGAGGGGCTGGCCCACAGGCCGTGGCCCACAGGCCACGTGGCCGTACGGCCAGATCCGTACGGATCTGTCCGTACGGCCCACACACAAAAAAAAAAAACATGAAAAAAAAAGAAAAGAAAGCAAAAAAAAAAAAACGTGTAAAAAAAAAAGGAGGCAATCACGTGAAAAAAAGAAAAAAAAAAGGAAGAAAAGAAAAGAAAGAAACAAAAAAAAAGAGAAGAAAGAACTTTATTTTTTTCCTACAATGGAGTTTTCTTGAAAAAGAAGAACTTACTTGAAGCCATTGATGGAGAAGAAGAAGAAAACTCTTGAAGATCTTGAAGAAGAAAAGCTCTTGGTCTTGAAGCCCTCTTGAGATTATTGCAAAAGAAAGTAATAAGAGCAAGAGATCCAACCTTCTCCTTGCTTTTATAGAGGAGAGCAAACCAAAGAAGGAAAGAAGAAAGAGGTAAGTGTTACTAATTAGTAACCTTACCAAAAGAAAGAAATTAGAAAGATTCTTTCCCAAAAGAAAGATATCTTGAGGGATTCTCTCCCAAAAAGAAATCAATGAGAGATTTTCTCCTAAAAGATATAATCTATGACGGATTCTTTCCCAAAAGAAAGATATCTTGAGATATTCTATCCCAAAAATAAAGGGATCATGAGAGATTCTCTCCAAGTAAAGATATTCTTGGATATTCTCTATCCAAATGAGATATTTTTGGATATTCTTTACAAAAATGACACCATATGAGATCTAAGCTATTTCAAAAGCTTAAGGTCCCATGGGTTAGCCCATATGAGCCAGGTTTGACCACCTAGGCACAAAAAAAAAAAAAAAAAGAAGAAAAATTTTGGGCTTTTAGTCAAAGAGAAATCCCTCTTACCAAGAGCATACAAAAATGGTTCCATGCCTCTTTTGAGTTGATTGGACCATACAAAAGAAAATTCCAAGCCCCATGAGCTTCCAAAAATCAAACCATCCAGCCTCATCTACCAAATTGAGCCAAAATCTTGAAATTGACATTCCATCAAACCAAATCCTGTTCCCCTAACTTGCCACATACAGCCTGTTAGGTCACAAGACCAAAACCAAAAACCAAAACCTGATCCCCTAACTTGCCACATACAGCCTGTTAGGTCACAAGATCAAAACCAAAATTGATCCCCCAACATTCCACATACAGCTTGTTGGGTCACACGATCAAAACCAAACCCGACCCCCTAACCTGCCATATATAGCCTGTTAGGTCACAAGGTCAAAACCCAAATCCACATCCCTGATGTCATCTTCAAAACTTTGCCTCGAGATGGTACGTGATCCCTTTCACTACCATAAAAATTCCCCTGGAAGCTCAAAAGGCTACAAATACCAAAAAGAAAGATTGCTCAAAGACTCTTGGTCAAGTCACAGGCTCTCCTTCAAAAATCTCTTCGAGGCACATCGACTACAAAAGTTAAGCAACTCGCCGCTGTACCTCGAGGGGGCATTTGTTGACACCAAAAATGTCACTTTGCCTTTTCAAGATCCAAAGAGCTACATGAAGTCGCAACCTGCCATAAATAGGCAATGCTGCTTCCAAAAATCAAATCTTGTCAGAATCAAACAAAAACTGCAAGATTCTTCCAGACAGCCAAAAGAGGAGTACACAAGAAGTTTCGGGCCATTTCAAAATCATTTGGCCTAACTTCGCTTCTCCGACAGCCGAAAAGGAGCCCTCGGCGACAAAAGCTCTCCGGGACCATGATTTCCAAGATAGAACCTATGGATCATCTTAAAATGACTCCAATAGGTTCCCTGTCAAATTTCAAGTCAATCGGACATCGGTTGACCACACATCAAACCGCGACATCTTCATCGCGACAAAAAGAAAGTCTGCAGGTGATAGGACCCCAAACGGCTTCGAAACTCAAACAAAAGCCTATGGTTGGTCTTATTTATTGCTCAGGAGGCTTCACACCAAATTTCAGGTCATTCCGACATCGTTTGGCCCAGTTTCAGCTTCTGACGGAAAATCGGCAGCTCTGCGCGACAAAGTCTTCGGCTTTCTCAGGAAATTGGAAACTTTGCAAAATAAAATGTAAGGATTCTCATCAGGTTTCCTACAAAGAAATCAGGCCAATAAATGGTCAAAATGTCAAGGAAAAATACAGAAGAAAAAAAGAATCAGAAAAAAGAAAAAACGGACGCAAAACGGGACACGAAAGGGGGAAAACCCCCCCAGGGTCGCAGACCCCTGCGACCCTGGGCCAGGGTCGCCGGCGACCTTGGACCCCGGGGTCGCCGGGAAAGCCCCGGAAACCCCGGTTTTCGCCGTTTTTTCGCGATTCGAAGGGCCCAGCCTCTGGTACTTTCCAAAATTCATGCTTTTGAGACACCAAGTCCTCTGACATCCATCCAAAACACGGGTAAATCATCAAGAGTATCGAAGAAAGTATTGATCGCCACCCGGTCAACCAAAAAAGTGTGCTTTCCACCCGACCGATCGAGAAATCGACAGGACAGATGGCACCGACCCGCTGTTGGCAACAAACACCTGAAATTACATGATCATCTGATGTCGATCTACATGAAGATCCATCGATGATCATCAACAGAAGAATCTCAAAAGACGTGGCACGGCCCGCGACTCTTCAGCTGCTCGGCGACCACTTAATGCGATTAATTGACTAACTTTATTACAGTCATTAATCCATTTCTTTGGACGGCCCAATCAGAAGCAAGCATTTGGGAGTTACAAGTCAAGAGATTCATGGCATTTAACCCATGAAACTCCTCCCATCATGGCGATTAAAGGCGATTAAATGCCCTCAATCTCCTCCGGCCAATCAGAAGCCAAGAAAAAGGAGTTACAAAATAAACAATTCAATTTTGTAACTCCTCCCATTATGCGGCTTAATGACAATAAAAGCCCATAAACCCACCTAAAAGGCTACCTAAAAGCCTATAAATAGGAGGGCTCTCCAAGAAGAAAGAGACACACAACGAACATCAACAGACAGCAGTCAGAAATCCAGAGAAAAGAAAAAGAGAGAAAACTCTGCGGAAGTTCTACACCGGCCACCGCAACAAGGTGACAAAAGTCCCTTGGGGGGTACCCCCCCCAAGGTCCTTGCCTTCTCCTCCTGCCTCCAATGGCTTAGATGTGGCTTTTCAGCCCGTCTACTCGGCTTTTTATTGGACATAGGACCTTCCTTTGGTCTTTGTCCTCTAAAAACCCGAGGTTATAGCCAAGCCAAGCGAATCAATAGCATCCTCTGTTCTCATCTGCATGGATGATGGCGAAGCCCACATATGGCTTGCGACCGTCAATCTAAACGAGTCCCCCACAATCTCCTGAGAAGTTAGATCCTCCTTTTCTTGCTTTTCATTGTAGTTTGTATTTTTTCAAAAGAGACAAAAATCACAATTCTTGTCTTTCATTATTGATAAGGATTGTAAATCGGCTATAAACGCCAAAATCGGCTATAAACGCCAAAAATCGGCTATAAACGCCAAAATCGGCTATAAATGCCAAAAAAATCGCCTTTCACGGCAAACTAAGAAAAATGTCTCTTTTCTTAAATATATGTGCAATAGAAAACTTGAAAGAAGTTGATTTCCTTTTTACTTGCGAAGGTTGATCTCCGGATCACCACTTGCAATTCCAAGTAAAAATAGAAAATCTGGCACACCCACAAAAAAAGAAATGTTGATGCACGCCCCTGCCCCCTGGTTACGAAAGGGTCGGACCCAACGGACTCCCACGTCCGCCGACCTCGGTAGAACCGAGTAGGAGCGCGGTCCATCAATATACGGGGAAAGGATCAGCCAGACATCACGTCATCCACTTCAAGATCTTGACGGGAGCTATCGCGCATCAAGATGCACTCAAGACCCGCCTCATTGCAAGTACCCTAAAAGGTACGATTTTCGATTGGTACTCCACTCTGCCGGAGGACTCCATTCAAAATTGGGCCATGCTAGAGACATGCTTTCTGACTCACTTCAAAAGTGAGGATCATCCCACTACTATGGCTCAGCTGTGCAGCCTAAAACAGGGGGAGAATGAGTCAACATATGACTTCATTCACAAGTGGAAAGCAATGGCATACAAATGCTCTGATGTACTGCCACAAGTGTCGCTAGTCGACATTTGCCGAAACAACATGAGAGCCAGAATCCGCTCCATGATCACCGGCAACAAATCAAAGAACCTAGGAGAACTCCTAGAAGCTTCCATGGAAGCTGAAACAGTGATTAAAGACCTCAACAGTCAGAAATCATCAAGAAAAGAGCCAACCGCCATTGCAACCTCTAAAACAAAGAAAAAAGAGGTCATGAATGTGCAAACCAAGTCAGCTCCTCAGCCACCAAAGAAAGCTGAAAACAAAGTTGCTGGTAAGAGATCCGAACTCTCTGATGCCTTCAAAGAACGAGTAGAAAAGAAAACCCGTTCGATGAAGATGTTGATGAAATCTTCGGGGCTCTTGTGGCAAACGACAAGCTCACCTTGCCTGAACCCAAAAGACCGGGTGATGTTGGCAAAACCAACGATCCTCGGTACTGTCCATACCACCAGATGATCTCACATCCTCTCAATGAATGCTTCGTTGTGAGGGAGAAAATAAATGAGATGTGGAAAAAAATGGAGTCATCACCTTTGACAAAAACTATGGGTCTGCCTCCGTCAACATGGTGTCATGTGGACAAACATCAAAATCACCAAAGAAGAAGATCATTACTTCCTTTAAGTTGATAAACTCAATTCAAGCGTTTGAGGAACTGGTTCCTTACCCGACACCAGACGGACAGCCCATATGGGTACATCCCGATCTCCTGGAAGATGAGAATTGGGAGGTCGTGAAAACAAAGCCTACAACTCAACAGCGAAGGCAGGCTAGGAAACATCTCCTTAAGCTCAAACGGTAAGAGAAGACCCAGCCAAACAAGAAGTCCAAGAAAAGGCAGAGGCTTTCTCTACCGCTTCACTGGAGGCAACAAAAACATCCCTTCCAGAGACTTCAAAGGGGGTAAGAAAATTCACTCTCAGTGATTTCATGCCACCTCAATTCAAAGAAGCCACGCAGGGGGCATCATACTCTTGCAATTTGGTAGTTGGATTTTCCATTAATGGATATGAGTCCAGCGACACCGATGATGGATTCGAATCCAACTACACCGATAAGTGGGAGGAGTCCCTTGAAACAGGAGAATATCTCTCCGATGAAGAATGGGTTCCTGAGACTCATCTTATGCCAGTAATCTGGTATAACCCCCTATAGCTATAAGGATCCTGGTCTGATGGTGTAGAAGACCAAGAGGCTATACAAGAAAATGCTGCTGACCCAACACCACTACACCAAAAACAGAAAATTAGAACGGATTACCGTTCCTAATTCGTGTGTTCCTAATCCGTTAATCCGTTCCAAAAATAGGAAATTGGAATGGATGAACGGATTAGGAACACACGGATTAGGAACGGTAATCCGTTCCAATTTTCCATTTTTGGTGCTGTGCACCCATCATTCCTCCAGTGGAAATCAACTATGTTGAGCCACAAAGAGTTGATGAAGAAGAAGATTTGGCTCCTATGCCTGATCTTGAAGAGTATGCAAGGATCTTGCAGCGTCTCGCTCTAGAACAAAAGCAAGACCGCGTCGACGAGCTTCCTCGCAATCCAGAGCCTGAAGTCCCTGAAGACCATCAGGTACATCCTCCCTTAACTCCTGAAAATGGAGAAAATTGCTGGATAGACGATCCTCTTACATTCGAGGATGAGTCTGACTCCGATCAGGCAACGTCCCCTGTCAGAGCTTCCTGTAATGTGATAATTCGGGATTATAGCTCTTCCAAAGCATCGTCAGACGAGATCACTTACACTCTAACGACACTTAGCAATGTATCTTCTGGAGACACCTCATCTCACGTGACTTTCACTGAGATGACACCCTCTCAGGTTTCTTCTCCTGAGACTGTGACTTCAAAGTTCACACCCTTCCTGACTGAAGAATCCCCAGCTATTGATGCTTGGGATGATGAATTGGTTAACGAAGAAGAAAGGTTGCTGGATGCTGTTCAGGACTTGTTCCCGGAAAATGCTCTGTGCAACACAATCACTGAGGATGGCAACTCTGCTACAGATACATCCTCATCAAATGAAAAACGACAGCCTCTTGATCCTGAAGACAATCTTCCAAACGAAGACCCTTCTCAAGAAGCCCTCGAAGTTGGTAGAGGCACCCGCTCTGGCCGGGACTACCACAAAAATTACAACCAATCTTCCTTTACATATGTAAATCCTTCGGGAAAAGATGTCGTAAGCGCCCCTAGTGGCAACAATGATGAACATGCAGGCCCTAAGGAGGCTTTCAAGTATGACTTGATTAATCATTTCAAGCACATACATGCACGTCTGCACATCCTAGATTTCTTGCAAATGTCTCCGCACACTCGTGATAATCTCATTTTAGAATTACAAAAGCTGAATAAGGATGTCGACAATCATGCCCCGCAAATCCTCCAAATTGAAATGGACTACCGGGCCAAAAACTCAGAAACTTCCTCAATGGGAGAAAAGAAGAAAACTGAGGAATCATGCATTGAATGCCTCTTGGTTCAAAAAGCAGCCAGTGCAACCATCGCCTTCACTAAGGACGACCTCCTGCTTAGCGAAACAAGGCACAACCGACCCATGTAGTTCACAGGGTACATCAAGGAAATGCCTATGCACAGAGTTCAGATCGACCCAGGTTCTGCACTCAACCTCATTTCCACTTCGGTTCTCGAAGAGTTGGGCATCCCACCCAGCAAGCGGAGCCACACATTTGTATCTATCTTTGGATACGATGGGAGTACTCAAAGGCCAATCGACAAAATCAGGTTAAAGTTGCAAATCGGTGATCTTATCTCTGAGGTCACTGTATATGCAATAAAAACCCCTTCATGCTACAACATCCTTCTCGGACGCCCCTGGATCCACGAGAATGGTGTTGTCCCTTCAACTCTACATCAATGCATCAAGTTTGTTGGCGATGACGGCATGATACATCGAGTCTTTGCAGACAGAAAACCCTTCAAAGGTAAAGAAGTCTACTTTGCAGACTCATATATGTATGAAGGTGAAAAAGAAGAAGAGGAGAAGCACACAACACCCTTTGCCGAAAATCTCCAGAAAGATAAAGGCAAGGCTCCTCAACAATCACCGGAAGAAAACAAACCATCCGGTAAATCCAAAGAGAGGATTCAAACTCCCTTCATCATCTCCCTCAAACCTTCAAAGCCTTTGGTCATCACAACTAAAGTGAAGAAGGCAAAGCAAAAGTATGGGGGCAAATTTGTTGTCTCTTTCATGTCTATCATGCAAGACACGGATTTGGATTCAGAGCCAGAAGACGACACATCGTCAAGCCAAGTTGACACTTAGCAAGTTCAGCCTGCTCTTACTCCAATGGAGCAAATTTTGACATAGAAGATCCTACGTCAGCTTCCTTCGTTGTTCCAGCAACTTCAGCAAAGGAAAAGCCAATCTTCTTCCATAGATCGGATGCTTCTTCATCAAACTCCATGCTTGAACCGTTCCAAAATGAAGGTATGCCTCAACTATCCTTATATAGTCCTGTGGCACAAGCTATTATGAAGAAAATGGGCTATGACGCTCAAAACCCAATCGGTTTGGGAGAAGGACTCGGTATTCTCACGCCATTGTGGCCCGTCTTGACCAAAAGCCAGCTGGAAGATTGGAGACTCTACGGCTATGTAGAAAAGTCTTCAAACGGGTTTGGGTATGATCTCGACACTCTTGAAGGTCCTTGTCACAAAAGAAGGTTCTCTCAATGCCGGACTGGCAAAATGGTCCATCCTTCTGTCACAATTTGATATTAGGTATGTACCACAAAAGGCAACTAAAGGGCAAGCTCTAGCGGACTTTCTCGCAGAGCATCCATTGCCTAAATATTCTCCACTCATAGATGATCTCCCAGACGAACTAGTCTACAATGTGGAGACTTTCTCACAAAATGCTTCCTGGGACATGCACTTTGACGGTGCAACCAGGACAAATGAAAAAAGACAGCTGATCTCGGGAGTTGGCATCCTCTTTGTTAGCCCCGACAAATACATGATTCCACATGCTTTCTCGCTACTGGAACCATAAACAAACAATGCAGTTGAATATCAAGCTTTGATCCTAGGATTGTAACTTGCCATCGAATCCGGTATTACCATGCTGGAAATCTTTGGAGACTCTCAACTGATCGTCAACCAGATGAATCAAAAATTTGAAGTCAGGAAGCCTGATCTGCTTCCTTACTACAACAAGGCACAATCGCTTCTGCAAAAGTTTGACATCTATCACATCACCCACATTCGTGGAGGTGAAAACATATGTGCAGATGCCCTGGCCAGACTTACCGCATCTATGGTAATCCAGGAAGGGGAAAACATGCAAATCACAGTGTGCAAAAGAAGAATCCTTCCTCCTCTTAACACACACCAAGCAGTTGTTGAATGCCACCGAGGTCGGATCTCTATCCTTCAACCTTCAATCGGCGACTGGAGGGATCCGTTCATTGATTACACTATGTTCGGAATTGTAAGACCCCGACCCGAGAGACTTCGATTAGAGTTAATTAAGTCATGCTTTAGCTTTAAGTGTGTTTAGTGGTTCTTGATTTAGTTTAGGAATAGAATAGCTTTTATAATAGCTTTGGGGAATTTGGAGAGCCCTTTTGACTTGTGGGACCCTTTGGGGGTTCTTGCTACGAATTGTGTGAGCTTGGGGGTTTATCCATGATTTCCAAAAATTATGTTTTAATCCCGTTTGACTTATCTTGTTAGTCCCTACAACTTTCATGTTGACATCGTTCCCATTCGAGAGCCCTAAACCTGACTTTTTACAACTTGAGGGCAAAATAGTCTTTTTACCCAAAAATCTGGACACCAATTTCAATGTCACCAAAACTTGCAAAATATATACTTTTTGGAAACTAGAAATTTCGCCGAACAACTTTGTCTTCTTCGTCAAAGTCATTTGAGGTTCTGAAGACGATGTTTTGAGCCCGAGAAGTCTTTTAAGTTATGGGCCCCATCCCCACTTGCTATAAGGAGAACCCTCTTATTCATTTTCCTCTTTCTTGCTAAAACCCTTGAAGAAGAAGAAGTTCCAGCCCTAGGGTTTCTCCCTTGTCCCTCTTGCTTCCTTTCTCATTAATCACCACAAGAACTCTTTTCAATCAAGGAATGGACTCCATGATCATCTTCCTCACCTCAAGATTTTTCTATTAGTACCATTTGTGAAGACATTCATCACCATTGGAGCCCCTTTTGAGCTCCCTCTACCTATTTGAAGCACTAAGTAAGTGATCCTTCCAAACTTCTAGATTCGTATTCTCCTAGTCCTAGAGAGGCTAAATCTTGTTTATTGCAAACTTCCTCTTGCTATTGTCTGGTTTTGATGGTTTTAGGGTTTGCTTTTGGGGGCTTTATGTAGATTTGGTGTCTTGGCTTGGAGAGGTGTTAGTGGCTTGATTTCTTAGCATTGGACCTAAGGCAAGTGGATGAATGGATTGAGTTCATGATTTCTTATTTATAAAGATTTGAACTCTTACTCATTGCTTTCACCTAAGTTATCTTTATGAGTTTTCATGGTTTTGGAAATATGCATAATGATAGGCTACTCTCTATTAATCGTCTTCTTGAAAACATGTGCATCATTGTCTTGTTTATAGATCATTTATGATAATTTATGGATTTCATTAATGGAGTTTGCCTTGCATTGAATGAGGTGGAAGTGATGGAGAAGTTAATGATTTGTTGGAGTGGTTGTTAGAGGATAAAATGGTGAATTGAATGGGGCTCAAATAAGGTTTTAGAGACCCTCAAATGTATGATTAATGGGTGCTCAAAAGAGGATGAAAGGAAGGAGAAAAGAAGAGCCGAACTAGACACAGAAAATAGGTTTATGGACAGTTCGCTCTAGCGACCTTGACACATCGCTCGAGCGAACCCGTCACAGAACCTCGTTGGCTCGAGCCAACCTGATCCGGGCAGGTCCGCTCGGGCGAACCTTAGTCCGCTCAAGCGAACCCCAAACAGAGAGCAGTTCGCCCGAACGAACTTCTCAGTCTGCTCGAGCGAACTGCCTGTTATGCCTGGGTTAATACCTGAAGACTTGAAACATTGTTTTTAGGCTTGGGGAGGTATTGTTTGGAGCCCCAATGCAATGTAGGGACTGTAAGGCATCGTATGAAGTTCAAAGGAAAGAGAAACCTCATCATGGAGATTCAGTGAGGTTTTCTAGATTGGCTAATGTGTATAAGGACCCGGAATGTCCCTAATTCTTAAAGAGTACCAATTTATATCATGACCGACATACGGGACCCTATTCACACTGATTCAATTCTGAGAACCTCAATGTCTAGCCCGAAAATATATGAGAAACACCTCGTATTTGATTTTCAACCAAACTCTTACTTTTGGATTTTAAACCCACGTTATATGACTAGACTGCCCCGAGAGTATTGGAAGTAATGTGTTTAGCTTTTGCTAACCTGTATATGTTCGACCCGATATGAATATGTATTTGTGCCTATGGGCACCCCGCTCCTTTACTATGCATTTGATTTGATTTATCATATTTGACCTATGAGTCGGCACCACTAAGCTTGGACAACCTTGTCGGTTTGATCCACCGACTTGGAGATCCTTCCCCTCCTGTTAGTCAGCTGCAGTCTGGAATCCGCAGAGTTTTATCCGGTTCGGTACCGTGGTCCCGCAGAGTATATATATGTATATTATAGTATTTTATCGTTGTCCCTCCTCACCTTGTGTGACTAAGGTCAATGATCCTGTAGGGTATGTGCTCTCATCACTTTAGTGATAGAGAATTTAGCTTTGTGTGGTTGCCATCTTATCTGTTCCTTATCCTTGGTACCTTTATTGCTTTATATCGTTCATGTCGTTATTTAATAAATAATGCATCGTCTTTTATGAAATTCATTATTTATACACAGGTTATCTAAACTCTTGCAAAGTATCATTGTTTTGTTTATTGTCATATCTTTTCACCCACCTGCCAGACCGTCGTGTCTGATCCATTTATTTTGGTACTCAGGTCCCGAACCTATTGCTATCGAGGAGGAGCCTGAGGAGGCGGTCGGTGAACTGCAGCACGTAATAGAGTGGCAAGCTGATGATGTCATGTAGACATCCGTTCAGGCTTTGAGAACGACATTTTGGGAACCCGTGATAACATCTTTTGGGTTTTATTGGATGTATGGTCTTTGTTGACCATTATTTTGGGGAAATTAACTAACTGATCTTTTGTGTAAACTTTAACTTTATTTTTGGGAAATAAGCTAATGATCATTGCTCATTCTGATATCTAGTCATATTTACTATGAATCAGTCTTGTTTATGGAATGGAATAGCACTAATATGATTTGCTACACGCTTCCGCAATCTTGAATACATGTTTGATATGTTTATATGTGAGACGATATGTATGGAATCCTCACCGCGGAACCCTGTGGAAAATCACGCGCACGGATAAATGTTTTCTTAATTCCGTGTACGGATTAGCCAAAGAGATGCACGTGGCTCGGCATCAATTGGATTGCCTATCCTTGGCAAACTCTATGAAGAGCTCATGCCGATTGACAGCGTCCTTGAGGAGCAGTCAGAGGAATTCAGGCTTTTGTACTTTCAGCTCGTCACCTTCTATGATTTTTTGAAGGAGAAGGAGGGCTCAAAAGTAAGACCCAGCAGTTGGAAGAGTTTTAGCTCTTCGTCTCCCAACTTCTTTGAAAGTGGGGAGCCTTCTGATAGCATGACCCGGGAAGACAGGGCTAAGGATCCAGGTTCGAAGAAGATTTCGGCTATGCAAGAAGAGTTGAGAGATTTATTTGCGAGTACAAACGCAATATGTCCTGACATTGCACTACGGAGAGATCTCACTGTTTACCTCACTTATTGGCTAGGTGAGGCCATTTTTCCTGGAAGAGATGGAAAGCACATCAGGCCGCATTTTATTTTTCCAGCTTGTCAGATGGCATTTGGAGAGCAGCTTACTTTGGTACCAGCTCTTTACTCCTATCTGTATACCGAACTGCAGGCTGCTGCTTTTTTTGTTCGGCTTGGGCTCCCTATGAATAGGGTATTTTCAGCCCATATCTTTTATTCGTGGTTTGTATACCACTGTCCTGGCTTTCACCGACTGGGTGCTGCACAAGATGACGATCCTTTGATGATTCGATTGGCTAAGGGCAAAGCCGTGTTCAAATCGCTTTTGTTTGCCCACATGAGGATCCGACGGTTCAGGGACGTCGAGATGGGGCAGTCTTCAGTGAAGCTTTCTCCGAAGTTGCGGAAGAAGGCTTTTGATTTTGGTGCCTCCCGAGACTCTACCAGGGCAGGGTCGGGAAGGCATTACTCCTTGACAAATGCAGAGAAGGAGTGGCTTTTCAGCATACGTGTCGGCACGATGGTGTACCATAGACATCTTTTCATCGACATCCAGCCGTATGTACCTTCTCGCTTTGCACTACAGTTGGGCTTTTCTCAAGGCATTGTTGGAGTGCCTTCAAGTATGGTGAAGCGCTTTGGAGGCTTGCAGGATGGGAGAAATGCATGGGCTTTCTATAGTGCTAAAGACACTACTGCCATGATTTTATATCTTGTATTGTCAACTTCCCGGACTGCCGGCTTTGCTAAGTGGTTCGCGGAGAGCTTTTCGGTATATCGGGGGCTTTCCAAGAAGGAGCTTGATGTGAAGCTATCATTTGGAAAAGGCCTTGGAAAGTCGGATGGCGTCCGGTGAGAGGAAGTTTGGGCTTTCCTTTCTGGAGAGAACCACAAGTTAGGCTTTCTCGGTGACCAGGGCGTTATTGGTTCTGAAGATGTTCAAGAAATACCTGATGAGGCTTTAGAGCAGCTAGAATAGGAGGAAGCTGACTTGACACTTGGATGTAAGCGGCACAGAGGCGAGCTTCCATGGAGTCTACTGATAAGGGTAGACCATCCAGCGAGGAGTCAAGTGAGAGACATGACTCTGACAGTGGGGCAAGTTCTTCTAGGAAGCGAACCCATAGAGGTAAGAGAAAGAGGAGTCAGCATCGCAGCAAGGAGCAACACGAAGACTCTCCTGATATGGAAGTCCCTCTTACTATCAATGAAGAGGTGCCATGGAATGCCGACGAGCCTCCAGAAAAGAGGAGCCGAGAAGAGGAGACCATCGGTGAAGGTATGATTCTTCTGCTTTCTCTTTCCGTTCCTTTCATGGGATTTTTCCATGTTCTGATTTGCTTTTTACTTCTGTTTTTGTCTTCTTTTTTTTAGCAGAGGAAGAAGACTTGGCGATGCCTGAGGTCCCGACTGATGAGGCGGTGATGGATCATGTGGGGGCACCTGATGAAGAACGGAGGGACTCTGGAGTGAATCCAGAATCTCCAATTGGTATAACTTCTTTTGTTTTTTTTTTCTTTTTGTGTCTGTGACTTGATTTGCTAACATTTTTTTGTGTCAGCTGATTTGCCACAGGATTCCGATGACTTTGAACCATCGATGGATGCAAATGTTGATGATGCTTCCGATGAGTTCATGGAGGAGAAAAGTGTTCCGCCAGTCGTCGAAGAAGGTACTTTGTGATGATAACCCTGATAATGATCTTTTTTAAAACGGGATCATATTCATACCCTTTTTTGTTTCTTTGACAGGTTTTTAAGTGACAGAAGTGAGTCCATCTCTTCCTTCAGAATTAGTGTAAGGGATGCCAGAGGTTGATCTGGAGGTAGAGACTCGTAGAACCAGTTTTGACACGGCAGAGGCAAGAACTCGTGATGAGATTCCTTCCCCGGTTGCTCCGATTCGAAAGAGTTTTTTGTTATTCTTCAAACGGGGCATGACATGAGCAGCCGACCGACGGAGCAGGGCGAATCTTCATCTGGGCCATCTCTTCATTTTGCGAAGAAGGTGTTAGCACAGGTTTTGAGCTCTTGGATTGAGACTCTTCTTTCTGGGCACTTGGATGCCAGATTTGGTATGATCCAGCATGTGCAGGAGATTCTCACTGATGACGGAGAAGTTGGTCTGGATGTCACAGGTGCTAGGGCGATCGTTGATAGGATCATTGCACTGGGTGACAAGTGGTTTGAGACCATGGACTTCTCTGATGACTAGTTCTTCAAGGAGATGTTCTTGGATCTTGCTAACAGGGCTAAGTCTGACCTAAATGAGGCTACACAGAGCAGGAAGAAGGTAGTCCGAGAGAAGAACTTAGAAGAGTTAACCATCATCGGGCTGAGGCACGACCTTAACATCCTTGATAGGGAGGTCGATGAGGCCAGAAAACATCTTAAGCATTTGAAGGCACAAGTCGCTGCCAAGTGAGCAGCTATAACAGAGGCTAGTGACAGGGAGAGTGCTCTGATTCGCTGGGTTGTAGATGCCGATCAAGTTCTCGAAAGGAAGTTTCAAGAAGATAAACAATGGCAAACTGCTCGGGATAATCTTCCCGGTATAAAAGAAGGGTTACAGCCTTCTCCAGCATCTCATGGCAAGTTCCTGAAGAAGTGTGCCTTGGAAACTATAACGACTGACGCCAAGAGTTTACTTGACGAGCTGAAACTTTGGCTAGAGACCATTTTGGCTGAGCTCCTAATTTTTTTGTAGCATAAACTATCCTTCTTTTTTTTTTTTTTGGTACCACATGTATTTTTTTTTTGGTACTCTTTTTTTTTCCTAGCTCACTTAAATCTTTTTGTGATTGCTAAATGGGATATTTTTTTTGTTTTCCCTTCGCTCACTTAAATCTTTTTGTGATGAAAGCAATTGCTAAATGAGATATCTTTTTTTTGTTTTCCCTACGCTCACTTAAATTCTTTTTGTGATGAAAGCAATTGCTAAATGGGATATATTTTTTTTTTGTTTTCCCAACGCTCACTTAAATCTTTTTGTGATGAAAGCAATTGCTAAATGGGATATTTTTTTTGTTTTCCCTACGCTCACTTAAATCTTTTTGTGATGAAAGTAATTGCTAAATGGGAAATTCTTTTTTATTATCCCTATGCTCACTTAAATCTTTTTGTGATGAAAGAAATTGCTAAATGGGATTTGATCAAAAGTTTGACATTTTGTGAAAATCTTTTGTCAAATGATTGTTTTGGCATGGGAGCCAAATTTTTTTTGTGGCATGAGAGCCGATTTTGGCATGAGAGCTGGTTTTTTACGGCATTGATAGCCGAGTTTGTGGCATTGATAGCCGGTTTTGGTGGCATCTATAGCCAGTTTTGGTGGCATTTATTGCCCTTTTTTTTTAAGCCAAGTTTTGGTTGGTGGCATTGATAGCCAGTTTTGTTTTGTGGCATTGATAGCCGGTTTTGGTGGCATTTATAGCCAGTTTTGTTATGTGGCATTGATAGCCGGTTTGTGGCATCTATAGCCGGTTTGTGGCATTTATAGCCGGTTTTGGTTTTCAAAAATGTAAGTATCGACTAAAAGTCGCCTCCTTGCTGAATGGTCTTGCAAGTATCGATGGAATGTCGCATCCTTGCTCATTCGGTTGTGAGTATCGATGGAATGTCGCATCCTCGCGGATTTGGGTTCAAGTATCGATGGAATGACGCATCCTTGCTTTTTAAAAATTTTGGTTTTGCGGGTATTGACTGATGTCGTTTCCCCATGATTTTTGAAATTTGCGGTTTTCTCGAACCTTTGGGTTGTGGATATCAACTGAGATGTTGCATCTCCCCGATTTCTTGGTTTTTTCAAACCTTTGAAATTTGGGTTTTGTGGATATCAACTGCAATGTTGTGTCTCCATGGTTTTAGGTTTCTTTAGGTTTTGCAGTATCGACGAAATGTCGCTTCCCTGCGATTTTGGAAGTGTCGAACATGGTTTGCATTCTTCCAATTGGTGCCAGTATCAACTAAGCGACGCTTCCACGCGGTTTTGGAAAACCATTTTTTGTTTAAAGACACAAGGGTCAAACCATTTTGGCAGTAAAAGGCTGGGTGGACTAGGGTGGAAATCCCTGAATTCGGATTTTGTTTCAAACCATGAATTTTGGGTTCAAGGATTTAAAGTTTTGGTCAAGTTAGGGAGAGGCTCCTAAACTTGGATTTTTTTTAACAATGAAACGATGAAAGTAAGCTTTGTTTGAGTTTCTAGAAATTTCAGCATTTGATATAAAAATTCTAAAAAGAATGGGTTTAGCGAGCGAGTACCTGGAAATAGGTTTTGGCCGTACAGGCATTGCTCTTACCCAGTTGGGTAAGTCCTCAAGGGTAGTACCGCAAGAACCAAGTCACCCTTTTTGTAGGCGCGTTGCCTGACCTGTTTGTCAAAAGATCCTGCTATGCGTGCTTGGTAAAGTTCAATGCTTTGTTGAGCTTCGAGCCGTCTCTCATCGAGATTGTCCAGCTCATGGAGTCGCAATTTGACATTGCTTTCTTGATTCATGTCATTTTGCAAGGATACCCTCAAGGAAGGAATTTGTACTTCCAAGGGTATGCAGCTTCGCATCCATAGACCAAGGAGAATGGTGTGCTATGGGTTGGTCCTCGAACGGTGGTTCGATAGGCCCACAAAGCTTCAGATTGTTTGTCGCTCCAGTCTCTTTTATGACTGGAGACCACTTTTTTGAGGATTTTGTAGAGTGTCTTGTTGAAAGCTTTTGCTAATCCGTTTGCTGCCGGATTGTATGGAGTCGAAGGACAGCTTTGGATTTTGTATTTGTCGCAGAACCTATAGAATCGATGATCCCGGAATTGTGGTCCGTTATCATGGACGAATCTTTTGGGTATGCCGAAACGACAAATGATGTTGGCGCATAGGAACCGAAGGACTGATGAGGTCTTCATTTCGTTGAGCGTAAATGCTTCTAACCACTTGGAGAAATAATCTGTAGCGGCGAAGATAAAGCGATGACCTTTACTTGAAGGGGGAGAAATAGGACCAATGATGTCCATACCCCAGGCTTCGAAAGGCCATAAGATCACTGTAGGATGTAGCCATTTTGGAGGCATGTGAACATAATCTCTGTGAACTTGGCATTGTTGGCAGCGCTTAGCAAATTACACTGCATCAGCTACCATGGTAGGCCAATAATAACCTAACCTTTTTATCTGATCGTAAAGCTTGGAACCACCCTGATGAGCTCCACAAAGACCAACATGAACTTCTTTGAGTGTTTCTTCGGCCTCTTGTTATGACAAGCAGCGTAGAAGTACCCCATTGAAGGATTTCCTGTAAAGGATTTTTGAAGGAATATCCAAATGAAAGTTTGGGGTTCGCCTTTGGATGCTTACCCGTTCTTTTGGATCTTCAGGTAGGATTCCGAACATAGTGTAATCAATGAATGGATCCCTCCAGTCGCCAATAGAAGGTTGAAGGATGGAGATCCGACTTCCAACCACTCGGTGGCATTCAGCAACTGCTTGGTGTGTGTTAAGAGGATGAAGGATTCTTCTTTCGCACACTGTGATTTGCATGTTTTCCCCTTCTTGGATTGCCATAAATGCGGCAAGTCCGGCCAGGGCATCCGCACATATGTTTTCACCTCTACGAATGTGGGTGATGTGATAGATGTCAAACTTTTGCAGAAGCGATTGTGCCTTGTTGCAGTAAGGCAGCAGATCAGCCTTCCTGACTTCAAATTTCTGATTCATCTGGTTGACGATCAGTTGAGAGTCTCCAAAAACTTCTCGCATGGTGATGCCAGATTCGATGGCGAGTTCCAATCCTAGGGTTAGAGCTTGATATTCAGCTGCATTGTTTGTGCATGGTTCCAGTAGCGAGGAAGCGTATGGAATCATGTATTTTTTGGGGCTAACAAAGAGGATGCCAACTCCCGAGATCAGCTGTCTTTTTTCATTTATCCTAGTTGCACCGTCAAAGTACATGTCCCAGGAAGCATTTTGTGAGAAAGTCTCCACGTTGTAGACTGGTTCGTCTGGGAGATCATCTATGAGTGGAGAATCTTTAGGCAATGGATGCTCTACGAGAAAGTCCGTTAGAGCTCGCCCTTTGATTGCTTTTTGCGGTACATGTAAGACCCTAACCCCTAATGTCACACCCCGAAACCGGGCCCTGCAGTGATCCGACCTCGGGATGTGAAATTTTGGAATAAATTTGAAACTTTTGTTATATTTCCCAAGATCCGCGTGAATGAGGATAATCAAATTCCATCACGATCAGAGTATATTTTCGCGGAAGCTAAACATGGTGTTACGACTCGGAATCCGTGGCCATCGGGTTCCGTGTCGCACGCAACCAATATCATAAAGCCATCACATAAGCAGACTGGTAAAAATCATAGTCCAAAGAACACTGAGCTGGTAGTAACAAGACTATTTATTTCCCACATATTCAAATTACAATTAACAAGTGTCTTAATTACAAACCCAATGAAAAAGGCTAACAAAGCCATACAAATAAACCACTAAGTGACATACTACCCCAAGTGATATTACGAGCTCCGGTGCCAAACTTGACATCTAGATGATATCACTGGGCAGCCTCTCACGTCAGACCGGCGGCTCCACCGCCTCCTCCGATCAAACACCTAAAAACAGAAAGAGAGGAAACTGGCACCAAACAAACAGGGTCAGACACGACGGTCTGGCAAGTAAATAAACAAATAATATGAGACAAAAGGACATTCATAAAACCTTATAGAATCATTGTAAAACCGATTAAAGAGTCTAAACAATAATAGCATTAAATCATGATAAAATGATCGAAAGACCGAACATAAATATCAAGCAAATAAATGGACAGATCCTGAGCATAAATATCTTGAAAAGATAATAGCCTGCATAAGACATTTAATAATTGGAAATACATTTAAAATCCTGAATAATAGAGGCAATACGATAAGAGATCAGTTTCATAACATTAACAAAATTCAAAGAATATAATGAGTATAAACAAACAAGAATCATAAAACAAAATAATAATAGATAAAACATTGGCAACCACACATAGCTATATTCTCCTATTACCGAAGTAACAAGTGAAGGAAACCGCGATTCAGATCTGAAACTTCTCCTAAAGAGACTACTATGGCTGATGGAAAGTATGACAGATTTAAAAAAATCTGATTTCTGCACTATGCAGCGGAAATCAGCCATAAAGAATCGCATAGAAACTCCATTAAATCATGATCAACATGTGTTTAATTAATAGAGATGATAGAAGACTATTACCTCGAAGATTTGTAGACTTCAAATCTCTGAAAAAATAGATCCAAAGGCCCGAACTCAGACTTGCAATTTGCAAACAAGTTGCTGGAATTTTCTGCATTAGTATTGCCTTTGATCTTCTCCTCTATCTCACTTTCAAATCTGATTGGCTAAGATGGTGGGATCTTAATCTAGGAAACAAGAACTATTTCTACAAGGGAAAATCTCAGATCTCAAAGTTTCTTCAATGAAGAAGAAACTACTTCAAGAGCTGGACGTGTGGGACTCTTGTGAGGCTTTCTTAGTGTTGGACGTCCAAGGGCCATGTGGTTTCTTTTATAGAAACTTTTTGGAAACCTTTCCCATAAAGTTATCTCTCCTTATTCTAATTGATGTCCAAAAAGGAAAGACTTATTTCCTTTAAGAAACACTCCAATTAGAAAAGGAAACTAAAAGGAACTTTCCATGCAATTAGTAATCCTAGTTGTAGAACACTTACTAATTTTAAGTTCCTAATCCAAAAAGGAAACTAACTCATAGGAATACTAATCCAAAGAGGAGTCCAACTTTCCAAGTAGAGAGTCCTACTCAAAGTTGGAAACCTTACCCATGGAAATCCTATTATGAACGTCCCACATATCAATGCACACCATGGCCCACATTCAATTTATCTAGAGTTAAATTCATGTATTCCATCAAAAGCCTATTTGAATTTAAACTCAAAATTATTTTTCCACTAAAATAATTCATCCTTATGTTATCTAAACGTCTTAGGAAACCATGCCAATCTTGGTAAGTGACTAGAGAAGGGACCAAAAGACATATTTGCCATTGGCTCCCAAAATGACCAAAATGTCCATGCTAAACCCATAGCAACATTAAGACCATTTTAACCTTAACTCATTCCACTAGAGAGTTATGGTTGAACTCCAAGGACAAATATATATTATAATAAGCTTGTCATAAAATGACAGTTGTCTTCGGCCTACTAAGTGTAATGACCTGAATGCCCCTCTATGTAACATCCATAATCGAGTCAGGTTATCATAGGTACTATCAACCTTCCCGATTACATCTAAACCTTAGAACTTCATATCCTTAACATAATCATCATTCGAATATCATTCTCTTGATCCAGGGAGCGACCCACAAGTTCAATATCCATATGGAACATCCATATACTAAGATCTTAGATTTTGATGATTAATCGGATAATTCTAAGGGGATGATTATTCCATCATCAGATGGCATAGATTCTATATTGCATCTGCACGTCCCAACTGATCAAGTCCGAGTACCCAAAACACAGAGCTGTTGACCCATGAAAAGAATCTCACCCATAGTGAATTAAAGCACAAGAACTTGACTTCGTCAGTTCATCCACAAATGCTCAAGATTAAGAGCACCGGTTACTCAGTAGCATGAGGTGACTTGATCTCTTTTCTGTGATAGTACTATTTTAGAGATCACACCTACCATGGTCCTGTTCAATGCATTACATATGCACTAATGAGATGAATCCGGGAAAGCCCTCCCATGACTTAGGTAAGTCACCCTGAATACAGGAGAGTCTCTCATTATAACTTATACGAAGATGAAGTGCCCAGCTCCATCTCTCAGTTATGAACAAATATGATGTTTCCAGTTGTCCATGAATTAGACCTATCTGTGCGTAGACACTACACACCTAATTCATTTACTAGAAACAATGGGCCTTACGCAACCATACATACATGTTTAAGCATAAAAGAGTCTTTCAATTAAATAACCAGTAAATATCCAGTAACAAAAGATGAGAGTGCAGCTAGTGGGCTTTAGGGCGTACACCAATCCCAACAAACTCCCACTTGCACTAAAGATCACTACTTCCTAACCTAACACCCATAGACTCAACATGAGAAGTGAAGACTTTCTCTGTAAGAGTCTTAGTGAATGGGTCAGCTAAGTTATTTGCTGAAGCAATATGCTCCACCACTATCTCTCCATCCTGAATGAATTCCCGGATCAAGTGGTACTTTCTCTGAATGTGCTTTCCTTTCTTGTGATTCCTGGGCTCTTTGCACTGTGCTACAGCACCAGTGTTATCGCAGTACATGACAATCAGTTTTTATACTGCAGGAACAACTCCCAATTCCATCAGGAATTTTCTGAGCCATACCGCTTCCTTCACAACTTCCGATGCCGCCACATACTCTGCTTCCATGGTAGAATCAGCTATATAGGATTGCTTGACACTTCTCCATGATATAGCCCCTCCTGACAAAGTAAAGACGTACCCTGAGGTAGACTTTATGGCATCACTATCAGATTAGAAATCAGAGTCTGTATACGCCAATGGCGTTAGATCATCTGCTCGAAAGGTTGGCATATAATCTTTCGTTCTCCGAAGATACTTGAATATATGCTTAACAGCTGTCCAATGCATAGGTCCAGGGTTTGACTGATATCTGCTAACCATGCCAACGGCAAAGCAAATATCTGGTCTAGTACATAACATAGCATACATGAGGCTTCCAACAGCGGATGCATATGGAACTCTCCTCATGCTCTCTATCTCTTCAGATGTCTTTGGACATTGATCTCGAGACAGTGGTACTCCATGTCTAGAAGGTAGGAGGCCCTTCTTGGAGTCATGCATATTAAACTTGACCAATATCTTCTCAATGTAAGAAGATTGGGATAGGGCTAACATCTTATTCTTGCGATCACGCAAAAGCTTGATCCCTAAGATATAGCTGGCCTCACCCAAATCCTTCATCTGAAATTGAGAGGGTAACCAAACTTTTGTGGATGACAATAAACCTACATCATTTCCTATGAGTAATATGTCATCTACATACAGAACCAAAAATGCAACTGCTTTCCCATTTCCTTTCTTATACACACACGGTTCATCAATGTTTTAATCAAAGCCAAAAGATTTGACTGCCTGATTAAACTTGATGTTCCATGCTCTAGATGCTTGCTTAAGTCCATAGATGGACTTCTTAAGTTTACAAACCATGTTATCTTGGCCACTAGCAATGAAGCCCTCTGGTTGCATCATATAGATGCATTCGTCAAGACTTCCATTAAGAAAAGCTGTCTTGACATCCATCTGCCATATCTTGTAGTCATAATGACATGCGATGGCCAAGAGAATCCTTATGGACTTAAGCATAGCCACTGGTGAAAAGGTTTCCTCATAATCGATACCCTCTTTCTGAGTATATCCTTTCACCACCAGTCTTGCTTTGAAGGTTTCCACCTTCCCATCCACTCCTCTCTTTCTCTTGTAGATCTACTTTCACCCTATGGGTTTAATCCCTTCAGGTGCATCTACAAGTTCCCAGACTTGATTGGAATACAAAGAATCCATTTCAGATTTCATCGCTTGCTGCCACATGTCAGCATCTATATCCGTTACTGCTTCATCATAACTAGTAGGATCCTCAACCAGATCTTCAGAGTCTGTCTTAAAAGACACTCCTAGATATCTTTCTGGTTGTCTAGAAATTCTCCCACTACGACGAGGCTCCGGAGTGTTCAAAGGAATATCTTGTTCATCTACTGCCTCAGGATCTGGTACAGATGTTATAGGAGATCCCGGAAGAATCTCCTCAAGGGTTTCTTTACAACTAAGCTCTTGGTGCATCATACAATCATCCTCCAAGTACCTAGCATGAGTGCTGATGAGCACCTTTTGCTCCTTTGGATGATAAAAGATGCCACCTCTCGTTCCTTTAGGATACCCAATGAAGTAGCACATTTCCGATCTGGGTTCCAGCTTGGTAGCTTTATCATTCAGTACATAGGCTGGACAACCCCAAATGTGAATATGTCTTAAACTAGGTTTTCGACTTGTCCACATTTCTTAGGGTGTCCTAGGTACTGATTTAGAAGGTACCAGATTTAAAATGTATGCTGCTGCTTCTAGGGCATATCCCTAAAAAGATATAGGTAGGGTTGCATGACTCATCATGGACCTTACCATATCAAGAAGGGTACGGTTTCTTCTCTCTGTTACACCATTTTGCTGGGGTGTACCCGGTGCAGATAACTGAGACACAATCCCATGTTGTGTGAGGTACTCCTTGAACTCACCCAGGAGGTACTCGCCACCTCGATCAGATCGAAGGGCTTTGATATGTTTCCCTAGTTGTAGCTCTGCCTCAGCCTTGAATTGCTTGAACTTATCAAACGCCTCAGACTTGCGTCGCATTAAGTATACATATCCATACCTAGAGTAATCATCGGTGAAGGTGATGTAATACTCATACCCTCCTCGAGCCGGTTTGTTCATAGGACCACACACATCAGTGTGAATCAATTCTAACAACTCCTTTGACCTTAGTCCCTTTCCAGAGAATGACCGTTTGGTCATCTTTCCCTTGAGACAAGATTCGCACTGAGGAAAAGGTTCGAAATCTAATGAGCTCAAGGGCCCATCTTCTACCAACCTCTAAATCCGTTTTGGGTTAATGTGACCCAAACGTAAGTGCCAAAGATATGTGTCATTGATTGAAGATACCTTTCTCTTAAGGGAAGTTGAGCTTTCTTGTTGTACATTATGCAGTGTGGGAGCAATAGGATATATATAAAATAAGTTGTCATGTATTCTACCGGAACATATAATATTTCCATCTCTACTGATATCAATACCAGAATGGAAAGAAACCGACTAATTAAATTCAGTTAATCTGGAAACTGAAATTAAATTCTTCCTCATGTCCGGAACATAGAAAACATTATTTAAAACTAATATCCTATTACATGGAAAATGTAAGGTAACAACTCCTACTGCAACTGCCCAAACTTTAGCTCCAGTTCCGACTCTAAAGGCAAACTCTCCTTTCTCAATTCTCTGCATTATCTGAAACCCCTGCAATGAATTGCAGATATGATTAGTGGCTCCTGAGTCTACTATCTATGAGTCAGTAGAATCAACCACTAGACAAGTTTCAATGTAGTATGAAAAAGATGTACCTTTCTTAACTGAGGCCAGGAACTTGGGACAATCTTTCTTCCAATGACCCTTAAGGCCACACTTGAAGCATTTCCCTTTGGGCTTTCCATCTATACCCTTGTCTTTCTTTTTGCCAGCATTGTCCTTTTTCTGCCCTTTTCCCTTATTCTGCTTCTTCTTGGACTTCTTCCCTTTCGGGTTCAGTTTAGAGGAAGACTGGAAAAAATGAGCTTGGGCTTTGGGCTTCATGATAGCCTCTGCCGCCTGGAGTTCTTTCATTAACTCAGGTAGAGTCATGTCCATCTTGCTCATATTGAAATTGAGCTTGAACTGATTGAAAGATTCCGGCAGAGTTTCGAGAATCATGTCAGTCTGACTCCCAGCATCAATCTCAGCCCCTAGAATCTCAGCTTCATTGAAACAATCTATCAGCTTGAGCATATGCTCTCTGACAGGTGTTCCCTCAGCCATCCTAGCATTCATGATGGTCCTTATAGCAGCTTGCCTAGCTGGCCTGCTCTTGTCTGCGAACATCTCAGACAAGGACATCATGATTTCATAGGCTGTGTCCATTTGCTCGTGCTGTGTTTGCAATACGTTGGACATGGAAGCGAGCATGTAGCATTTAGCCATACTATTCGCTTTCTTCCATTTCCTTTCAGCCTCCCGCTGGTCATCAGTAGAATTAGCATCAATATTGGGACAGTTTTCCAGCAAGACATACTTGTACTCCTCAGCAGTGAGTACTATGTCAAGATTTCTCTTCCAATCTACGTAGTTAGGGCCAGTCAGTTTATTCTCATGAAGAATGCACATCAACGGACTAAAAGAGTCTTTACCCATCTCTTTCTGGATATAAAACGGTTTATAATTAGACATGCAGTATATATGTAATATGCATATGGTGCTTGTTACAAAAGGAAAAACAAAGCACAAAAAACTTTTTATATTATTCAACCCCAATCATAATGTATCAGTGTTTCAACCTCCTCATAGACCCTCCATCGAAGGGATGGCCGAGCCTACAGTCACGTTGAATTAAGGCAGACTTATTTGGATTATCACTATCTGGATACACATCCAGTGGTAGTCCAATCACTGATTGGTTTGGCCTCATATGACAAATAACCCTTTAACTCCTAAGGAGAGGTCATCACCGTCTTATGTCAAGTGTATAACCATCTCTTATGAAATCTCCCAGAATGTCCATGATTAAGTCCTCCGAAGGGAAGAGACTTTTATCCTTTCTAGAAGTGACCTTTAGTAAAGAGCTCCACCGAAGGGATGGCCGCTCCCACCTGTTGGAATTTGAGATGCATTGAGTTGAATCTTGAAGCATTGGTGTGTTTGGTGTCTCAAGCATCAAATTGTATTGGAATTATTGTCAACACTATGTCTCAATCATGTGTTGAAAGAGTGGAAGTGATAGAGCTCAAGAAGAATGAAAAAGGAAAACAGTGAAGAAAATCAGTTTTTCCTGGTGCAGTGTACCCGGTCGACCGAGCTCCCTGGCCGGTCGACCGAGCATGAAGAAAGTGCAAAATCAGAGCTTACAGTTATTTTTTGACACAGAGGTCATCCGGTCGACCCAGCTCCTGGTGCGGTCAACCGAGCATGCACGCGGTCGACCGAGGCTTCCAGGATGTCGACCGAGCTCGGGTTCCAGAATTTGACAACTTACAACTTTTTGAAAGTTCGTCAGGCGCCCAGTTCACCCGGTCGACCGAGCAAAGTATGATGTCGACCGAGCACACACAGACAGCAAGTAACGCAGAATTAGAAGTCTTTTGCTAAAAGTTAGGAATTTTTTGTAATTCGTTTGGGACTCTTTCTAAACGAATTGTAGCCTATTTTGGACACTCTTTGGGGTTGCTAAAACCTATATAAACACTCCTAATCTCGTTTTCAATAACAAGCATCAAAGAAAGAAGAGTTTGAGAGAGTTTTGGAGAGAAGAGTGCTTGGAGAAGAAGGTGCTTGTGTCTTGCTGTTGTGGAGCAACTTTCTACAGCAAGTGTGGACGAATTTGAAGCCTCATGAAGATGGTATTTTCGTTCATAAGATAAGTCTCTCTTTTATGCTTTAGATTTCTATTTGTAAGGGATTGAGAGAGAGAGAATTGTAGAGGGGAAAGGGCTGTAGATCAGTTTATCTTCTTTGCTGTAATCATCAAGTTGGTGCTTGGTGTTTTGGGGTTTGGTGATCCTGTCTGTGGGTGCAGACAAATTGTAAAGGGAGTTGTAGCTTCCTAGATAGTTGGTGCTATCTGAAACCTAAGGGAGTCGGTGCTTCCTAGATAGTTGGTGCTATCTGAAACCTAAGGGAGTCGGTGCTTCCTAGATAGTTGGTGCTATCTGAATTTAAGGGTTGGTGCTCTTTGTCGTCGGTGCGACTAAATAAGATTCAGACCTGTACCGGATTGTTGTTCGGACGGGATTGAACCGTGGACGTAGCCTTTTGGTGAACCACGTAAAATCTGGTGTCAAATTGTGTGGTTTGATTTGAATTGTTGTTAGCAAGGACCTGTTTAAAAAAGATCACTGATTCACCCCCCCCTCTCAGTGATCACGAGATCTAACAATTGGTATCAGAGCGTAAGGTTTCCCTTGATAAGCTTAACACGCTAAGGGTGATCTTTGTCAAATCACATGGCAACCAGCACAGCGAATATGAAAGCACCGTTGTTTGATGGTTCTAATTACAGCTTTTGGAAGATTAGAATGCAGGCCTTCATCAAATCTCTTGGCTATGATGTCTGGGAGACTGTCAGAGTCGGTTACAATTCTGCCATTGTACCCACTGATGCTGCAACGAAGAAGTTAGCAGACAACGACTCTAAGGCGCAGAATGCACTCTTTAGCGGCCTTGTTGACAGCGAGCTGATCAAAGTTATAGCATGCAAGACAGCCAAGGAAATCTGGGATAAGCTGAAAAGCATCCATGAAGGAGATGAGAAGATCAAAGAAGCGAAATTGCAAACTCATCGCTCCCAATTTGAGTCGCTTCGCATGGAGGATAACGAGAATGTTGATTCTTACATGCAACGGGTGAATGAAGTCACGAATGACATTCGTGGACTAGGAGAGGAGATTAAAGAACCAGTCATCGTCAAAAAGGTTCTAAGATCTCTCCTTCCCCGGTTTGATTCTAAAGTCTCAGCCATAGAAGAAGCCAAAGATCTGAACGAGTTTTCAATGGATGAGCTGCATGGTTCTCTCACTGCCTATGAGATGCGCATAGGTAAGACGTCTTCATCGGATAGAGAAGCGGCCTTCAAAGTTCAGAAAAAGGCAAAAGAGATTGCTGGTCATGATTCTGATGATGATGAGCTTGAGGCTCAATTTATTAGAAGGCTGAAGAAAGGAAGCAATGGCAAGTATAAAGGGAAGCTACCCTTTAAATGCTTCAATTGTGGCGGTGTTGGCCACTTTGCTGCGAAGTGCCCGCTGAAAGAAGACAATGATAATGACTCTTATGTTGATAAGAGTAAATGGAAGAAGAATTTCAGAAAGAAGGGCAAAGCAAAGAGCTTCATCAGTCAGCATAATGACAGCACGTCTGAATCTTCGGACGATGATGAATCAGTCGAGGCGACTGAAGCACTCTTCATGGTTACTATTGAAGAAGACGATGAGCAAGAGCTGGAAAACGAAGAGGAGGCTGAAGTGAATCTTGAAGAAGAGCTCATTGCTGCACTTGAGGAGCTTAGCAAGGAGCGAAGATCAAGTAAGAAAAATCTGAAACTTCTTCATGAATCTGAAATTTCAGTTATTGCTTTGAAAACTGAATTAGAAGAGTATAAAAGAATGGTAGATGTCCTAGAAATACAAATCTGTACCAAAACTGAGGAAGTGATGAAACTTGAGAATGAAATCCTTGGAGCAAGGACTGAAAATATGCAAATGAAACAAAAGCTCAAGGAGTTTCAAGCTATCAATGGTACATTGAAGCTGAATGAAATTTTGAAAGTTCAAAGACCCCCTCACTTCAGATTTGGAATAGGATTTGAGAATGGAGAATCTTCTAAGGTTACACCTTCTGTAGAGACGGTGTTTGTAAAGCAAGTTACTACACCTTCCAATTCTGTGAAGCCCACACTGCCTAGAAAAGAGCCCATTCAAGTGAGAAAGGACATGAAGCCTAACCAGCCATATAAAAGATACAAATTTTATGGCTATTGTTATCATTGCAATAGGTATGGACATAGAAGGGCAGATTGTAAATTCTATGTGAGAAACAGCCCAGTTGTGAGAAGGAACCCTTTCTCAATCCTAAATAGCCACAATATTGAGTGCTACAAGTGTCATAATTTTGGACACATGGCTAGGGATTGTAGGCTGCCTACTGCTAAACCAATTCAGGTTGAAAAGAAACCCAAGTTAGTCAAAACTTGGAGGGCAAAGAAAAGTACTTGGGTAGAGCAACACCCTAAGGATCAAATCATTGGAGATCCTGAGGCCGGTGTAAAAACTAGACAAAGTGTAGTTAGCAATTACTCACTTGTGTCCACCATTGAGCCCAAGACAGTAGCTGAAGCTAGTCTAGATGAAAGCTGGTTAAAAGCTATGCATGAGGAGTTGGAGCAGATTGAGAAAAACTCCACATGGGAACTAGTCCCTAGACCTACTGATAAGAATGTGATTGGTACAAAATGGGTCTTTCGGAACAAGCTGAATGAAGATGGTCAGGTCATACGAAACAAGGCAAGGTTGGTTTGTAAAGGCTATGCACAAGTTGAAGGCATAGATTTTGAAGAGACCATTGCACCGGTGGCTCGTCTGGAAGCCATTCGTATGTTTCTTGCATTGGCTGCCTATAAAACCTTCAAGGTATTTCAGATGGATGTTAAGTCAGCTTTCTTGAATGGTTTACTTGAAGAAGAGGTCTACATTGAGCAACCTGATGGCTTTCTAATTAGCAAAAATTCAGACTTAGTTTGCAAGCTGAAGAAGGCTCTATATGGACTGAAACAGGCGCCAAGGGCATGGTATGCAAGGCTGGATCTTTATCTTCGCAAGATTGGTTTTGGAAAAGGACTAGTTGATAGCAATCTGTATGTCAAATCTGATTCAAGCAAACAGCTGGTGGTTATTGTTTATGTTGACGACATAATATTTGGAGGCAATGATGAGAATATGTGCAGGATTTTTGCTGAAGATATGACGAAAGAATTTGAGATGTCTATGCTTGGAGAGCTAAAGTTCTTCCTAGGATTACAAGTTCAGCAGCTGAAAAATGGTATTTTTATATCTCAGATGAAATATATAAAGGAAATGCTGAAGCGTTTTAACATGGAAGACAGCAAGCCCGTGAGCACGCCAATGACAACGAACACGAAACTTAGCAAAGATGATAAGGCTTCGTCCGTTGATCACACCACCTATCGTTCTATGATAGGAAGCTTGCTTTACTTGACTGCTACAAGACCAGATCTTCTACAAGCAGTATGTATGGTGGCTCGATTTCAAGCATCACCAACTGAGACGCACCTTACAGCAGTGAAAAGGATATTTCGATATCTAAAAGGTACTATGGAGCTTGGAATATGGTATCCTAAAGGTAAATCCTTTACTCTTGTCGCATACTCAGACGCCGATTGGGCTGGTTGCGTAGATGATCGCAAGAGTACAAGTGGTGGTGCATTCTATCTTGGTGATAGATTGGTAGCTTGGCACAGCAAGAAGCAAGACTCCGTCTCACTTTCGACAGCGGAAGCAGAATATATTGCAGCGGCAACTTGTTGTACGCAAGTGTTATGGATGCGGCAAATGCTCTCTGATTTAGGAGTTCCAACAACAGATCCTACGCCGATCCTCTGTGATAACACTAGTGCAATTCATATCTCCAAGAATCCAGTTCAGCATTCAAGGACTAAGCATGTTGCAATCCGCTATCACTTTCTCAAGGATAAAGTTGCAAATGGTGAGGTAAAGTTGGAATACGTTCCTACTACTGAGCAAGTGGCTGATATCTTCACAAAACCTTTGCCAAAGGAAGTCTTCGAGTATCTCCGAAAGAAATTAGGAGTTACTCACTCTCCTACACCTTAGGAGATGTGCCACAAAGGGGGAGCAATGAATTCGTTGAATATCTTATTTGCTCCTAGATTGGTCCCTTTGGAATTATTGTCAAAGGGGGAGAAGATTATGCATGGAAAGGTTGATATGCATGTCATCTTGAGAAGGTTATCTGGAGATTGGTATCAAGTTATGCTGAGAAGATTATGCAAGGAAAGACTATATGCATGTTGAAGTTAGTCTTATGCTAAGAAGATGAAAATATGATAGCATGAGGAAGATGGAAGATTGGAATGAAAATTGGTATCAAGATAGTGAATGAGAAGATCATGTTCCAAGGGGAGTTTATTGTTCTAAAAAGGCTCTATGATGTCAACATGTTCCAAGTGTCTGTGTTGAAGTTCCAAGTGTTGCCAACAATTCCAAAGGGGGAGATTGTTGGAATTTGAGATGCATTGAGTTGAATCTTGAAGCATTGGTGTGTTTGGTGTCTCAAGCATCAAATTGTATTGGAATTATTGTCAACACTATGTCTCAATCATGTGTTGAAAGAGTGGAAGTGATAGAGCTCAAGAAGAATGAAAAAGGAAAACAGTGAAGAAAATCAGTTTTTCCTGGTGCAGTGTACCCGGTCGACCGAGCTCCCTGGCCGGTCGACCGAGCATGAAGAAAGTGCAAAATCAGAGCTTACAGTTATTTTTTGACACAGAGGTCATCCGGTCGACCCAGCTCCTGGTGCGGTCAACCGAGCATGCACGCGGTCGACCGAGGCTTCCAGGATGTCGACCGAGCTCGGGTTCCAGAATTTGACAACTTACAACTTTTTGAAAGTTCGTCAGGCGCCCAGTTCACCCGGTCGACCGAGCAAAGTATGATGTCGACCGAGCACACACAGACAGCAAGTAACGCAGAATTAGAAGTCTTTTGCTAAAAGTTAGGAATTTTTTGTAATTCGTTTGGGACTCTTTCTAAACGAATTGTAGCCTATTTTGGACACTCTTTGGGGTTGCTAAAACCTATATAAACACTCCTAATCTCGTTTTCAATAACAAGCATCAAAGAAAGAAGAGTTTGAGAGAGTTTTGGAGAGAAGAGTGCTTGGAGAAGAAGGTGCTTGTGTCTTGCTGTTGTGGAGCAACTTTCTACAGCAAGTGTGGACGAATTTGAAGCCTCATGAAGATGGTATTTTCGTTCATAAGATAAGTCTCTCTTTTATGCTTTAGATTTCTATTTGTAAGGGATTGAGAGAGAGAGAATTGTAGAGGGGAAAGGGCTGTAGATCAGTTTATCTTCTTTGCTGTAATCATCAAGTTGGTGCTTGGTGTTTTGGGGTTTGGTGATCCTGTCTGTGGGTGCAGACAAATTGTAAAGGGAGTTGTAGCTTCCTAGATAGTTGGTGCTATCTGAAACCTAAGGGAGTCGGTGCTTCCTAGATAGTTGGTGCTATCTGAAACCTAAGGGAGTCGGTGCTTCCTAGATAGTTGGTGCTATCTGAATTTAAGGGTTGGTGCTCTTTGTCGTCGGTGCGACTAAATAAGATTCAGACCTGTACCGGATTGTTGTTCGGACGGGATTGAACCGTGGACGTAGCCTTTTGGTGAACCACGTAAAATCTGGTGTCAAATTGTGTGGTTTGATTTGAATTGTTGTTAGCAAGGACCTGTTTAAAAAAGATCACTGATTCACCCCCCCCTCTCAGTGATCACGAGATCTAACACCACCAACACTTCATTGACATTCTATAGAAGTGATCTTTTGTAAAGAACTCCACCGAAGGGATGGCCGCTCCTACTAACACCTCATTACGAATATTCACATTAGTTCACCCATTAACCCATCAAAGCGGTCTTTAGTAAAGAACTCCACCGAAGGGGTGGCCGCTCCTACTAACACCTTAATGAGATAACATGAACCGAAAATGGAAGGCCGTGGGGTCTTTCCTAAAACCCCTCTCCCACTTGATTATTTATCGCTAGGGTTTATACTTTTTGACCTTTACATTGTTTTACTCAAAAGCTCTTTTTAAATCTAGCAAACTTGGTTAATTAAATTTATGACTTAAGTCATCTTAAAATTAAATAACCTTTGCTTTAAAACATTTGAGCAAATCCCTTCAAAGAGTCAAAAACCTATCTTGGGTTATGAAAACCCATAGGTAGCATCTAATTAGATTTTAGTTTAGCCTCCTTTGGAAACCAAAGGTACCAAGATAAACTAATTTTAAACCTTAGACAAATAGAAGGTGCTGGTCTAAGTTCCGTTTAAAACAATTTGCCAAACTAAAAACAATCTAATACAATAAAGATGCCAATTTTAGAGCCTAATGGTGGCCATGTTTCTAGGCGACAATTATAGCAATTATATAAAGCATTCATCCATGCATTCCATATATAAAAGCAAATAAAAGTATGCAATCCTTGATGGCTCCTTGCTCTCAGGATTTCAAATCCTAATTGAATTAGGACTCCTCATGCATCTAGAAGTCTTGACTCCTTGATCTCCAAGGACTCCAGTTTCTTGCAACCTTCTTGTCTTGAAACTTTCCTTTTCTTGCTTGTTTCCATAAATAGATTTATACAAGCAAACCCATGAAAAACAAAACCAAAATTACATTGGAGATTCCTATGCTTTTCAAGAAAGCTTACATCAAGACTAGTTGGAATAAAATTAAGGAAACTTTACAACTTCCTATGATTGCTAACCGCGCAATCGTACACTTTCCAACTAATTAAAAAACATCCAAATCCACACAACATACATGCTAACCATCAAGGATGCTAATTATGGCTGCAACCAAATAGGTTAGTGCATAATGTACAACATGATTCAGATCTGGAAAAATTAATTCCAGCAATCCGAACGTAACCATCATACAAGATTACAGCACTAATATAAATCTGAAATAAATTTCAGCAGGGTGCCACCATGCCCCATCTAATCTAGGATTAATTAATCACATCATGGGATCATGATTTCGCATGGAGTGGCTCTGATACCACTGAAGGAAACCGCGATTCAGATCTGAAACTTCTCCTAAAGAGACTACTATGGCTGATGCAAAGTATGACAGATTTAAAAAAATCTGATTTCTGCACTATGCAGCGGAAATCAGCCATAAAGAATCGCATAGAAACTCCATTAAATCATGATCAACATGTGTTTAATTAATAGAGATGATAGAAGACTATTAACTCGAAGATTTGTAGACTTCAAATCTCTGAAAAAATAGATCCAAAGGCCCGAACTCAGACTTGCAATTTGCAAACAAGTTGCTGGAATTTTCTGCATTAGTATTGCCTTTGATCTTCTCCTCTATCTCACTTCCAAATCTGATTGGCTAAGATGGTGGGATCTTAATCTAGGAAACAAGAACTATTTCTACAAGGGAAAATCTCAGATCTCAAAGTTTCTTCAATGAAGAAGAAACTACTTCAAGAGCTGGACGTGTGGGACTCTTGTGAGGCTTTCTTAGTGTTGGACGTCCAAGGGCCATGTGGTTTCTTTTATAGAAACTTTTTGGAAACCTTTCCCATAAAGTTATCTCTCCTTATTCTAATTGATGTCCAAAAAGGAAAGACTTATTTCCTTTAAGAAACACTCCAATTAGAAAAGGAAACTAAAAGGAACTTTCCATGCAATTAGTAATCCTAGTTGTAGAACACTTACTAATTTTAAGTTCCTAATCCAAAAAGGAAACTAACTCATAGGATTACTAATCCAAAGAGGAGTCCAACTTTCCAAGTAGAGAGTCCTACTCAAAGTTGGAAACCTTACCCATGGAAATCCTATTATGAACGTCCCACATATCAATGCACACCATGGCCCACATTCAATTTATCTAGAGTTAAATTCATGTATGCCATCAAAAGCCTATTTGAATTTAAACTCAAAATTATTTTTCCACTAAAATAATTCATCCTTATGTTATCTAAACATCTTAGGAAACCATGCCAATCTTGGTAAGTGACTAGAGAAGGGACCAAAAGACATATTTGCCATTGGCTCCCAAAATGACCAAAATGTCCATGCTAAACCCATAGCAACATTAAGACCATTTTAACCTTAACTCATTCCACTAGAGAGTTATGGTTGAACTCCAAGGACAAATATATATTATAATAAGCTTGTCATAAAATGACAGTTGTCTTCGGCCTACTAAGTGTAATGACCTGAATGCCCCTCTATGTAACATCCATAATCGAGTCAGGTTATCATAGGTACTATCAACCTTCCCGATTACATCTAAACCTTAGAACTTCATATCCTTAACATAATCATCATTCGAATATCATTCTCTTGATCCAGGGAGCGACCCACAAGTTCAATATCCATATGGAACATCCATATACTAAGATCTTAGATTTTGATGATTAATCGGATAATTCTAAGGGGATGATTATTCCATCATCAGATGGCATAGATTCTATATTGCATCTGCACGTCCCAACTGATCAAGTCCGAGTACCCAAAACACAGAGCTGTTGACCCATGAAAAGAATCTCACCCATAGTGAATTAAAGCACAAGAACTTGACTTCGTCAGTTCATCCACAAATGCTCAAGATTAAGAGCACCGGTTACTCAGTAGCATGAGGTGACTTGATCTCTTTTCTGTGATAGTACTATTTTAGAGATCACACCTACCATGGTCCTGTTCAATGCATTACATATGCACTAATGAGATGAATCCGGGAAAGCCCTCCCATGACTTAGGTAAGTCACCCTGAATACAGGAGAGTCTCTCATTATAACTTATACGAAGATGAAGTGCCCAGCTCCATCTCTCAGTTATGAACAAATATGATGTTTCCAGTTGTCCATGAATTAGACCTATCTGTGCGTAGACACTACACACCTAATTCATTTACTAGAAACAATGGGCCTTACGCAACCATACATACATGTTTAAGCATAAAAGAGTCTTTCAATTAAATAACCAGTAAATATCCAGTAACAAAAGATGAGAGTGCAGCTAGTGGGCTTTAGGGCATACACCAATCCCAACAACAAGAGCAGACAGAACCGTAGCCATTACACGTGGGACCTGAAATAGAATCAGAACCGTAGCCATACAAATGGGACCGGCAGATCAAAATCAGAACCGCAGCCACTACACGTGGGACCGGTAGATAGGAACCGTTGCCATGGTCGGTACAGACAGAATCCAAGCTGCAGCTGGCGGACAAATTAAAGATCCCAAGCCGGGTGATCAGCCCGACAAGGTGACCTAAGCCTAGTGGTGCCTTTAGTTTTTAAAACTTGAACCAATACAAATCAAAATACTAATCCTTTTGGCTCATGGGCTCACACCACCGGGCTCTACCCCATCTCGCCTCGAGGTTTTATTTTTAAAATCATAGCCTCTTTGGCTCATGGGCTCGCACTACAAAGCTCTGGCCCCGTCTTGCCTCGAGGTTTTTATTTTCAAAATACTAATCTTATCGATGAAATCCCGAATGTGGCGAACCACTCCAATCTCTTTTCAAATCGATTCGGAGAAAACATACGAATTCCATGGTAAACCACTCGAATACACATCAAAGTGATTTCTATAAAATCATACGATCAATCCTTTCGAACATGGGAAACCACATGATTTTATAACAAATCACCGATGCTATTCAAATTAGTTTACCGAAGAGTACAAATACAATCTCTGACTTAAAATGGAATGGATAGTGGAGAATGACTTAATGACTTACCAAGGAACCATCTCAATACACATTTAACCTTTAAACATTGATTAATAAAGAGTATGTTTGATGCCAATGAAAATCCACAGTATTAAGTGCGTATTGAGGCTTGAAAGATTCCCGGGTAACTTCACATACGCTCATTCTCTCATTGTTCTCATTCCCATTTCACAATTTCCAAGTATCACAAGTAATCTCAAACTTCCAAGGGCTTCCATACATCATTAGAGGCTAAATGGGCCTCAAACAAATGGAGGGAGATGGGATGGAAAAGACCCGAAACAAGGGGGAAACAACCAAGCAATGGGCTGCAAACGATCCACAAACCAGGCCTCAAAAGGGCCCTGGACCGGGCCCAGGTCCGCTCGAGCGGACCAGGGCTCGCTCGAGCGGACCCCTAACAGAACCTGGTCCGCTCGAGCGGACCATGGGCTCGCTCGAGCGGCCCAGTTCTGCTGGGTCCGAATCTGAGTGAAATTTTCACTTTTTTTTTTTTGCTACTCTTTTTCATTCCTTTTTCTTCCCTTCTTTCATACATAATTCCAAGATTATTTGGACCCTTCCTTGACCTTCCAAACTCATCAAATCACCATTCATTAATCCTTCCAATTGATCAAACACCACACTTTTAAAAATCAAAGTTTTTCCCCATTCTTAGAACACAACACTAAACACAAAGAAGGCTAAGTTTCAAGATGTCCAAAGTGAAATCAAACTTCCAAATACATTGCAAAACAATAATCCAAGTGGAAATCACACATCATATTACTCCATTCATCCCAAAACACATCTATGAATCATACGAAATTGGCACATAACATGAACTACCATAACATAAAACAAGAGAAAATGAAACCATCATATTAATTGAAAAATTCACTTGCCTCAAGTCTAAAAGAGAGAAATAATACTCCTCAAACAAAGCTCTAGGGTCTCAAGGTCTTCCATCTACAAAAGCCCCAAAATAAACCAAGAGAAACCCTAAAAATCAATCATCCTCAAATCTCCATGAAAACTCTTTGCATATGTGAGAAAAATACTCCAAAAGGTTTGAAAAACCAAGATCTCATGAAAAGAAAACCATTGCTAACCTTTGGTAGCTCAAACAAAGAAGAAAGGCATGGAAAAGTGGCCTCTCCTAGCTCAAATCTCTTGCAAATGGGTTCTTTGGAAAGCTTGAATGGAGAGGAAGAACCTTAGGAGATCAATCCTCCAAGAAAACTCCAAGAGATTGGTGTTTCAGATGAGAGAGAAAGTGGCTGGAAGAGAGGGAAAGAGCCCTTGGCTCCAAAACGTGCAGGAAAAGAGAATGAAGGAGAAGAAGAAAGCCCTCCCTCTTATAAGATGGGTTTGTGGGCCCCGATCTTCACAAGGCTGAAACTAACATTTGTGGGTCCCGAATGAAATCGACGAAGAAGACAAAAATGATCAGCGAGATTTCTACTTTCCAAAAAGTATACTTTCCCCAATTTCTGAAATTTTCGAAATTCAAATACAGATTTAGTGTGAAAGGTCAATTTTGCCCTTTTTTCCGAAAAACGTATTTTCTGATCCTCGAATCAAAATGGTCAAAGCATGAAAGTTGTTTAAACTTCATAAAATGAGTCAAAATACACCAAAATCAGAATTTTTAGAAATCAAAAGTAATTTCTCATAAAAATACATATCATATGGACCGGGTCAAACCAAGGTCAACGGTCCTCAAATCTCCAAGGCTATGAAAAGTCCTGTTAAACTCAAAAACAAAGTCAAACCAACTCAAATCTTGCTTTAAAAGCTAAGCCACAATTAAAATAATACTAAACAAAAGAACTAGGAGTCGGGATCTTACACCTAATCCTCGCATTTTGTATTGTCTTAGATGTGTTTTAGCTTTTTGAGTGAGATTAGAGTTGGTTTGACTTCGTTTGTGAGTTGGGTTAGAATTTTCATGGCTTTGGAGAACTTTGAGAGTCCTTGAGTTTAGTTTGACCCAACCCGGGTTGGTCCGTGTGTTTAGTACTCTTGTGAGAATTTCCTCTTGGTTTCAAAAAATTCCAACTTTTACTCCTTTTGACTAGTTTTATTAATCTCAACAACTTTCATATTTTATCCGTTTGAATTTGAAACTCAGAAATCGCGGTTTTCGAGAAAAAGGTAAAAATGACTTTTCACACCAAATCTGAACTCAAATTTCGAAATTCCAGAACCATGTCAAAAGTATACTTTTTAGAAAATAGATTTTTTGAGGATCATTTTATCCTTCTTCGTCGATCTCGTCCGGGGCCCGTAAGATGATGTTTTAGCCGTTGCAAGTTTTAGACCTAGTGGGGCCCACTTTCCACTCAACTTTATCAACCCATCTCCCTCACTCACGTTTTCAAATCTGCAACCCATTTTCAGTTTCAGAACTGAGGAAACCAGAGAGAAAACCTTCTTCTCCTTTCATCTCTCTCCTCCTTGCATGTTAGCCATTTGAGCTTGGATTGAAAATCTGAGAGCACCATCTTCTTCCTCTCCTTCCTAGCTCTCCATTGCACCCATTTATTTGAGGATTTCAGCTGGACTACTACCTCTTCTTCTTCCTTGCTTCTTGTTTGGATAGCTTCAGGTAAGAACTCCTCTTCATCTCTTCAATGGAGTATTTTCAGCTCCTAAATAATCCGTTTTTCAAACATGCAAACCCATTTTTGAATTGGGTTTTTGTTTTCAAGATTTTGGTTGGATTTTGAGGTGTCTTTCTTGGGGCTTTTTGTAGAGCTCGGTTCAGCTGTAGGAAGAGATCCTTGAGGAGATTTTTGGTTTGACATTGGGCTAAGGCAAGTGAATAAATTGATGAAATGCATGCATTTGAATCTTGTTTATTTATAAGTTTTGATCCATTTTACATGATTAGCTTAGCCATGAAAATTCTGATTTCCAACAGTTTTACAACATTGGGTTTATGTTCAGTCTGTTTATATGATTTTGTTGGCATTAGAATGAAAATCTCTGATTTTATTAAGGACTTCTCAATGCGAGAACTCAGCTCATATCTTTACATTTATCTTATAATTAATCTCTGATTTTCATGCTGAATTCATAAATGGGATGAGGTGATTCAGTTTAGCTTTGATTGATTAATGGTTTTGCAATGAAATTGTGTGGGGAGATTTCCAGAACCACAGGATTACGCTAATCACAGCCATCAGATGAGGCTAAGCACTCTCACGTGCCATCCGCGTGCCATCCACGTGGCACCAAGCTCACCCCGGCTACCAGGACAGGGGGGTCTGGCCGAAGTCAGACAGCTCCGGGCCACTAGCGCCGAACTGAGCCACCCCGGGTGCCATTTCGGCAGAAAGCTCCACCCCGGCTGAAGGAGCCGGGATGGAAGCCGAAGCAAGAAAGAGCCTCCACTTGCGCCCCTCATCCCCCACGTCACCAGGCAAGTGGAGGGATAGGGGCACGAGCTAGTGGGACAGACGCGACATCCAGCCGCTCACAATCTTCCCCAGATCCTGACAGGGCGGCATCCAGCGGCTGAGGCCATATCAGGGCAAGGCCCGAGGGCAGATCCGATGATACCCTACCGCCAAAGGCGTCCAACACGATCTGGCCCAACAAGACGCGCATTAAATGCGACGTGGGTTGATCCGACGCGCATTTAATGCAGAGTGGGCTGGATTGGACCGCATTAATTGCAACGTGGGCTGATCATGACTTCCCAGTCGAATCATGAGACCCATGCCAAGATATCGTCCAAGATATCTTCCAAATCGTCTATAAAAAGGACTGCATTTCACATGCAAGGTACGCACAATACAACTCATAGAGCTGTTACTCTGCCTCTCTTCTCCCTCTCCTTCCATTGTTCCAGTTCCTTCACTGACTTTGGCATCGGAGAGCCTTGCGCCGCCCAGGCCAGGGTCCTCTGACCGCGCGTTCTTCTCTTTCAGGCTTTCGGACGGCACCCAGTCATCACCATCATTGGATAAGTCCTCTAAGGCTCCCCAGTTATTGTGGGTCATTATTTTCTGC